>CM077645.1:62710849-63310849 GCA_039707465.1 Rhabdophis nuchalis
GACATGGAACGTGAAAGGTACAGGCAATCATATAAAAAGGAAAAGATTGGAACTTAAATTTAAAAGGGATTCTCCAGATATATTATTTTTGCAGGAAACTCATCAAAAATCTGAGGATTTTAATAGAATGAATATTAAAGGTATGCAAATTTATGAAAAATCTTTTGGGACTTCCAAAGCTAGAGGAGTTGCGATATTGATATCAAATAGGGTACACTTCGAGAAAAAACAAGTAATTAGAGATGAGGAAGGCAGATATTTAATAATTACAGGGAATATTAACGAGCAAAAAGTGACATTGGTTAATTTATATTTACCGAATGAAAAACAAAAGGGATTTTTGGATAAAATTACTAAGATTTTGGAAATAGAAAGTGAAGGGAAAGTAATTGTGGCGGGAGATTTCAACCTAATTAGGGATAAAATTGATAGTAATAATCCTACCCGCTTTAGACAAACAAATAAAGGGGAAATTTTAAATAATTGGATGTTTCAAAACAGTGTGGCAGATGTTTGGAGAGAGTTGAAAGGCCCTGAAAGGGTGTATACATTTTGTTCTAAGGTACATAATACTTATTCAAGGATTGATTATATTTTTGTTTCTAAAGATTTGCTGAATAAAGTAGATAGAATAGATGTGGGAATTTTTAAGGATTCTGACCATGCAGAAGTCATGATGGAAATAGATTTTAATTTTGAGAAAAAGGAAAGAGGTTGGAGATATGATGAAAAATTGTATAAAAGGGAGGAGGATAAAATATGGATATTCCAAAAATGGAAGGAAAGTTGGGAATTGAATGATAATGAAGAGGTCAAATTTGAAATTGTTTGGGATACCATGAAAGCCATATTTAGAGGAGAAAGTATTAAATTGTCAAGCAGGAAATATAGAGAATACAAAGCAAAAATTGATCAGGATACAAGACAAATTAAGATATTGGAGAACCAATTCTCACTTACGAAAGATAAAAAATGTTTGGAGGAATTGACCTTATTAAAAACTAAATTGATAGAAGAAGATATTGAATTGGTTAAAAAAAATTTAAGATATTTGAATAGGGATTTTTTTGAATTTAGTAATAAAAATTCTAGGTTATTGGCAAAGACGGCGAAAAATAAAACTCAAAAGAGAGAAATTGGTTCTCTGATAGATGATAAAGGTATAAGGTGTTATAAGAGATTGGAGAAATGTGAAGTAGCTAGGAATTTTTTTCAAAAATTATACTTAAAGAAATCAATTGATTTAGAAAAATTGAAGAATCATCTTGGAAAATATGGTATGAAGATAGATCAAACATACAAAGACTTGATGGAAAGAGATATTACACCGGAGGAAATTAATGAAATAATACAAGAGTTAAAATTAGGGAAGACCCCAGGAGAAGATGGATTACCTGCTGAATTTTATAAAGATTTCAAGGAACTAATAGTACCAAAACTACAAAAATTATTCAATGGAATTTTACATGGTGGAGAAGTCCCGATGTCATGGAATAAGACAGTAATATCTATAATTCCTAAACCGGATAAAGATCTTGAGAGGATCGAGTCCTATCGACCTATTTCTTTAATCAACCAAGATGCTAAAATATTTACAGCTATTATAAGTAATAGATTAAATAGTTTTATAGATAAATATATAAGTTATAACCAAGTAGGGTTTGTTAAAGGTAGATATATGAGTGATATAATTAGAAGAGTATTGAATATTATAGATGTAGCAGAGAATAATGGAGATGAATTAGGTATAATATCGTTAGATATTTTTAAAGCTTTTGATTCTGTACAATGGGATACTATAAAAGTAATTATCGAGGCATTAGGCTTTGGTAATAAATTTATACATGTTATTTCAAAACTGTATCAAAAAAGCAGTGCAAAGGTAAAGGTGAATGGAATAATGACGGAAGAGATTAAATTGGAAGCAGGCACGAGACAAGGATGTCCCTTGTCTCCAACATTATTTTTGTTAGTTATGGAAATTTTGATTAAATTGATAGAAGCAGATGAAGAGTTGGAAGGTTATAAGGGATATAAGATAAATTTGTATGCGGATGACACTTTGATTATTTTGAAAGATATAGAGAGAGATTTAAAGAGGATAAATAAACATTTGATAGAATTTGAAGAAATGACAGGTTTAAAGGTAAATTGGTCAAAATCTGAATTACTAATGAATAAAGATGGTAAGGAGTGGGAGAGTATGCAAGAACAATTTGGGATAAGAGCTAAGAATACATTGAAATACTTGGGGATAACACTTTCACTTAAAGTTAGAGATTTAAAAAAAATTAATTATGAGGTGATGCTGAAGGAAGTAGAAAAAAAGATAGATAAATATAAAGAGATAAAGTTGTCTTGGTTTGGTAGAATTGCAATGTGTAAAATGATGTTATTACCAAAGTTTAACTTTTTATTTGAGATGCTACCATTAAATTTGACAGAGAAAGATATAGAAGAATATCAGAAGAAATTAGATAAATTTTGTAATGGTGGGAAAAGACCAAGATTAATGAAGAAATTGTGGTATCAAAATCAAAAAGAGGGTGGATTGGGAATTCCCAATCTACTTAATTATTATCGGGCATATAATATTAGAACTGTGATAAAAATACTTAAAGGTGGAGATGGTCATTGGGGAGATCTGGAGTTAAAAGATATTAAGAGATTTGGGTCTATATGGTTTTTAGATAGAGCAAAAACAAAAAAGACAATTAATAGTTATTGGTTAAAAGGGTTGAGTAAAACTTGGAATAAATTTGTTAAAAAATTGATTCCGGATATAACGTTTTTGGGAAAGACAACTGAAAGTTGGCCGATTAAAACCAATATAAGTCGGAACAAAGTAATTGAAGATGAAAATATAGGAAATATAGTAGATTGGTTAAGAGCCTTAGGAACTGAAAGTAGGAAGAAAAAAGTAATTCAAAAATTGGAGTTAAATTGGTTTGAAAAAATACAGGTAGAAAAATGGAATATGAAAGTAAGGGGAATATGTAACATAGATAGAAGTAAAACTAAGTTTGAAAGTTTAGTATCTCAAATTATTAAAGATGAAACCGGGTTAAAAGGACTCGTCAGTAAGATATACAGGATTATAAACTTTGATGGAAATCCACAAATGGTAATGAAAAAGAATTGGGAGGAAGATCTAAAGATTAAAATATTGGATTTGGATTGGAATGAGAATTGGAAGAGTCGGATTATGAGGACTTTATCTATAAGGATTAAAGAACATAATTTTAAGGTTGTTTGGAAATGGTACTGGACCCCACTAAGATTATCACTGATAGATAAAAAAATGAATGATAAATGTTGGAGATGTAATACGGAATTGGGAACTTATGAGCATATGTGGTATAAATGTGTGAAAATTAAAAAGTTTTGGCAGCAATTAGAAGGAACAATGTGTGAAATGATGAAAAGAATAATAATATTGAGACCAGAAACTATATTGTTATTGATAATTAATGAACCAGAGTTAACAAAACACGAGAAAGAACTGATTAGAATTATGATTATAATGGGTAGAATTGTAATAGCAAGATATTGGAAAATAGAGGTAAATATTAAAATAGAAGAATGGTATTGTGAAATGTGGAAATTAGCCTTAAATGATAAAATGACGTGTGATATTAAATTTAGAGAGGGGGTTTATAAAAATGATATCTTTTGGAAGACTTGGAAGCCATTTGTGGACTATGCACTTGGAACTTTGGACGTCTCGACGCCTGTACCGAGGGAACGTGGATTTTGGAGATCCTAAAGATAATAGACGACACTTGAAACCAACTCTTCCTTTTGTTTTGTACAGCACTGGGTGATATATTGTAAAACAGTATAAAAATTTTAATAAAAAAAAAAAAAAGAAGATTATAAAGGATAGTGTATGTACTTTTATGCAGCCTAACTCTGACTAGCAGGATTTACTCCTTAGTAAACATATACAGATTGTGCATTTTTCTTTTGAAACTAATCATCTGTTTTTTAATCTCTTTGCATAATTCTTGCACAAAGAATTAGTATTAGTTTTCATTTGAAGCAAGGCCAGAAAAGGAGCTAATCATCTTTTTTCCAAAGACTTCCTTCATTTTCTTAATTACTTAATTTCATCACTATAATTCACCGGTCTTGACAAATGCTACTACCTGCTAATTATGAATCTTGTTGGATGACCTTTTGGCCTTTAGTCTAAATAGAGTTTGACCTATTGTCCTGACTCTTCAGATTAACAATTATAATTTGGGATTAGCTTTCATATATTTAAATTTATTAAAAGTCTACACAGTATGATTCTTTTGTTAAAATAAAAATAAAATGTACACATAAAAAGGGATTATTTCAACGTATTTAAATTGGTTTTAACTGTACACTCTTTTTCTCTGATTTGAATTTTAGAAATTTATATGAGTTGGCTGGCACTGTCCATTATTATCTGGTAAATTAGGTTTATTCTTGTTGACCTGGAGTCTTAATTCAGGTTGACAACTTTTAATGAACTCTCAATGACTTTTTATTGAAAACATGATTTAGGGCAAGAACATTGTATACAAGTTTCATTGCTATGGAAAGAAAGAAAGAAGGAATACATACATACATAGAACACAATCAAAATGTTCAAAGGATATGAGTACCTTCTCTACCATAAAATGAAACATATTTTGAGCTCTACTCATTTAGAAACACACACACCTATATGTGTAGCAATGCATGATAAGGAGAGAACAGAATGAACAATTTGTCCTCTTGCACCATTAGAAATTTGGGCTGCTCATAAAATAAACTGCAATAGATTCAATACAAAAATCCTTCTTTAAAATATAATGCTGATAAAAGATGTGGTAAAAGATGTTTAGATACTTTTATGTACTGCCTATCATTAGGAATGAATATCAATTACAATGTCAGAAATGGGAACATATATTCATGTTTTGGCTTATGGGGCACTTGGCTAGATTTTAACTAGGCGACATTGTCAAGGTTGAAGTGAAGATGAAGAGATTTGACCTAAAATATTTCTTTCCATCACATTCAGCCATATCTCCTGCCTTTCACAGAAGGTCTTACAGAATACCAATGCAGGAATTTCATTAATCGCCTTTGGATCCAATCCAAAATTGAAAGGACAGCAGTCCTTTCTTTATCTTTAAAAAACAAAATTTAATGAAAGTTATTATTGAGAAAACGTCACAGAAATACACTTAATTCAGTATTTGAGCAACTGTTTAAGTCATAGGTGGACGGATAAATTGAAAAAGTGACACCCCAAATTTCAATACCTTGCTGCTTTGACATTCAAAGGCAGCAGTTGGGAAATATTTCATGTTCTGAATTTTCCTATATCTCATAACTAATTAAAGATGCACCACAGAGCTCTATATGATAAACTCTACTTCAGGTCAAACTGATTTTAGGTTGAAAAAAAGGTTTAATTAGATTTTATAAAACTTCTACAAGAAAGTAGTAAGTTGAGAAAATGTACAAATAGAATAAACGAGTAAAAATCTTTTTATTATTATTGATAGCCAGTTGGCTCTATTGCTTCAGTTACCAGGCTAGAAACTAGGAGACTGTAAGTTCTACTCTTGCGTTAGGCATGAAAGCCAGCTGGTGACTTCGAGCCCGTCATTCTCAGCCCATGATGTCAGGCTTAGGCAACAAGTGGATCAACTCTTATCACAACAAGTGGATCCACATTCAGTTGTTCTGAAAAAAAGAGAGCCTGCACTTGCAGGAAAATGCTAGGAAGAAAAAATGATGATCATTTCTTAGATTTTATAGAAAAGAATAGGTAAATAATAAAATACAAACAACAACCAGGAAAAATACAGGAATAACTACAAAAACAAGAACATAACAAAGGGACAACTAATATACTGTATGTCTCGTGTTAATAAGTGTTAGATTTCTAAATCTACCTAAATGTTAGATTTTGTATTTTACCTAAATAATTAGTATAGTCCAGTGCTTCTCAAATAGTGGGGCGGGCCCCCCAGGGGGGGGCGCGAGGCTCCGTAAAGGGGGGCGCGTTTGACCTCGGCAGTTTAGTTTAATTAAGGATTTAATTTTTTTTAAATTTCTAATGCACTTTAAATCTTTTCTGCTACAGTTAATAAAGCTATTCTTTGTTGTAAATTGATCCACATTTCTTTCTTTTTTTATTCTCTTATACGTTAATAAGGATACAGTGTTATGCAGAGGTGTACTTATAACAATTTTATAGACAAATGATACTATTTACAGTCGCGCGGGGGGCGCGAAATGTTTTCTTCTTCCTAGGGGGGGCATGACAGAAAATAATTGAGAAGCACTGGTATAGTCTAACAATGCAATATTCTACAATCTTTGCCACAGAAAATATTGAGTCATTTTTTGATCAGTAGATAAAATTGCCTTTTGAAAATCTAGTAAGTCACACAGTTTCTCAAACTAATTCTCTTACAATCAGTGCAACCAAAACTCCTTAAAAAAATAATCAAATTCCAAAGTTTTGGGAACACAATTAAACAAAACTTAAACATCCCTATAAAATCCCTATAAATCTATTTAAGTATATTTAATATTATTTAACAAGGATGTCAATGATTCATGATTAAATCATATAGTCCAGTGACCTCAATTTTTTATATTGTCAACAGATAATATTTATCCTTTTAAATATGTTATTGGAGTATTGAGTAAACTTTGGTAATGTAATTGAATGAATAGTTTTAATTTTAAATCTGTTGTGAATATAACATTTTTCAGATTTACAATCATTCATGTTCCATTACTAGGGGTTCCAATTCTTTAATCCAGGGGTCTCCAACCTTTGCAACTTTAAGTCTGAAGGACTTCAGCTCCCAGAATTCTCCAGCCAGCTGGCTGGAGAATTCTGGGAGCTGAAGTCCTTCAGACTTAAAGTTGCAAAGGTTGGAGACCCCTGCTTTAATCCATGAACCACAAGTATCATGAAAACTATTCACACTGTGTCTAACTAGGATTAAAGTAATAATTTATACCATTTTATCTACTGCAATCAACTTTCAAAATGTTGGCAAACTTTCAGCAAACCAATTACATAAGTGCTAGCTATTTACTTCGGTATGTGTTTACAAAATTCTGTCTTAAAATAGCATCGTCTCTGTGAGGAGATGTCCTCTCCTAGCTGACACATTTCCTAAAGTCAATGGAGACACAAAGACATCTGGTTCAGCCAATCATAATTCAGGAAGTCATATATAAAGAAAGGTTTAAAAACCTTTTAAAAAAAAGGTTTTCCACAGTACTTGCAGTAGTTAGGAATCACTAATACAGATGTTTCAGAATTGGTCTTTTCTCAAATGAAGGCTTTTATTCTTCTGGATTAAAAACTTTTACCACCTAATTGTTGTTAATTGCATTTGGGTCAAGGATTATCTAGTTACACGAATCAATTCTTAAAGCTTATCCTAGTTTTAAGTGCTTCTATGCTTTTTAGCCCTCTTACTCTGGATACTGAATAAACTGTACTCATAAAGATGTGGTTAAATGTTTAGATTTGTTGGGATTCAATTGAATTCAAGACAGTCAAGTGTTGGGAAAAATAGACTTGGCACATTGATAATTTTGCATGCAACTAAGATCAAAATGGGGAAAAGTTCCCCAAAATGTATATAGATATAAACTTTATAAAATTCAAGTGATCAGTTGTTAAACATTTGCTATAGTCGTGAGTAAGGGGGACTAAAAAGAAAGTTTTCAAATTCTAGTTAATGTAGGAAATACCAAAGCTGAAAGATTTCTCTAATGCTAAGATAGCCTAGAGAGGGAACTTTCTGTTCTACCCAAAGAAGACATCTCAGTTACTTCAAAATTATAGTCAATAATAATTCTTTTTAAATTGTAGCACTATTCTTCATATTTTATGTTTATTTCTGTGCCACACCTCAGAACATCAAAGACCAACTATTCATGACACTATTAATTAAATCTCTTGTTTTCTTATTAGTAATCATGAATTTCTGCACCTCTTTATCCATGTCAATACCATTTATAATGTGCATAGAAAGCAATTTTGTATGAGCTCTTTTTGCTTAGTTACTGCATGCTTCTGATATTCTATTAAATATAGTACTACATATCTCATTTTATTTTATTGGTACTTATGTGAAATAGGCAAGTGGGTCATATGCGGGAAAACTGTACTCTTCATCTCAAGTGTTCACAAATAATTAGCACTCACCAGTCCTTGGATATAGCTCTTTTGCAGGCAGGATTTAGGTAGTTTTCAATGAGCATCTACAATTTCAATCCCTCTCATCCTCTGTTCTCTGTTCTAAACAGAAAAATCGGTACAGTTTTGATTACAAAAATAATAAATATTGCAATTATAACGTATCTCCAACACTTCTGAAGCTGTTATATAATAACTGCAGTGCCTACAGGAAGAAGTGAGCATTGAATCTATTGAATCATTAAGGTGAATTAGATGGAGCCACAGCTTTGCACTGTGCAACATTATAAATCTGTTGCCCAGATTTATGCACCTAAATCTATTATTTATGATTATTATAAATGGCTGCCAATTTCCTTCCCAGCCCCAAACACGACTTCTCTGCCCTTCTGCTCACTCTCACATATATTCCTATTGTTTTTCTAAAGCATCAATTCACAAAGCATTCCTGAAGTCTGGATTCTGCTAACTTGGACCCAGACTAGGAGCCTCTTCCACCCAGTCGTCAACAATGGTGGCATTTAAGAAGAACAGCAAAAGACAGAGGAACATAAGAGTGCTGAATGCTCAATAGATCTGCTAGAGTTTTGTAGGTTTTGTAGGTTTTATTATTTATTTGTATTAATGACTAAAGGATGTCAGATTTAATAAGGGTCAGGTATGCTTCCTAAGGAGCAAAGACTGCTAATATTTAGAAAGCAAACTGGATTGGCTAAGATTGCTGGCATAAGATTGCCTTCTCATAAAGGTTTTGTTATGAAAATCTGAGCTGTCAGATTCTTTATTGTAAATTTGCCTTTGTTCTTTTGCTGGTCAGTCACTTTTCTTACATGCATAGGATACTTAGATAAGACTTATCTTGGGGCAAGATAAGACTAGCTCCTTGTGAGGCCAGGAAAGAGACTGGGAGAAAGAGCTACCATATATTTTGCTCCTTCCAAGAGAACTACTCCAGATATAATGAAGGCATGGTGATGAATCAGACCACATAATATTTCCTTAGCAATGAATGCGAGCTAAGAAAACCTTCTGTCATAAGAGAAATGCCTTTTCTGCCAACTATCTACAGAACTTTCAGGACACAAAGTCCCATGAAATAATAGCAGTAGCACTTATATATCACTTCACAGTGCTTTACAGCCCGCTCTAAGGGATTTACAGAGTCAGCATATTGCCCCCAACAATCTGGGTCCCCATTTTACCTCGGAAGGATGGAAGGCTGAGTCAACCTTGAGCCTGGTGACATTCAGACTGGCAAATTGAAAGTCGCCAGCATTCAGCAGAAGTAGCCTGCAAACTGCATTCTAACAACTGTCCCACCTCAGTATGCCATGCCTCTTGTATGTCATGCTGATTGAAGGAAGGACCTAAGTGGCTAGGCTGCTGCTAGCATATTAATGGACATGAGAAAGAACTGTAGCATCCTTCTTAACATCCAAAAGCTCCTGCCATATGAATGGTGATCTCAAGAGCAGAGATATAAAATTTGTTTCTGTGCATTGAAATTCAATCCATTTTGTTTTAAGAGTGCATGGGTGTTCTTTTCAGTGGCATTGCATTTTGAAAGAGTTAAAAAATACAGACATCCCCAAAAAGGTGAAGGGAGCAGTACATACTGTAGCAGTAGAAAAGCTCCATTAAAATGATGTTATGCTTGAATAGGTAATACTAACACATATATCTTCAGGTGTTCAGACTTTGCTGTTCAAACCAACTGTAGCTTGGGAGCAGTGAAATTGGGATCAGGATATAGAGACAGTCCCATATGTACCAGAGGTGGGTTGCTCTCGGTTTTACTACCAGTTCGCTTTGTTCGTGCACACGCCAGATGTGTGCTACTTGCATGTGTGTAGTTCAATGTAAATTGTTCTTTGCATATGCGCAGAAGAATTTATAGAACTTAAACAATATGCTGGTAATGGCAGTGGCAACCAGGAAATCTGTTCTTGGGCATGGCCAGCCTGAGTCGCTGTGACCCAAGCCAAAATACCACTATTGGTTTGGCCGAACTAGGCCAAACCGGGACCAACCCACCTCTGATATCTACTGTATATCTCCATTCCCTTTTTACATTTGAATAGCTCATTATAATATAAAGTTAAAATTAATTCAAGAGATGATGCATACCAGTAATACTCTTCTATCACTGGTATCAAATATAATGAATGTGGCTAAGCTTTATGTCGTCAAAGCAATAGTTGGAGGATGCTATAATTTGCTAACATTGATAGCTTCCAAGCTGCAATCTCAATTTTACAAAGCATTCTTAATGAATTCAGTAGATTCAAAGGGAAAACTCACAAATTATTCAGAAAAATAACTGTGCCCTAATGAAATCACAGGCAAATGCCAATATTTTAAAAACATATTTCCATTGAACAAAGGACCATATCTTTATATATATATCACTGGGGTTTGGGCTAATTCTCCTTTGAATTTATTTTATCTCATTTTAAAGCTTTGTACAATGTTGGAGAGCTCTAAATCTCCAACCTTTTAACTTCACTGAAGGATCTTCTCCACTCTAGTTCTTTTATATTGAAAAAGTTTTATTGGGTTTTTACAATTTTTCAAAGGGTGGGATAAGGGTTACAGAAAACATTTTGAGAACTTTCACGTCGGGATCATTGGCCCTTCCTGGGCTTGATAATAAAACATTGGTAAAAAATTTATCAAAAATAATACAAGGCTAAGATAAGTGCATACATCATAAATTCCCAATTCTCTGCTGACAGTCATGTATAAACATCCCGGTACAAAAGGATTAAAACATGTTAATAATAAAAAAAAAAGCAAGCAAAGTCATTTTTTGGATCTAAGTCTCTTGACAATTGTATCTTCTTTTTCTCCCCCCTGGCCCCCAGCGGGCGGGGCCGTGGCCCCCCTGCCCCCCCTGGATCTTCCCCCAGGACAGAGGAATGTTTTTTAAGAAAGGCTTCCGCCTCAACAACTGTTTTAATCCTTACTCTTCCTCCTTCCCAGAACACCAGCATCCCTTCGGGCATCGCCCACTTGAACCAAATCCCATGGTCAAACAATTTTTTGGATAAGAAGGAAAATTTCCTTCTCTCTGATCTTTTTTGGGATCTGCTACAAGATGACGACTTCCTTTTGTTGGTAAATTAACGGTCCCCCTCTCTGCGCCTTCAAAATTCCCTCTCTGGTTGACCTTCTAACAAATTTTATATGTATCTCTCTGGGTACTTCATTTATCCTGGCATATGCAGAATTTATTCTGTAAACTAGGTCAATGTCCCCCCTGATCTCATCTTTAGGTTTATGTAAATAATCTGCTAAAATTGTACTCATGAGTTCAGGGAGACATTCACCAGGTTCCTCAGAAATGTTCTGAAATCTTAAAAAATATGACATCCTTTCAAAATCCATCCTAGCCATATGCCCAGTTAGTTCTCCAACCTCACTGTTAACATTTTTAAGCTCTCCCTTTGCCCCAGCCAGCCCCCCCTTCCAACTCTTCAGTCTTCTGTGTGTTCTCCAGCACTTGCTTCCGTGTTTCCAGAAGTTCCTTCTTAAAGTTGCTGTTATCTTCTCTCAAGGCCTTAATTTCTTGCACCAAAGTTTGTAACACAGATTCCAAAGATGACATTCTTTGTTCCAAACCTGCCAGTTCTGATTTTTGTGCCATGGTAAAGTCAGTGTCACTAAAATGGCGTTTTTTTGGGTGGGGCCGTTGAGGCAAATCAGGAGATGAAAGTTCAAATCAGGGTTGTAAAAAGTTCAGGAACCAGAAGAGAAACACTTTTCCAAATCAATAATTATAGTAAAGAAGGCACTCCAGGGAAGGAATCAATTAATCCAGAAATTTCTTCATTAATAGCCAGAGGGAGTCCAGATCACAAAGAGATGTTGGTAATTTTCCATAAATAAAATAGTCATTCAGGAACAAAGGGAGCCATCTTCCACCGCCCAGACTGAGAGCCAGCAGGAGAAAATAACAAAAAAGAAATTGTTTCAAGCCAACCGGACTTCGATACATTGTGGAAAAAAAAACAAGCCGCAAAACCACTTTCACTTGCTTTCACTTGTTTCCAGGCAATCCACATAGAAAACGTCCGCTTCCTCGCAACGAGGAGCCATTTCTAAGCGCCGCTTTAAAACAAACAAACACCCCCCTCCAAGCTCTTTAATCCAGACTGTCAGCAGAAATAAAGTCAAAATCACTCACTCTCCACCTCGCAGCCAAAGCCCCGGGAGAGCCTTCCGACCCGAACATCCAGCTCTCTCCAAATTCACCATGAGTTGCCGTTCTCCAATGGCGAAGGGGAAACCCCCCGCAGCATGCCCTTCTTCGCCTAGGCTGAAGACAAGGGCCGTTTCCCCGCTGCCGCAGGGGTAAACTGACCCAGGCAAGCCAGCCCTACGGGAGACCCCCAAAAAGGGGTGTCTCACCCCCGTGGGGGGGCAGAAAAAGGAACAAAGCGGCGGACGAGTCCAGGACCCGTCCGTCGCCGCTGGAAGGCAGAAGCGGAAACTCTAGTTCTTGAATAACTTTGTGGGGGACACACATCCATTTTGGCTCTAGATGTCGGGGAGCACTCATATACTTTATGAGCGAGATAAGATTCATTTTTGGGCAATGGTCTCTCTTGAACTTTTAGGCTGGCCTCAGCTTTTCTCTCCATAGAAAGAAGTTTAATTAAGTCTTTTCTGTATATTCCTCATTCTGTTATTTTTGAGATGAAGTACATAGAATTTTAAAGTGAGAATATCTCAGGGAATACCTTATGAGTTGCTGCCACAACTGAGATATCCTGTTATCCTTAGAATCCTTCTTCTGGGTACCGTGGTGGCGCAGTAGTTAGAATGCAGTATTGAGGGCTACTTCTGCTGACTGCCAATTGCCAGCAGTTCGATTCTCACCAGTTCAAAGTTGACTCAACCTTCCATCCTTCCAAAGTCGGTAAAATGAGGATCCAGATTTTGGGGTGCAATATCATGACTGTGTAAACCGCTAAGAGAGGGCTGTGAAGAACTGTGAAGTAGTATGTAAGTCTAAGTACTATTGCTATTGCTACCCACAAGTGAATTAAGGATTGTTAGAAGTCTTCTCAGCTGTGGGACCACTTGTGGAATGGTAGGACAATACACATATAAATAGTTAGATAGTTTGGGGCATCTTTTTGTCACTGTCTGATGAGCTTCTAAATTTTGAATTCCTAGATATGATAACCCAAATGCTTTCCATAGGGAAGCTGAGACCAGACCAAGAGCTTATCTTCCCTTCCCTCTAAATCCAACACAAAGATGATTCACCAATGGTTCTTAAAAAATGTGTTTTCATGACATTGCAATTTATTCATTTCATCACAACTGCAGAAGCAGATTACATTTGCCTAATTGTTTCAGCTGCTGCTTCTTTTTCTGGTCAAAATGTATGCCTCATTAATGCTGTTGGTGATTTGGGCATTGGCATGCTATTGGTCAATTTAAGCTAGTGTGGGTGTGCCTTCTCGCCTTGGCCTTTCTCTTCTGGGATGACTTGGGATATGCAAAGAATAAATATTAAAAAATAAGAGCAACCCAGAGTAACAGAGGACTTACAATAAGTAAACCCCTGTTCTGTACATCTCCTTGGAAACAGACAATATTTTTTACCTTGGTGGCGAAACCAGTGGAAATCTTGAAAGCAATATTAAGGAATAAGAAAGAAATTAAATGATATAAAGGAATGGGAGAATTTATCCACAGTACATGGGTATGTATATGCTGCATACTCCTGCATATTTACATTTGGCAACAGAGACTTGATGTGGGGAGAGGGTGAGGGAGCAGGGATACTCCTTGGGTGATGGATTATACACCTAAGGAATTGGGAGGAGGGAGGTTTTGGCAACAGAGAGCTGTCCCAGAGATGCCAAGATTAAGAGACTGTGTTGGATGGGGAAGAGAGGAAAGAGAAGAGATTCAGGGTATCCACATCCTAAAATCTCTCAGGATACATCTGGTAGTTTGGAAAGTTATAGCTTCAGATTGGCAAGGCTCTTTACTTTAAGTGTAAGCAAATAAAAGAATGGACTCAATCATGTTATCTTTGGGCCTGCGTCTGACATTGTGCTGATTTATTGGCAATTGTTTATGTGCCATCAAGGATTAAGGATTATGTACGGACCACATGGATAGATTTTCTCCATGATAATCTATTCCTAATGTGCTCTTTCAGGTCTTCCAAAAATGCATCCATCACCACTATAATGGAATTCATCCATCTTGTTGCTGGTCATTCCCTTCTTCTCTTTCCTTTCAACTTAGCAGCATTAGACTCTTTTCCAGAGAACTACAAATAAAGATATTGTCTCCATGCCGAAGAAAGTAAAGCAGGCAGTGAAAAGGTTTTCCAGCTGAGGCGTTAACTATTCTTCCTATTCTTCCTAATCTCTTTCCTAATATTCTTTAAGAGAAACTGCACACTAAATCGGATTTTTATTATTCAGTTTAGTTTATTAGTTTATTAAATTTCTATACCGCCCTATCTCCCAACATGGGACTCAAGGCGGTGCACAGTTGTCCCCCCAACCCTTCTCAACTATAGCCATTTATGCTCCATCTCCATATATTTCAAGCAATAATTTCATGCCCTACTATTGCTGATTCACTATAAAAGGTTTATTTTAGAAGTTTATTTTTTAAAGGTCTTTTAAAATTGTCATTAGAAAACAGATTTATATCATTGTAATTATTTGCAAAGGAATCCTAATTCATGCTAAATTCAGAAATAATTTCTATTTAAAAGAAAAAAGAAATTGGACTAATACCTCCTAAATGCTGGCCAAACAGTGTTGGCAGTTATCCTACAGTTTTACTAAATGAAATAAATGCAAAGTCAGGATGATATGATTTGAATCTGCTCCAGGCTTTTCTTCCTAGTAATCTCCATACAATTCAGAAGCCCTTGCACACTAAGTGGGAATGGCATTCCAGGACATTCTTTACCACACAGAGCTACAATCTGTGCTTAAGGAATACTAAGCAGTATTTCAGCACACGTATTGATGCAATCTATCCCGAGCAACTTAGTATCTCATCTGGACAGGCCCTTAGTATCTCATCTGGACAGGCCCTGTAAATATTTTCCAGGGGGCTTTCCATCTTGTCAGGCTCGTGGTATGCGTGAGGATCACCTGTTCCTATCCCATCATGGCTGTGTAATATTTCCCATATCATAAATTGTCTGATACTGGGGAAAAGAAGGATCCAGAGGTATCTTCTGGCAGCATTATAACTTGAGAACTGCCTCTATTTACTTACAGTATCTGTGGCCTTAGGCCAAACTCTTTTCCAAAAGACTTGTTCAACTTGTGAAGGTATTTAACTGACAGGAAAAGAATCAGTGAAAAGGGAGGGATCCAGGAGAGACCCAATTAACTTACATTATTTCTCTGTAGTAGTTGGGAGTTCCTCAAGGCTGAAGAACTAAACAAAAACCTAATATTTGTCCTATCATCCTTCCCTTCCTCTCTATGTCTGTCTGCCTGCCTGCCTGTCTATCTGTCTATCTGTCTCTCTGTTTGATTCATTCATTCATTTCGTAGCTACCCATCTCAACAAGTGGGTAACATACACTATAATATAAAGTATAAAAGACCCATTATCAGCCAAAACCTTTCTGACATCAACAGAAGGTTTACACATAAGTTGTAAGTTTCATGTTCACATCAAGGTGAACATACAAAGTCATGGCGCTATGTACCCAACGGAAAAATAATAAATGGGCACAACAAAGAAGATGTCAAAGCAGCGAAAATGATGAGAGCCAGCATGTCAAGTGGATGAATCAGAAATTATCGTGAATACTGTAAACTGATCAGGAAGCAAAAGATAAATTCAAATCAAGATTTAGTGGCCTAGTGAATTGCTGCTTTCCACTATACCTTGGTGGAATGAAATATAGCTGTGGAGAAAAAGAAAGGGAAAAAGAACAGAAATATTTCTTTTGGTATTCAGCGGTTATTCTTTTTTTTTTTTACAGGCTAACTTCTCATTTTCTGCCATAGTGTAAGATTGGAAAGGAAAGGGAAGATGCTAGCTCAGAGGTAAAAATGCTGCATCCAATTGAGACAGCTATTTTTATTTTGGGTTTGCTTCAAAAAGCTGCTGTCCTTAACTAAATCATGTGAAATCTTTGCTTCTAACCGAAGGCAAATAGAGAAGGGTAATTTAGGATGGGATAAAAATGTGTGTTCATCGTCAGCCGCAGGCCCGGATGACGTCACCCGGAGCTACACCCCCATCAGGGAGGAGCTACCACGGGCACGTCCTCCCTCGACGACTGCTCCGGCGATTCTGCGAAGATCTGGGCGGGTCCAACGTCACCCCGCCTACTTAAGCGAGTATGCATGCTAATGGGCCGCGCATGCGTACTTGCTAGGAGGGGAAGGAGTGTTGGGATCCTCGACTTGCGACCGGTCCTTGATTTTCGATCGGCCGCAAGTCTTCGACCCCAGCTTAAAAAGCCCGGCAACAGCCAGTCGCGCCTGATTGGCTAAGACGCGACTGGCTGAGCCGGGGTTACTAGGCAGCCTGATTGGTTCCCTGCCTGACAGCTCCAATATAAATAGCTGTCAGGCGGGGGATACCCTGTCTACCACACCTTTCTTGTTTTGTACTTAACTTTTTCTGCTTGCTGTGTTAAGCCAAAATAAACGGCTGTTTTCATTCAAATCCTACCTGTCTGGACTCCCTCTGTCAGAACCACAACACTAATTTCTTTCTCTTTCTATATATATATGCTCTCACACATGTGTGTGACTTAAACAACAAGTCTAGAAGGAGAGCAATAGTTCAAAGATCAGGTGTTGCCTGAGGAAGCATATCATAAACTACGGCTGTTAACATAGCTATGATAATGCTGAAGAAATGCAAAAGTAGATCAGTCAGTTATTATTCACCAACACATGTAGACTTAGAACTAAAACGGAAGGTCTTAGTTACTTCAATACTTTGAAAAACAACAGGAAGCATTACAATAGGCTCCTAAGTTGCAAAATAGTTTCTAGAGTGGTTTTAAGGTGTTAAAACACTTCACAACAGACAAGAATTGCCACGTAGCAATTCTTTCCTATGTATGTTGACCTGTAGAAGTTGGGATGATGCTGATTTGAAAAGAACATAGCAGCCTCCAAACTGGCAAAACTCATCAGTGCAGATCACACATCTTGCCATTAAAAGGTAAGAATGTTTCCTCTGGGAGCAGATTACAATGCTGAAAACCCAAGAAATTCAAACCCTGGCATTTACTTGATGCTAAAGCCAAGCAATAGTACTTACGCTATTTATTTTTTTATTTTGTTTGTTTGTTGTTTATGCCACCATTTCAGTGGTACAGCAACTCTGGATGGCCTATAACATAATAAAAAGTAAAACAAGATAATAAAGGTGAATAAAATTAGGATAGTTAAATAGGAATTTAAAAACCAATATAATGCACAGTCTGGGATGGGGAGCTTCTCTATCCTGTAAATCAACCACAATGAAACACATCAGTGTCAGGGCATCAGGATGGCCATCAGAGACAATTTTTAAAGGTTTTTCTGGAAGGTGATAGGGTGGACCTCAACTCCAGTGTGAGAATATTCCAGAAGGTGGGGGGCATAGCAGAAAAGGCTCCTGAACTCTGTCTTCCAAAATTCTTTAGCTGATGGGATCTGAAGTAGGCGTCTTCCATTGGAATGAGTGAGATGAGACAGCTCTTCAGATACCCTTTCAATTCTGTTGCGCCATTCTCCTACATTGTTTAGACGGCAATGTTGGCCTTTTATAAGAACACCTTATAATAACGCTCTCTTTGTCCAGACAATAGACTATAGAAATTGTAGCCATTGCAGTTTGTTCATTTGTTTTTGCAATGGAATCTGGAAAAAAGAAAACTCTTGAAATTTAATCACCTTCTGACACCAATTTGTTGTCAATGCTGATGAACTAATATGGCAAGTTTGGATTTGGTGCTGAGTACAGAAATTCTCTTGTAAATATTTTTTATCATGTTTGATTCACTTGGAAGAAAGCATTTGCTGCAGCAATCTTAGTCAAAGAACAAGGGAATTTCAGGGAAATAAATGTCATTGCCAGCATACACATATGAATGTCCTGCTATTGTACACTCATTTCTATAGCAATCTGAATTCTACCCCCACCTCCCAAGGTTTTTCAGTGAAATCTCTGCAGAGACATTATGGAAACTTCTTTCATTAGCCTTTTTCGTCAGCAATGCTTTCTGAGTATTCGCCAGTACGCTGCACAAACCTTTTGGTTTTGGGGATGCAAGCAACAATCTACGGTGATGATGGTTTCATACTATCTTTTAGTGAATGATGATAATGAAAACATCAAATATGAATTATGTGCAACATTCTGAATGAATGTGGTCTAAGGTAAAACCTCTTAGGAGACAAGAATGGGTGGAAGGAAACAAAATGAAAAAAAAAATCGGAGCTATTCAGAGACCCAAAAGAGAATGAAAATGGGGGTTCATCGGAATCTGCTCAGGAAAAGATCTGTTTGTTTTGAAGGAGCTTGTTCATACCTTTGCTTTCACAAATCATAGTTCAACTGATACTTGTAATGGTGAAACACATAGAGAATTAGTAAAGAATATAAGGCAGGTTAAAAATTCAAAATGTTGGAGAGTCCATTATGTTTGGGGGGGAGGGAATTGCACCGCTCCAAGTCCCTTCGGGGAGAGGGAGCGGTCTACAAATTAAATTTATTATTATTTATTATTTATTAATAGACTTCTTTGCCATTCCAATCATTGAGTCACTTGCACTGTTTAAGGTTTAAACAATATTTTTGGTAGTGGCAAGAGTGCATCTTGGGGGAAATTGACGAGAAATGAAATGCAACTTAATATGAGGTAGAGGTTTGCAAACCAGATTTTCAAAACATTTCAGAGAAATGTACAAAGAACATTTACATATTTGTTGATTTAGAGAAAGCACAAAGTGAATAGATCCATTATAGAACATTTTGCATGAATAAGGAATCGAAGGTTAGTTGCTGAATGTGACAAGAGCAATGTGCAAAGGAAGTAAAGCATGCACAGATGTAAATAGAATGCTTAGAGAATTTTTCAACACTGAACAGGAAATAGAATAAGGATGTATGATATCTCGTTGTTTTTTAAAATATTTTTAAAAAAATAAGTATACAACAAAACACCCGTGATGGTATCCATATTGGCTGGAAACATGAATCTTTGTACTGTATATTTTTGTAAACAGATGATGCCGTGCTGTTGAATGAGAATCTGATGATGCACAGGAAATGTTAGACAGATTGTGTGATGCAATTAAGATTATGGATCCAAGATCAAATGGAGGCAAAATGCAAGTTATATGCAAATGCTAAAAAAACTAGAGCAAGTAGATGCACTCATGTAGAATGTTTACTAAATATGGTAAATAGATGAAGATATTTTATATCGGGCAAATCCTAGTAGGAAAACAATAGGTGGTATGTTGCAAGGAACAAATGCTTGTTGAAAGAATTTTTAAAATATTATATTTAAAGGGATGCTTATGCCTACTTTTTAAACTTGGAATTGAGAATTGGATATTGGATGAAAGAAAATTAGGTACAAAGTAAATAAGGGATTAAGAAGAATGAGTGGTAAAACAAGAAGAAATAGATTTAAGAATCTGAATGAGTATGGATTAAATGAATATGGCCATGATATCCTTCTGGGCTAGCTCCAGGAACTGGGAGTGGGAACAGTCACTCATACTTGATAACTTTCCACACTGGATACTGCAATGAACTGTATATCGGGTTCCCTTTGAAGACCACCTAGAAGTTACAACAGGTCAAGAATGTGGTGACATGAACACTATTGCCCAGCTCTAGATTTGCCTAGTTAACACCTGTCGCATGAACTGTACTGGCTTCCAGGATTTTTTTAAATGTGAAATTCAAGGTGCTGGTTATTACTATATGCATGGGACAAATTATCTGTGGGACCATCTCCCCTGAGCATATCTCCGCTTTTCTATCAAATTGGATAGCCAAATTCCAGTTCCCTTCCTTTAAATGTTGCCATTCAGTGGGATTTAGGGAGGTTTCTTTTTCTGTGGCATTCCCTGCCCTGTGAGACACTTTTCACCTGGTAGGCCTCCACTCTCTTAACCTTACAGAAATCAGAGCTTTCCATTTGCTCAAGCACTGTCTGGAACACAGTAAATTTGGACCGTAATGGTCTTGGAAGACTTGGTAAACAGATGCTGCCAAAGAAATAGTTAGATGAGCTGGATAATGGGCAGGACAAGAGGCTTAGAAGAAACCCTCCCTAGTTTCTTGGGGAATATAGAATATGCTGGTGGAAAGAGAGAGTTGTACTTTCAGATTTGCAAGATTCTATCAATGTAGCATTACAATAAAGTAGCATTGTCTCATTGTGTTATGAGTCCTATCTCATCTACTTGACAAGATGACAACATATGACCTGGATGGGAAGTAACGGACTCAGGCTCAACCCGACCAAGACCGAGTGGCTGTGGTTTCCGGCTGCCCGATTCAACCAGCTCTCTCCAACGCTGGCCATAGGGGGCGAACATCTTGCCCCTGTGGATGGGGCGCGCAACTTGGGTGTCCTCCTGGATACCCGGCTGTCCATGGAAGATCAAGTGACAGCCGTGGCCAGGAGGGCGTTTTACCAGGTCTGCCTGGTACGCCAGTTGCGCCCCCTATTGGATCGGGACGCCCTTCGCACAGTCACTCATGCTCTCGTGACATCCCGACTGGATTATTGCAACTCTCTCTACATGGGGCTCCCCTTGAGGTGCACCCGGAGGCTTCAGTTGGTCCAGAACGCAGCCGCGCGAGCAATTATGGGCACCTCTAGGTTTGCCCACGTAACACCGCTCTTGCGCGAGCTGCACTGGCTACCTGTCGTCTTCCGGGTGCGCTTCAAGGTGTTAATTATCATCTTTAAAGCGCTCCATGGCTCGGGACCTAGTTATCTGCGGGATCGGATCCTGCCTCATACATTCTCACGGCCGATACGCTCCCACAGAGAGGGACTGCTCCGGGTGCCGTCCACTAGACTTTGTCAGCGGGCGACGCCCAGGGGAAGGGCCTTCTCTGTGGCGGGCCCAGCCCTCTGGAACGACCTTCCCCCCGATATTAGGACAACCACGGACCTCCGCTCCTTCCGCTTAAAATTAAAGACACACTTTTTTCGCCTGGCCGGCCTTGGGTAGTCTCTTTTTAGGTTAGGGGTTTTTAGGGGTAATTTTTAGTTTAGTATATGGGTTTTAGCGCAGGAATTATTTAATTTATTTTTAATTTTGTAGTTTGTATTTTGTAGTTTGTTCTTTGTATTTTTAAATTGCCTGTGCCCCGCCTCGAGTCCCCTTGGGGAGAGAGAGCGGGTTATAAAAATAAATTATTATTATTATTATTATTATGAACTTAGGATTGTTAGAGTGGAAATAATAATGATTTGTAGGGGTCAAAAAGTTTGGTTCAGTATAATAATGACCCTTTTTTCCTTTTTTAAAACTCATATTCTTCTTTTTTTGCATACTATTTCTTATTTATTTTCTAGGCTATGTTGCTCATTTTGAATGAGAAGAGCATGATGGGTCCTCCCTAGAGAAACTGTAGAAGGGATTATTCTTGCCCTCAAAAAATTCAGAGAAACAGTCCACCTGCTTTTTCTGCCCAGAACTTTGGTGAATATTTTCAAAAGAGTGAAATCTAGCTGCATCTGTCAACATAGCATAATCTTACATTGGTACAATGTATTCAGTGTTGACAGTACCAATTGTGCTTTTTCTTAGTTTTCTTTAAACCTGAAGAAATGTCTTGCAGCATCTTCTATCCCTGATCTGTTCTATTTTGATTATGTTTCCTACTGCTCCTACACTCAAAAAGTCAGAAAATGTGACTAATTGGAGCCTCTTCAAATTCAGCCTTTATATCCCTTGGACTGTGATTTGTGTGCTCTACACTTGTCTAGTCTTCTGAATGCAAGAAATGAGAAATGGCTTGTGAAATGGAATGCAAAACACCTGCTATGAATTTGCGGCTGAACACTGCTTAGTCTGTATCGCAATTTCATTTCTGAAGAGTAATTGAGAGCACCCACTAATTAGATCCCTGAAGAAAACTTTTTGCAAACTTGCAACGGCTGCTTTGAAATACAGGAAAAAACTTATTATAATATTTTTAATTAAATATTGCAAATTGTAACAATGCCACACTCACATCGCAACAGCATCATCACAAAGCTATGCTGTGGGGGAGCTAGTCAGAAGAACATCAACTGCGTGAATATCCAATACAGTAGATCAATCTGAAATTTTTTTAAATACATTTATTAAATTAAAAAAACATAATTAGCATTTGTTTAAAGAATTGCAACGGCCTGTAACATTATATATAAAATAGATAGCAATATGTTTGTATTATTATATAACAGAACAATATTACTTAAAAAACTATTCCCTGGGAGTGTACTATTTAGTGAAGAGAAAAACATTAAAAGGGGAATAACCCAAGAAAAAGAAATTAAAAAAAAACATTAATATAAAAAGGAAACCACGTAATACCAGTTGGCGACGCCTAGGGGAAGGGCCTTCTCTGTGGCGGGCCCAGCCCTATGGAACGACCTACACCCCGAACTACGCACCACCTTGGACCTCCGCCTCTTCCGCCAGCGTCTCAAGACTTATTTATTCCAACAAGCCGGCCTAGCATAACCCCCGTTTTCTGATTTTTAAATGTGTATAAATTTTAAATTCTTAGGGTTTTATAATGGGTTTTAGCACGGGATACAATTTAATAGTTTTTTAATAATATATTTTTGTATTTTGTATGGTTTTTAATATTGCCTGTGCGCCACTCTGGGTCCTTGCAAGGAAAAGGGCGGGGTATAAATTTAATAAAATAAAAATAAATAAATACTTAAACTGTATCTAGGAACAGATACATAAAATGAGAGAGATGAGAAAAGAGAGAGTGGGGGAAGGAAGGAAGGAAGGAAGGAAGGAAGGAAGGAAGGAAGGAAGGAAGGAAGGAGAGGGCAAGAGAGAGAGATGAGACTGTCGCAATGAAAAATTCTTCACTTTGTTTTAAATTATTAGTTTATAATGGAATATAGTCCTAAAGCAGCTTTGGTCACACTTGTCAATATGGTAAGCTTGGAATTGGGGTAGTACATCCATCCTGGCTCTACTTGATCTCTCAACAGTTTTTGATACCATCTCAACCATGGTACCCTTCTAAGTCAGCTTATGTTGTCCACTGTAAGAAGCAAGTAAGATATTGTGACATTGCAACACAGCAATGTACCTGATCTTTATGCATTCAAATTTGTTGGCATATTTAATTAACACCAGTTTTTGATTGAGACAAATGATAAGATGGTGCTAAGATCTGCAAAATCTAGTTCCCAATGGTGTTTAACTCTCCACCACAGGCAAATTATATACCTACTTCATTAGCAATTCTCTTGAATATGGATTAGCCTTATTCAGTTTGTAACTCTTCACATATTTTGGGGCTATTCTTTATTATGGTTATCAAATTAGTCTTTCTATGGCTTTAATGCAGGGAAACAAAATCTGCATCTAGACGATTCTGAAATAAAAACTTTCCACAATCACAGATGGCCTTGTCATAATGAGAATTATTGGGAACTGCAATTTGAAAAAAAAAATCTAGGTGGCCATGCGCTCACCCTTTCTATGTCTAAGAACATTAATGCTATTTTTCCTTCTTTTCTTCTACACATATAGCGGTGGCACCTTAATAATACTATATCAATAGACTTATATACCGCTTCATAGTGCTTTTACGGCCCTCTCTAAGTGGTTTGTAGAGTCAGCATATTGCCCCCAACAATCTGGATCCTCATTTTACCCACCTCAGAAGGATAGAAGGCTGAGTCAACCTTGAGCCTGGCGAGATTTGAACTGCCAAATTGCAAGGCAGCCAGCAGGCAGCAGAAGTAGCCTGCAGTACTTGCCACTGTGGTACAGTGGTTAGAGTACATAGATCTATATATACATCAACATGTCGATGGAATTCTTATGCTTTCTAGTTTAGGAGATGAGTTTCAAGTTTAATGTTAGTACTATATTATACAGTGTGAAGCTAACAATATGTTTAGTAGCATATAAGCCAAATGTATCAAAGACTTGAAAAAAAAATGTTGGCAATATTTCCTAACCCCCGAGTGCTGAAAAAAAAGAACCCCTTCCTTTCAAAATCCCCTAAGATTTCACTGATTTCTAAGATCTAGCAGAAAGTTCTGATGAATTGTTTATTATTATTTTAATAGAGTGAGTTCCATCTGACGACGTTTGCCTTGTGAACATAAGAGGAAAAATCTGATCCGGTTAGCAAGTGTGGGAGAGAAGTACCGGTCTCCTTCAACATGTTTTCAACCCAAACCTTTTTCACACAGATGTCTGCTTTGTGCGCTGTTTCCCTTAGAAATGATAGGAGGGGGGGAACTCAACTCACTTTTCAACTATGGTATTTTGAAGTAATCCTCAGTTAAATGGATAAATTCTGAGGCACTCTTTAGTGGATCTTCTTCTCGTAACTATAAGTACGGCTGTATTTTTATTGTACTTTTACTTGATCCCACTGATAACTGGAGTAAGCCTATAATACAGGTTATGAGTCACCAAAAAAACTGAGCTGCCTTCCTGAAATATATCACCACAAATATAAAAGAATGTGTGCAAACACAGAGAAGATCCTTATTTCCTCTGACACAGCCTTAACTTGTAGCGACTGATCTGTGGTGGAAAGAGAAAAGGAAGCTAAATGTGTAAAAAAAAATATTTATAATTTTGAGAGGGGATGCTAAGGTCTGCAGTTTCCATGGACACCAATATTTTTGTAGCATGGTAAGTTTCTTCTCTTATTAAATATGCATAGCTAAGTTATAGCTAAAGATGCAATGGGAGGGCTTCGATTTTCTTTATGTTGCCATCAGGGAATTGCTAATGGGAAAGAAGATTTCTGAAGGCAATTATGATGCATTTTAACTTCCACACTCCACAGGTGGCTGAACCTTGAGAAAACTAGCAATTTCCTGCGTTGAATTGCTCAGAGAGGGGATGGATATGAGCCTTGAACACCACTCGGGGCTGCTGCAATTTTAAGATCATGTTGTAGCAAGTGCTATTTTGCCTAAGAACACACAACTGACCGGCCCCACTTTTATTCATAGTTTCTTTTAGAAAACATTCTCTTGTGCTGTCTGACACAAGTAGGTAAGAGTATCTGAAAGTTTAAAAAAAAAGCCCTTTAAATGCACATGACTCTTTCAATAACTTGTTTTCTCACGCCTGTTGAAAAGAAGTCTTCATACCTGAGAATTTAGGATGTTGCAACCTCCATACTTCTCTCTCTGCCTCTCTTTTTTAAAAAAACTTTGTCTCCTCTTGTGGTTAGGAAAAGTTATACCTTTTTAGGTTTAGTTCCCCACCTGTATCAAAGACAAAAGGGTAATCTTCTTCATGAAGCAGCTGTAAGGGGTGAATACTATAAAGATTAAAAGCACTCTGCAAATTTAGATGGCCATAAAAATGACAAATAGTAGGTTAGCAATTCTAAGAGCTGGCAAGAAGAGTCAGTTGCCTGGCCAGGTGGAACCTCTTCGGATGACTTCATCTCTCCTTCAGAAATAGTTTCTTTTAAAAAGAGAGAAAGGAAATAAGCAGGAAACTGGTAAAAATTATTGAAGCTTCACTGGTGCAGGGAGAAATACATTAGTTAATTTAAAAAGGACAGAGGACTGCCATTGTTCAGCTGCTTACCTAAAGCACAATTGCTGAAGCCAGCTCCTCCTTTCTCCACCCCCCCCCCCAAAAGAAGGGGTGAGTGAGGAGCTCTTTAAAGGAAAAGATGAAAAAGATTACATTGTCAGATAATAAAGCATCTGAGTCCCTACTCTTGTGGAAGTATAATAGCATGAAGATCTTCAGAACCATCCTACTGTAATCCAATAAAAATTTATTTTTTGCGATATGCACTACTAGAAGAATATCATTTCTTAGACTTGGTAGCCACTTTCCACTGAAAAGGGTTATGCACCAAACGATAAGGCTTACAAATTCTACTTACCTTAGGACATGTTTGCTTGTCCAACTCACTTTTTTTTCTGGATGTTTAACTTTAGTGCTGGTAGTTACATTTAACTACTATAATTTCTGAATTTATGTACTTTAAGACATTTAAGGTACAACACATCATCAACTGCTGTCCAATGGAATCAGTTTCTTATGCCTTAAACTAGCTTAGAGAAATGACTTACTGCTGTGGAAAATCAGCAGTTCTACATCAGGGCTGTCAAACTCGCGGCGCATGGGCCGGATGCATCACACACTGGCCACGCCCATGCCCAGTTTAGCAAAGGGGGGGGGGAAGTCATGATACATCACATGACATCGTCATGACGATGTGAGTTTGACATCCCTGCTCTAGATGATGCAGGTAAGTAGAACTAGCGTTCCAGGAATGGAGAAGACAAAAGGCAATTTTTTAGACATATCTTATGTTCCTCTGACTGTCTGTCTGTCTGCTACAAGCTGCAGTTTTCAATTGGGTTACACTGTCTGTTCTTTTTATCCAGTTAAGAAATCAGAACATTCACAACATCATTAGTTTATAGTGAAAGGCACAATATAGACATTTTTCATGTATGTACTTGCAATGTGTTGGGTAGAGCTGTAATTGACAACTATGTCTCTTTGCCTTGCGGGCTACTGTCCTGATATCTATTATGGATTAGGAAGATGGGAAAGAGAGGCGCACCAAATCCCTTTGAATTAAAAGCCAGAAAAGAATTAGAAGTTGTCATTGATGTCAATTACTGTATTTGAAGGGCCAATTTGAGAGAGCGTGTTTCCCTGTGAAGCTTCGCAGTCAGTACCACTACCATTATTAAAGCCTGTGTATCCAGCTCTTGACTGTGATAAATGTACCATCTAGTCACCTGCTGTATTCTGTCTGAGTTCTGTGTGGCTTGTCAGTATTAATTGCAGGGTTCTTGGGTCAGGGATCACTCATCCCAGAGCCTGTCAATACATATTGCAGTCAGCAAAGTGCTAAATCCAGGGATGACAGCTGGCAGAAACTGGAAGTGAATTAAAAACAGCTTTGCCAGGCCTGCAAATTTCATAAGGAAGGAGCAGTCCCTTTTGAAGGTTTCTCACAGATCACTCTTATCCTGGGCTGATTTCTGGAGAAAGTGGGACTTTAGCAAAACTACTCTTTAGGATTACTGTGCTCCTGAACCCAGCAACATCATGCGCGGTGATACTTGGGGAGCAAAGCAGCATAGCAAAGAACAGGCACCCTGTGGGTGAAGTGGAAGGAAATGAATCATTTGACATTTTCTTCTGATCATATTAATGCATTTAATTGAACCATTGGAAACTGAACTGTTTCTAGAAAACTGGCCAAGTCAGACATGGGAGGGAAGACAGATGGAAATTGGGCATCCTGAAAACATCACAAACTGTGCTTACTTAAAGCAGTGATTGTTCAGAGTATTTCCGGTGCTGGTTAAAGCTGCAAATAATAATTATTGCTGTCCATTCCACATGGGATTATATATTTGCAGCAAAGCCACTCTTCATTTTTTTTCTTTCTCTTTTTCTTTGCCATTTTAACTCTGGGCTGAATGGTCTTACAGAGGAGGAGAAACTTTAGATGTATATGTTATGATCAGAAATAAGCATTATTTCACCATTGAAGAAAAGCATGAAATGAACATCTAGAATTCTGAATAATTCTACATGCTCAGCATCTGAAGGTTGATAGGATTGGTATATATATATATTTATTAAAAAAAAGCTACAGATTCTGCAATGATTCAGCAATGCAAACACTAATGCTGGATCTCTTTGTCATCTCACCTTCCATCCACTCCTGTTTTCTGGGTCATTTGTGGTCTCCTGTAGCTCCAGGGTCATGGACAATACATCTGACCTGAAATCAGTTCCTGTTCCAGTACTATTTCAGCTGGAAGCGAACTGTCAGGGACCAAAATCATGAATTGGGATGGATATCTTTGTCAGAGTACAAAAGTACATGTCAGTCTGAAATTAGATACAATGACAAAGCCATTCGCATAGGCTTGGCCCTGAGGGAGATTACTGACCTTTGATGTCCTATTTATTTGTCCCTAACTCTTTTGTCCTCTACGCTTGATTTTATCTTTTTTCAGATTTGAAATATTAACCCTATTTTTTGTTTGTTTATTCCCTTCAGCTTCCTCTGCTGACAAAGCAACTAGCTATGTGACTTGGATGGATGTAGTTATGCTGAATTAAACTTCTTCTTCTCATGTTTACTTCTTTCCGTTAGAATGGAAAGTTTTAACAAGTGTTTCCTGGTTTTTGGAGAGTGCTTTGTTCCTAAGAATACCCTCTCACACTGTATTTTGGAATGAACTTTGTCATTTTTGGGGGGTTTGAAGATTATAGTTTAGATGTGTAACGTGGCTAGAGCCATGATGGCAAGCCTATAGCATGCAGGTGGCATGCCAAGCCATAACTGAGGGCATGTGAGGTATTGCTCTATGTCAGCTCCAGTGCATAAGCACGCACTGGCCAGCTGAATTTTGGCCTTCTGGAGGCTAGTGGGAGGCTGTTTTCATTCTCCCCAGGCTTCAAGAAAGTCTCCAGAGCCTGTGGATGGCAAAAAAATGGGCCCAATGGGCCCAACGGAAGTTTGGAAACAAATTTCTGGGCCATTTTTGTGCTCCCCCCTTCCTGAAGCCTGGGGAGAGTAAAAAATGGACCTACCTGGCCCACTAGATATCGGAAAATAGACTGTTTCTGGTTTCCGGGTTCCGGACAGCATCTGGGGGCCTCCTGAAGCCTGGGAAGGGAGAAGCCTCCTGAATCCTGGGGAGGGTGAAAAATAGACCTACTGGGCCCACCAGAAGTTGGAAAACAGGCTGTTTCTAGCTTCCAGAGGGCCTCGGGGGGAGAAGCCATTTTCGCCCTCCTCAGGCTCCAAGAAAGTCTCTGGAGCCTGGGTAGGCTGAAAAATGGCCCCACTGGAGGGTGGAAGTGTGCTGTCCCCCCAGGCCTCCAGAAGGCCTGGAGGAACAGGGAGGCCCTTTTCGCCCTCCCCAGACTCCAAGAAATTTATGAATTTATGGGGTAGCCAATGAATTTATGGGGTAGCCAACTGACATTAGGAGCTGCGCGTGCGCAAGATGGCGGGTTAGCTCCGGAGCTCCGTGCGGGCTGTGGAGGTTCGTTAGCCTTCTTAGTGCTCCCAGCCCTCTTTTATGGCTTAGAGGGCTGGGCATCTGTAAGGAATCCATCCTGGTACTACAGGATGAGGTTCGCGGCGATTTCGGAGGTGTCGGGCGTGGGCACGGCTCCGGGGACGCTCAGACGGTGAGAGCGTCGGAGTGGGCCGTTTGAAGTGGGGGCCGGAGCCGGAGCGGAGCGGTGGCCGGCGTCCCCGATGCCGGAAACAGGGCGGAGGCGCCGGTCGCGGCCAGAAGCTCCCGACGCTGATGTCAGCTGTGGCTCGTCCGGGGGGCAGAGACGGTGGTGAGAGCGCCGTGAGGCCAGCGGCAACGGCGTTAATGGTGGTAATGAGGATGGCGGTGCGGAGAGGTGTTTGAAAGATGGTGAACGGGGCGCAGCCGCGGGAGATGGAGTGGCAATGCGGCTGCGGGAGATGGCGGCGGTGAGAGCGCCGGAGAGGGGAGAACGCCGGAGGCCAGTGGCGATGGCGATGGCGAGTATGGAGGCTAAAGGATGATGGCGGCATGTGAGTGCCGAGAGGCTGGTGGAGGAACCCTGAAGCGGCCGCTGGAAGCCTGGCCGACGATGGTGGGAGCGTTGAGAGGCCAGTGGAGAAGGCGGTGGCTCAGGAGAGATAGAGATGGCGGCGGTGAGAGAGCCGAAAGGGACGCGAACGGCCATGCTGGCCATGTTGACCAACTTAACTTCCCCCTGAGACTGAGAACTGAGCCATGCTCCCGAAAGACGGGATTTGTCCTAAGATCTTGGGCCGGAACAACTCATTGATTGACTATTTTCAACTGACATTGCGAGCTGTACCATCTTTATATCCTTATTGTTTGCACTTTATCTCATTTTAATATCAATTGAGGACTTTAAATCTTGGCTAACGACCTTCTAATTTCTTTTAAAATCTTTGTATTTTAAATCCCAGCCCCACTGATGAATTTCACCTACATTAACTATTTATTAATTATTTATTAACAACTTTACTATTTATGCATAGTATAATGTACTCCAGAGCTAACCTTTTACTGCTGCGAGAGTCCCCGCTCTCGCAGGTCTGGCCCTCTACACTATCGAGGGCCCGTCTCGATGATGGATATATTAATCCGGAGAGACGGGCGAAGCGCGGCCTTAGGGGATTTTTAATTGGTAAATTATTGGTTATTTTAGGGGGTCCCAGGGAGGGGGGTGGGCATAGACAGATAGAGACAGAACAACATGAAAGAAGGGGCCGGACCAGTAGCCGACGGGAGGAGACGGAAGGATCCGATATGAGGGGGGAATTACGAATCGGTCCGCCGGAGGGCATATCAATCCAGACGGTCGTGGGGAGGGGCAGGGCCGAGGGGAGACAAGTTCCATCCTCCCGGTTGGTGGCACGTGGCCGTTGGTTACAAACGGTCGGGTGCCACAACCCCCGTAGGCTAGGTGGTCAGGGGATACAGAGCCAGGGCCTGCGGCTGATGTTTTGCAACACCAGGTCCGTGGTCAACAAAGCCCCCCTCGTCCATGACCTTGTGTCAGAGGGGGAGCCGGACCTGGTAGGAATTGCAGAGACCTGGTTGGGCCACGAGGGAGGACTTCCCCTCATCGAAATGTGCCCACCAGGTTACTGCGCTTTTCATCAGCCGCGGGCCCTAGGCAGGGGCGGTGGGGTAGCGGTCATTATCAAGGAAGGCCTTGAGCCGAGAGAGACCATTGTGCCTCAGACTACCGGTTGTGAGTCCCTCTGCGTGAAGTGGGGCCTAGGGAGGCAGTTGGGCTTGCTGGTTGTATACCTGGCTCCCCGCTATGTAGCAGCAGCCCTGCCCGAGCTCCTGGAGGTGATCGCTACGGTGGCAGTTGAGACCCCCAGACTTGTAGTCATGGGGGACTTTAATCTGCCATCGTTGGGCGAATCATCCGAGGCAGCTCGGGAGTTCATGGCCTCCATGACGGCCATGGACCTGACCCAACTAATTCAAGGCCCCACCCACGAGGGTGGACATACGCCGGATCTCATCTTTGTCTCGGGCCAATGGAAGAGTGATCTGGGTATAGGGGATATAGTCATCACACCCTTGTCATGGTCAGACCACTCACTTCTCCGACTCGACCTTCCGACCGCTACTCCCCGTTGCGGGGAGGCGGAACCAGAACTTCCTATCTGGTTTCGCCCCAGGCGCCTGATGGACCCTGTTGGGTTCCAGACGGCGCTTGGGCCACTTCCTGTACCCCTGACCCGCGCCCCGATGGAGGACCTCGTGGCCGCATGGAATACTGCGGCCACGGGAGCCTTGGATCGGGTCGCGCCCTTGCGGCCTCTCTTGCGGCGCCGAGCTGCCCCGGCTCCTTGGTTCACCGAGGAGCTGAGGGCGATGAAACGCCGCAAGAGATGCCTAGAGGGAAGATGGAGGGCTACTCGCTCCGAATCTGACCGGACACAGGTAAGAGCCCATTTACGGACTTACATTGTGGCGCTGAGAGTGGCCAAACGTCATCATTGCGCCACTCTCATAGCATCCGCAGAAAACCGCCCTGCCGCCCTGTTTAGGGTGACCCGTTCCCTCCTGCAACAGAGGGTGCGGGAAGCCCCGTTACAGGGTAGAGCAGAGGAATTTGTGACTTTTCTGCAGGACAAAACCGCTCAGATACGGAACGAGCTAGCCCCCATTCGTGGCCCAGTGGGATGCCACGAGGCCGATCTTGTTTGGGAGGAATTTGACTCCGTTGCTTCCGAGGATATGGACAGGTTACGTGGACGACTGCGAGCCACCACATGTTTATTGGACCCGTGTCCCTCCTGGCTTGTACTGGCATCCTGGGAGGTGACACGAGGCTGGCTCCAAGAGGTTGTCAACGCATCCTTGAGTGAGGGTTCCTTGCCTGCTTCCCTAAAAGAGGCTATGGTGAGGCCCCTCCTTAAGAAGCCCTCTTTGGACCCAGCTCTTTTAACCAACTATCGTCCCGTCTCCAACCTTCCCTTTCTGGCGAAGGTTGTCGAGAGTGTGGTGGCACAACAGTTTCCCCGTCACCTGGAGGAAGTTGATTATCTAGATCCGCGCCAGTCCGGCTTTCGGCCCGGGCATAGCACCGAGACGGCATTGGTCGCGTTGGTGGATGATCTCTGGAGGGCCAGGGATGGGGGTTGTTCCTCCATCCTGGTCCTATTAGACCTCTCGGCGGCTTTCGATACCATCGACCATGGTATCCTATTGCATCGGCTGGGGGGGTTGGGGGTGGGAGGCACCGTTTTACGGTGGTTCTCCTCCTACCTCTCTGGCCGATCGCAATTTGTGTTGGCAGGAGAGCAGAGGTCGACCCCGAGACCCCTCACATGTGGGGTGCCTCAGGGGTCGGTCCTCTCGCCTCTCTTGTTTAATGCATACATGAAGCCGCTGGGTGAGATCATCCGTGGTTTTGGGGTAGAGTACCATCTCTACGCTGATGACACTCAGCTGTATATATCTACCCCAAACCACCCCAACGATGCCGTAGCGGTGATGTGCCAGTGCCTGGAAGCCGTGCGGATCTGGATGGGAAGTAACGGACTCAGGCTCAACCCGACCAAGACCGAGTGGCTGTGGTTTCCGGCTGCCCGATTCAACCAGCTTTCTCCAACGCTGGCCATAGGGGGCGAACATCTTGCCCCTGTGGATGGGGCGCGCAATTTGGGAGTCCTCCTGGATACCCGGCTGTCTATGGAAGAGCAAGTGACAGCCGTGGCCAGGAGGGCGTTTTACCAGGTTCGCCTGGTTTGCCAATTGCGCCCCCTATTGGATCGGGACGCCCTTCGCACAGTCACTCATGCCCTCGTGACATCCCGACTGGACTACTGCAACTCCCTCTACATGGGGCTCCCCTTGAGGTGCACCCGGAGGCTTCAGTTAGTTCAGAATGCAGCCGCGCGAGCAATTATGGGAACCACTAGGTTTACCCATGTAACACCGCTCTTGCGCGAGCTGCACTGGCTGCCTGTCGTCTTCCGGGTGCGCTTCAAGGTGCTGGTTATCATCTTTAAAGCGCTCCATGGCTCGGGACCTAGCTACCTGCGGGATCGGATCCTGCCTCACACATCCTCACGGCCGATTCGCTCCCACAGAGAGGGACTTCTCCGGGTGCCGTCCACTAGACTTTGTCAGCGGGCGACGCCCAGGGGAAGGGCTCTCTCTGTGGCGGGCCCGGCCCTCTGGAACGACCTTCCCCCCGATATTAGAACGACCACGGACCTCCGCTCCTTCCGCTTGAAACTAAAGACACATCTTTTCCGCCTGGCCGGCCTAGGGTAGTCTCTCTCTCTATGGGTTTTTTAATTGTTTATTTATATTGAGTGGGGATTTTTAGTTAATGGGATTTTAGCACAGGTGTTTGTTTAATCTGTTTTAAATTGTATGTATTTTTGTATATTTATGGTTTTTATTCTCCCTGTGCACCGCCCCGAGTCCCTGTGGGGAGAGGGAGCGGTTAATAAATTCAGTTTTATTATTATTATTATTATTATTATTATTATTATTATTATTATTATTATTATTATTATTATTATTATTATTATTATTATTATTATTATTATTATTATTATTATTATTATTATTATTATTATTATTATTATTATTATTATTATTATTATTTATTTTTTTATTATTATTTTTCTCCCTACGATATTTTTTTCAGATTGCTTTGGATTTTATTGAAAGAAATGTTATTATTCCATCAGTGTATTTCAAATAGCACTTTATTATATGTTATCCTTGATTTATGCTGCCTTTTAAGAGATCAATGTTTAATACTTAAGGATTTATCTATATTAGATTTTATTTGAAATAGTGTTTTGTAAGACATATTTTAATAACAAAAAGGAGGAATTGGTCCTTCCTTATATAGAATCCTTTCAAGGCATCTTCAGATGCATTTTCAGCAAAGGTGACAGACTTGGTTCTATCCAACTATTTTAAGTAGCCCTTAGGAAATTTTTAAAAAGGTGATTTATTCAGCTATTTATTTCTTCAGCTGTATGGGTTGTCAAGTGTTTTTTATAATAATATTTTAAACAAATGTTTTAAAAAATAGTTTTCCTGCACACTATTAAAGCAAAAATATAAGGGTAAAGGAAAGAACAACATACTGTAACTGCCCCCAACTCATCCAAGAGATAATACAATACAATAGCAGAGTTGGAAGGGACTTGGTAGTCCAACTCCCTGCCTAAGCAGGAAGCCCTATACCGTTTCAGACAAATGGCTATCCAACATCTTCCTAAAGACTTGCAGTGTTGGGGCATTCACAACTTCTGGAGGCAAGCTGTTCCACTGTTTAATTGTTTTAACTGTCAGGACAATTAAACAGTGGAACAGACAACCTATCATAAATAGTAATAAGTCAATGAAGAAAATGGATTACCCAACTGGAAAATAAAAACTTTCAAGAAATAATTAAAAGTACACAAATACCAAAATTTATCTCCCTGATAAATTACTTTTTAGGCTCCTATGCTCCTAAAAGGTAAAGGTTCCCCTGCATATATGTGCTAGTCATTTCCGACTCTAGGGGCCAGTGCTCATCTCCGTTTCTAAGCCAAAGAGCAAGCGCTGCCTGAAGACTTCTCCATGGTCATGTAGCCAGCATGACTAAACGCCAAAGGTGCACAGAGCACTGTTACCTCCCCACCTAAGTGATCCCTATTTTTCTACTTGCATTTTTTAATGCTTTCAAACTGCTAGGTTGGCAGAAGCTGGGACAAGTAATGGGAGCTAACTCCGTTACGCAGCACTAGGGATTCAAACCGCTGAACTGCTGACCTTTCTGATAGCCAAGCTCAGTGTCTTACCACTGAGCCACCATATCCCCATTCCTATGATCCTACATCTATTTAAAGATTTGATTCAAAAATTAAATTTAAAGAACTGATCTAATTATATCTTTCTCAAATCAAATTTACACTTCCAAAACTACACTACATAAAACCTTAGTCTTCCCGCATCCCATGAGTGGTAGCAATGAGGTCTTTGATTGTATTTTCTGTATTCGGTATCCTCCCAAATGAGCAATAACCATAGAACTTGTTTCTATTCAAAACAATTCCTGCCATTTGTTCTCAGAGCATATTATGTTTGATGTGAACATGAATTTACATTCTATAAGTAATAAACTGTACTTCCTCTCTTCCATTATTTCCTTAGTTTGAGACAGATGATACATTTTGTAATCCATTTTTACATTAGCCAGGCCATCTTTTCACTGCCTTAAAACCCTTCTGAGTAAATAGCATTTTCTTTTTTGTAATTCTAGACAAATGTAGATTGTGACTTTTGCAGAGTTTGCAGACCACGTAGATGATGGAGTTCAAATAGTTTGGCTAAGTTAAATGCTTCTGCTGCTTTCAACCTTATAGGTGGTATTAATCATCTTGTTTTTGTAATACAAAATACATGGGAATGTTCTCTGTATAATTCTGCTTGAAATGAATACAAACTTTGCATTTGTTACAGTCTTTATTCAGATCAATTAGATTTTCTGTGGGAAAAATTCCTGCTGGATTATGCACAAAATCACTAAAGCCATCTCTTAAAGCACCCGTATTTTTAGTGTCATCAGCAGAAGAAAGAGCAAGAGAAGCCAGTAACAGCTGTCTTATCAAAAGTTATTCCCAAAGAAAGTTCTTTTTAGTATAAACAAACAAGAAATATTATTTGTCAATCTGCGGAAGCCAATCAGGTCAAAAGTCCTATGATGATGTAATATTATGGCACAGTTATCTGGTATGCTCCAGCATCTTGTGTTTGGCAGTCACAGTAACTTTGTTCTTGGCCATTCTTTTCAGTCTCACACTACTAAATGTAATTTTTTAAAGTATAGTGTTAGGCGCCAAGATTTTTTTGGATTTATTAAGTTATACCGTGCTAACAACATACCCAATTTTTTCAACTAAGCAATTTCCCCAGAAGTTTGTTTCGTTAAGAAAATTAGATCCTGTACTTTTTGATCTGCCCAACCACCATGGTTCATATCTCTTTATAAACTCCTTTCATAATGCCAGGTATTTTTTTGAATATAATCCACTTTGCAAACCAATACATACAGTATTTGGGGTGGTTTGGGGATGGTTCAGGGACAGCTAGGAGATAAAAGTACATTTTGACAGTCATCTATGAAAAAAAAAAAGAGAGATCTATGGAAAACTCTCTTGTAGAAATGTAGCACAGCAATAAGATATTTCTTTCTGATGCTAAGCTTTATTTGGTCAAAATGAAACACTAAAGAATCAGATCCTCTAGAATGCTAGTGGAAGAAATGAAGATAATCTGCTGGAGAGTACATCTTATAAAACTCCTTCCCATTTCTCCCATGTCAGCACTTTTAACTCAGCCTTCAAACTGTTTGATCCACTAAGATAAGTGTGAGAGAATAGCCTACTTGACACATTAATTCTTACATAAAAGGAACTTAGGAATGTACACAGCCTGTTTCTCCCCTGTGCGACTGCCTGGTTGAATGGAGCCCCTTCATTGTTCAAAGAGCCTTTGGAGAGCCACAGAATCATGACTCCTGGTTAATTGATTGCAAATTAGAAAAGCATTTCCAGAGTTTGCATTTCCATCAGTGAAAGTGATCTAGCCAGCATATTCTTACAGCTCCCTTCACACATTTGGGTGAATATCATACAGTTTGTGTGGAAACTGCAATAATGTAATATTGCTTTCTTGGCTGTTACCCATTCATTAATCAATAGCACCAAGCCTTACTTTTCCTCTCCCACCTTCCTTATCTGCCAGATTTCCCGTTAGCTAGTTATAACCAACTGAGCATATATATATAAATATATATTTCTCTATGCTCTGCTCTTTCTTTGATTTGTAAGTTCCCTATTGGCCTTAATCAAGCTTATGTTGAGCCTGGCAATCTTGGCAAGTTTGCTCAGCTTTAATGAAAGGTGAACTTTTTCTCCCCAGGCAGCTTCATATCTGTTTTTCCAGCTCAAATTCAGACTTTTTCAGTATTGTATTATTTAAAAACACATACACTAACTTTCCATCTTTGTACAATAACCAGAGCTAACATATTGTCCTCTTTGCTACCATTGCTCTCTGTTTGACTTTTCCAAGGCTTCATCATGCCATTTCTTCAGTGTCCTATTCCAGATTAAATAAGGGGCTACAATCAGGAGATGCAAAACAGTTTCCTGTAGAAGCTGATCTCCATTTAAATATAGTACTCTGGGTAATTTTTATTACTAATCCAACCATCGTGGACCCTATTTAATTACAACCAAAATCTTTTGCTCACAGGGACTCATGAAACTGGAATCTATCACACTAGGTAAGACATCAGGAAATAATTCTCCAATATTTTAACATTAAGATTAAATTGAATGAGGAGTAAGTACAGTATGTCAATGCCATTAGGCGAAATGAAATACTAAATGTTACCTATGTTTTTTTTCCCATTAGAAGGGAATACACCATATTTTTCAGAGTATAAGACGCACCTTTTTCCCTCAAAAAAGAGGCTGAATATCTGGGCACGTCTTACTGAATATAGCATTTTTTGCCGCCCGAAACCCTGCCCCCTTCACCAAGATGGCAGTGCATAGCCTTTAGGAGGATTTCAAAATGCTCTTGAGGGCTGAGGAGGGCAGAAATTAGCAGAAAATGGGCCATTTTTTGCTCAATTTCTCCCCCCCCCATCCCCCAGGAGCACTCTATAAGCCTCCTAAAGGCTATGCGTGCCCTTTTTTTGACAAAAAATGGGCCCATTTTCACAAAAAATGGCCATTTTTGGTCATTTTTGGAGCCCCCCCCCCAAGGAGCACTCTACAAGCTTCCTAACAGCTTATCAGGCCCTTTGTTTGGAAACAAAATGGGTCCATTTTCATGAAAAATAGGCCGTTTTTGGGAGGTCTGCAGAGTGCAAAAACTTTTTTTTTTAATTTGCCTCTTCAAAATCTTAGTGTGTCTTATACTCCGTGCGTCTTATACTCTAAAAATACGGTATGTAGTTCAGGGTGGGACTGTGGAGTCCTTGATGCTCTCTGAGCTTGATAGTTAGCTTGAATATATTTCATTCCCAACTGTGTTTAAACACCATAAGAATTTGAGCAGGAGCACTAATGATTTCACCTAGTTGTGTAATGAAACATCCGCAATCAAACAACCAAGCTCAGAGAGAACCGAGGACCCCAAAATTGTTTTTATTTCAACATTACAACAGTGCAGTTAAAAAATATTCACTGCAACAACCATACAGAGAAATACAAAGAACAATAGGGAATATTACAGTTAATACGCAGAAAATTATAAATGGAACAAAACATCAGTGCATGACATTAGAGTGCATGTAGATCAAAAGACATATACAATACATATGATGATCTTTGATGTGCTGTTAAATAAGATAAAGCAAGTGTAAATACATTTCTAAGTAACAGATTACAAGTATGAAAGAGAAGACTGCAATCTCCATGATACCTTTTTTGTATCTTTCTGGGAATTTATTACTAGAGGTTTTTGGGGGAATGAGAGAGACAAAGTGCTAGGCAGACCTTTGACAGGATATAACAAAAGAACAAAACTTTGCATACATCTTCCTGGCTGCTGCTTCTTATGTCTGTTCATTGATTAAAAAACCTGAAGAATCACATATAGGGATTTGGGATTTAATAACTTCATCCCTTTTCTCCTCCCCCAACAGATTATAAACAGCTAATTTAAATGCAAAATTCCACACTGATACTAATGAGGAGGATCACAATAATGATAACATTACTTTCCATCAGCAGCTGTTGTGACCTAGGATGCCGACACATCATCTTCCCAAAACAAGGCATATAACAAACACAATAGCATAAAATAATCAAATTATAACACCCAGAAAGGATAAGCAATAATGCTTCCTAAGGACATAGCAATAAACGTAAAAGCAGCTTGGAATAAAAAGATCTTCAAATTCTGAATATTGAGCCATCTGTACTTCCTAAGGGGGAGGACATTTTAAAAGGATCAAGCCACCTTCTTGCCATCTCTTACTTCCTATTGCTTATTTCTCTCTCTTTTTTTATTCTGCTACCTTATGTTCCTACTTAACAGATTGAAAGCAACAGACTGGATAATAATGTGGTAGAGGACTAAGACTGTAACAAAGGCAAAGCCATAATTAAACCAGAAGCTTCTTGTCTTCTCTGATAATTTGACATTACTAAAGAGATATGCTTGCTTTTCAGAGTTTAAACTTTGTGCCTAATTTAGTGACAATTCATCTTTGAATTTTTATACTGTTATTTCTTGTGAAAAATAATGCTTAATTCCTCTGGATTTAAACTAGAGACTTTGCATGTAATGTTGGAGATCCAGTGTAGTATAATACTAAGCTGTTGGACAGGCTGACTGGCACCAGATTCAAGCCCACATTCAGCCATGGACATATTGGTTAGGCATGTTTTCTTGACCCCAACATGCTTCACAGGTCGGAGGAAGCTCAAGATATGTCAAGGGTATTTTTGGTTTCAAAAGGGACTACCCAATACCTACCAGTTTTTAAATTTGCATTGAATGATTCTAAGCAATATTTTGTTCACAAATGAAATTAAGGAGATTATTTGTTAACTTGTATTCTTCATTTAGTTTCCTTTCTTCATATTGGTATGTACACTGATCTTTTACAATTTGATAGAGAGTGATTGTCCAGATTTCCAGGTATAATTAGATTAGAACCTTTACAAACTCTTCTGTTACTGTTTCTATATTTCTGTAGTATTTCATCAATTCCTGTAGTCTTTTAGTAATAACTCGAGTGCTGATCTAACTTCATCTTCTAGTATTAGAGATTCTTGTTAGTACAGATAGTCCTCGACTAATGACCACAACTTAGATCAGGATTTTTGTTGCTAAATAAGTCATGTCTAATTTTATTACCTTTTTGCTGTAGTTGTTAAGTGAATCACTGCATTTGTTGAATGAAGCATGTGGTCATTAAATGAAATGGTTTCCTTCATTGACTCTGCTTGGCAGAAACTGGTTGGGAAGGTCTCAAATGCCGATTACATAATCCCAGGATGCTGTAACTATTGTAAATATATGCCGGTTGTTAAGCACCTGAATCTTGTTCCCACGAACATGGGGATACTGTGACAGCCATAAGGATGAGGAACAGTTGTAAATCACTTTTTATCAGCGCTGTTGTAACTTTGAACTGTCACTAAATGAACGGTTGTAAATCAATGACTACTTTCAGAGAATATATTCTAAGATGTTTTAGCTATTGACATTGCTAGTCACAGAATTTCAGTATACATCTCTCAACTTCTACTTTTAATCTGTTACTGTCTGTCCTTTAGCACAGTGGCCCCCAACCTTTTGGGCACCGATGACCAGTTCCATGGAGAAAGGTTTTTCTGTGGACTGGAAGGGGCATGGTTTTATGTGCTGCCTGCATCCTGCAGATGGGGTGTTGGGAGTAGACTCCTAGTGTTGGGTAGGCAATATATAATACCATGATGACAAATGGTTTTTGTTGCTTTAAGATGTTTGAATGCAATTAGAAACTGTAATTATCTCAGCAATAAGAGGAAGTCAGGAGAGCGCATTCTCTCTCTCTCTGCTGATTGCTCTCTACTTCATTGCTCCCTGATTGCTTGACCGTGACTGACTGAAGAAGAAAGAAGGAATTGCGCGAATTGCGACTGTAAGCAATTGTTTGTTTGTTAAGGACTTTGTTTGACTCACTATCTACTATCACTGCTTGTGAAGCAGTAGTTTAGTTTTACAACACCAGTAAAGCTACTTGTTTTTACTTGCAGTGTCTGAGATGCTATTTGTGTGTATACTAGCAACGGGTTTTTCTCTAGCAGCACATTCAACTGCACAACTTTCTGTCTCCCAACAGAGATATCCCTAACATGGGGCTTTGCTTGTTTTTGCACACTGGTTGCTAGCATGCGGTGTCCATAGACTGGGGATGGGGAGACCCCGGCTTTAGTTCAAGATTGGAGCCTCTTTCTGAGTTCAGAGATCTTTTACATTTTCTTTTCTTTTTTCCAATGTCTGTTTCCCTCTTCACAAATGTTGTAATACTGCTTCGTGTCTTTTCTAGCCTCTGTCTGATTTTTTTTATTTTATTTTTGGTTTAAGGTTCTTTTTGGGCTCTTTGCCTTCCTTGGGTTCAGTTTCTTTTCTTGGCAATTTCTACTGTCTGTTCTGACATCCAGTTTGCTTTCCTTGGCAGTCTTTTCTTCAATTCATCCGTAACAACTTTAAAAAAAAATCATTCCAGAATTCCTCTGGTTCGCTGTCAATGAGGCTAAGCTAAGCACTTCAAAGTGATTTCTGGCATTGTCCTTGAAAATGGTGAGCATATGCTCAAAAATCCTATCATGGAAAGTAGTTGGTTTTGTTCTGCTCTACCCAGACTTGGATCTTACACATGAAGAGTTCATGACTTGATACATTGTCAGCCCTTGCCACATCTTCGCTTTTGGTCCTTAATTAATAAGTAAGTTTTTCTGCATCCTTGATTGGCAGATAATAATATTCAAAATATAGTAATGAGAATTTTGAGAAAGGTTTTCTATCCTTTCATGGCGTCCCAAATATTTATAGCTGACCCTATGCTGCTATACTGCTATACTTCTAAATTTTCCATGAAATTTGCTCAGCACTATTGGAAAAATGACAATAAGGCAAGGTCCAGGGAAATGTAATAGTCCAATGCTGATTATGATTACCGAAAGGCCAATAGTTTCCTACTCATGTAATAATACCCAAATACTGCTCCAATACCCAAATTCCTGTTATTCCACAAGGTACAAATTCATGGTGAAAACTTCCATAAACATGAAAGAATATTAAGAACTTTTAATTTTTTTCCCTTTTTACCTTTGGTGGAAATTTAATAAATTATATCTACATAAAGAATATTCAGACAGAATATTACATTAAAAGATTGGAATAATCTTAGCATTTTTCTGCAACATTACTGGTATTAAATCACCAGTCTTCACAACAGATTGATAAGCAGGGTAAAAATAAAAAGCTGGTTAGAAAATCCATAGATATTAATAATGGCATTAAAGTAAAATCAGAAAGAGATTCATGTTGTCTATAATTTTATGGTAACATGGAAATGTCTTACAAAAGACATATACCCAATAGGCCATAAAAGCACAGAGTTCTTTTTCTGTTCCTCATAATTATATACATTGGGAAATGTTGGTTGCATAGATTTCACCTTCAATCAATTATCCATATATACTGACCTCAGAGAAGCACATCATAAAATGTTGTAACATTTGCAGAAAAGCACAACGATCACAACAGTAATGATACGTTTTGTAATGAACTAAAAAAAGACACTAATACCAGAGATACATTTTGTAGCACATAGCATAGGTTACTTGATATAATTCAGAGATATTTATTTAACATAATTAAATATATATCTTAAAGTAAGTTTATATCTTATTTAGATTGATATAGGTGGTTTGCGGAAACCAAAAATGAGGATGTTAGCCTTCTTCAGCTAAATTGGCTGATGTATCAGGGATACCGGATAGCTCAAGGCATAGAGAAGCCTGCCTCATATGCTAGAAAGCACCGGTTCAAATCCCAGTAGAAGGAGTATGGCCAGCTGAAGAAGGCTAATAAGCCTGAAATGGATCCATCCTGGTCTCTTTATTTTCAGCCCTTAAAAATCTAACACATATCTAAAAAATGTCACACAGCAGTAATCTAATTGGTTCTCTGTCTGGATGATCTCTAGGTTGAGTCGAAGGGCAGAGAGGGATGACATTAAGTCTCCTCCCCTTAAAGGGACCCTTGAACAGGAGCTGTGATAATATTCTCTCATATATATATAGGAAACCTGAGAAAATATGAGAAATATGGGAAGCTTCTGTCCAGGAATATTTTTCTAATTCTCTTTCAAAATCTAAGAAAGAAAAATATTAAATCTAACAAATGAAAATGTTTTCCTGTGACAGACAATATATTTGTGAAGACGGTTGGCCAGAATAGTGGTTCAACACTCTAATCATAACGATGCCAAAAAAAACCACCTGAAATTTGCATCATATCACTGTGAAAACTTTGCCCTTTTAAAAAAACCCATATCATCCATATTCATATGAATAGCAAGGTGTCTATTACAGTGTTGTGAACCATGTTTCATTATTTGTTCTTGCACGCTACCATAGATGTTCATGGATCTGTTGGGGGAATTGTTCTGTAAGTTGGCATGCAGAACATGTTGTAATATCTCTCAGGTTGCTTACTCTTATCTTTGTTGAAAAGTGAATAATTAGGACAGTAGTAGAGGATTGTCTGAAAGACTTATTTTAAAAATGGTGATGTGCCATGTATTCATGTAATACAAAGTGTAGCCAACCATCCCACAATCTTTACAGTTTTGTACAATCTCTGTAAAGCATAGAAGAGTTTTCATCCAGAAATGCCTTCAAATTACTTACAAAAATGCAAAGCTATAACATTCAAAGTTGAATTCCAGCTTAGGAGCCTTGCCCCAATTTCAATTTTCAAAATTTGCTGAAGGTGTCATAGTACATCAATGTATCTCAAACACATAGTATGCACATTACAGAAATGTTTGACTGCAGATCAAATACAGACTGATGAAGGGAAGCTAAAAGAAAAAAAAATGGCAGGTATTACATTTTACGCAAGTTAACTTTAACATGTACCGATTCAACTGGAATGAAAACTTGCCTGGAATGAACTATTTAGTGCTTTGTATTTGAGTCTCCGGTTGCTTTATGCCCTTTTTGCAGCTACCTGTCTCAAATGACAGCATCTTCTTTTCTGTCAGTTTGTGCAGGTACAAGACTAGGCCTCAGCTTCCATGGATCCTATTAATATTCAACGTTTATGGCTGCTGGGGAATCTTAAAGCTGAAGAAAAATATGTTACCTCTCTTCTAAGTGGCAGAGAAACAATTAAAGTCTTTTAAAATGCTATAGAGTCTGTCAGCCATGCACGGTTTTGTAGAGAGCCATAAGAATTAAATTAGGCCCAGTTTAAGAAAGATAAGAAATTAATTGAACATTTTAGAAGTCTAGTGGAGGAAAATAACTCTTTCCTCCTAGATGTGAGCATTCTATTAACAGTTTACAATAACCTAGCACAATTCTCTTGTTCTCCTTCCACAGAATCATGTACAGATCTATTCAGGCTCAGCTTTGTTGGACCATATTAAGTATTTGAAGAGTTAAGAGTATCAACTGTATAGAGTCGTTTCCACAGGGATAATAGGACTTGCCATAAACCAAGTTGCTTGGGATACATTATTAAGAGGTGAAGAGTTTGAATATGACTGGCCATAAACCAAGTTCCTTGGGATACATTCTTAAGAGGTGAAGAGTTTCAATATGATGCTGCAGATTTCTGAAATATAGCAGTGCATATCACCATTATGACTTTATACCATTTGGACCAAAAAGTGAAACTGCAGTAATCAATCAACAAGAATAGAGCTGGAAGGGACCTTGAAGGTCTTCTAATCTAACCCCTGCTCAAGCAGATTTAGATATATCTGCTTGAGCAGGGGTTAGATATAATTTGAGACAAATGGCTATTCTGTCTTTTCTTTAAAACCTCCAGTGATGAAACACCCACAACTTCTGAAGGCAAAATATTTCACTGGGTAATTGCTCTCACTGTCAGGAAGTTTCTCCCTCATTCCAGGTTGCTTCTCTCCTTGATTAATTTCCATCCATTGTTTCTTGCCTTGCCTTCTGGAAAATACGTTGTCACCCTCTTCTTTGTGGCAGCCCTAAAATCCCCAGTCCTTGGTTTCTATAGACGAGTCACACCCAGTTCCTGCAACAGTTCTTTATGTGTTTTAGTCTCCAGGCCTTTAATCATCCTAGTTACTCTTCTCTGCACTTTTTCTAAAGTCTCAACGTATTTTTTTGTAATATAGTGATCGAACATGGATGCTGTATTTTGTAGCAATGTGGTTGCATACCATGGTCCTTGTAGAGAATAATCATAGGGCAATAGTCCTCAATTATTTATGCACACCAGCATGTAAGATTAATTCCTGATGTAATTCCATACATCCCTAAGACCGATACGCTCCCACAGAGAGGGCCTTCTCAGGGTGCCGTCGGCCGGACAATGCCGACTGGCGACACCCAGGGGAAGGGCCTTCTCTGTGGCGGGCCCAGCCCTTTGGAACGACTTACCCCCTGAACTTCGCACCATCTCTGACCTCCGCCTCTTCCACAAGTGCCTAAAAACACATTTGTTCCATCTAGCCGGCCTAACGTAACCTCCATTATGACTCTTAGATAGTTTTAAATTTTGGGGATTTTAATTTGGTTTTAGCACAGGATTTTCATCATATAAGTTTTTTAAATTTTTTATGTTTTTGTATGTATTTTAATATTCCTGTGCGCCGCCCTGGGTCCATTTTGGAGAAGGGCGGGGTATAAATTTAATAAAATAAATAAAATAAAATAAATAAAATAAAATAAATATGGAAAATTTATCTCCTGGTGGCAGGATCCTTTCTTGGCCCATCTCTTCTTTTAGTAGTTATAAGAATGAAATATCTCAGAGTATACTTTATTCTTCAGAAATAGTTTTCAAAGGAACAAGGTAGAAATATGTGTTAATTATGGGAAAGAACTTGGGTATGATTTTGAAGAACCATTATCTCAGTCTGTTGTATACAGAGGCACATGCTAAATAGCTACATATTGAATGATTTTGGTCATTCAGAACTAACAGAAAGGATCATCTAAACACCTACCATAAAGGCAAGGTCTGTTAGTCTTCTTCAACCTGGCACTCTTCTGCTTCAAATCCCATAATTCCCCTTCCAGCTATTATTAGAGAAATTAATTGGGCTGAAATAATGAAGAAAATATTCACACATTTACTTAAGAGGTTATGATTTTAGGGTTTCATGTTCTACTTTAGGAGGGTTTTTTTCTTGATATCATAAACAGGCAAATCAATTCCTCCCTTGCCATCACTGGAAGGAACGATAGAAGAGCCAAGGAGAACTGATAATGTATTTCCTGTTTTATAAAGGAGCTGCACTTCTCAGGGGGACATGCACACCATTTTTCAAAGTTTGAGTCAATCTTCTAAAGAAGTTGTCTGTAGATCATGATCAGATTTGTCTAGGGAGTGTATCTATCACACTGCAACAAAAATCATTCATTTTTCAGATCTGTCAGGGATAGTAGACATCTGTCCTCAAAAGCAATGGAAAAATGATAAGATCCATATACTTTGTGATGAGCAAAGGATGAGACTCCGTTTCAGATAACATATGGGTGAAAAGAGAAAGAAAAACACTGGGGAATAAATAGTTTTTAATTTACCTTTTTTTATAAAACCAATAAAGAAATGTGTTTCCTTACATAGGATATATCACATAGCAAAGAAGATTTAGAGATTTAGGATACAGGTCGCCCTCAATTTATGATTGGAATTGAGTCCAAAATTTCTGTTGTTAAGCAAGACAGTTGTTAAGTGAATTTTGCCCCATTTTACGACCTTTCTTGCAACAGTTGTTAAGTGAATCACTGCCGTTGTTATTGTTAGTAATACAATTATTACATGAATCTTGTTTCCACATTGACTTTGCTTGTCAGAAGGTCGCAAAAGATTATCATATGGCACCAGGACACTGCAACTATCATAAATACATACCAGTTGCCAAACTTCCAAATTTTAATCACATGACCATGGGGATGTTGCAGCGGTTATAAGTGTGAAAAATAGTCATAAGTCATTTTTTTCAGTCCCATTGTAACTTCAAATGGTGGTTGTAAATCCAGAGCTACTTGTATGCATTTAAAAAAAAAACTATTTCAGAATTCAGTTTAAAAATATCAGACAAAACAATTTAAATCAATATAACTACTTCATCCTATATTTGAAAAAAAATTACTAACACTTAAATTGTGATTAATGGCTAGGGCCAATGGAAGGAAAGGGGAAAATGAGCTATCAAAAGTTTCTTCTTAAACTGCTGTTTTGCTTTACTCCTTTCGTTTATTTTAGGATTACCCTTCTCTGTACTTATATTCTGAATTTTTTTTCATATTGAAGAATGTACAGTAACCATATGTTTATAATAAAGTGATCTGTATTTATAAATTGGCTCAACTTAATTCTCAGTCTTATGTTTGCCAGATAAAGCAAAGGAATAGTATGGTATTTCTTCCTCTTTGAGACCCTTGAGAAATTTTTATACTCCTTTAAACCAACATGATGGCGTTTTAATCCAAGTACTGCACTGAAATCCAAGATAAATGTTAGTTCAAGTGTCACTAAGCACAATTGGTTTGTGCATCATTTATCATGGATGTGCAAATAATTTGAAAAGGGAAAAATGTGAAACATATTTCTTCATGCCTCTGTTATAAACTGTATGTTAAAAATAATCAGATGATGGCCTGTTTTTTTTTTTAACCGACATAAATACTTCTGTTTCATACTTTAATTCTGCCTATTGAAAAATATTTCCCTTTCTGGCTTTCGTAACTGTGTTTTTTGTTTCATGCTTAGGTCTCATCTTAGCAGAATGGAGGGAGGGAGGACCTTAAGCATAGCATTAAGGTGAATTAAGCATGAGGAAAATATATGTACCTATAAGACTCATACAATCAGGTTGACTTTAATTAAAATATGCCTACTTATATTTCTTCTAGGCTGTTATGTGCTAAATTACCATCAGCTCAAAATTCTTCACATGAATTGGCAGGGTTTCAGACAGTTATTAGGTATTGCAGAAATGCATCTATATGCACCTCTGTTTCTTACTTCATTCTTGTATTTCTCTTCAAGTGTGCAGAAAATACAATTATTTGTTTGGATTTAAGTCATCACAACTGAAAATATGTGATCTATTCTAGAAAAAAACCCAATATGCACATGTTAACTTCTATTGGGAAAAACACCTTTTGACTATCTATGAAGTAACTTTGCCTGAAGACTAAATCTTCCGGCTATTTCTCAAAACATAATCCTGCATTTGATTAATTTATCGCTCAATAAATTGGGTAGCGATACTTTCCCCCCCCTGTAAGATTGAAGAGTAAACCTAACATCATACAGTACCATATTGCCACATGGGCTTTTAACCCCTTTCATCAAATCTTGCTTTTTATGTTACTCCATACATTGTTAGCTAATACATCCATCAAAATCTGGAATGCTCTCCAGATCTGCACAGTAGCTGCCATTTTGTAATAGGCTATAAAAGTTTATACTTTTTAATTAAGTTTACTAATCTGAACAGGCGATCCCAGGCAAAAATAAATTTTTTTTGCTGCTACATCACAAGCTGATATATCTGGAATGAGAAAATGCAAATTAGTTTGACCAACTATTCCATTATTTTCAGTTTTAAATGCTATTCTCTAAAGGCTGGCACTTTAAGTCCACAAAACTATACACAGAAGGTTTTTCACCTTTAAATCTTCTTCAGACAATTTAGTCTTTTGTGATTACTGAGAAACTCACCACATTGGCAACTGAAACAGATGAGTTTAATAAAACAGCAACCTTGCTTTCTAAAGGAGTTTAACTTTGTATACCAGTGACCAGAATTATGTCTGATTGATGTTGATGTTAAACCTATCCTTACTTTAACAGAGACAGGGGAAAATGGAGAAAAATAAAATCTGAATCTGGTAAAACAATTTCCTAGATTTTGAATTTGTAAATGTTATTCATTTATCTCCAGCTTTTCCTGTAATGGCACACATGATAATGCCTCTCATCAGGGATATTCAAGGAGTTAAGAATACATATTACTTTGGACAACTTTCTAAAGACTTGCCATCTTGGGAACATCACATCTCTACCTTCCATATAGTGTGAAATAAAAGAAAAGTATGGGTCTCATTTATATTGTTCTGATTGATGAATTTAGTGTCATCATCAAGAAAATAGAACATACAACATATAATCATAGGGCTGGAAAGGACCTCAGAAGTCTTCTAGTCTATCTTCCTGCCCATAGCAGAAGCTTTTATGCCAGGTCAAATTGCTGTTTAATCTTTTTTTGAAAATCTCTGATGATGAAGCACCCACAATTTCAGGAGGCAAGCTATTCAATTGATTAATTGTTCTCTCTGTAATAAAATTTCCCCTTACTTCTAGGTTGGATTTATCTTTAACAAGGTTCCATCCATTACTTTTTGTCCTACCTGTGGAGAATAAGTCAATCCTTCTTCTCTGTGATGGCCCCTCAAGTACTAGAAGACATGTCCCCCCAATTCTTTTCTTTGATAGGCTAGACATAGCCTATCCCTCCCTCAACTGTTCTTCATACAATTGAGGCTCCAGATCCTTTATCATCTTTGTTGTTCATCTCTATACTTTCTAGGATCTCAACATCTTTTTTTGTATTGAGGTGACCAAAACTATACAAAGTTTTCCAAGCATTGCAGTTGCAGAACATTGATGGCTCATACTTCAGTGGTGGTCGACTATGACACCTAAATCTCTCTCACATCGTTACTATGGTTGAGTCAGGTACAATCTATTCTTGGGTTTACAAAATGCCTTTGGTTTTTTCCTAAGTGGAGGACTTTACTCTTCTCACCACTGAACCACATCTTCTCAGAGAGCAATGGGGATAGTTAAAACAAAGGTAAAATGCAATTGTGCAGTCATTCCTAGAGTCAACTATCAGACCTCAGCACCCAATATGTACGCCTCTCTAATTCTGACAAAATGAAAGATTTGTACCTACAGAATTATAGAATAAACAAACCCTGTCGATTTTCTCACTTTTAGTGGCTAATAATCACATGAATTACTGTAGGTGGCTCAATACCTGTGATACAGCCCCATCATTTATAGAGTAGATGTAGCATATCTAAAGAAGAGAAACTGCTCAGTCCATGCTCATATGATTGAAGACTTTGCTGTATTCCACATTATGTGATGGAAAGGTAAATCCTACATGTATAGGAAGATGTAAGACTTAAATGTTACGGCTGGAAGAATCACAAATGCAAAGATGGGCCCAGCTGCTTCCCTTCTTGCATATCTACACTCATCATATTTAGGAAAAGCCCAAATAACACTTCTGTCTCCTCATTACATGGTGACACATGAAAGTTCTGAGAACTAAAATGTACCGTATTATTTGATTTATAAAATGCTGATATAAGAAAAAAGAAGTGTGGGGGGGGGCACCCTTCTGACAGTAGGAAAATGATATTACACATCTATTAAAAGCAATGCAAATAGGTCTGACTTCCAAAAAGGAAGTCTTGACTGAAGAAAAAAGTATGCTGTTACATTGGGAAACTTACCCAATATAACCATTTGTGATACAATTTCATAACAACTCTTTCTGATGATGTGCAAATGCTGTGGGTTAGAGGGAGCAGCTTAAAGCAAATCTTTCTTCTGTAATATGTCATCTGAGAACATGTTAATCTAACAAATATATGACAGAGACTATCCTGTCTTGATGAAGAATGATGAATCCTCCCACTAAGCACAAGATATAGAAAATACTGAAATATCAGAACCACCTCATAGAGCAAATGTGATGTTATCTGCACCATCTTTGTCACTCCACTTGACATTAATCAGTGGATTAATTACTCATTTGATTAAATTTAACCACAAACACCTACGAGCTGCATGCACTTTGAAATTCTGTTGTTGTATGCCTTTTATTTATTTATTTTAAACGAGAGCATAATACCCAAAGAGTGTAGGATTTGAAATTAAAGAGAAGTATAGCCCAGAGATTTCAAGGCAAAATACTACTGCTATTCCTTATTTTTCTGGGCCCCCAAGGTGTTTCTGAGGAAGTTCATCAAATTATTTTCATTGGATTCAACAAAGAGCCAAGGTTTTCGGTAACACACAAGCATATATTCAAGCAATTACAAACTGAGGGCTCTACTTAGATATTCATGTAAAGTTTAAAGACAAAAATACAACGAAAGATTTCTAAAAACATGGCATGCCAGTATTTCAGTGTTAATATTTTTCTCTTTAATATTTTTTAAAGCACTCTTTTTTCATGAGTAACGTTGAAGAAAAATATTGTTACTAGATCTTTCTCTGTAATAAATTACATATTTCATATGTACGTACCATGTATTATATACAGACACAATCTTATATATTATTTGAAGTATGGTTGCTGCAATAATGAATGGTGGGAAAGAGACCACAGTAAATATTTTATGTATTCATTTATTCAATGTTTTCCCAAACTTTCTCTTGATATGGGTACTTAGGATGGCTTCATTCATGTAGTGATAAAAGTAATATCTTGTTGAGTTATCTTGTTGAAAATTTGTACTCTGTACTTTTGTATGTATAAACTCATATGCACTGCAGATAATATTTTATTACCCAAATAATAATTAGCACCAAGCATATTAGAGATACGATTTTCAGGTGCTGAAAGAGTTAATAAAGAGCCATTTGCTGCCAGGGAACAAGATAGCTTATTGAGAGCCAGCAGAAATCTGCCTGAGGTTGACACGACCAATCATTAAAAACTATGGAAAACCACACTTTAATCACATTATGTTTAAATTGGTAGAATGAAGTGATAAGCTTAGCATTTTAAAGAAAACGGAATTTCAACTCCTCCTTCCAAAGATTTCAGAAGCATTTCTTATTCAATAAAATGAACATATCTGAAATTAATGATAACAAAGAAGCAAATAAGATATCACAGGGAGAGAAAAGCTACATTTTCTTTTTAGCACAATAGACTTTATTATGGAACATATAGCATATAGCTTAGGATAAAGGATGGTCCAGTGGGGCGACCATCCTTTATCCTAAGAAGGTGTTCCTTTCCTTTCTAAATACATGCATGGACATATTTGTCCTCCCAAATGTTCTTATCCAATTAAGATCCTCTGCACATTAGCAGAAGCTTTGACAACTTATTTCCTTGTCACTAAATTAAACTCAGTATCCTCACTGGAATAAAAATTCAGTGTTTCATAAATGGCCTCTGTATTAATATGACTTTTTTTTTGCAATTGGATGAACTTGGAGCATTTCTTTTCTAGGCGTATTTCATGCTGTTCTTTCTTTCTGTCAAAATGCACTTTCTGCATCAGGCCTGGGGCAAGTGGAAACTTCCTTTTATTATTGAAACAAGAGGACAACATTGTCATTATTTCTGATTCACACTGTTCTCTTTTGTGAAATAACCAATAGCTTATTCCGTTGATTTTTAACAATCAAGATATTCACAAAAAGAGCTGCCTTTACTTTTGTTTTTACTCATTTGCAGAAAACCTCTCTCTTGGATGAATGGCTCAAAACTAGGTCTCATTATAGTCAAGGCCAGTGTTTCAGTGACTGCTCAGAAAGCAAGTGCATTTGAGAAATGGCTTTAATGTTGAAACAGAAAAGACACACGCTCTGCACAATTGCTAGGAAGTCTTGCAGTAGTTTTGGAATATCAGATCTCTCTCAAGCCTCAAATCAAATATTGCTTGCAATTCTTGGTTAAGAAGACTCAGCTCTTAAATAAAACATTCTCAGCCCCATAGCCGCCCCCTTCTAGCTTAATCACTTTATCTAAAGAGCGGAGCAGAATCACAGATGTCTTGCCTCAACGCTTTTTTGAGACCTTTTACATGAATCTGTGGAAAAACTGACATAATTAAGTATGAAATACACACTAGTTACTTTGTAGAGGCCTAAGAGGAAGTCTACAAAAGAAGAGGAGTCAGGTGGACAAACATCCAACATTCAGTTATTGGTGTTTGTTTGTTTGTTTCAAAATAGCAATTCTAGGAAGAAAGGACTGGTAGAGGCTTTTAAAATGTGTGTGTTTTTTAAAGCCTAATCTGTTTCAGTCAGCTGTGTCAAAAGAAAAAGGTTTTCTTCAACTTGGGCTTGATGCTTGGTTGAGTCTTAAAGCTTCATGGTTTTTTGACACAATAGTGTATCTGAAGCTTTGATGTCTGAGTCTGCTTCCTTACTAGACTAAATCATATTTTAAAGTTTATCAGTATAGCGACTATTGTGTTTTCTCATATATGCACACTCAACAACTTATCTTCTCACTGCATTTTTTTCCATGGTGCTAAATATTTCTTCGGCTTAACAGTTTCTCAACAACCTCTCAATGGGAAGGGTTGTTGTTTTTTTCTTTCCCTTTTCCAAACCTTCTAGGTATATTTTCTATTCCCGCATTATGGTTCTTGTCTTAGAAAAGAACTTTAAAATATTATACACATATACACTTTTTTTCATTTTAACCATCCATGTAGCCTCTTGATGTAACTGTGTTCAAAGTGTTCAAAGAGTTTTGCTTTGAGAGCCAAGGATGTATTCTAGCTCAATTTTATTGACTCAACTATGTTTTTATAGAAAGATCTCATGTTTCATTGGTCACCATCTTTTGTATCTTCCTTTAAGACCATCTTCATATATTCCTTTAAGATGTATATAAATAATAATTACATAAATTCAAATAAATATCTCTCTCCTCTCATTGCCCATTGAATGAAGAGAAAGTTAGCACAAACATCATCATGTATCCTTCCAATTTATTTATTTATTTTTTCACATTTATAACCCGCACCCATCTCACCATAAAGGGACTCGGGGCGGCAATGTATGACATGTAGCCATTTCCCCCTGGATAACAGGACCTGTGCAGTATTTTTTATTTCCCATTTCAGTTGAGCTTCAAGAGTTCTTGAAGTTCCAGGATATCCATTCAATTCTATCTATTACTTTGTTTTGTTATGTTTACATTTTTATCACTTTTTTCCGTTTTATTGTTGTAAGCCTCCCAGATAGCTTCACAGTGAAGTGGGCAGTAAATAAATGTAACAAATAAAATAAATATGCTCTAGTTGCACCAAAGGATAAACTAGTGATGGTGAACCTACCGGTATGTCATGTGCGTCAAAGGTGGCAAACCACAACCTTTCCGGTAACATGCCAATGTTTGCCAAACTGACCATTTGTGTGATTTTCATAAGCTGCAAGGGCCATGCAGGAATGGGGTCTACTCTCACACCACATTGGACCTTCTGGAAATTGCAGAAGAGGGATGTAGCTCTCCCGTGGCCTCCAGACTTCACAAAAATGAGTTTGTTTTACTCATACTTCATTTTTGGTAATTATTTAACATTTCCTTATATAATACATAGCACAATACACTATTGGACTGTATTTTCTTTACAAAAATATGTGTAAAGAACTGTTTCTCTTTTGTTGGGGGGAGGGAAGGTTTGACAGTACCAGCTGAATCATGTCAGCCATTTTCCAAATTTTTGATATACCCAAAAGGATTCTATCATTGAGATAAATTGATGTTCCCTGCCTTTCTTGACAATCTTTTTTGTCATAACATATTGCAGACCTCAGAGAAATTGGGGTAGGGAAAAGCTTTTTTTTCTTTTAGAGGTAAGGAACTCTACAGCCATTAAATATTTGCTTTCAATAGCTTGTATTATGTTAAAAGAACCGGGGTGGCATAGCAGTTAGAATGCAGTATCACCAGCAAATTCTACTCACAGCCTGGAATTCCACCTTGACAGTGCTCAAGATTGACTTAGTCTTCCATCCTTCTAAAATCGGTAAAATGAGGAATCAGATTGTTGGGGTAATAGGCTGGCATTATAAACTGACCAGAGAGTTCTGTAAAGGTCTATAGGGCAGTATATAAGCCTAAGTGCTATTATTATTGCTAATAGTTTTTCAAAGTGCAGATTCTCCTGGGGAAACGTGTTCTAATCAACAGCAAATGTATTCTTCCATTTTAAAATCCTTTCAAGAATCAGTTCTGATTAAACAAGGAAATAAATAAGCAGCCCATGAGGATGTCTAAGTATCATAATTCTTAACAAAACATTACATAAAGTCAAAGAAATGGACTAGAGAGAAAAGGCAGGTTATCATTTTTTTTAAAGTTAGTCTTGTACAGATTTTCCCAAGAGATGGGAAATCATTGAACTTACCTATGTTGCTGAATTACAAGCTCAAACAATTCCATTCAACATGGCTGCTGCTGATAGTATTTCAGCTATCTCTGGATAACCAGAAATTCCATGATCCTTAATTTATTTCAAAAGGAGATATGGACTTAGTAGTTGAAGAAGCACTAGAAAGCAATTGTTTACATTATATTCAGGTACATTCAGGCAAACATTAGTGAAGCTACATAGGTTTGTGAAATGGCAGACATAGGGGTCAATAGGGGTCACCATACATTATTTCTCCTGTTCGTTCTACCATTCTATTTTGTCCAGACAACATGAAATCCAAGTATCTCAGAATCCTTCAGAATATAGGTCTTCATCTCCTATTGAGTAAAAAGGCTATACAAGTACACTTTATTATAATAAATGTTTTTTTTTCTCCACAATTTTTTCAATTGGAGGGGCATGGAGGGGGAATTCATTCTCTTGTAATATAATTTTTGGACTTCATGGAAAAAAGATCTATAAAAGTAGAATCAATGATTACAGCAAAGACCAAGAAACTAGTAGGTAGACAGGTTCTTTTGAAACTTTCAGAATAAGGAGAAGAGGAAAGGCTGCCCACATGTGTTCTGGATGGCTGTTTCTCATGACAAGACTGAAGAATACTGTTTTTTTTTCTTTTTCTGAAACCCTGGAAGATCCTTTTAAAGCAGGGGTCTCCAACCTTTGCAACTTTAAGTCTGAAGGACTTCAGCTCCCAGAATTCTCCAGCCAGCAAAGCTGGCTGGAGAATTCTGGAAGCTGAAGTCCTTCAGACTTAAAGTTGCAAAGGTTGGAGACCCCTGTTTTAAAGGACACTAAGTTTGCAAACCTCATTTGTTTAATTAATATAATTTCCCCCAAAATTAAAATACAATATATCTGGATAATAGAAAAGAACTATTAGATCAATTGGTTAAAGTTCCATATTTTGAACTTTCATCATATTTAATTATTTAAATATGAAAAAGATCAATTTATGTATTTTTTCTTCAAAGAATTCCTAAATATATACTCTTATGAAGGGAATCGTTTGCAAATAAACAGCCTTTTATTAAAATTCAGTAGAATGGCAGGCTATCCTAAAATAGATCTATAACTATTTTGTTTGTTTGTTTGTTTAGTTTTTTCAGGGTTTTTAACATGGAACAGATAATGAAATTATTGAAACTGTAGTTATGGACAAGGCACAATCCATAATAATCATGTAAGATTTCAAAATAAGAGCATAAGATATGGCTGGCAATATACTTTACTTCCTCAAAATTTAATCTGACCTTCACGGACATAATTTTATATACATCTCAGGAAAGAAACTATCAGTTCACTCACTTATATTTTTTATGGGTGCCATCACACTGTCTGAAAAACGACATACAACTTTCAGTAAATCATCTCCTTTTTTGTTGACATATGCCACTTTAATGTGATGGTGGAAAAAGAATACTGCAGATAATTGAAAGGGGAAAATAAGTGCTTAAATTAATCCAAATCACGAGTCTTTATTTGCAATTCTGTATTGGCAAGCAGGCTCAAAGAACTACATCTTAAAAATTGGAATTTAAAAATTATTAAACACAGAAAAGACAATAATTATGCAAGTTAATTTTGGTAATGATTTATTTGGAACTAACATCAAAGTAATACAGGATAATTTATCCAGTGTACATGTAGTCCTTGTCTTATGACCACAACTGAGTCCAAAATTTCTGTTTTTCAGCAAAACTTTACAATCTTTCTTGCCACAGTTTTTAAGTGAATCACTGCAGTTGTTATTAATACAGTTGTTAACTGAATCTGGCTTCTTCATTGACTTATCAGAAGGTCGCAAAAGTTGATCACATATGATCTCATAAATACGGATCAGTTGCCAAGTGTCTAATTTATTTATTTATTTTTTGCCAAAAGAATGTTATTGGTTTTACAAATTATAATGAGGGAAAAGGGTATATAGGGTTTACAATACATATTTTAGAGCTTCCATGTCAGAAATGGTGGTTATATCCGGGTCTTCATATAGCATATTGTTAAGTTAATAGTGGTAAGATATATATATATATCACATTTTAAAATTTGTGCATTCAATCTTTAGTTTTACATTAACATCCGTTTCAGGAATTACAGTAATTTAAAGTTAATTATTTTTGAGATCTGAGTCTCTTTGCTATTATGTCTTCTTCCTCCCTCCCCCCAGTGGGCAGGGCCATGGCTCCTCCCGTTCCTTCTTCTTCGTCTCCCAGGATTGAGGAGTGTTTTTTGAGAAAGGCCTCCGCCTCCTCAGTTGTTTTAATTCTAATCCTGCCTCCATCCCAGAATACCAACATTCCTTCAGGCATTAACCATTTGAACCAGATTCCGTTTTTATATAATTTTTTTGACAATAAGGAATATTTCCTTCTCACTTCTCTGATTTTTTTTTGGAATCTGCTTCAATATGGAATTGTCTTTTTGCTCATACTTCAAAGGCCTCCTCATTGCGCCCTCAGTATCTCATCCCGTGTGGACCTTCTTAAAAATTTAATATGAATCTCTCTGGGTACTTCATTTATTCTAGCATATGCTGAGTTAATTCTATAAATTAAATCTATTTCCCCCCAAAGGTGTTCTTTATTTTTTTTAATGTAATCTGCTAAAATCTCACTCATCAAATCTCTGAGATCTTCCCCCTCTTTTTCAGGGATATTCTGAAACCTAAGGAAGAAAGACATTCTTTCAAATTCAAACTTAGACATATGTCCAGAAAATTCTGCAGTTGCCAAGTGTCTAAATTTTGATCATGTGCCACAGATGCAGCAATTGCCATGTAAAAAACAGTCATGAGTCATTTTTTTCAGTGCTGTTGTCATTTTGAATGGTCACTAAAAGACCTGTTATAAGTTGAAGACTATCTGTACCTTCTTTAACATTCATCCACCTTGAATTTTGTGTTCTATTTTGTCAAATTGATCAATTCAAGAGTGGGAGAAGACCCACTTGTAGCCTAGTCAACATTTCTAAATTCTATTTTTTTATTTTCCTTTCTAACTTTTTATGGTCATGTAGGAGGGAAAAAATCCCTTCATGTTTTCTTTTGTATTCTTTCCAATGAGAATTTTATTATGTCATAATTATATAATTTTTCAAATTGGAGAATTGGAGACCTTGTTGTTAGTCGCGATGTCATGTCCGATCCATCATGACCCCCTGGACAATGTTCTTCTATGCCTTCCTGTCCTCTACCATCCCCTGGAGTCGATTTAAGTTCATTCCGACTGCTTCAGTGACTCCATTCAGTCACCTTATTCTCTGTTGTCCCCTTCTTCTTTTGCCCTCAATCATTCCCAACATTAGGCTCTTCTCTAGTGAGTCCTTCCTTCTTTGGTGGCCAAAGTGTTTGAGTATTTGAGTATCAAATTATTGGAGACCTAAGAGGTTGGGGTCTTTCCCTGATTTATCCTGGAATATCCCTGGCATGCCTTTGGCACTATCCAGGGTGAAGAGGGAATACTGTTTATCTTTCCCTGTTTCTTTCCTTTTCCCTAGCAGTATGACTCCTGAAATAATACAATTTCAGCAGAGATTCACTTACTCTGTTTAGTGTTATTTGGCTTGGATTTACTATTTTATATGATTAGTTCAATTTGCTTATGGTAATAGCTTGGTCTTATCTTTTGAAGATTCTTCATATTCTATATGGAAGATACAAAGGTGCATGGTGATTATAGGTCTATCCTTCCTTATAGATATTTATCTTAGATATTATTACATAAAATCAAGGTTGTTTCTATTAATTTATTTTCTATTTTTATAGTTTAAATCCATCCTGAACAAAACTAAAGAACAGATATGCATGCATGAATGCCCAAACACATATAAACACTAAGCCAGTGCTATGAATTAGGCTCAGGAATTAGGCCAAGAGTCAATGAAAATAATGAGTTTTCTTGAGGAATATGATCCTATAAACAATATCCCACTCTATAAATCGTATAACATTGATTCTAGTCAAACAGTCCTTCAGGCAAAATGATTGATTAATGTGCCATAAATCATCTACATGACTTCTTTAATTTACCATATTTTTCAGAGTTACAGTAAGATGCACCTTTTTCCCTCAGAAAAGAGGCTGAAAATCTGGGTGCATCTTATACACTGAATACAGCATTTTTGGCTTCCCCAAACCCCGCCCCCTTTGCAAAAATGGCCATGCATAACCTTTAGGAGGCTTCTAATGTGCTCCTGGGGGCTGGGAAGGGCAGAAATCAGCTAAATGGGCCAGTTTTTGCTCATTCCCCGCCCCCCCAGCCCCCAGGAGCACTCTAGAAGCCTCCTAAAAGTTATTTATGCCCTTTTTGGGCTAAAATGGGCCCTTTTTCGCAAATTGGGCCATTTTTGCGAGGTCTGCAGAGTGCAAAACTTTTTTTTAAATTTGCCTCTTCAAAATCTTGGTGTGTTTTATATGCTGGTGTGTCTTATACTCGGAAAAATATGGTAATATCACTTGTCTTTCAGGTAGAGCAGGGGTGGCGAACTGTGGCTCTTTTATGACTCATGGACTTCACTACCCAGAATTCCTGAGCCAGCATGGCTGGCTCAGGAATTCTGGGTATTGCAGTCCATGAGTCATAAAAGAGCCACAGTTCGCCACCCCTGAGGTAGAGTGTTTAAACAATATAGAACTAACTTATTATGAGAATAGATACAGTACTATACACCTTCCATTTTAAATAATTTTGTTTCTTGACATTTATCTGATGCTCTGTTGGTGTTCTTATGGACATTCTGGAGTGTCCATGATTAATTTCACTTTTAAATAATCTGAACTAATTATTAGATAGCTAATTCATACCAATGTACCAGTCAGGAAGCACAAGGCATTTTTCATTGCTGCCAAGCATAAATCCAACAAAATCTTCCAAGATAATGATCCATCAAGGTATCCATTGCATGATCTCATAGAAGGTACATGGAGAAGTTTTAGATGACTGGTTAATAGAGTATGTTTATGTCCTTGGAGAAAAAGTAAGTGTTCAACTCCTGAAAGATAAAAGCTAAAAAGAATACCTGCTATCTCAGTGCGATTGAGTCAGGGCAAAATGACCAGTAATGGGTTTTTGGAAACCTAATATCTCTATCTTCTGGATAATTTATGAACTATATTTTATAAACAGCTTTAATAACAGGGTTAAACTGCTGTCATATAGCATCTGTTGTACAAGTTTTGCTTACCCATGATGTCGATTCATGCTATATTGACAAAATTTGGAAAACTGGTCATAATTGAATTTGTTAGTGGAACCTATAGTTCTATAGGACTGTTTGCTTTTTAAGATTAGCATCCATGTTTCATTTTGCATTGCAGTCTGTTCTGTGATATTGGTAAAATTTCTTATATGTTAGGCATTTCATTATGTATGTACGGTATAGTAGCTGACACAGAAATCCCTATGGGGTACTTCTGACAGCCAAAAACGAATTATCTGCTGGGATCATGTTGAAGCAGTATGCGTAAAAATAAGTCTTTCACTTGGGCATAAATTCAGCCAAAACATGTGATACTTCAAAGGACCCAGTTCATGATTCAGTGAACTCCCTACAATCACCAAGGCAGCATATTACCTCTGAGGCAGGGCACAATCACAAATCCCACATTTTGTGTGAATAGAGTATCATAATAAAAGCATTTTAGCACTTTATTTATGCTAACTGTTGAAACTAATTTCTCGACTGATTAAGATATTTCGTGTTACACCGATAATCCTTTCGAATATCCTTTTAGATTTGTAAGTCTGAAGTCTGGTGAAGTTATTCATTTGGGGAAGATTCAACAGCAAATGGACCATTTTAGAATGAAATATCAAGTTATTCTAATTATTCATGCATATGCTAAGTTAAATTCCCAGATCTTTTTTTCCATTCAACCTGATCCCCCTCCCTTTTTTGTTAATGTTCAAGGTGGGTTAGCCTTTTTTATATTTTAAGAAATGAGAACTAGATTTGTTCTTTTAATTACTTATTTTTTCTATACGTTTGGTTCCCATTTTGGTTTTCCACACGAATAAAGATTTCCTTAATTCATGTGTATGTTACTCTGAACAGAGCTCATTTCATTTGAAATTCCCAGGGTTAAGGAGAAATGCATTTTTCTCCAATGCCACCATCTTAATCTATGCTTTGTTGTTTGCTAATATGATAGTTTATGTTGGTTTTTTCTCCCATTTATACTAAAGATTCTTGGGTCAGAAGTAGGTTTTTCTGCTGCTTGCTTTACAAAAAAATTCTAGAACAGTGCTGGCGAACCTTTTCGGCACCGAGTAACAAAACCAGAACACATGTGCATGAGCAGCGGAGCACCAGAAATCCGAACACCAGCATCCATGCGCAGGACAGCTAGTCTTAAGGTTTCCACTATGTGCATGCATGCTAGCCAGCTGGTCTTTGCATGTGTGGAAGCACCCCGAAAGACTAGCTGGCCGGCATGTGCAAATGCTTGTATTTGGCCATTTTTAGGCTGTTTTTGGCCGCTTTGGCCTGGAAATGAACTGAAAAACAGACTGGGTTTTGACCATATTTCAGTGCTCTGGCACCTGCAAAAACCAGCTAGCCAGTGCGCATGTGTGCACCATAAACCAGAAGAGCAACTGGCAACAGTGCCCACAGAAAGGGCTCTGTATGACACCTCTGCCACATATGCCAAAGGTTCTCCATCATGGTTCTAGAAAAACACCAGAGAGAGTCTGCAAGAATTACAATGCAGAAAAATAGGGCATGTTAACTGAGTAATAATATAAACTGCTTAAGAACAATAATAAATATTCTATACTTTGCCCCTACATATTACAAAGTTGCTTCTCCTGCCCATTAGTGTTCTATCCATATTTACCAAGCAAGGGGTAATGAGCTGCGATGGCACAGTGGTTAGAGTGCAGTACTGCTACTTTTGCTGCCAGCAAATGTCACTAGTTCAAGGTTGACTCAGCCAAACAGCCTTCTGAAGTGGGTAAAATGAGGACCCAAATTGTTGTGGGCAATATGTTGACTCTGTAAGTGACTTAGAGAGAGATGAAAAGTAGTATAAAGCAGTATATAAGTCTAAGTGATATTGCTATTGAATGACTAAATTATATTAATGCCAAGCTTCCTAAATAGTTCTCCTCTGAATTGTCTCCTTAACAAAAATTAAAAAGGGTGTAGTATTTTAGCTTGTAATGATATCATACTAGGACATTATAACAATAAATAAAGATTTTTAAATGTATAATTTCAGTTTTCTGGTTTGGGGATAAACCATTCCTATATAATCCATTCATAGATAATTGTCACATATAAAACTTACATTTAAGCAGTTCTTGATATTCTATAACTAGTGGCTTATGCCAAAATATTTATGTTTTCTGCTTGAGATTTAAGTGTGGTAGCTAAAATATTTTATGGAAAGTCTTTTGTGTAAAATAGTTGTTATACTATAAAATTTATTTATTTAAACAATTTATTAGCCACCCATCTTACCATAGAGTAACTCTGGGTAGCTTATGGTTACATCTAAGTTCAAACATAAAAAGTTAAAATCAAACATTAAAACCAAAGACACATGGTAAGGACAGGGCCGGAGTGGGGAGTAACAACCTTCATTGTGCTTTTACCCCACTGGGACCCCAAGCTGACTGGCAAAGTGAAATCTTTAGCTCCTTATAAAAGAAAGGAGGTTTGGGGCCAATCTCACAGGGCAGGAGCAACAGCAAAGTCCTACTCCTGGAATCCTCCAGCTGGAATAATTGGGCTAACAGGACTTGCAACATGCCCTCTCTGCTGGCACAAATGGTGTGGGCCAATCACAGTGGAATCAGATGGTCTTCAAGTAATCTGTTCCCATGCTATGAAGGGCTTTAAAGATCACCAATACTTTGAATTGCACCTGGAAGCAGACTGGTAACTAATGTAGCTTGTAGAGCAGTAGTGTCACAGAGGCCATTCTTGAGGAAGACCCCCCCCCCAACTATCCAGCTGCTGCACTTTGTATCAGCTCTAGCTTCTGAATGCTGTTCAAGGGTGGCCCATGTAGAATGCATTACAATAGTCCATCTGTAGTCCAGTAGTCCATTACAAGAGCCCAGTATGGTAGCAGTACTACAAACTATAGTACTGTTGAATAGTATTATTAAACTGGGAAATTTAAATAGAGAAATAGATGTGCATATCTACTTTTTATTTTCAGGCCTTTTATCAGTTTTACCAGTCAAAAAACATTTATATTCATATTCATAGCTGCCTTAAAATGACAGGATTTTGTATACCTTATTTTTCCCTCAGTTTGCACAGTGCTCTGCTTAAGGACAATTGTTTTCAAAGTATTAGTGTATCTCAGCATGTTGTCAGATAGTGTTTTCAACATGTACATAATTACAGCTGGTCACCGAAGCATGACCTATCATGGCTGCATCTCAGTTGCTTGTCTTGCTGACATTGTCACAAGTCATCAAAATAACAATAATCCCTCTTTGTTATGAGTGTATTCAAAAAGCAATCCAACTGGATAAAAGAGAGCATGGGAAACTGGCCAGGATGTGATAGCTTTGCAGATCTGGTAGTTTAAACATCAGAATTGAATCTACTGAAAACAGAACGTCATTTGGTGAACAAAATTCAAATTCTCCCAGGATGATTTGAAACAAACTCTTCCCATTTTTCAATTATGGAATATTCCTATTGTGAAAACAGCAGAACATGAATATTGGTACAAATCGACTTTCTCAATACATGAGAACTAAAAGACATAAATCAAGATCAAAGTAATATGAGCTGGGAAATAGAAAATAATAAAGAAAAAACATGAGATTGGAGGAACATATGAAATAGCCCTTTGCTGGTCTGACTGCACCAGGTGGAATCCATGAAATAGACAACATATTTTATTTAATGTGAGCAAAATACTCATATATTTCATGAAATTGATCAGTTGACACAACACGGTTTGAAATGGTTTAATGGTATGCCATTTGATGGAACAAATATGAAAATATTTCAAATTACCTTGTTATAGAAATCCATGGGAATTGGGAAGAAGCTTTGGGGAAAAAAATCTTGCTTTTCATCGTAGGACCTGGTGGCTTGGTATTCCATTCTGTCTGGTATTAGTTATGCAACTAGTTAGTAAAAGAGATGAACACTTCTAAAGAAATCAGTTAATTTAGGATAGAACCCATTATCAGGCAATCTTCTCATTGCTCTAATACAGGGGTGTCTAACTCAAGGCCGTGGAACAGATTTGACCCATTGGGTGATTAGATCTGGCCCACGGGGCTACACTGGTAACAGTGAAAAATCAGCCTGTAGTGCATCTGCCAGTGAAAATGGAGTTTGGGAGCTCATTTTCACTGGCGGAGCATTTGGGCCACCATAGGCACACCCAACACAAATGACATTGATCTGGCCATGCCCACCCTGGCCACACCCACCCCAGTCCCCCAAAGGTTAAAAACAACCCTGATAAAGCCCTCAATAAAATCGAGTTTGACATCCTTGCTCTAACAGATAGATAGAAAATACTTCTGTTCCTTAATTACATGTTTTCTGTGATGTTCACCAGAAGTCTTGGTATGACCAAAAAGGATTGCCATATGAAGCACTTCTAGTAACTTTTATTAATATCAGTTGCAATCTAGAAAGTCACATTATATTCTAGATAACTGTAGACCAGAGGTGTCAAACTCAAGGCCCGGGGGCCAGATCCGCATGCTTAGATCTGCCCCTCAGGGCCACCCTGGTAACAGCCCATTTTCATTGGCAGACCTCTCAGGTCACCACAGGCACTCCTGATGTGCTGGCCACTCCAACCCCACCTCCCCAGATGAAACACAACGCTGATGTGGCCCTCACTGAAATCGAGTTTGACACTTCTGATGTAGACTATATGACAACTAGTTCTGGCATTAAATGGTTTGCAAACATAGATGCCACTGAGATGTCTCTGCAACCAATGACGAGAGTCTTTCTAATCAAAGGTTTAATTGATTAGGGACTAGAAGGCTAAAAGTCCTTGTTCTGAAAAGTTGATTGTAAATTGGCATTGTACAAGCAGACATAAAGGAGAAGCATTGGAAATGAAGACTGCTGGTGTGCCACTATTCACAAAAGACTAATCTTCCAGCCCAAATGGCCTGCGTTGCTGAAATTGGAAGTCTCTCCTAGACACTTGTCCATAAAGTGAACTTTATGGATATTTGCATGAAGCCATTATAAGCCCTTTGTGTTTGTTAACTGGTCATCAATTTCAGATGCAATTAAACTGAAATTACCTCCGATAGACACATGGTTATGCACTTTCAGCTATAGCTCCCTTGTTACTGCATTATTGTTTCAGATTAAAATTGGTGTTTCTTCTGTGCTTAAAATCTTTCAGCAATTTTAAAACAAACCTATGGCATGGGAAGAAAGTGATAAAATAGCAAAATTCACAGCTTTGCAGAAGCTTATAAAACACTCCCCAAGATACCCTTTTAGAATAATAAAGACAAGAATTATACATTTATTATTTGATTAGAATTGCTTTATAGCAAAAGAGTGGAAGTCAACATTCTGGTTTTCCTGGAAAGGGGAGTGAGTAATAGCAAGTGGTCACAAGCCATTTTTAGACAATCAGGTTCATTTGCTCACTAAGTAATTTAATTAATGCTTTTGCATCAGAAATATTATTTTGAGCGAACTACAACAGGGGATTTGGGATCTAGATATTCAAAAAGGTAGCATCAAAATCTTCCATTTTGTAACACAATCATTCCTCCTCCCAGAACTGTCCTTAGATATCCCTTTACCATTTATTTATTTATTTATTAGTTTTTTAATTCAAGGAGGCAAGCACAGCTAGTGTTCCTTCCCATTTTCTTTTTCCCTATATTAACAACTAGTGTGAGGTGTTGGGCTGAGACAGTTACAATGCTAACATCTTTATGTCAACAAACATAGCATGGCACCAGTGGTGGGTTTCTGCAGGTTCGCACCTACTCGCGAGAACCGGTTGGTGAGAGGGGGTTCCACCGGCGTACCTGGAAGTAAATCTGGCCCGCCGCTGCCAGTGACCCAACAGGAAGGAAAGGAAAGGAAGGAAAAAAGGAAGGAAAAAAGGAAGGAAGGAAGGAAGGAAGAAAGGAAAGAAAGAAAGAAAGAAAGAAAGAAAGAAAGAATTTATCATCACAATTGAGTCCAAAATTTTGGTTGCTAAGCAAGAGCGTTGTTAAATGAGTTTCACCACATTTTGAAAGGTGGCCACTCCCACCCTGTCACATGACTGCCAAGTCACGCCCACAAAATAGGCCACACCTACAGAGTAGGTTCTAAAAAAATTGAAACCCACCCCTGCATGGCACACTGGGGAAGATACTGGGATATTTTCATTTTATTTATTTCTAACTATTTCTATCTATCTACCTGCCTACCTACCTACCTATTTATTTTCCCTCCTTTATTATTTTTACAAATAACCTAAGGGGACAAACTGATCTAACACACCTTCCTCTTCTTATCTTCTCCACAACAACCACCCTGTGAGGTGAGTTGACAGAGAAAGGGCGACTGCCTCATTGTCACTTAGTTGGCTTTCATGCCTAAGGCCTTGGCCTGGTTTCTAGGACAGCACCTTAACCACTATACCAACTGTATTTCCCACATATAAAACTATTTATTTTGGCCTGAACTGACGCCCTGACTATTAGGACAATAACTGGTAGATAAGAAAGCCAAACCTATGCCTGTTTCAACTTGAAGGTAGAATCTGTCTTAAAATGTCAACCACTCTTCAGAAACCTTGCAAAATTCTTATCATAGCTACAACTGATAGAAGCAGCCTGAGTCTTCCCTCCTGTTGTTGCTAGGTACTGTTTAAAGATTTTATTACAATTTTAAACATTATTTTTATAGTTATTGATCTTGTTGATCTTGTTGCATTTTGTCCTTGTAAATAATTTTTTAATAATTAATTGCTGCTGCTATTGTTCATTTATTTTTCTGTGAGCTGATCCATTAGGCTAAACCTGATGGGATAGTCAACTTCACCCAGATGGATAAGGGTCTCCTTATATGTAGCGCATGAAAACACCAGGGTGTTATAGCAATTACTGCATCCAAATGGAAAACGATAAATCTAAATTCTGATCCATATTATTTTCAGTATTGCCAGTGTTTTAGCACCACCATTCATGACAGGAATATATGAATGGGCTCCTGGAAATTCGGTTTGCAAAATGTGCCCAACAAAAAATATTAAGAAGAAATAAGGGAAAATGGAAAATCCCCAAACAATTCAATGAGATCTATTCTTGTAGAGAGATAATATTGGCCACTTGGGGAAAAAGTGAAAGGTGGAGGTTGGAAAAAGAATGACGCTACTAGAATCCTACATTGTAGCGTGCCATTCTTTTGCAGAGGCCATATTGATTTTTTTTCACAAAGGCTTGTCCTTTTCCATTGATAAATTGATCTTGAATCATGCTTTCCAGCAATTTACTCAGAACATACATAAAGCTAAATGGCCTGTAATTTTATAGCTCTTCCTACACCTTTTTAAAAAATTGGCATTGTTTAGCCAGGTTTCACTCTCTAATGCCTACATTGAACCACATATATGTTTTTGCAGAAGGCCAGCAATGTTGCATCTGAGTTCTTTCCGAAATCTTGGTAGAAAACCACTACACCCATTGATTTACATTCTTTTAATTTACTAATAATGTTTAGAACATCATCTATTAACTGTGATTTTCCAGTTCCTCAGCCTTCCTTTTTAGAAAAACCATTTGAAGCAATGGAATGTGCTGTATGATAGCAATGCTAGTAACAGGGCTAATTGCATGGTTTTTCTTCCTTTGGTATTCTATTTTTTGTTTTGTTATTGCCCTTTCTTTCTCTCTCTTTCTCGCTCTGTGTGTGTGTGTGTGTGTGTGTGTGTGTGTGTGTGTTATAAATGTGTACTCCAACTTGAACAATCTTTTCATTTTTCAAAGGAAGGCTTTTTTTCCTAATCATTTTGGCATCATTCATTAGCCAAGGAGGCAAGTGATCTCATTTACCGATATATCTTCCTTATTGACGGTAACTAGTGCAATACTGTAGACAAGTAGCAAATCAAAAAGAAGACTAAGAATTCTTTTCACTGATTTGCTAGCTTTTCATTAGCATGGAATAGATGAAATGGGTTAGTTAATAATCTGCACCTCTGTTTTATAACTTTACAGAACCCAAGTACCACTATCTGATTCTTCTGAATGGATACATCCATGAACAGAACAAGTAGTTCTTGACTTATGAACACAATTGAGTCCAAAATTTTCATTGTTAAGTAAGGCAGTTGTTAAGTGATTTTTGCCCTATTTTATGATTTTTGCCACACCTGTTAATTAATTCACTTAAGTTGTTAAGTGAATTGTGTGGTCATAGGCAAATTTGGCTTCCCCCATTGACTTTGGTTGTCAGAAGCAAGCAGAGGTGATTACAAATGGTGATCACATGTCTAGGGGACAATGCAGTTGTCATAAATACATGCCAGTGGCCAAGTGCCCAAATTTTGATCATATGACCATGTGGATGCTGAAATTATCATGTGAAAAAACAGTCATAAGTCACTTGCTTCAATACCATTGTCACTTCAAATGGTCACTAAATGAAGAGTTGCAGGTTTAGGTTTAGGTTTTATTCAATTTATATACCGCTCCTATCTCCATTGGACTTAGGGCGGTGCACAGGAAATTAAAAAATGACACAACAAACAACAATAAATACAGTCGCAACATTAAAATAGCATTAAATTGAAATAACCTGTGCTAAAATTTAGACTAAAATGTTAAAATCCACTACCTAATCAATTAAAATTATATATAATCTAACTCTAAGTTAGGCCGGCTAGGTGGAAGAAGTGCGTTTTGATTGGCGAAAGAGGCGAAGGTCCGTGATGGTATGAAGTTCGGGGGGTAGGTCGTTCCAGAGGGCTGGACCTGCCACAGAGAAGGCCCTACCCTGGGCGCCGCCAGCCACCATTGACTGGCAGACAGCACCCTGAGGAGGCCCACCCTGTGGGAGCGAATCGGTCGAAGGGAGGTATGTGGTATTGTAAGTCTACCTATATTCTGCTTTACCTATATTCTGTTTTAGTTGCTGAAGAATTCATACTATTTCATACTGAAATCATATCGATCTCTATCCTCATGATAACAGTATGCAGAATAATAATAAACATGTTTCCTATTTTTCTAACAACCTCTAATTTGTTTACATAACTGAATAATGACATTGTGGCATCTGTTTTTTTGTTTTCTCAGGGACAAAAGAAGAACTTCTGTAAACTATGACATTTAGCATTCTTTTTCACTGTAACACAGGTGACATTCGGTTCTTCAAAATGATGTACTCAGTGTTTAAGAGGTATGGAAATGATTATGTTGTATAGAAAGGCACTAGAAGTGTGAGACTGTCGCCGACTAAACACATACATTTTATTTCAAGAGGTCTGTTCATACAAGCCTTTTTGGGTTCTGAAATGCGGAAATGCTTTATTTTTCTTTGTCACGGTTAACTATCAGATGTATAGCTCATTACAATGGTAATTTTTTTTAATGAGTTCTCAACATTTCAGTCATTATTCCTGCTCTTCAGCGAGATAAACATGCTGGTAGGGCTTTCCTTATGTTATGGCACCTAATGGTTTGAATATATATTCCTTTCAATTTATTATACCATGATAACTACATAAATAAGAAATGCAAGTTTATAGAGTAGTTCCAGGAATGTCAAACTTCTCCAGTCGTAAGTAGCAACATGTCAGTTAATAATAATATTAAAAAGGTACAATTTGAGGCCAGGTTTTAGAAATATAGTTGCTATTCTCTGATTTGTCAAGCTGGTAATTTAAAAAAAAAAACATTTGCAACAATGCTAATGTCTTTAGTGATAATCGGGAATACACCTGGACTCAATTATAGGCCTTTCCACCATTTGTCCTCTTTAGTTCATTTGGCTCTCATGCAGCAATAAATGCCTGTGTAATGATCCTAAAAAATGTGACTTGGTAATTGGACTCAGCCCAAATATTGATCTAAATACAAATTGGGAGAAAGTTACAACAGGCAAATGCCATTTCCCCCCAATGCTCCTTTCCTTTCAAATCCTATGTTAACTTCTCCTGATTTCACATGTATACTTTTTGTTGTCGATTGGGTATGCCCACAACTAAAAATTTAATTAATTTAATTAATTAATTTAATTTAATTTATTATATTTATAAGCCGCCCCCTCTCCCCCAAAGGGACTCGGGGCGGTGTACAGGAAAATTAAAAAACTATCTAAAAACATACAAAACACACAAATTAAAAACGAATTAAACTACCCTGTACGAAATTTAAAAACCATTAAAATTACCACCCATTAAAACCCAATAAACAATTTGAGAAAACAGACTGGGGCAAGAAGCGTAGATTAGGCCAAGCCGGCCTGATGAAACAAATAGGTTTTTACTTTTTGGCGGAAGGCGCGGAGGTCCGTAGTCGTTCTAATATCCGGGGGTAGGTCGTTCCAGAGGGTCGGACCCATCACAGAGAAGGCCCTTCCCCTGGGCGTCGCCCGCTGGCACTGCCTGGTGGATGGCACCCGGAGAAGTCCCTCTCTGTGTGAGTGAATCGGCCGAAGGGATGTATAATTGAACAGGAAAGTTCCAGTGAAATCACCACTGTGTGTGATGTTGATTGCTTGATGAATATGAAACCATGTGAACAAGGCAGAATCTATGCTATATGCTATGCCAGGGGTCTCCAACCTTTGCAACTTTAAGTCCGAAGGACTTGAGCTTCTAGGCTCTGGGAATTGAAGTCCTTCAGACTTAAAGTTGCAAAGGTTGGAGACCCCTGTGCTATGTTATGCAGACATTACTTTTTTGGGCATGGAAACTGCACTGCTGTTTCTGTCTCAGTGCAAAGTGGTCATTATGCATTTTAAACAGTTCCCCTCTACAGTCATAATCAAAATCAACTCCATGAACAGTTTATGTTTGGGATGATTTTATAGAAAACTGTGCTGCAGTATACAAAGCAAACAGCAAAAAGTCATAACGCCGCAATTACAAAATAGAACTAGCTCTGATGAAAGCATCAGTGTTCGATGTTTAGTTCCTATCAAGATGATAGCAATGGATAGTTTTTCCCTACATTGTTATTTTCTGTTTTTATTTAGTCAACATAAAATGCATTTTTATAGTAAAGAGAAAAGTCTCCAAACTTTGCTGTCCTAATTATTGTTCAGCATTTTATACCAAGAAAAAAAAATGATTATAAACTTTATGACTCATTAAAAGTAAGTGATCACAATCTCTTAAAAGAAAAAGAAACTGAGCTAATGATAGAAACTCTGATTAATGATTTTGACCTTAAGACTTGAAGTCAACTGGAATTAATAACTCTGAATATTAAATGCAAGGTTAATATATCTGAGTAAAGAGAAAAAAAGGACAACAGATATTTACTGTGAAAAATATAAGAACTCTGCATGCAGCTTCTCTTCCTACTCACATTTTTTAAAACACAACATGATGTACAATAGTAGCTAAAGATTCAAGCACAAAAGGACTATTTTGTAACAATTATAATGAAAGTAATATTTCTTAGGACTCCAGGAAGCTGGCTTACATTGAGTCAGATTGTTAGGAGTAACCAATTATGTAATGTCTACAATTAACTGACACCAACTCTTCCAAGAATTTTTCTAGCATTGTTTGTAAATGAAAGGATAAAATGTATTGCTGCTATTTACCATGTGCTAGGGAAGCACTTCTGTGACAGGAAATTTAACTGATTATTCAGACGAGCAGTATGTTAAACTGATATTACATTTATGCCACTTTTTGAATATTAGCACAATTAATATAATGGATTACATCTTTTGGTAAACTTTAATAGAATATCAATTTAGTGAACATGAGCTAATTAAAAAAAAGTGGACTCTTAAAAAAAAGATTGTCCATCCTATCTGAAGTCCATCAAACCAAAATATATTACATATAGCTTTCTTGTATTTGATATTTAGAGTGACAACAGAGTTATTCTTTTCCTTTGAAGTACAATTCTGAGAAGCTTTTCCATCTAATCTTGGCTTTCTCATTCTGGTGCTAACCAAATATACTGAAGCTTCATCTCTCAAAGCTCTCAGTTAGCATGGCCAAAGAAAAGTCTCTCAGTTATGTGCTCAACATGTCTAGAAGACTAACTGCAAAGCTGACCAAAAATCCACACTGAGTACATCAAAGAATACACCACCCTACCTGCACATTTCACATCTGGATGTAGTAAATGGTAAATTTACTTTCCTCCTGAGCTTTAAGTATTTCATGTTGATAGAGCAGCTTGTAGTATTTAAAACCCAGGAGGAACCTAACTACTATCAAACTATTTTTATAGGTTTAAGTTTGAGAAATTTTCAAAACATGTGCAGGAAGAATTACAGTCAGCACAGTAAAAGCAGTTTTGAAAATGATCAGATAAAACATACTGATATTAACCTGGTTAGTGGTTGTAGCTTTCAGCCTCTCTTGACCACCCAGACTGCCACCATTGTGGTTTGCAGCTTATTTTGCCACGTTAAGATAGAGTAGTTTCCCCTCACCACATGGAACACACTGTAAAGAGGACTTTTTGTGATTATTGCATCAAAAACCCTAAGAAATGTTAGTGCTGCTTAAGGATGAAAATGGAATGGCAAATAAAAAGAGCAAGAGAGAAGGTCATTTGATATTATCTTTTGAAGCCAGGTAGAACAAATTGCCCCTAAAGGAGGAATAGATTTCTAAAACGCATTGCACAGGGACACCTGAATTGAATATTGAACACATTCCCTTAGCTTAGCATCTTGTAAGAGCTATTCTTTTCTTTAATATTGAATGATACCTTTAAAAAAAATCCCATCTAATTGTACTTAGACTATCAGAAGCCACCTCTTTATATCTTTTTTTAAAAATTTTTCCAGGTTTATTTTCTTGCATTTTGCTTTTTATGCTTTCTTTTTTTTTCTTCCTTTTTATTAGTTTGTTAGTTTTTACCTTTTTAAAGATGTTTTAATACAAATTCTCTGTCTCCATCAAATGAAAAGTAGGTCAGGCTAGAATCTTTCCTTTATTGACCCATTAATGTATTGGCTGAAAGCCTCACTCCCAACTCTGGAACTCTTTTATATTATTAAACATATACTGACTAGTCTATTAACTACATTTAATTAGTTTAAAATTGTATTGCTTTTAATTTGTCCTGGTCTTGATGTTCATAGCCCTGGGCTCTAAAGGAAATATGTATCCCTATTTAATAGACAAGAACTTTGGGATTGAGGGCTGCCTTACCCAAGGGCAGAGTCCAAATTCATCAATGTTTGACCTACTTACTCTGGCTGATTGTATCTTTATCTCCAGGAGAGTTTTTCTTTATCATTAGCTATAACTGGTGAAATTCACAAGAGGATTGTAGCTGGACTTTCTGAATACAAGGCTAGGGCTACATCACTAAATAATGGTCAGTCCATTAATAAGAGCACAGTACAATACATATCCTAAAATTGAACATGTTAAATATTTTTAAGGATATGGCCCCCTGAAATCGACCATTTCCGCAATGTACTCTAGGGCAGACCTCATCACTCTGCGGGAGTCCCCCCTCTTGCAGTGCTGGCCCTCTATGTTATCGAGGGCCCACTTCGAAGAAGGACTGACTAGTCAAGAGAAGTGGGCAAAACGTAGATTGAGGGTTTTTAAAACAAATTATTTGATTCGGCTTTTGGGGGGTTCCAGGGAGGTGGGAGGGATTAGGCAATATACGGTTAGGAATACGGACAGGCCAGCTGGCGGAGATGGGAAGGGAGCGAGTGGGTCCTATATGGGGGGGGGGGTTGGAAACACAGGTTGGTTCTACAGAGGGTCTTTCAATCAGAACGGTTGTAGGGAGGGGTAGGGGCGATGGGAGACAGGAACATGGCCATCGGAAGGAGGCGCGTGACCGCTGGCTACAGGCCAGGGCCCCAGTCCCCTGTTCTCCCCCCGCGATCTAGGTGGTCAGGCCCACAGAGCCGAGGCCATAGGCTGATGTTATGTAACGCCAGGTCCGTGGTTAACAAAGCCCCCCTCATTAACAACTTGGTGTCAGAGGGGGACCCGGACCTGGTGGGAATCACGGAGACCTGGTTGGGCCACGAGGGAGGATTACCTCTTGTGGAAATGTGCCCACCAGGATACCGTGCATTTCATCAGCCGCGGGCCTTAGGCAGGGGTGGGGGGAGGTAGTGGTTATTGTTGGTTTATGGTTTATTAAATTTATATACCGCACCCTTTCCCAAAAGGGACTCGGGGCAGTGCACAGGCAATTTAAAAACATATATAAACATAACAATAGACAAAATATAAAACCAGATTAAATTAATATCCCTGTGCTAAAAATTTAAATATGTTAAGACAATATCCCTAAAAAACCAATTTAAAACAATTTAACTGCAGGCTATGGGCTAGGTGATGTGAGTTAGGCCAGGCTGGCCTGTTGGAAAAAATAAGTTTTAAGATTCTGGCGGAAGGAGCAGAGGTCCGTGATCGTTCTCAGTTCGGGGGGTAAGTCGTTCCAGAGACTTGGGCCCTCCACAGAGAAGGCCCTTCCCCTGGCATTGCCTAGTGGACGGCACCCGGAGAAGTCCCTCTCTGTGGGAGCGAATTAAGGAAGGTCTTGAGCCAAGAGAGACCACTGTACCACAGACCACCGGCTGTGAGTTCCTCTGCGTGAGGTGGGGTCTGGGGAGGCAGTTGGGCATGCTGATTGTGTACCTGGCTCCTCGCTACGTAACAGCAGCCCTGCCTGAGTTCCTCGAGGTGGTAGCCGAGGTGGCGGTGGAGACTCCCAGACTTGTAGTCTTGGGGGACTTCAACCTCCCATCGGCGGGTGAATCATCCGAGGCAGCTTGGGAGTTCATGGCCTCCATGATGGCCATGGACCTGACCCAGGTAATTCAGGGCCCCACACACGTGGGAGGACACACGCTGGATTTAATTTTTGTCTCTGGTCAGTGGACGAGTGATCTGGGTATAGGGGATTTAGCCATCATGCCCCTGTCATGGACAGATCACTCACTTCTCCGGCTCGACTTTCCCACCACTGCACCTTACCGCAGGGAACCAGAACCTAGATGGTTCCGCCCCAGGCGCCTGATGGAACCTGATAGGTTCCAGACGGAGCTTGGGCCATTACTTGTGGCCCTGACCCACGCTCCGACGGAGGACTTGGTGGCCGCATGGAATACTGCGGCCATGGGTGCCTTGGATCAGGACGTGCCCATGTGGCCTCTCATATGGCACCGAGTCAGGCCCCCTGGTTTACTGAGGGGCTGAGGGAGATGAAACGCCGTAAGAGATGCCTAGAGAGTAGATGGAGATCCACACGGTCTGAATCCGACCGAACACAGGTAAGAGCCCATTTGAAGACTTACCTTGTGGCGATAAGGGTGGCCAATCGTCATTATTGTGCCACTCTTATAGCTTCCGCAGATAACCGCCCTGCCACCCTGTTTGGGGTGACCCGCTCCCTCCTTCAACAGAGGCTGCGGGAAGCCCCTCTGCAGGGCAGGGTAGAGGAATTTGGAGAGTATCTGCTGGATAAAATCGCTCAGATTCGGAGCGAGATGGTCTCCATTGAAAGTGGTCCAGAGGGAATGCCGGAGGCAGGTCTTGAGATACATCCATGGGAGGAGTTTGACTCTGTTACTTCCGACGTGCCCATGTGGCCTCTCATATGGCACCCGTGTCCCTCCTGGCTTGTACTGGCATCCTGGGATGTTTCACGAGGTTGGCTCCAGGAAATAGTGAATGCTTCCTTGAGTGAGGGGTTCTTGCCTACCGTCTTGAAAGAGGCGGTGGTGAGACCTCTCCTCAAGAAGCCTTCCCTGGACCCAGCATTATTGGTAAATTACCGTCCGGTCTCTAACCTTCACTTTTTAGCAAAGGTTGTAGAGAGTGTGGTGGCACAACAGTTCCCCCGTCACCTGGAGGAAGTTGATTATCTGGACCCACGCCAGTCCGGCTTCCGGCCCGGTCACAGCACTGAGATGGCATTGGTCGCGTTGGTTGATGATCTCTGGAGGGCCAGAGATGGGGGTTGTTCCTCCATCCTGGTCCTATTAGACCTCTCGGCGGCTTTTGATACCATCGACCATGGTATCCTATTGCATCGACTGGAGGGGTTGGGGCTGAGGGGCACCGTTTTACGGTGGTTCTCCTCCTACCTCTCCGGTCGATCACAATTTGTGTTGGCAGGAGGGCAGAGGTCGACCTCGAGGCCACTCACTTGTGGGGTGCCACAGGGGTCGGTCCTCTCGCCGCCCCTGTTCAACACATATATGAAGCCGCTGGGTGAGATCATCCGTGGTTTTGGGGTAGAATACCATCTGTACGCTGACGACACCCAGCTGTACGTATCTACCCCAAACCACCCCAACGATGCCATCGAAGTGATGTCCCGGTGTCTGGAAGCCGTGCGGATCTGGATGGGAAGGAACAGACTCAAGCTCAACCCGTCCAAGACCGAGTGGCTGTGGTTTCCGGCGCCCCGGTTCAACCAGTTGATTCCATCACTGGCCATTGTGGGTGGACATATAGCCCCCGTGGATCGGGCACGCAACTTGGGCATCCTCCTGGATACCCGGCTGTCTTTAGAAGACCATGTGACAGCCGTGGCCAGGGGGGCATTTTACCAGGTTTGCCTGGTACGCCAGTTGCGTCCCCTATTGGCCTGGGACGCCCTTCGCACAGTCACTCATGCGCTCGTGACATCCCGTCTGGACCACTGTAATGCTCACTACATGGGGCTCCCCTTGAGGTGCACCCAAAGACTACAGCTAGTTCAGAATGCAGCCACGCGGGCAATATTGGGTACCTCAAGGTATTCCCACGTAACACCGCTCCTGCGCGAACTGCACTGGCTGCCTGTGGTCTTTCGGGTGCGCTTCAAGGTGCTGGTTACCATCTTCAAAGTGCTCCATGGCACGGGACCTAGTTATCTGCGGGATTGCATCCTACCCCACACATCCCTTCGGCCGATTCGCTCCCACAGAGAGGGACTTCTCCGGGTGCCATCCACTAGGCAATGCCAGCGGGTGACGCCCAGGGGAAGGGCCTTCTCTGTGGCGGGCCCTACCCTCTGGAACGACCTACCCCGGAACTTAGATCTATCTCGGACCTCCGCTCTTTCCGCCAGCAATTAAAAACCTACTTTTTCCAACAGGCCGGCCTGGCCTAACCTACCGTACCTAGCCTTAGTTTTAGCAGAAAAATTTGTACATTGGGTTTTATGGATTAGTTTTAATGGGGTAGATTTTAGCACAGGGTGTTAATTTAATATAGTTTTTAGCATTTATGTATTTATTCTGTGATATATTGTGTTTTTATATTTCCTGTGCACCGCCCCGAGTCCCTTCGAGGAGAGGGGGCGGTTAATAAGTCGAATAAATTGAATTGAAATTGAATTGAATCCTGGAAAACAAAAGAGATCATAATTGATAAAGGGAGGATATGAAAAGTAAGCTTTTACTGCTGGTGTTTGTCAACTTCAACATTCCATGCTTCTCACCTCTGGATTTATTCTGAGAAAATTTTTGGGTAAGCTATAAAAACATTTTTATTGACCTTTTATAAATATGAGATGCAGTTTTACCCTTTCAAAACTGAAATAATTGAGAGGTAAAAAAAAAATCAAAATTTTCTTCCCCAAAAATAAATCCCCCAAAATAAATAATAAATATAATTCAAGCTTTGAATATTTAAGATTACACTGGTGATTATATTCAAGAACTGCAGTTGGGTTAATCTATCATAAAAAAACATTTTAAAAAACATTGTTTTGTCCTAAAGGTGCCACAAAATCATTGATATTTGTGATCATTATTTTGCATTTGCCCACCAGTGGCACCTCTCCTATTATAAACTATTTTTCATGCAGATTTAACACGCTTAATGTTCTTTTCAAAAGATACGTTGCAAAGGTGATGGTTGCTGCATTCAGTAACATCAGACTGTATGAGTTTTGAATTTTACTGACATGAAGCCCACTGGGGGAATGCTATTATCTAACACTAACATCTAAAGAAAATAAAGGAAAACTGCCACTGACTTCAGAAAAATTGCAGGCGTATTGTGGAATAGCATCACTGACATCAAAACCAATGATGTATGCAAATCATTTACACATGCTTGCTTTGAAGTACATTTTACTGCATTCAGTGGACCTAGCCCCAGGTAAGTTCAGCATGGAACTTCAGCTTCAATCCCGGATATTTCACATCGTTTTCCTTTATATATTACCAGGACATCCCCCCCCCCTTAGATTAAAAGCATAGTACTCCCCCGGACCCCTAGTTTCCTTTGTTTTTCTCACATATTCCTATTATCATCATCTCCAGTTTTTGTCCTGCCGATTTGAAAGCAATGAAGAAAATTAGGAGCAGATGGTTAGTGCTGTTTGTTTCACATAACCATTTCCATCTGATATCCATTCTTTATATGAAGGGCATGCTGCCCAATTAGCAGTGCCAGCTACTGTCTGCGTCTTTGCCTTCCTTTAAAAGTAAGTCATCTATGGCTTTATGTCACAAGTCTCAATGCAAGATACATTTGTAGAACACTAAGACTGCAGTGTTTATGAAGCGCATCTTCCTGTTAACTTTCCAGATTATCAGTGTTATCTTTTCAGATAAACAACATATTTCTCACTGTCTTGCTGCATAGTTGTGAAAAACAAACCACACAACAAAGCTGAGTAAGTCTTATTATAATTTTTAATTTAAAAAGAAACAACGTTCATTTGGTGGCTTTTCCTTCTTTCAGATATGTACATTTTTTTAAAATAGCGTACAAGCATTATGCCAACGGAAAAAGAAAACCAAACATCACAAAACCACTTCCAAAATTTGGACTATTCAAGTCCTTACTTCAAGTCTTGTTAATGTTAGTGTGAACAGTCAATGTACTACGGTATTTGTTGCTTAACAACAATGTACCCAGTCAAAGGAGTCCACAGGATAGAGCCAAAAAAGTCAATCTGGCTGCCATGCTGAGGTGATCGAAGACTCATATATAAAAATAGGAGATTCTATCACATTGGTATTGCCACCATCTTACTTTTTTTTAACCATATCCTGCAGACACCCTTGTACCCAGCAGAACAGTTGAGATACCTGACACATTTTGAATTGCAAGAAGGGAGGGCACAGAATTCTGCAGAACAACATACTTATAATTGACATCAGAATAGTAAAAGATGCACTTGTAGACTGCCTTTAACTGGAAACTAAGACAAATTTGTCTTTCAAACTATTCCTAGAAAAAAAATGCCCTTAAATTCTAGAGGTTACTCACAGTGTATTTTTATGTTCTGTAATCAAAAGCTATCTTTGATTTTACTCCTTACTCCAAATAATCCCTATAATAGTTTAATAGAATATAGTGTTATTTAATACAAACTATGTATTATATTTTCTGAGACAGTTCATGACAGTTTTTGAATTATACAAAAATAATACAAATGTTTATATATTCCTGGGCAAAGGAAACAGGCCCTTTCCCCAACTTGAGTAAGATAAACCAAAACTAATACTTTCACTATTACTTGAGGCATATGGTTTCAAAGAAATCCCATTAGACAGCCAGTGCTTTCTTAGATCTTCCAGGAAATCTCTGAAGGCATTTGGGCCTCCTTCTGAGCAATATTGTAAGGGTGGGAAAGAAAAGAAAAAGAATATACAGAGATTACTAGAAGACTCTGTCTAGTAAGGCAGGAATGTTAATTCACAAAAAATCTTGAAGTCCCTTGCTTCATAGACAGGTGTACAAATATTAAATGAAAAATGTAAAAAATCAGAATGTTGTGCCACTGAGGAAAAAAGTAACAATCAAATACTTTTTGTATCCTTACCACTGTATTTACCTTCTGTCTGATCCTCAAACACTGAAAACAGAAACATTTGTGAAGAGTAGTTTAGAAATTGAATATTTTATTATTTTTTGTCATTATTTTTACATATAGCTTAGACAAAGCATAACATTTAGACAATTATTTTAATATGGGGAAAGTCACTTATTTCAATATCCTAGATGAAAATGTAACTTCATTGGTAAACAAATCTATTCTTAAATATTGCAATATTCTGTACAGATGAATTAGGCTTCTTGTTGTACATATGATGTAAACAATATCATACAATTTAGAGGTATAACAGCTGCAGCTGTCATGTGAGCCCAAGAAAATGCATGTTAGATTTAAGTGCTCATGACAGTTGCTATACATGTATTCATACATACTCTAAAGTATTTTACCCTTTGAATCTGGATCTCTGCATTAATGTTGCTTTGAGTCTTGGGAGTGTTATGGGCTGAACATATGAATAGTCTTGAATATTTAATTAAAGTAATATGTATGCCACTCATTCAACAGACAAAATAGGTAAAGACTTCTATTCTGATAAATTTTGGCTCCTGGAACAAGAACATCAAAGATATTTCCAAGAAGAGATGTAATTTGGCTTGCCGTGCCTTGCCTTGCCTATGAAATTTTACTAAGACATCATAGCTCTGCATGTAATACACCCTACTCATGTTTTGGAATACATCAATCACTTTTTGTTTATCACAGTAGGAAAATTGGAATAGTTGGATGAGACTATTTGACAGCACTACAAGCTTTTGTCTGAAAACATCATTAGAATCAGAACCATCTGATTTCCACAACACACATAGGAAATTAGTCGAAGCTGAAAGAACTTACTATCTGTACACTAGATACAATTTTTCCCTACTACTCACCCTTTCATGCATCTACATCTGTTAGATCTGCTGCTTTTTCTTTTTGATTAGTCACCGTGTTTGAAATGTATGAATTGTTTGTATATTGGAAGTTAAATGGGAAAAAAAAGTCCAAAAGAATCACCTTAGAATAGAAGCATACAATGTAAGTGCCTGCTATGTTAGATCAAGTGCCCATTTAATCCATTGAATGCAGTGGGAAACTCATAAGCATGGACAGACAAGAAAGAATGAGAAGATGCTTCTATTGTGGTTTAAACCTTTCCTGATTAAAGGATTAAATCCCCATTGCGCTCCATGGCAAGGGACCTGGCTATCTGCAAGACCGCCTCCTGCTACCAAACACCTCCCACCGACCAGTCTGCTCTCACAGAGAGGGCCTCCTCAGGGTGCCGTCGGCCAGGCAATGCCGGCCGGCGACCCCCAGGGGGAGAGCCTTTTCTGTGGCAGCTCCTGCCCTCTGGAATGACCTACCCCCTGACCTACGGACAACCACAGACCTGCGCCAGTTCCGTCGGGCCTAAAAGACCTATCTGTTTCGTGCAGCCGGCCTGGCGTAGTTTTTTAAATTGTTTTAGTTTTTAAATTGTTTTAGTAAGGGTTTTTTAACAGGGTTTAGATCAGGCCAATCTATTTAATATATTTTTAATTGTATTTTTAATTGTATTTTATGCTCTATATTATTGATCTTATTATTGCCTGTACACCGCCCTGAGTCCTGCAAGGGAGAAGGGCGGTCTAAAAATTTAATAAATCCTAAATCCTAAATCCTGATATGGAATTTCAATATAAGCGGTTCCTATGTTACATAACATATGACTTAGATAAATGAAAAATGGTTGCTGCCATTATTTGAGCATGCAGAAAAGGACAGTGACATACTTGCATGGGTCAATGGTCCACATACCAAAATGCAGAAAAATCAAATTATAAGCCTGTTTCTATTATCTGAAGTTTTCTTGTATTTCATCAATGAGAATCTAATTATCGATTAGATTCCAATTCTAATTTAAAATGGAGGAGAATGCACCATCTTCTAACTATATCCAGCTAGACTTTGGAGAATCTCAATGAATGTTGTACCCATTTACAGTACTCAGAATTACTGTTTCTCATGATCTAGCTTTGCATAGATACACTCATTCAGTTTCAATCATCTGTTCAATATATAGTTTCCCTTGCCATATATTCCATGAATGCACAATGTTTTTTAAACAGATCATTGACTCCAACTATTAGATTTACTGCTACTGGATGGAATTCGGAGCGGCAGCATTATCACAGTCCCTCTGAACCAATATTTTTTTCCTCACAGTCCTGTACTTTGTGAAAGAAAAATCCTGAAACTCATCATTACAGCCAAAACCACAATTATTGCTAATACAAACTTATTGGACAGACAATAGTAATTGCCGGCAGATCTGTTTGTAAGTCAGCCTAATAGACAGAAATACCCACAAGCTTCGCATATCCTTCATCATAAAACCACTTTTTCAGGATGCACCTTGATTAAAGATTTTCAGTGGAAGTTTAACATAGATCCATCATCATCAAGAAAGGAAATTAGGCTGTCCTTCAGGGTGGGAAGGGTTTTAAGAAAACCAATAATACATAAATACATGACCCAATTTTTCATCAGGCCATAGGAAATTCCCTGTTTGACAGATGAGGAAGCAGTAACAAAGGAGTAATGCAGTTACTTAAAGCCATTAAAATAAGGCAAAGCTGGATAGGGAAAAAAAAATCCATTTGTACCCATTGAAATTTGGCTGCTATTTTGAGGCAATATATAATTTTAAATGGTTGCATGACAAAAAGCCACCTTCTCTATTGGCCTCCCGCAGAGGAATGAGCGAGACTTCAGCTGCTATAGTCACAAAAACCTTTTGGGAGGAAAGAACAGGAGATTTGTAAAATTTCAAAATAATTACTTCTCTCCTCCTATTTGAATCAATTTTTTAAAGGGGTAAAACCTTAGTTACATCAGGCAAAGATCCAAATGTCAATTGTATCTGGCAATACAAAAGAAAAGATACAAAAGACCTACAAATTCTGAATGATGGGAAAAAAAGTGTCCTTCCACAGATTTCCTTTTTCCATTGGACAATCATTTTCTGAAACATAGACTGGGCAGATCTAATTATTATATTATAACCAGGACTCTAATAAAAGCCTACTTGAAGTATTGCAAAAAATATTTCTCATTATAAACCCAGACTTTGATTTCAGATGATCAACCTGGGATAAAGGAAAATAGTAAATAACTTTTTTTTCTGGCAAACAAAGCAACAGCCTTGATCAGAGAAGCTTTAATAATATTTTAATAGGTTACAGCAAGATTAAATTTCTGTTGCATAAAAACCAATAAATATGTAGGAAATGAGAGGGGGGGGGGAAGGGGGCAAATACAGTAGTGATTTTAAAGAGGCCAAATCCAGTTAAGAACAAAACAAAAATGACCTTCTGAAGCCAGAAAGTATTTGAATGGCCACTAATTGAAATGTCATAGAAGGAAGCGAGCTGGTAAGTGAAAGCAAATATTTAAAGATGAGAAATCCTTCACAGTCAGCTGGATTAATTTTCTGCCAAGTTCATCACAAGCAAATTTATTTGAGGTGATGTTATAGAAAATGGAGGGCTGGAATATGTGGCTTGGAATCTGAGAAATGCATAATGCAAGAGGGAAGATAATGATTGCTGAAAGCTAGACTCCAGTCTTATCAGAAACTAACTAATAGGGTTGTGCAGAAAACCAGTTTTGAAGGGCATAACATAAATGCAGCATGGGTAGGCACACAGAGAGCAGCCCCTGAAAAGACCCACAGTAACCATACCCTTTTCTGAGCTCCCTGCCAATGATCTCTGGAAAAAACATGCTGGGTTCAAAGCATTCTACCTATATTCTGAATAGGATCTTGCCCTTTAAAACCAGGTCCCTGAGCATCTACATACTAAGTTGTTTAAAATTGTTTGCCCTAAAATATATATCCAGGACAAGTAATAGGAAATAGCTAAGATGTCAGGCATTCTAAAGTAAATAAATATATTTCAAGTCCTTGGATAAATTTGATATATTCTATTTTGTAACTGGCTGAAAAAAATAACCCAGATCTTTTAAGATGTAGAGCTTTAGATGTTTGAAGTGAGGAATTTGCTGTTGCATTCCTCTTCCACAAAATGGGATTTTGCGATGAAAGAGGAGGTTTATGACACATCCTAACTTCACAGTAACTTAAGATCTGGAAATTCATGTTGCACAATGAGAATTCAAGGGGAAAAAAAATATTTGGATTGCCTAGTATTTACCATGCAGTTGGAGTAGGCAGAAATAGGAAAAGAAGCATCAGAAAAACAACTTGCTTCAAACTAGTGATTCTGTTGACAAAGTCAATGCTCTAAGTGACATTCTCAATGCCATATTATTTTATTTTTAAAAATCTCTGCATTTATAAAAATATAATAGCTTAAAACCTAATCTTTTTTTATGTTTGCTTGTTTTACTAGCAACTTAAGATGCAATCCTATCTCCACATACATAAGAATAAGTGAAGTGTTAATGCCACTGTATAGTGCCTTGGTAAAGCCACACTTGGAATACTGCATACAGTTTTGGTCGCCACGATGTAGAAAAGACGTGGAGACTCTGGAAAGAGTGCAGAGAAGAGCAACCAAGATGATTAGGGGACTGGAGGCTAAAACATATTAAGAACTGTTGCAGGAATTGGGTATGTCTAGTTTGATGAAGAGAAGGACCAGGGGAGACATGATAGCAGTGTTCCGATATCTCAGAGGGTGCCACAAAGAAGAGGGAGTCAAACTATTCTCCAAGGCACCTGGGGGCAGGACAAGAAGCAATGGGTGGAAACTAATCAAGGAGAGAAGTAACTTAGAAGTAAGGAGAAATTTCCTGACAGTTAGAACAATTAACCTCTGGAACAGCTTGCCTCCAGAAGTTGTGAATGCCCCAACCCTGGAAGTCTTTAAGAAGATGTTAGATAGCCATTTGTCTGAAATGGTATAAGGTTTCTGCCCACGTAGGGGGTTGGACTAGAAGACCTACAAGGTCCCTTCCAACTCTGCTATTGTATTGTATTGTATTGTATTGTAAGTCCCACTGAATATAATGGTATGTCTGAGTGTGTGTGTGTGTTTGTGTAAACTGCTAAGCATCAGTACTGAAGGAAATAGAATAATATAAACTTACAGGGTTTAATGGTACAGACACTGTTATTGAAAAATAATAATTTATTAAATTTATATGCTACCTGACACCCAGCAACTCCTATATTTGATTTTAATACATAGGGATTTATTAGTGAAACAACTACTTAAGAATTTTATGATGCTTTTAAAATCGAAGGCCAATTAAAACATGAGATCAATAGTCTTCAATTTGAATTACAGAGAATCACACAAGTAAAACAAGCAATATAAATACTGGCCAAGATCCAAAATATGGAGATAGTAGGTCCAGGATGCACAATGGAGAGTGCATGAAAGCTTGTCTGCCATTTTTCTGTTTAGCGTTGTTGACTCTAATAGAAGAAATCATTTTTTAAAAGAAGAAAGCTGGGATTGGTTGTATTCAAGATGATGATGATCACAGCTGAACTTTTACATCATTCAATACATGTTTCTACATATGAACTGCAATTTTATTTCCAAGTGGTTTGTTTTCTTTGTCTTCTTTCTTTCTTTCTTTCTTTCTTTCTTTCTTTCTTTCTTTCTTTCTTTCTTTCTTCCCTTCCTTCTAATCTCCTTCTTTCTCTTTCTTTCCTTATCCTTCCTTCCTTCCTTCCTTCCTTCCTTCCTTCCTTCCTTCCTTCCTTCCTTCCTTCTTTCCTTTTCCAAAGAGAAGTATATGAACCAATTCTTTGGTCTAAGTAAAAGCAGCTCTTTTTAAACTTATTCTTCTACATACAAAGCAGAGAATCTGATCCACATCACCACTTAATTATATAATAGAGGGCTCTGATCTAGATTGGGCCTTTCATAACTAATCTACAAATTAATTTTTAAAAGTTACTGTACCATTTATTTCATGCCTTTGGCAATGTTAATGACAAACCTAAACCTGTTTTGATTTTGTCCAAATTAAGAATTGTAGGGAGCAAAAGGGTTAAAATTACTAATCTATATTAGTCTAAAATTCTCTGAACTTAAATTAAAAAATGACACAGATAATATGCAGATTGTTAATTAATGGATAAGGTGGATTTCTGGATGCAGTAAAAAATAATTCTCTGATTTTGATTAGAACTCATGTAATGCTTTCACAGTAGACACAAACCATTTTTATATTTAGTGCTACTTAAATAATACAAAGTCATATAAAATGTTAAAGATTATAATAGCCAAATGTAAACCTTTGACTTAGACCTTGCTCATTTTAAAAAAATCTTTATTTGGATCTCACAATGAAAAATCATGTCTTTTAAAAAAAATTGTTGGCTTGGAACAGCTGGGGAATTTCTTAATAACAAGAAAAATAATAATAATCATAGTCGTAGGATGCTCATCTTTATATAATCTTAAATTGCCTATGCAATAAAATTAAACTGTAAATACAACAACAAGGAATTGTTAAATTCAATCACAGTACAGAAATACTATGCACATATACAGGAGGATATCAAATCTTTTAAAGATAGAATTAGAATTCTGTAGGATCTATAAAAATGAGAATATTGCACAGAAATAACAGGAACAATAAAAAGTTGTACATTTGGGTAGGAAAAAACAAAGGGACAAGATGTGGGGAAACTGTACTGGATAGAACTACATGCAAAAAGCATATGGATGTCTTGTAGATCACAAGATGATCAGGAACTACCAATGGAAAGAAATATAGGGAGGAGGAAGCAAATGCAACCATAGGTGGCGGGCCCGGCCCTCTGGAACGACCTACCCCCCGACCTTCGCACTATCTCGGACCTCCGCCTCTTCCGCCAACGTCTTAAGACGTATTTATTTCAACAAGCCGGCCTAGGATAGCCCCCCGTTTCTGACTTTTTAAAAATAAATTATAATTTGGGAAGGTTTTTTAACATGGGTTTTAGCACGGGTTAACTAATTTAATATATTTTAAATTGATATTTATTGTATTTTTGTGGTTTTAATAATGCCTGTGCGCCGCCCTGGGTCCTAACAAGGAGAAGGGCGGGGTATAAATTTAATAAAATAAAAAAATAAAAATAAATCTGGAGAAAACCGGAATGTCAATACTATATAAGCATCCTATTTCAGGCACCACATTTTAGGACGTTAAACTGATGCATATCCAAAGCAAAGCAACCAAAATCTTAAAACCTTATGAGAAAGTTTGGATGTAATGGGAATATTTAGCTTGTAAAAGGAAGTATTGTTAGCTGTCTTCATATATATTAAGGCTTTTTTAGTAGAAAACAGGGCAGGGCATAACTTTTCATAAATCAGGACAATGGACTTAAAGTACAAGGAACTAGATTTTAGTTGGACATCAGGAAACATTTCCCGATGGTATGAACTCTTCAAGAATAGAGCACCCTATCTTGAGAGGTTTTGCTGAAGACATTTAAAGAGGCTGGATCTCTGTAATAATGCTACAATAGTGTTTCCTGTATTAGATAGGAGTTGGGTTTAGAAATCCCTTCCAATCTTTACATTCTATAATTCTTTGGAATTAAATTTAAATAATGGATTTTTTTTCTTACATAGACTTTTGCTAGTCTTCATTAAAGAGCTAAACATTACTTCTCAATAGCCACTACTTTTTCACTCAGAAGCCGCCAAGCGATCAGAGTTTATTAAAACAAGTTGTTCCTATTTGATACCTGAAGTTTGAGTACTTTATTTTAGAATTCAAATAAAATCCCTTTATCTTTGACAGATCAACCAGGGACAAGACCGAAGCTCAAAATAATTGGATCAGAAGTGCTATTTCAAATAGAACCCTTTAAAGTAAACAATGAAGATTTTGATCTTACTTCCCATTCCTCACCAATTTAAATTGAAAAGAAAAAAGATAACTGTAGACTTGGTTGCAACTGCACAGCACAGTACAATTCAAATTACATCATTTAGATGCAATCCATTGATAATCCTGATTGTATTTTTGCATCTATGGCGTCATATTTTACTGCCATACATTGTGTAAGATAATGGAAGCAGGTCTATTCTACCCTTGTCTATCTGTTGCTTTCAAATTATAAGAAATTGACGTAATATAACATCTCAATTGTGTTAAACAAGAGAAAATGATTTAACATAATATGGAATGCCTTCAACAAATATCAGAAAGAACCACACGAAGCCCCATTTTTCAATACATACATGAACATGGCATACATAAAGTTATATATTGCCAGGGTCACATATGTACATTTCAATTGGAAAATGGTACATATTAAATGGTACATATTAAAAAAAAAAACCTATACCAAGTCAGGAATAATTTTTCCATATGAAATCATACTTCGTTATGGAGAATGTGTGTTTGTGTGTGCATGGGTATAATGCCCACATGGAAAGTTGAGAACATCTGGCTCAGTATTATTTGGATTTTAGACAGCACCTATCAATTCTTAAAACTGGTTTAGCAATAATTGGATTCAATCTCTAGTATTGTACTGGTTCCAGTGCAAGGTAATTTTTGGGGCACGTACCCCTGTCCAGAGGATTAAATGCTTACCAAAGCTGATATATTTACATGTTCAAAAATAAGTAGATAGGAAATTTCACATACAGGAAACTATTATGATCTGTTGAATGCTATGTGTTCACATCTTTATTGGATGCATCTCTGAAAATATGGAAACATGTTACAGCCTTCTGCCTGTGCTTATGGATTTCTGTATTGGGTCAAGAAATTAAAAGCAAACAATTATACTTATCTTTATCTAAGAGTAAATATTAATAGATATGGTGGTTTTTTAAAAATAATCAAAATTCAATACTTTTTACTCATTCACCAGTTAAATAATTAAACTTTATAATTACAGAAAGGTCAACAATGCTAAAGTTGAAATTCTTTAACAAAAGCAAGTTTCTATTTTTTTTAAATATATCCTCAGAAAGATAAACAAATTTTGCATTACTGCAATATTCACAACAGTTGATTTATCTTAATGTAGTTTTAGTACCCTTCTTAAGGCTGAATTAGCATAACCACAAAAATAAAAATAGCATTAGAAAGTTTAATATTATTTTATATTTCTGCAGAAGTTTTGAAGAAAATATGTGTATTATAGTGCTATGATTTACAATGGCTTCTCATTTTAGACTCCAAAACTACATACATATACAAACATAGAAGAGAATGCTAAAACAGCAAAATACTGATAGCCAAACATGAATAAGTTAAATATAAAAAAAAAAGCCTTTCAGGAAGACGTTCATAGCATGTCCAAAGCCTGATCCACAATCACCTCAAAATATGTTTAACTTACTGTTTTTCAATTTAAAAGGCCCAAATCTGCCAAGTGTCTGCTTTCAATACATACATTTCAAACATTTCTAAACTGGGTCCCAATGTATCAGGAATAAACATATCATTACATTATTAACCATTCTGGCAATGTTTGCGAGTTATTGGAAACCACGGTTTGTCCCCAGATTCTATCTGAGTAACGTTGAAATAACTCAAACCTACAATCACCATATGATGGTGTACAGTAGAGCCCATCCATTTTAATGGGTTTGGCAAAGGAAAAATACCTGGGTGACAAATACAAAAAAATAGAACTTTAAGAGTCTGATTTATTTCTTCTTGGTCCAGGTTAAAACAAGGGGGAGGAGGAGGAAGAGAGAATGGTTTACATGCAAATTATTCGTCTCTTTTCAAACAATGCCTGTCCAAAACCCTACTCCGTTTGGAATGTGGGTGTCGCGTCTAGTATATGCAAAGCTTCTAAGAACCTTTCCTTGAAAATAGAAAATAATAGTAACGATATAATATGATGATAATGACAACAACATTGATCCAGTCCTATTTTTTAGCAGAGCATTTCAACTGAATTCCTAGAACTGTAATTTTCGATCAACAACAGAGGAGGATAGAGGATAGACCGATCAACTTCTTTTTCTTTTCTTTTCCTTTCCTTTCTTTTTATGGGTCCTTTTGTTAAAGCAGGTACAAGGTTTCTTCTGAACGTGGGCACCAACAGAATGGGAATGCAATCATCAACAGCAAAAGAAGTGTGCTTGACCTGACGCTTACACGGAGCGAAGACGAATGATCAGAAGATATGTGGCTGGTGGAGCCTCCTGCCACACTTTCCTTCCCAATTGCATTCTGCAAGAGAGAAAAAAACTCCTTCAATTGTCACTTTGTATTAGCACCTCCTGGCATATTTTACTGTTCTTGTCATTCATCCTACATTCACAGGTCACTATTCTGTCAGCCATAAAATCTGATCTGCTATGTTTAAAGATCTTACAAAGAGCCATGTGATTACATGTTCTTCCCGATTACGAGCTAATTACACTGCACAGATCAAGGGCAATTACCATGTGACCTACAAAATCATAGTCTGCTTAAGAATTAAAATATCATTGCCATGGTTGAAGGTGAATAGCTATTCTGGCAGGAATACACCCACCTCTCCTAAACATATATCTCCATGTAAAAATAATTGAAATTATTTCAAATGACTTGAACAGATGTACTTCAAAAATCAGACCATAAAGACAGCTGAAATCACTAGGGTAGTAGGATGTTAAGCTATCAAACCAAAAAATGAGGAATAGAATCCACATTCCCAACAGGAAATTCCTCCTCAAAATAACGAATTTGAAAAATTTTAGAACAAATATTCTGATATTATTCAACGTTATAATAGTGTCAGAAACAATTGCTGCAATAAAATGCAAGAACTTACCCCAGTCACACAGGGTTCTGTTATTATAGATTCATTGAAACTCTGCTTTGGTCCCTGTAGAAAAATAAAAACATTACTACAGGCTTCCGTTTTGCTTCCAATATTGGTGGAATACATCACTGAGCTGCATTAAAAGTTAAGTAACCATTTCCAAACCAAAACCATTCCCAAAAGTTAAGTAAACATTTCCGAACGTTTTTATCATGAATAGCTATGTACATATAGAGACCCAGAATTACCATAATGATTGTCTTCTCATCGTACTCTATCTGTACAATTATATGTTTCTGTCTTAATAAATTCAAGTATTGGTTAATCTTGCCACTGGTCCATTTGGAAAAAAGGCTGCAATTTTCTTTCATGCAATTGCTAACATTGAACAAAATATATGACAATACATTCTGATTAAAAGAGATTTTGGTTACAAATCAAAAACAAAAAAAATATAACAAAAATGTGAAAAAATGTTAAAGCTAATGTTACACATATAGTCCTTGACTTATGACTGGTTATTTAATAATAATTCAAAATGATGATGGTCTCGGAAAAGATGCTTTACGAGCCATATAGCAGTTCCACTTGTCATAAAATGTTGTTCTCCTCCAGTCACATGTCTATATTATGGATGTTTGGCCTGAATTTTGTTGCCATCATGTTGCCAAGAACCCTGTGATCACATGATCGCCATTTGCAGTCTTCCTTACCAGCTTCCCCAAAAAGTCAACTGGGAAGCTAGAAGGAAGTTTCCAAGTGAAGTGGACAAAGAAGAAGTGAAAGCCTTCTGTGAGTTGAAATCTGTTTTTTGCTCTCAAAGAAAATAAAGACTGGTGTCTCATTTTGCTCAATGACAAAGATTCTGATCCCAATTGTAGCCAAATTGTCAAGGTCTATCTTACATAGTATTCAATAACCATCAAAATGGCATTGGCAAATATAGGAGTCTAATGATAAATTTGATATATGAAGGATGGTTCCCTTGAAAGAAGAAATCCTAATGGCATCTTAGCTTTTTTTATTCCAATCTTATAATTCAGAAGTATTGCTTGGGCTAAAGCAATACCATTATATCACTATGCTTTCTGAAACATCACTATATGAAATCACCATCTGGCCTTCTGCCATTTACATTGGCAAATAAGCTCTTCTTACATGCTTATTTTTAAAAATTATTTTGAAGACAAAAAAAAAAAGAGGAAAATAGCTAGGAGATTCCACAGTGTTTCTTTTCTTAGACAGCTATTTTATTCCTCTACAGTCTATTTCATATTGAAGAATTTCCTTTCCATGGCTATTTTTTATTTGGGGGCCTTGGGATAGGTTGTTTTTTTCATTTACATAAATTTTTGCCTGATTCTTCCTCCTACATGAAACTGGTAATAGTAGCTTTCAAAGCTAGCCTTATGAATTAATCTGAGCCTAAAATTTACTTCCAAGTAAATATCTCAAATTCTTACTCCAAGATAATCATCAGGATCCTTACTCCCAGTTTTCCTACATCAGATGGTAGTTTATTAATGATCTGCCTGGTGGGGATATCTCCTTTAGGAGACAGAGAGTTGTGCAACGGAATTTGCAGCAAGAGAAACGTTGCTAGAAGCCACACTAAAAGTCACAGACACTGATGGTAAAAACAAGTAGACTTTACTTGTGGTAGAAAAATAAACTACTTCTTCACAAACAGTGATAGTCAGTCTTGAATCAAATATACAGTCAAACAGTTAGCTTACAGTTGCTTCAACCACGATCCTTGCTCTGCTGACTTAACCCGACATCACAGTGCCTCCATTCAATAATCAGCAAACTAACAATGCTTCTGGCTTCCTCTTATGGCTGAGTTAGGAAGCAGCAGCCAATTACATTTCACTATAGTATTTAAAGTAACAGATACCAATTGTAATCATGGCTTATATATATTTTTCCAACCCAACACTAGGATTATAGTCCTAACACTGCCTTTTTCAAAACTCTAAGTCTGCATAATATTAGTTACTTGATAGTAGCCTGTGTTATGGTGCAATGGTTAAAAGGTAGTATTACACAGGCTAATTCTGCTGACTTCCAGGAGTTCAAGTCTCAAAGTTGACTCAGACTTCCATTCTGCCAAGGTTGGTAAAATGAGGAGCCAGATTGTTGGGGTCAGAAGTGGTATACGACCGGAACGCCCCAGTATGGGTGTGCCTCCTGGGAGTGCCTCCTGGGAGCACCCTTCTGGTACCGAGCTCCAGAGGACCCAACTGCTCTCTTTACCTGTATTTGAGATGATCAGGGCTTTCGTGCATGTGCATGAAGCATGTGGTGCCTGCGCAACGCTCCGCTGAGCAGCTGGAGTGTCACAGACGGTAAGTACTCATGCACATGCTGCATGCATTCATGTGGTGGATGCCGAGCCCCAGTGCAGCGTACTGGTTGCAATGGCATCCAGAACCCACCACTGGTTGGGGTAATATGTTAATTACCTCCACTTGACTCTGTAAAATGCTTATAGAGGGCTACAAAGCACCGTGAAGTGGTATAAAAGTCTAAGCTATATCTATTTTGCTAGATAAAATAAATATTTTGCTACATATTAGTATTTCTAGCATATTGATTTTTTTAATGCTAAGTATATTTTGAGCATAAGTGTATATCACTATTAGAGTCGGGTGGTTAAAGTTTTTTTCAATGCTATATCTATAGCATTTATTTTTACATCTCTTTGGATTCTTAGAATTTATTTTGGATATTTTCATCTTTATTGTTTAAAGCATGTATTTAAAGCATGTATTTAATTATATTCCATCAACTGACAATTAGAGTTTATTATTAATTGAATGGCATTAAATCAACGAACCAAGTAGATCAAGTGCTATTTTATTAACAGGACTAAATGACTGTTATGGTATTTAATTTCAGATACAAAAAAAGATATTGGCATATATAAACAATGGAAGTTCTTAAGGAAAGTGTTGGGACAAAAGCCCCCACATAAGGAAAATGATTACTTTTCAATCTAGAATAACAATGATCCCAGCAAAACCAGGAAAGTATTTTTTCCTGTAAATAATACCACTTGGACAAAGAGAATAAAGAGACATCCTAATCTCTTTACTTCCTGAACATTTTCAGATGGAGGGAAAAGTTAGCTTCTAAATGAAGATGTTACATGCCAAGCTTCAAATTGGACAAGTACATTTTACTGCTGACTTACAAAGCTGTAAAAAACACTTATAATGGAAAAGCTGGCAGTGACTGTTGTACTAAAAGGTATCAGCCTATCCCTAAATCACAAGTAATAGGGAAAAGTATAAAAGAATATATAGCAATTCTATACTAGAAGTAAAATCTCTCCCTTTTTTGGTCCAATTATAGGAGATCATGGACAAAGGACCTGAAATATTTCTAGTTCAAAGAATAATAAGCATTCACATGTACGGCCTTGCAGATTAAGCACATTCACTCAAGGGCTGATTAAAAGGCTAAATATACATTCACAGTAGATATTAAACATAAAGAACTTCACAAATAATTACATGTTACATACACATTATACTAGAGCCAGTGTAGGTAGTCATTACAATACAAAGTAGGAATAGCAAGACTCAGGTTTAAACCTTCCTTAGATGCAGAAGTTGGCTAGGTGACTTTGGGTCAGGCATTGCTCTTACAACCTACACTGCAAACTCAAAAAAACATCTATCTAACAATCTACTCTAGATTGGCCTGGTAGAATACAGTAGTCCTTGGAATACTGCAACCATCACAAATATGAGTCAGTTTCCAAGTGTCTGACTTTTTTTTTTTTAAATTGAAAAAGTTTTATTCAAACAGGTTTTCCCCCTTTTTGCCCCCCCGGCATATAATATAAATCACATACAAATAGTATACCCCTCCCCTCCCCCCATCTTAGGATAAATTTCTCATTCATATATTATACCCCCTCGCCTCCCGGCAAACATAATATAAATTTCTCTTAATATATCAATCTCCTCTTAACACCATCTTCTAATTTAATTAAACATATATAAATCATGGTATAACCATATCCCATTATTCCCATCGCTATATTAGTTATCCACATATATTTCCCCACCCTCCACCCTAACCCTCCCCCACCTCCCACTCAATCCCACCCCCCTGACTTCCGCTATACACCACTCTAATAATTCCAAGCATCCCAAATATTATTTACTCTGTTCACCTATCAATCTAAACATTATTACCTAAAGGCTACATGGTATTTCCTAGTCTGGTATTTATTCTGTATATAATCAATCCATTTTGCCCATTCCTGTGCATAATAAAAGTCAGTGTCTGACTTTTGATCACATGACCATGGGAATGCTGCAATGGTTGTGTGAAAAATAGCCATGTTACTTCTGCAGTGCCGTTTTAATAATAATAATAATAATAATAATAATAATAATAATAATAATAATAATAATAATAATAATAATAATAATAATATAAAATAAAATAAAAAAATAAAAATAAAAATTTAATTTGTAAACTGCTCTCTCCCCGAAGGGACTCGAGGCGGTGCACAGGGAATTAAAAATACATATATAAAATCAACAGACAATTTAAAATGAATTAAACCTAGACCCTGCGCTAAAATCCCAGACTGTCTAAAACTCATACCCCTAAAAATCCCTAATAAAACAGTTTGAATATTTTAACTTTGAACAGTGACTAAATGAACGGTTGTAAGTCAATTTGATGAAAGGCTTTCATCCTGCAGTGGCTTGATTAGGGCTAACAATAATATAATATATACCAAGCACAAAGAGAACATGGGAAGGGAAAGAAAGGCTGAAACAGTGTCAGATGAAAGTAAGATTATTTTTAACATTTATAAGCTGATATTTAATTTTGGTATTTATATCTTTACTCAAAATAGAAGAATTCAGGACAGTTAAAAAAGAGATTTATTAGTTAAGATTGGCTAGTAGCTATTCCACAGGGCCTTTGAATTTGCTGGCATAGAGAGATTGAGCTTTTGATAATGTACTTCTGCTGGGATTATTCTACTGGCACGTCAAAAATCCAAATTTTTAGCACAGGCATAACTAAATGGAAGAAAGACTTTGCTGAAACTAGTAACAGCCTTGCATTGATTGATCAGGATTCATTTCCTAATGTGAAATCTAGTTACAAATCCTCTGAAAGCCATTTTTTCCCATCTTTTAATTAAAAGTTTTTACATAAAAAACAAATTGCTTCCTGGATTGAAAATGGAAATGCCTTACATATAGCCACTATGGTGAATGTATAATTAGTTAAGTATTATGAAACAAAATCAAACAATCAAAGCTTAATTCCCTTAAAACTCTTCAATGTTGTTAGACAATGGAAACAAAGCAATAACTTTGTTAATACAATTCAGAAAGCGTATTCATTAGGCTCTGTCTTCACAGTACTGAATTACGATTATTTTGGTAGTGAAAGATGAATACATAAGGGTGAAAAATAAATACAATCTTGCAAAATAAATCTGAAAACTTGCAGGCAAACAAAACAATCTCAAGAGGGCCAAGAAGTTTGCACGTTTTAACACAAAGGTCTGATGCGGAGACCTTCTCTAAAATGATACTGATCTTCTAGAAGAATTGGAGCAGTGGTGGGTTTCTGCAGACTTGCACCTACTCGCGAGAGCCGGTTGGTGAAATTTAGAGAACCGGTGAGAGGGGGTTCCACCGGCGTACCTGGAAGTAAATCTGGCCCGCCGCTGCCAGTGACCCAACGGGAAGGAAAGGAAGGAAGGAAGGAAGGAAGGATGGAAGGAAGGAAGAAGGAAGGAAAGAAGGAAGGAAGGAAGGAAGGAAGGAAGGAAGGAAAGAAAGAATGAATTTATCATCACAATTGAGTCCAAAATTTTGGTTGTTAAGCAAGAGCGTTGTTAAATGAGTTTAACCACATTTTAAAAGGTGGCCACCCTGTCACATGACTGCCAAGCCACGCCCACAAAATAGGCCACACCTACAGAGTAGGTTCTAAAAAAATTTGAAACCCACCACTGAATTGGAGCAAGAAGGCTTCAGGGAATTGAAAGCATTGCTGTAACAAAAAGCCAACATGGGTTTGTCAAAAACAGATCATGCCAGACTAATCTAATTGCATTCTTTGACAAAGTGAAATTAGTGGACCAGAGGAATGCTATCGATATAATTTACTTGGACTTCAGTAAGGCATTTGACAAAGTAGACCATAACCTACTATTAGATAAAGTAGAAAAATGTGGGTTAGAAAGCATCACCATCAGATGGATTCGCAACTGGCTGACCAACCGCACTCAACGTGTAGTCCTCAATGGAACTGCATCTACATGGAAGGAAGTATGCAGTGGAGTACCCCAAGGCTCTGTTTTAGGCCCAGTACTCTTCAACATCTTCATCAATGATTTGGATGAGGGGATAAATGGGGAACTCATCAAATTTGCAGACGACACCAAGCTGGCAGGAATAGCCAACACTCCAGAAGATAGGCTTAAGATACAGAAGGATCTTGACACACTTGAACATTGGACACTATCTAACAAAATGAAATTCAATTGTGAAAAAAGTAAGGTTCTACATTTAGGCAAGAAAAACAAAATGCACAGGTACAGTATAGGTGGTACCTTGCTCAATAGTAGCAACTGTGAGAGGGATCTTGGAATCCTAGTGGACAACCATTTAAATATGAGCCAGCAGTGTGCAGCAGCTGCCAAAAAAGCCAACACAGTTCTAGGCTGCATAAACAGAGGGATAGAATCTAGATCACGTGAAGTGTTAATGCCACTGTATAGTGCCTTGGTAAGGCCACACTTGGAATATTGCATACAGTTTTAGTCGCCACGATGTAGAAAAGACGTGGAGACTCTGGAAAGAGTGCAGAGAAGAGCAACCAAGATGATTAGGGGACTGGAGGCTAAAACATAAAGAACGGTTGCAGGAACTGGGTATGTCTAGTTTGATGAAGAGAAGGACTAGGGGAGACATGATAGCAGTGTTCCGATATCTCAGAGGGTGCCACAAAGAAGAGGGAGTCAAACTATTCTCCAAGGCACCTGGGGGCAGGACAAGAAGCAATGGGTGGAAACTAATCAAGAAGAGAAGCAACTTAGAACTGATGAGAAATTTCCTGACAGTTAGAACAATTAACCTCTGGAACAGCTTGCCTCCAGAAGTTGTGAATGCTCCAACCCTGGAAGTCTTTAAGAAGGTGTTAGATAGCCATTTGTCTGAAATGGTATAAAGTTCCTGCCCACGCAGGGGGTTGGACTAGAAGACCTACAAGGTCCCTTCCAACTCTGCTATTGTATTGTATTGTATAACAGACCCTTCTGAATAAATGTTCTTAACATAACTGTGCTGCCTCATAATCCTCTGTATATTACTGTTATGGAAGTGCCTAATTATCAGTCCTGTTTCAACTTAATAACAGAGTTGGAAGGGACATTAGAAGTCTTCTAGTCTAATCCCCTGCTCAAACAAACAAATGGCGGTCCAGATTTTTAAAAATCCTCCAGGGATGGAGCACCCACAACTTCTATTGCACTAGTTATTGGTTTTCAATGTTGTGAAAATTTCCCTTAGTTCTAGGTTTCTTCTCTCTATTCCATGTCATATTTCCAAATTTTGCACTCTATAAAATCAAAAGTATTTCAAAGTTGAATGTTCTTCATATAACTTATTACCTGAATATCACTTTTCCTCAAATCTGGGATAAAATTCTCCCAGATAATTGACCATAGACAAACAGAAATAACAACAAGCTCATGTTCTGTTCTGTTTTGTTGGTTTTAGCCTCATGTGTTTTTAATGACAGCTTTATATAGAAATTCAGTAATAATAATAATAATAATAATAATAATAATAATAATAATAATAATAATAATAATAATAATAATAATTTAATACTTATAGACCGCACCCTCTCCCCACAGGGACTCGGGGCGGTGCACAGGAAGAATAAAAACAATGACTATATACAACATTTCATATTAAAAATAGATTAAACAGTACCTGTGCTAAAATACCCGTTAAAACTAACTAGACTAAAAATTCCCCAATAAACCCAAAAACAGAGGAATAACTATCCCAGGCCGGCAAGGCAGAAGAAGTGTGTTTTTAGTTTAAGACGGAAGGAGCAGAGGTCCGTGGTGGTCCTAATGTCGGGGGGGGGAGGTCGTTCCAGAGGGCTGGGCCCGCCACAGAGAGAGCCCTTCCCCTGGGTGTCGCCCGCTGACAGAGTCTAGTAGACGGCACCCGGAGAAGTCCCTCTCTGTGGGAGCGAATCGGCCGTGAGGATGTATGAGGCAGGATCCGATCCCGCAGATAGCTAGATCCCGAGCCATGGAGCGCTTTAAAGATGATAATTAATACCTTGAAGCGCACCCGGAAGACAACAGGCAGCCAGTGCAGCTCGCGCAAGAGCGGTGTTACATGGGTATACCTTGTGGTACCCATAATTGCTCGCGTGGCTGCGTTCTGGACTAGCTGAAGTCTCCGGGTGCACCTCAAGGGAAGCCCCATGTAGAGAGAGTTACAATAGTCCAGTCGGGATGTCACGAGCGCGTGAGTGACTGTGCGGAGGGCGTCCCGATCCAATAGGGGGCGCAATTGGCGAACCAGGCGAACCTGGTAAAACGCCCTCCTGGCCACGGCTGTCACTTGATCTTCCATGGACAGCCGGGTATCCAGGAGGACACCCAAATTGTGCGCCCCATCCACAGGGGCAAGATGTTCGCCCCCTATGACCAGCGTTGGAGTGAGCTGGTTGAAACGGGCAGCCGGAAACCACAGCCACTCGGTCTTGGTCGGGTTGAGCCTGAGTCCGTTACTTCCCATCCAGATCCGCACGGCTTCCAGGCACTGGCACATCACCGCTACGGTATCGTTGGGGTGGTTTGGGGTAGATATATACAGCTGAGTGTCGTCAGCGTAAAGCTGGTACTCTACCCCAAAACCACGGATGATCTCACCCAGCGGCTTCATATATGCATTAAACAGGAGAGGCGAGAGGACCGACCCCTGAGGCACCCCGCATGTGAGGGGTCTCGGGGTCGACCTCTGCTCTCCTGCCAACACAAATTGCGATCGGCCAGAGAGGTAGGAGGAGAACCACCGCAAAACGGTGCCTCCCACCCCCAACCCCCCCAGCCGATGCAATAGGATACCATGGTCGATGGTATCGAAAGCCGCCGAGAGGTCTAATAGGACCAGGATGGAGGAACAACCCCCATCTCTGGCCCTCCAGAGATCATCCACCAATGCGACCAATGCCGTCTCGGTGCTATGCCCGGGCCGAAAGCCGGACTGGCGCGGGTCTAGATAATCAACTTCCTACAGGTGACGGGGAAACTGTTGTGCCACCACACTCTCAACAACCTTCGCCAAAAAGGGAAGGTTGGAGACTGGACGATAGTTATTTAATAGAGCTGGATCCAAAGAGGGCTTCTTAAGGAGGGGCCTCACCATCGCTTCTTTTAGGGAAGCAGGCAAGGAATCCTCACTTAAGGATGCGTTGACAACCTCTTGGAGCCAGCCTCGTGTCACCTCCCAGGATGCCAGTACAAGCCAGGAGGGGCACGGGTCCAATAAACATGTGGTGGCTCGCAGTCGCCCACGTAACCTGTCCATATCATCGGAAGCAACGGAGTCAAACTCCTCCCAAACAAGATCTGTCTCGTGGCATCCCGCTGGGCCATCAATGGAGGGTAGCCCGTTCTGTATCTGAGCGGTTTTCTCCTGCAGAAAAGTCACAAATTCCTCTGCTCTACCCTGTAGCGGGGCTTCCCGCACCCTTTGTTGGAGTAGGGAGCGGGTCACCCTGAACAGGGCGGCAGGGCGGTTTTCTGCGGATGCTATGAGAGTAGCACAATGATGGCGTTTGGCCACTCTCAGCGCCACAATGTAAGTCCGTAAATGGGCTCTTACCTGTGTCCGGTCAGATTCAGACCGGCTAGAGCTCCATCTTCTCTCTAGGCATCTCTTGCGGCGTTTCATCACCCGCAGCTCCTCGGTAAACCAAGGAGCCAGGGTGGTTCGCCGCTGCAAGAGAGGCCGCAAGGGCGCGACCCGATCCAAGGCTCCCACGGCCGCACTATTCCATGCGGCCGTGAGGTCCTCTATCGGGGCACGGGTCAGGGGTACAGGAAGTGGCCCAAGCGCCGTCTGGAACCCGTCCGGGTCCATCAGGCGCCTGGGGCGGTACCAGATAGGAGGCTCTGGTTCCGCCTCCCCGCGGAGGGGAGCAGCGGTCAGAAAGTCGAGCCGGAGAAGTGAGTGATCTGACCATGACAAGGGCGTGATGACTATATCCCCTGTACCCAGATCACTCTTCCATTGGCCTGAGACAAAGATAAGATCCGGCCTATGTCCACCCTCGTGAGTGGGGCCCTGAATTAATTGGGTCAGGTCCATGGCCGTCATGGAAGCCATGAACTCCCGAGCTGCCTCGGATGATTCGCCCAGCGATGGCAGATTAAAGTCCCCCATGACTACAAGTCTGGGGGTCTCCACTGCCACCGTAACTCATGATATTGTGCCTACCACAGTTACAGTGAAGGTTCGCCTTGCACAAATGTGCTACTTGTTCCCAACTCCAGGGGGCGGTGCTCATCTCCGTTTCTAAGCTGTGGAGCCAGCGCTGTCTGAAGATGTCTCTATGGTCATGTGGCTGGCATGAATAAAAGCCGAAGGTGCATGGAGTGCTGTTACCTTCCCATCAAAAGTGGTTCCCATTTTTCTACTTGTATTTTTACTTGTATACTTTCAAACTGCTAGTTTGGCAGAAGCTGGGACAAGTAACGGGAGCCCACTCCGTTGCATGGCACTAGGGATTCGACCTGCCGAACTGTCTGATTGACAAGCTGAGTGTCTTAGCCACTGAGCCCCCACGTCTAGTGTTACAGTTACAGTTGGCGAGTAAAAAAATTAGCTACTTAAATTACTTAAAAATGTTTTTTAAAAATCGTATTTTTGGGGGAAAGTTGTATTCAGAGGCAACGATGATGCATGATTCTATGGGATTTTTTTTGTTTTGATTCAAAAGATTTACTAAACACCCAACCTGGTTTTTTTTAGCAGCAGGACCCAAACAATAAACAGAAAAAAAATGCATCTGAGTGCAAAAATGCAATCACTTTAACTCTTCTGTTTTTTTCTGACTACCAGCTGCATCCATCAAACTTGTCAACAGAATATTCTTATTTGTCCAACAACACATTACAATGTACATTGCATTCAACTGGAAAAAACCCCCAAATCAACTATATATCAGGTGCAAAGACCAATAAAAGATAATTTGATTCAGAATAAAGTGATCCTGAATTCAGAGCCATGAGGGCTAAGCCCAATGGTTTTTAAGCTATGAAGGCCAGTCACCTGAGTTTTTCAGTACTAAAAAGATTTGATCCCTCTTGGATTCTGAAAGAGTTCATTTGCAAGTCCATAACTGGAGCATGAAAATTGCATGCGGTCAATTTACCTAAGAGTGTATCCACCTGCAAATTTACTTGGAAGTAATTTCTTTTGCAATCTACCATTTTTGACTTGTTTTGAAGTAATGTATTTAAAAAGCTGGGTTGTAAGAATGCTTCGTAAGTCCCAAGAGTCATGTTTATTCAAAAGTATCTCACTTATTTCAATACGGCTGACTTCAAAATAAGTATGCTTACAATTGTAGCCTTTCTTGGAAATAAGAAACACTGATTAATTTACAAGTCAAACTAAGTTGAGATCTCACTGCCCTTCATAGCAGCATGTTTACATTAGCTTTGCCTTATACATAAAAGAGTAATGTAGACTCTTTAAAGTAATCACCAAGCAGCAACTCAAAGACTGTTCTACTACTTTAAACCAACAGCTGTTTTCTTATTTTCTCTTTCTTTTGTCCACTGTTCTGCTTGCTATGGCAACAGGGGATCAACGCCTACATTGTAAAGTTAGTTACAATTCAACTGGGAAATCCTTTTTAAAATTATTTTTACCTTACCGAAATAGTTATTACTGAATTGATCTATACTTTCAAATATGACAGGCACTTCTGAATTATTTTTATACCTCTCAAATGTTGTTAGCTGCCTCTTCCGTGGGACAAAATACAAGGTTCAACTGCTACCAAAAACAAACAAAAAAGATTTAGCTTCAAAATCTTTTGGTAGTTAGAGTTTTCCAAGGGATTCAAGAATTCAACAACTCTATTCACTGGTGATGCTAGTAGTAACAGGAGCATCTAATGGGATTATTACCCTCACTAGTATGGTTAAAAGGAAATGACTAAAGATAATGGACAGATGAAGGTCAGGCGAAGCCAAATGGAACAAATTCCAAATCAAAACCTGGAAGAAGACAATGTGTTGGCAAGAAAATTATATGGACATAATTGAAACAACACAATTGAAAGCCAAAGAATGAGACACCCCAGAATTCTACAAGATGCATATTGAAAAAATATCTCTGAAATTTCACAATGTGACCTGGAGATGATGAGCAGATCAAAATAACCTTTGGATTGTTTAACGCTCCAGAAGAGACATTTACAATGCTAACATCTTTATATCAAGGAATAGTGTAGCAGAGATAGTGTGTTATTTTGCTCCATGTATCTACAGAAAAGATGGGAAATGCAAAAATATATATATGCAGTATTACTGAAATGCAATATGCCTTAGAATGGCAGTGAATGCAGTCAATTAGAAAAAGAAGTATAGTAGATTTAATATAAGATTATTGCTATGAGACTATTATATGAGCAAACATGAAAAGACTGAAATACCTACAACAGAGGAATGATTAGTAAAGATGAAGAACTAGCAGAAATGACAAAATTAATGTATTTGATTAGAGAAAAATCAACAATTACATTTATTAGTCATTGGAAACCCCTTTATGATCTTTTTGCTGAAAAAAAGGGAAAAAATGAACCTTTGGTTTATGTGTTTAAAGATTAGAAAAGGTAGCTTATTTAAGAAAAAGAAGAAGAAAGTTATGATTTAACTTTTGAAAGAGAGAACAAAGTAAAATAATCAGTGTCAACACAACTGGAAACTGCCTCTTTATAATATTTCCTTTCCTATTTTATTTTTCCACTATGTGCTAGTTTTACTTTGTTATCTTTATTTTCTATTATGGTTTTATGGTGTAACAAAATTCTTTAATAAAAATTATTCTTAAAAAAGAATCCCAAAGAAAAGTAAAGGCATACATGGAAAAAAGGCAAATGCAACAATAGATTTCAGAAAAGGCAAGTGGCACATGAGAAAAGATAGCTAACATAAGATTGATAATAGAGAGAGTAAGACAACCTAACAAGGAGGTTTATCTTTGCTTTCCTGATTACAACAAGGCATTCACATATTTCATGCCAAAATGTGCAATATATTAAGGTAAATGGTTGTTCCTTCTGAAGAACCTTTAGAATAAATAACGAAACAACAATAAGAATTAAGTCGAAAAAGAGTTGTTCACCACAGCAAAGGGAATAAGACAAATAAACATTAATTTGTCCAATTCTCCACTAAAAATTGAGGTAAAAACAGAAATAATATGAGATATGAGATGATAACACTTTTTGATTTCAAAGCCTTCATTATGAAATTTAAAATATAAAATAAAAAGGAGACAATTAGCAAGGACCACCGGAATGTTTTGAAAATGGTACAAATTATATCTAGATCGAGGTTGAGCAAGCTTGCCCTTGTTCAGACAGGCAGTAGATCTAACCTGATAAGTAAAAACTACATTCTTGTCTAAAAGAACCATGGTTTTCTACCTAGAAGTCCACCAGCACTTCATAATGTCCATTTGAATCATATGTACCAATGAGATTTATTCCCTATATAAGCCCATCTAGACCAGGGGTCTCCAACCTTTGCAACTTTAAGTCTGAAGGACTTCAGCTCCCAGACTTCTCCAGCCAGCAAAGCTGGCTGGAGAAGTCTGGGAGCTGAAGTCCTTCAGACTTAAAGTTGCAAAGGTTGGAGACCCCTGATCTAGACAACAGAATTTATGAATATATATATTTAGAATTTGGAATTTTTTAAAAACTAAAAAGTAATTGGATTAACATTTAATGCTAGATTCTAAATACTGGTGACACTGAAACTGCTTATAGTGATTTACCACTGTACCTCTTGTACGTGGTGACTTTCGATATATGGCATAACTATTTTTGTTATAATCAACAAAATTAATAATAATAATAAATAATAATAAATTTTATTTATAACCCGCTCTCTCTCCCCAAAGGGACTCGAGGCGGGGCACAGGAAAATTAAAAACAATAGACACAAACAGAGTACAAAATTTAAAATCACAATTAAACATATCCTGCGCTAAAAACATCTATAAAAACTAAAAACTGTCCCTAAAAGCCCTTAACACTATAAATTAATTAAAATTACCCTAGGCCAGCCAAACGGAAGAAATGAGTTTTTAAAAGCTGTCGGAAGGAGCGAAGGTCTGTGGTTGTTCTGATTTCGGGGGGAAGGTCGTTCCAGAGGGTCGGGCCCGCCACAGAGAAGGCCCTTCCCCTGGACGTCGCGCGCTGGCACAGCCTAGTGAACGGCACCCGGAGAAGTCCCTCTCTGTATGAGCGAATCGGTCGCAGGGATGTATGAGGCAGAATGCGATCCCGCAGAAATATTAAATATTAAATATAATATTTAATATTTAAATATTCCTGTGATTTTTTTAATTTGACATAACACACTTCTAGCATCACAGGGTTTCCCCCCCTTATTGATAATGAAATAATTTGGATTTAGCTTCAGTGCAATCAGAAACAACTTGAAAGTACATTTATCAATACAAGGCAGTACATTAAAACTTTATTAATTAAAACCACATGGAACAAAATGACATACATAATAGCAATAGCACTTAAGACTTATATACCGCTTCATGGTACTTTATAGCATTTTCTAAGCAGCTTGCAGAATCAGCATATTGCCTCTAAGAATCTGGGTTCTCATTTTACAGTCCTTGTGAGGAAGGAAAGCTGAGTCAACCTTGAGCTGATCAGGATCAAATTGCTGGCAGTGGACAGAGTTAGCCTGCAATATTGCATCTTAACCACTACACCACCACGGCTCCTATAAACGAATACTAGAATGCATAGCACTAATCAATGGTGGCAATTCATGTCTCAAATTATTTTCAAGCTTACAGAAAGCCACCAGCGAGGGCATTGGCTATTCTAAAGTACAAGCCTCTTCCTTTCTCAATATCCAGAAGTGGGGGAACCATAGTAGGTTCTTTCAATATATGCACTGCCAGGCAGAGCTGCCACACTCTGCATCAATTGAAGTTTGTGTTGGTCTTCATCTCCTGCAATCTCAATAATTATTGGTCTCTAGTAGCCGCTATTTACATTTTAAAAGCGAACAGCAAATGCTTACAGAGGCATTTAATGTCATGTCTACTTTTGCCTTTTTCAAATAATTCTTTTCTCATTGCTGGCATGGCTGTTTTTGTACTTTGCAGCTCTTTTCTTCCACTTTCCTTTTCTTCCACCTGTTTCTTTTCCATTAATGTCAGCCATTAATCTCTGCTTCCTTATGCTTCCTTTCCATCTATCTCAACATTCCCTGTCAAAAGAGTCAAATGTACTCTATAATCAGAAACCACCAAGCTTGTACTTGGAATAAATTTACTTACTTTCTCTCAAAATGCGCATTTCCTATGCTCAGGCACGCAATCTTCTTTTGGTTACCGATTCCAATCTCAATTATAAGTCAGCCATAACATTAGTAACATTTACCACTTTTCTGTCAAGCTATCATCCTCTGACATAATTTGGATAGTCATAAAGTAATGTTTAGCACGCCTTGTAATTTTCATATAATGAATCTGAAGATCAGCCAATGGAATTGCATCAAAGGTGCAATTTTTGTCAGTGAAAAGAAAAGCGTGAGCCAAATGAAAGCACTGAAGGAAATCTTGCATGGGTCTTGCATGATTTGATGGATGTATTGGTATTCATTTTGTTTAGTTTCGTTTTTAAATTTCAAAAAAGACCAGCAGTTTATGCGTTTTAGGGCTCAAATAGCTGTCCATAAGAAAGCCAGCAGTTTCTTTGATATGTAAGTTTGTACTACGAGGCACTTTGAATTAACATGCTGAAAATGTACTTAAGTCAATTCTCACATTAGATATGCCAGCAAAAGTTAGTTGCATGCTCTTCCACTTGCATGCCTTGGCATGTACAAACAGGGTGCAAGTTTCAATAGAATTTATAGACCAGTGAAAAAAGAGAAGTAACACATGAAGACGGATGCAGAAAAATTTCTTGCGTGCTGTTTATAGCAATAGCAATAATACAATAATACAATAGCAGAGTTGGAAGGGACCTTGCAGGTCTTCTAGTCCAACCCCCTGCGTGGGCAGGAACCTTATACCATTTCAGACAAATGGCTATCTAACATCTTCTTAAAGACTTCCAGGGTTGGGGCATTCACAACTTCTGGAAGCAAGCTGTTCCAGAGGTTAATTGTTCTAACTGTCAGGAAATTTCTCCTTAGTTCTAGGTTGCTTCTCTCCTTGATTAGTTTCCACCCATTGCTTCTTGTCCTGCCCCCAGGTGACTTGGAGAATAGTTTGACTCCCTCTTCTTTGTGGCACCCTCTGAGATATAGGAACACTGCTATCATGTCTCCCCTGGTCCTTCTCTTCATCAAACTAGACATAATAATAATAATAATAATTTAATTTTATAACCCGCTCTCTCTCCCCAAGGGGACTCGAGGCGGGGCACAGGCAATTAAAAATACAAAGAACAAAATACAGAATACAAACTACAAAATTAAAAGTGAATTAAATTATCCCTGCGCTAAAACCCATATGCTAAACTAAAAATTACCCCTAAAAACCCCTAACCTAAAAAGAGACTACCCAAGGCCGGCCAGGCGAAAAAAGTGTGTCTTTAATTTTAAGCGGAAGGAGCGGAGGTCCGTGGTTGTCCTAATATCGGGGGGAAGGTCGTTCCAGAGGGCTGGGCCCGCCACAGAGAAGGCCCTTCCCCTGGGCGCCGCCCGCTGACAAAGTCTAGTGGACGGCACCCGGAGCAGTCCCTCTCTGTGGGAGCGTATCGGCCGTGAGGATGTATGAGGCAGGATCCGATCCCGCAGATAACTAGGTCCCGAGCCATGGAGCGCTTTGAAGATGATAATTAACACCTTGAAGCGCACCCGGAAGACGACAGGTAGCCAATGCAGCTCGCGCAAGAGCGGTGTTACGTGGGCAAACCTAGAGGTGCCCATAATTGCTCGCGCGGCTGCGTTCTGGACCAACTGAAGCCTCCGGGTGCACCTCAAGGGGAGCCCCATGTAGAGAGAGTTGCAATAATCCAGTCGGGATGTCACGAGAGCATGAGTGACTGTGCGAAGGGCGTCCCGATCCAATAGGGGGCGCAACTGGCGTACCAGGCGGACCTGGTAAAACGCCCTCCTGGCCACGGCTGTCACTTGATCTTCCATGGACAGCCGGGTATCCAGGAGGACACCCAAGTTGCGCGCCCCATCCACAGGGGCAAGATGTTCGCCCCCTATGGCCAGAGATGGAATCATCTGGTTGAATCGGGCAGCCGGAAACCACAGCCACTCGGTCTTGGTCGGGTTGAGCCTGAGTCCGTTACTTCCCATCCAGGTCCGCACGGCTTCCAGGCACTGGCACATCACCGCTACGGCATCGTTGGGGTGGTTTGGGGTAGATATGTACAGCTGGGTGTCATCAGCGTACAGATGGTACTCTACCCCAAAACCACGGATGATCTCACCCAGCGGCTTCATATATGCATTAAACAGGAGAGGCGAGAGGACCGACCCCTGAGGCACCCCACATGTGAGGGGTCTCGAGGTCGACCTCTGCCCTCCTGCCAACACAAATTGCGATCGGCCAGAGAGGTAGGAGGAGAACCACCGTAACACGGTGCCTCCCACCCCCAACCCCCCCAGCCGATGCAATAGGATACCATGGTCGATGGTATCGAAAGCCGCCGAGAGGTCTAATAGGACCAGGATGGAGGAACAACCCCCATCTCTGGCCCTCCAGAGATCATCGACCAACGCGACCAATGCCGTCTCGGTGCTATGCCCGGGCCGAAAGCCGGACTGGCGCGGGTCTAGATAATCAACTTCCTCCAGGTGACGGGGAAACTGTTGTGCCACCACACTCTCAACAACCTTCGCCAAAAAGGGAAGGTTGGAGACTGGACGGTAGTTGTTTAAAAGAGCTGGATCCAAAGAGGGCTTCTTGAGGAGGGGCCTCACCATAGCCTCTTTTAGGGAAGCAGGCAAGGAACCCTCACTCAAGGATGCGTTGATAACCTCTTGGAGCCAGCCTCGTGTCACCTCCCAGGATGCCAGTACAAGCCAGGAGGGACACGGGTCCAATAAACATGTGGTGGCTCGCAGTCGCCCACGTAACCTGTCCATATCATCGGAAGCAACGGAGTCAAACTCCTCCCAAACAAGATCCGCCTCGCGGCACTCCACTGGACCAGCAATGGGGGCTAGCTCGTTCTGTATCTGAGCGATTTTCTCCTGCAGAAAAGTCACAAATTCCTCTGCTCTACCCTGTAGTGGGGCTTCCCGCACCCTCTGTTGAAGGAGGGAGCGGGTCACCCTAAACAGGGCGGCAGGGCGGTTTTCTGCGGATGCTATGAGAGTGGCACAATGATGACGTTTGGCCACTCTCAGCGCCACAATGTAAGTCCGTAAATGGGCTCTTACCTGTGTCCGGTCAGATTCAGATCGAGTATACCTCCATCTTCTCTCTAGGCATCTCTTGTGGCGTTTCATCACCCTCAGCTCCTCGGTAAACCAAGGAGCCAGGGTGGCTCGCCGCCGCAAGAGAGGCCGCAAGGGCGCGACCCGATCCAAGGCTCCCACGGCCGCAGTATTCCATGCGGCCACGAGGTCCTCCATCGGGGCGCGGGTCAGGGGTACAGGAAGTGGCCCAAGCGCCGCCTGGAACCCGTCAGGGTCCATCAGGCGCCTGGGGCGGAACCAGATAGGTGACTCAGGTTCCGCCTCCCCGCGGTGGGGAGTAGCGGTTGGAAAGTCGAGCCGGAGAAGTGAGTGGTCTGACCATGACAAGGGTGTGATGACTATATCCCCTGTACCCAGATCACTCTTCCATTGGCCTGAGACAAAGATGAGATCCGGTGTGTGTCCACCCTCGTGGGTGGGGCCTTGAATTAATTGGGTCAGGTCCATGGCCGTCATGGAAGCCATGAACTCCCGAGCTACCGCGGATGATTCGCCCACCGATGGCAGATTAAAGTCCCCCATGACCAAAAGTCTGGGGGTCTCAACTGCCATCGTAGCGATCACCTCGAGGAGCTCGGGCAGGGCTGCTGCTACATAGCGGGGAGCCAGGTATACAACCAGCACGCCCAACTGCCTCCCTAGGCCCCACTTCACGCAGAGGGACTCACAACCGGTGGTCTGTGGCACAATGGTCTCTCTCGGCTCAAGACCTTCCCTAATAATAACCGCTACCCCACCACCCCTGCCTAGGGCCCGGGGCTGATGAAAAGCGCGGTAACCTGGTGGGCACATTTCAACGAGGGGGAGTCCTCCCTCGTGGCCCAACCAGGTCTCCGCAATTCCTACCAGGTCCGGCTCCCCCTCTGACACAAGGTCATGGATGAGGGGGGCTTTGTTGACAACGGACCTGGCGTTGCAAAACATCAGCCGCGGGCCCTGGCTCTGCACTCCCTGACCACCTAGCCTGCGGGGGTTGTGGCACCTGACCGTTTGCAACCAACGGCCGCGTGCCCCCAACCGGGAGGATGAAACTTGTCTCCCCTCAGACCTGCCTCTCCCCACGACCCTGTTGATGGGTATGCCCTCCACCGGGACGACTCTTATTTCCCCCCTCCCGTCGGGACCTTCCGCTGCCCTCCGCTGGCTGCTGGTCCGGCCCTTTCTTTCTTTCTCCGTCTCTACCTTTCTGCACCCTCCCCCCTCCCTGGTACCCCCTAAAACAGACAATAATCTCCGTATTAAAAAACCCCTAAAACCACGCTTTTCCCACCTCTCCGGATTAATAAATCCCTCATCAAGGTGGGCCCTCGATAGAGCGGAGGGCCAAACCTGCGAGAGTGGGGACTCTCGCAGTCGCAATAATTCAGCTCTAGAGCACATTCCATATAAATAGACAATTAATAAATAATTATAAATAAATATAAAATGTAAAGATGAAATTCATACATGGGTCGTGGATATTAAAAGCATCGTTGATCACAGATTAAAATAGATGTTATAAATAGATGTTAAAAATAAATAAATAGGTTTAAAGTGCACCAGTGAGGACAGATTTAAAAATTTCAGTTCGGTAGCTGCATTCAAGATCTTAAAAAACAGGACGTAGATCTTAAAAGGACCATAGAGCGAAAGGTCTTAGAGGTCTAAAAGATCTTAAGGTTGCAATATAGACTTAGGTCTTTAAAGTCAGCAGGATTTTAATAAGACGCCAAAAGTGTTGGGGGGGAGTCCGTTCTCCCAGCTGGAAAATTGTCTCTGTCCAGGGGATGTCGGTTAAACCAAGGCCAGCCGTACTTCCTCCTCCCCGGCCAGGCCCGGCCCAACCAGCCTGAGACCCCCTCGTCCTCCTCTCAGGCCTAGGGCCTGTTTTTCTAGGGCTCTCCCACCGGCCGATCACCAGGGCCATGGGGGAAATACCTTCGTCCCCTGGCAGAGTTCCACCAGCATTTCTGGACGCCACAGGCCCATTCGGATGGCCAGAGGTCCGGTCAGCGCCCACCGCCATCAAAAGGCACCGAGGGCGTCAACCGCTGATCCGGTGCTCCCACCATCGGACTCACTGCTGGCCCCGACGCCGGCCTCTGCTCCGGCGCTCCCACCGCCGTCCTGCAACCATCGTGGGCCGTCTTCCGGCCTCCTCACCTCCTCAGGCCAGCCCAGCGGCTCTCACCACCTCCAGACGCTCTCACCGCCTCCACCGCCGCCGTCTCCCAAGCTGGCCACCGCTCAGCGCTCCCACCGCCGGTCACGCTCACCAGCCCTTCTGCAGTCATCTGCAGCCGTCCTCAGGCCGCCTCAGGCCATCGCAGTCCCTCCGGCAGGCCCCCGGGCATCCCCAGCGCGGCTGGCGCCCGCCGCCATCACAACGCCCGCCGCCATCACAACGACGCCGTGGGCGTTCCCGCCGACGCCGTCCCAGCGCCCGCAGCCTCCGTGGTCGCTGCGGCAGCCGCGGCTTCTGCAGCCTCCCCAAACCTCACCCTGAGAAGCCAGGGTGGATCTCTCACCGGTCCCAGCCTTCAAAATCGCAAAAAGAAGGCTGGGGCACCCTAAAAACGCCAACGAGCTCCGTGACCCATGTGGAGCTCTAGATGCAGCCGGCCATCTTCGCGCAAGCGCAGTTTTTGAGTAAGATGTTATTTTATGTTGGGTACTGGGTATGTCTAAGATGTTAGACATACCCAGTTCCTGCAACCGTTCTTCATATGTTTTAGCCTCTAGTCCCCTAATCATCTTGGTTGCTCTTCTCTGCACTCTTTCCAGAGTCTCCACGTCTTTTCTACATTGTATGCAGTATTCCAAGTGTGGCCTTACCAAGGCATTAGGACTTAGACTTATATACCGCTTCACAGAGCTTTACAGCCCTCTCTAACTGTTTTACAGAGTCAGCACATTGCCCTCAACAATCTGGGTTCTCATTTTACTGATCTCAGAAGGATGTAAGGCTGAGTCAAGCCAGTGACAATTGAACTGCTGAACTGCTGGCAGCTGGCAGTCAGTCAGAAGTAGCCTGCAGTACTGCATTCTAACCACTGTGCCACACAGCTCTTATAAGTGGATAAGACTGAGTTCTGTTCCTTCTTGGAATACATCATGCTCTTTTGACAATTTTGGAACAACTGTATATTCACTACCTGAATATATATTTCTTCTACATTAATAAATGTTCATAATACCATAATTGGAAGCATAATCTAATAAATTATGGATTCTTAATTTTGTTAAAGATATGACAGATCTATGGGGGGAAATGTTTTAGCTTTTTTCTTATTTTAAAAATGTTAAAAATATCAACTTGGGAGGGGGAAAGTGTTTTGATATGCCTATTTGTTCTCTTGAAAACAATGCCATGCTTTATTATTGGATATTTGTTCAACTTCCAGATCTTAATCTAAGCCATTAAAATTTCTCAGTGGTTTCCTATACAAATATCAAGCCCGTTTTAAACCAAAATCAGATAGCTATGACCTCAAAGCCCCAAATGTCATCGCAGCCAATTAAACTTTGTGCATTGACCAAGGGTTGAGATGAACCTTATTTGGGAAAAGTTCTAATACCTCAATACAAATATAGAGTTATCTTTTCTTAGAGTTAGTGAAAAACACAGAATTTTTTTCTGGGATAACATATAAACCCCTAAGTGTAGCCTCCAGAGTACTGTTCAGCTGCCACTAATTTTTAGTAAACTAACTTGCAATTGAATATATGGTTTTGATAAATCTGAAGAGAATGGATCCACATATCAATAAAATAGATCAGATTTTGGTGTTTTTTTCATTGCATTGGCCCATCTTTTGCTATAACGATCTTTTTGTCCCATTATACATTCTACAGGGGTCCTACAGCCACTGTCTCAAAAAAATTGGGTACCCACAGCATTAAGCAATTCTGACTCCACATTAAATAGCAAAAAGGTTAAAATCAAGTTCCCAAGAAATTCAAGGCATGTGCTTCACCACTCAGAGTGTTTTTGTCCCACAGGACAAGTAAAGAAATTGCCTAAAAGGAAGACAATTACAGCAGTGTGGAACACACTTATAAATCATTTATGTTGCACCTTTAATCTACAAGGCACTGTGTAATATAATATTGTACTCCGCAATCACTTTCTTAAAGTTTGATACAAAGTAGATCAAAATGGCATTGATAAAAGTAACAACGAAGGCCACTTTGAGGCCCAAGAGAATGGGATGGTTTGAGCACCGATTAATTTATTAGAACAAATAGATACAATCTTATTAACGCAGAAGAGGAACACAACAAACAGCATTTTAGGTTCCCATTGATTTTAAAGTCAGTAGACAAAAGTGGGTGGCAATCTATGTGCTCCAGGAGCTGAATAGCAATTTGGGGAGTGGGAAATGAGCTGGATTAATGCTACAATCTCTTATTCAGCTAAGGCAACCGATTGGAACATACTACAATAAAAGGTCACGGGGATGAAATAAACATGATTTATTTCCAGTCATTGATTGTAAATGCACACTGAATATTATAGGCAAAGAGTAAGACAGTTTAAAAGCAGAATAAAAATTTATTTATGTGGAGAACGTTAGCAATACACTAATGGCTTTTTATTAAGAGTGTATGTTAAACACTTCAGTTAAATGTCTGCACTTGACTTACTCTTTCACAAATGAGATGATGTCTGTAAAGGTTTTGGCATCCTATGGAAATCAGACCAAGATGGGTTTTTCTAGGTGGTCTGGCTACAGAGTGAGGTAATTCTAATGTATGGATGTAAGTGCAGACTTATAAAGCTCTATTTTAACATTCATAGATACACCGATATGTTTATCAGTTATTACTGTGGAAGGAAAACTGTGGCGTGATATTACACTTCAGCATGCATTACCATTCTCTCCCTTTTCAAAATGAAAGGCAAACAATTCATGATGGTACTTATAGCTGTTGTTTTTTTAGCTTAAAAGAAAGCAAATGTATTGTCCTGCTACTCTGTCAGCCATCAAAAAAGTACAGCGCACAGCTCTGGTGTGTCATTCCCAGAAAATATAAGAAAGATCCACTAACAGTCCTATTTTTTAAAATTATAAGGTTACTTCCCTTTCTTACACTCTTTTGGGCAGGTTAAGGACTCGTGCAAGCTTTTGAGCTTCACAATAGTTGTCAGCTACCTCAAATCTGCTCTGGCATTCTTAAGAATCAGACTTTCACCTTGGGTGATAATGTTCAATAAATACAATTATCGCTTGAGTTAGGATGAGAGCAGCTCCAGACTTTCAAACTTCTTAGAGATGTGGATTCCTTGTGATCCCTGCTTTCACATTTCTTTCAAATGGGAGAGTGAGTGAAGTTATAGGAAGATCAATAGAAATGATCAAAGGACTGAAGCAGCTCCCCAGCGAAGAAAAGTTACAATGTTTGAGTTAGTGGGTTAGTTTGGAAAAAGAAACACAGCAAGTGAAGGATAGTCTTGAGTTCATATGCAGCTTCATCCAGTCTTATAAATGCTTATGTGGATTTGGATTTAATGAAATTTTCTTCCATGAAAATGGGGGGGAAACCGGTTTGACAAATTTGATAATCAAGCAAGTCCTGCTCTATTGCTGAAATATACAAAACAACATATAAAAGAAGAAACATACTATTGGGAAAGCAAATCCAGTTTTTTCACTGGTTCTCGCTGATATAAACGCTCATCTCAGTGGAAAAGCAAATGTTAAAATGGGAGGATGGAAGAGAACAATGTACATGGAAACTGGTGACAAAATTAGAAATCAAATCAAATCAAACCAAACCTTTAGTGTCAATGCACAACATGTGTGCAATGAAATTGAATGAACCTCCCTTGGTGCAGCCCCCACCCCCGAAACACAGAACACATCTCAATAACTCAATAAATTAAAGAAATATAATCCCTAAACACAGATAAGTAATAACTAACACACATTCCCATATACATGTATGTATGTAACATTATATTATATTACATCGGACTGAACAAGTTGCACATTGTGCTATCATATTAAACTTAATTGTGGTGTTATGTTGCATTCAGAAGTCTGAGAGCCTAGAAATGTTATAGGTAATAAGTAAAGGATCAGTCTGCTTAGGTAGACATGATTTCAATATCCCTGGAAAAAAACATTAATGGCCAAGAGAATTATCTCGTCCGACACATTTTGACTTAAGTTCATTTTTTTCTATAATATACAGTGAGGAAAAGAAAAGAAGAGGCGGTGCTTGACTTATGGCAAGTCGCTTAGTGACTATTCAAAGTTATAAGTACCTCACTGGGAGAAGTTACGACCTGGATTTAAAGTTCCAATGGTTGGCTCCTTGGTGGTTATGAGACCATACTTGGGTGCTCAACCACTAGGTTGCATTTATAACTGTAGCAGAGGTGGACTTCACATAATTTAAAAACTGGTTTGCCTAGTGCAGAACCAAGCTCATGTGCCTTCCGCGCTTGTGTGCAGCTTCAAATACATGGCGATGTCATGTGCGCGACTTCCAGCACACCTTCTCAAGCAGCCGCAGTGAGTAGAGCAGGCGAGGGTGTGGAAATCAGCTAGGCTGCGTGGGCAGGGTGAGTGAACCAGAAAGTGAGATATATAGGATGGGATAACACCGAGGCGGGGATGAGGGGGGGCAGGCCCAGAAAGTAGCCAGAACTAACGGTACATGCAAACTGGTCCAAACCGGCAGCAACTCACCTCTGAACTTTGGTCACATGACTGTTTTGTGATTCTTTTGCAGAAAGTCAGTATTTGCTTCTGATTGTTGGCAAAACCAGATCCATAGCAAGACACTGGTTCATCTAATGATCATAACATTTGCTTAAAAACTGTTATAGGAAAGGTCATAAAATCAGGTACCTGGTCATCTCCTACTTCATCACATGGATGAAGTAGGAGATGACCAGGCTGAACCTGAGGGTGGGATCAAGCATTCTATCATCTTGGGTCCCTTCATGTTCACACATGATCTAAGTCCAGCCAACCTTGAATTCCATTGACTCTTCTCTGCCTCCAATTTGCTTTGACCTTAGTAGTTCAGATTCTTGTAGCATGCAATAAACCTGGAATGGTTTGAACCACCTTGCTTCCTGATTTCTTGAGCCTGACAGGTGCCCCATTTATCCATACATGTTTAAATCAGGGCTGCTATGAGGAAACTGAAACAGTTTCCTCACCAGAGAACCAGGTACATCTCTTTGAATCATGTAATCTTTATTGCCAATTCCAAACAACTTGCTTCTAAATATTCCCTATATCTTCCTATATACTACCTATATCTATGTACACACCTATATATTAAAATCAAGCTTACTTTTAATGAAATACCTACAATGCCTCTGATATATCTTCACATCAGGCCTCAGAATAATGTTTCAAATGTTTTTGAACCTTATACTTTTCCTCTGAAAAATACTGCCACCTTTCACTGGTTTAATCATACCATGGTGGTGATATTTATCTAGGCCAGCTTTGTCCTTTTATCAATTATGACATCTCTCACCATCAAAGCAAATGCTACATTAATGTGAGTAGGTACCATTTTCATAAACTTTGCATTGTGCTGTTCAGTTGTGAGCGTAGAAAGCATTCTGTAAAAGCCCAAGGCCAATTGTATTCATGTCATGCATTTTGAAACCTGAGTCCTATTATTCAAATCACCTAAAATGATCGAGAAAGCTATTTTTACAGCGTTTAAGAATTAAAGGCCAAAAAGCATAAAAAGTCCGAAAAAGCAAATTTCTTTTATGAATGGTGAAATTGGAATTATTCAAAGAACAAGAGGCCAATTTCTCTTTAGCCTGACAGGTGCTAAAGTGAACATTGTAAACAGTACTGACTGACTAGAACTTGCATGTAATATATTCTAACATTCAGCACTTCTCTTTGTTGAACTGAATGCTGTACTGTGGTAATATTTAGAGCAGGTAAATAAAAGATATACCTATGCCAATACCCAGCTGCAACAATACTGTATAATTGATTTGGGCTAGTACTTTGAAACAATAGCTATTTCGTAAAAATATTCTCAATTGAGCAAGTATACCCAACCATGACTATCTTTAAAAAGATGTTATTTCATGCAATTGTGGGCAATCTGTGACCTTCCTCAACAATTACTGAATCATAGTTCATATCATTTTTAAGGACTATTAAAAAGAAATTCCTATTTAAAAAATTGAGGCAAAGTGAGTTGCACAGAATCTTCATCCTCAGGTTTTTGCAAGAATCAAAGCTGTTGGGAAAGCAAATCCTTTCAGCCATGCTAGAATTAGTAGACCTGATTTAACAGCATATTAAGAAATGCTTAGACTGGAAGGTAGTGACCATTGCTTCAGTACAAGGTCACAAAATATGATGCTACAGCAGTATTGTTGTTGCTATTTTAATTTCTTTGTTTCTTAGTGAAGCAAACCATGACATGTTCTGATAAAAGTTGGACTTTGCAAGTGCACACAGTGATGATAATGCCCTACTTTACATGGTCTGTTTTTGACTTGCCAAATCATCATTAAATAGGCAAAAATGCAAAAAAAAATATGCAAAAAGAACTACTCTCAACATATACATGAGATTCCTCTATTCCAACCAGAGTCGAATTTCATTCGTTTACATTAGATAATCTAAAGTGACAAATACCACTGTGAAAAGTAGAGGCTATTAATTATATTTGTATGTGTGTGTGTATTGGTTCTAAAAAAATTAAATTTGTTCTGCATGGAAATGTTACAAAACCTATTTTTAAAATATACTTATTTACCCTGAGCAATTAAAAAAACACACTGGAAGACCTAATGCACTTAATTTCCTGTGGTAAATTAAACATATTTTTAATGTTGTACAAAGTATGCCAGCTTAATTCATTCTCTACCTAGCTAACTATGTTCTTATTTGAATTAATTTTTTATTTTTCCCAATGTCAATAAAATAATGATAAAAGGAGAAAAATAACCTACTCTAAAAATACTGTTTATTACTTGAATGAACTAACAATGTATGCTTAATTCTGGACTTGAATTAAGGAATTTTTGGAGTACATATGGAGTTGAGGGTTGACTACTGAATATGATAAGAAGAGTACATGATAGAAGTAAAATATACATTGAATTATGTCATGGGTTTTTAATATATTTATGGATAGGTTGAATATATAACGAGTTCTTGTTGTGTTACTAGAAATAGGGATGGCATTATTTACTTATAACATTTATATGCTGTTCCTCTCACTGTCAAGTGACTCTGGATAGCTTCCAACAATACAAAATGATAAGAGGATCAAAACATTCAACAATAAGAATGAAAACATTAAAATTAACCAAGAACTATGATAGATGAAAAGAGACCAAAGGGGGTGCAGGTGGGATCTTCTACTAATCTGCTAAACACCTCCAAATGGGACACCCCCATTGGGCCCCAGCTGGTTGTGTCATGTGTGAAAGACCAGGATCACACATGAAGTTCCAATTAAACTGATTTATTGCTCATGCTTATGCATAAGAAACTACTCAACTAATGTCTAGCACTATTTTGGCCCCAGATAAGGGTTAATGAAATTCAACAGTCTGTTTCTGGCTACATAAAAATCCTAGGTTAACTCTCCTTTTGACCCTATGCTAAGTTTCTGCCACTCCTTCTTCTACAGTTAGCATATTTTTTTGTGTTCTATTATATACAGATAAAGCCATGTGGTTAGCTGAGAACCTTAATAATATTATTATTATTATAACCTTAATAATATATTTGGCAAATGTTAGCTTATATGATATAGGTAGTCTTCGACTTACAACAGTTAATTTAGTGAACATTCAAAGTTATAACAGCATTGAAAAAAAGTAACTTATGACCGTGTTTCACAGTTACAACCTTTGAAGCATCCCCATATGATCAAAATTCAGATGCTTAGCAACTGGTTCATATTTATGTCCATTGCTGGGTCCTGGGATCACGGGTTTCCCTTTTGTGACCTTCTGAACAGCAAAGTCAAATGGAGAAGCTAGATTCACTTAACAACTGTGTTATTAACTTATCAACTATAGTGATTCACTCAACAACTGTGGCAAGAAAGGTTGTAAAATGGGGCATAACAACTAATGTCTCACTTAATAAATGAAATTTTGGGCTCAAGGGTGGTCATAAGTTGATGACAACCTGTACAATGAATAGTAGATACCTGAAACTTAAGATACCAAACCAAAGGGATTGACAGAGAAAACAGTAAACAATTGCAATCAATGGCAAAGACCCCAAAATAATAAATTTGTAAACTTTGGCAGAATGCTGCATGGCGGAATGTGCTATGTAATGATGTTTGTGTGGTTAACAAAAATAAGAATGTGGATGAAATACAGAAGTAAATGAACAGTCTACAAGAAGTATACTATGGTCATTTGGTTCCATAGAGAAAACGAATAAGGGTACAATTACAAAAGGAATTTATACAGTAAAGAAAAAATGAACAGTCTGAAAGAAAAAGACCAAGAACTGTAAAAAAATGAGACCAGAATTTAAGGAAAAGTGTTACTGGAATCAGAGCAAGTATGGTTGCAAGGACAGAAAATTATAGATAGATAAAGTGAATGGTGTAAGTAAACTACTTTTGACTTTATTTCTTTTTATCTTTCTTACTTTAATCCTTTAGCACCTTTGGATTAGTATTTCTGACTCCTTTTAAGTTGACCACATAATGTTTTTACCCTAAAGGGAACAGAATAATGGGTATCCATGTATCAATATTAAATCATTAGATTTGTATGGTGAAAAGATAAAATTTCATAGGAAGTAGCTTTCATGTTAGACACTGGATGCAAGATTATCCACTTACCATGGAAGTCTATATGTTTTGCATCATATTTTCATAAAGGAGAGGCACGGTGCATGTACTTACAACTATTGTAGCATACTGGGGATATATGAATGCCATTTGTGACATTCCCAGCTGATTTATGACAAGCACAATTAACCCGGGAAGAAGGGAGTTGCTTAATGAACACTGGATTCACCTAAGAACTGCACTGAGTCACTTTACAACTATGGCAAATTGGGAGTGACTCCATTAACCTTGCTTAACAATGAAAATTCTGGTAGCAATTGTAGTCCATTTCATTGGTACATACAATCTGTTTACCTGATAGTAGATCAAAGGTATTCACAGCCTTTGGGGGGGGGGCTATCTTTCAATAAATTCAACAGACGTAGAACATGTGAACCATAAATACACATAGCATTTGGAAAATATTTGGCTACAGAAAAAAATATTGCTTATAGTTTTGTATTTATTTCCATTGAACAAATATACTTTAATAGGAGCTTTACAGAATTAGTTTCTTTTGAAAGAAAATAATAGCAGACATTTATGATTTTTCTCCAATGCAGTTTTTAGCATACATTAGACAACACGCGACCTGTTGGGTCATCTTTTGAAAGATACTTCCTTAACTAAACAGGCAAAAAAGCAATAGGAGCAGAAGCGATTTCCAACTTTCTGACAACTTCCACATTGATGTTGCTTGTGGGAAGCTGGCAGAAAGCATCAGAAATCACACCTCCTCCTCTTCCTCAGTTGACCTGTAGAACTGCCTGCCAGTTTGTTGAGGGAAAGGAGAACAGAGAAAACCACAGAATGTGAGGGAAACGGCAGCTTCACTCTCCACCATGTCTCCAGGGAGGCAGAGAGATCTGCCATTGATCTTTGGCATCTCCAAATCAGTTCTTGTCAGTCAGGTCTTGCTGCTAGCTAAATGGGTGCAGCAGTGGAAGCAGGAACAATGTTTAACTTCCTGCTGGCTTCTCCATTGACTTTGCTTGTGGGAAAGGGAGAATCACTTCTGCTCCACCTCAGTGGACTGCAAAACTGGGGATGGGGGAGAGGAAAAATGCAGCTCTGTCTTGGCATGTCCCCAAGCCCCCTCCCTCCAGGGAGAAAGAAGGCTCATCTGTCAACTGACAGTGCCTCCCAGTCAGCCCAAACTCACTAACAGGCATTTGAATCACTTCTTCATCCTTTCCTCATCACCCACCACTGTGAGACACTTCAAATTTTAGCCTCGGTTCCAAAGCAGATAGTTGCCACTTGCCTGCCGATCCTAATGTCACCCTATTGCATGTAGGGGAAAATAGGATAGGGATTTTCCCTTGTGCCACACAACCTAGTGCAGTGGTACTGAAGCAGCTGCAATTCCCCCAAATTTCTCCTTTGGGGTTATGTATCCTGGCTTTCCATAGGTTAGCCCAAGGGTCTGCAAAGTTGGCTCTTTTAAGACTGGTGGACTTCAACTCCCAGAATTCCCCAGCCAGCCAGGCTGGCTGGGGAATTCTGGGAGTTGAAGTCCACCAGTCTTAAAAGAGCCAACTTTGCAGACCCCTGGGTTAGCCCATTTGAATTATTCTGGTTCAATAAATATTTCCCAGTACCTCCTAATTAAACCCAATTGAAGGTAACCAATAAACAGACACAAGAATGTTAGAAATATAAAGATGTTTAACTTAAATACATTCTCCAAGTATGCACCAAACCTCTGTATACAGTGAGCATGCATAACAATTCTAACCCTGAAGAATATTAATTTGATTATCATTTTCCAATTCTCCTGGAGCAAAGTGTAGAAAAATAAATTTTGTTGCCCTCCCAGGTAAACCAGAAGGAAACAGGAGTAGGTAAATTAATTCTACTTTATTGAAAGGCTACATTAAAAGAAACCTTTCAAGTCTGAAAGTACAGATGCCTCACCACCACTTTCAATTACTTGATTATTTAGGAAAGGTGTTTCCTAAGTTTCTTTCTCTGACCACTGGGAGCTCCTGTCTCTCTTTCTGATTGTTTCTTAGGCAGCATCTCTTCCCCTCGTTCTCCAAGGCCCTTCACACATTGCATTACACTGTTTCAATTTAATCTTAGAAAAACTATAGACCTGGTATGTTGTCATGCTATAAATCCAAAATTTTACTTGCTGCCTCTAGCACCATTAATGTAATCCATAATCTTTTTAAAGTTTCAGTTATATGATTCTTGAAACTTATTGACATTGTTTCCTAGATTTCAGTCAGAACACACAAAATGCCTTAAGCCTAACATGCTTTTTACAGGCAGTCCTCGAAACTACGAGTAATTATGACCACAATTGAACCCCACATTTTTGTTGCTAAGTGAAACATTTGTTAAGTGAATTTTGCCCCATTTTACGACCTTTCTTGCCCCAGTTGTTAAGTGAACCACTGCAGTTGTTAAGTTAGTAACACAGTTGTTAAGAGAATCTGGCTTCCCTCTTGATTTTGCTTGCCAGAAGATCGCAAAAATTGATCAGATGGACCCCGGGAAACAGCAACAGGCATAACTATCAGGGAATTATTTTAATTTGATATTTATTGGTTTTAATTATTTATTAAATTTTAGCACAGATCTAATAATTTAATTGTTTTTTATATTTTATATACTGTGGGGTTTTTATCTTTCTGTGCACTGCCCTGAGTCCCTTTTAGGTGAAATAGGGCGGTATATAAATCGAAACAATAAATAAAATAAGTAAATAAATAGTTGCCATGTGTCTAAATTTTGATCATTTGCCATGATCATTTGGGATGTTGCAACGGTCTTAAGTGGGAAAAACAGTCTTAAGTCACTTTTTTTCCAGGGCCTCGTAACTTTGAAAAGTCACTAAATGAACTTTTGTAAGTTGAAGAGTACCTGTATAAAGTTAACCATAAAATAATGCAAATCTTACCCCTAGCTAGCATAACACCTTATTCACTTTTATTATTTCTCACTATCTATCTTTATCCTCTCAAAAATAGAGGCACGGCCCTTGAGCCCTGGCCATGCTTGATCTTGGCCAATAGTAACTATTCTGATTTCCAGGAGCTATTGCCCTATCTTTCTCAGGATTTCTACCACACCTTTCCACACCCCTCCCTCTCACACACACCACACACACACAACATAAACCCTTGTATCAATTTTCTCAGACTATAACACCGCAGAAACATGCCATTCTATTGCTAGAAAAATCTCTGTTTGATTCCCTTGTTATTTCTCCTCTGGAGACCTTAAGTTCATTCTTAAAATACACTGGAACTGGAAAAGTAGGCTACCACATAGGCTAACAGAGCTTCTACTAACATTTGTAGGAGCTCTAAGGGGAATTATGCTTTTGCATCTGAATTTTTATTTATTGCTAGGAAGAAAGAAAACCCTTGTGCAATAAAATGAAGGTAAGAATTTGATTAATTTGTATAAATGTCATGGAAATTGCCAAGTAGTAACCTCCTGAGTAGTAAAGCGCCGAGCATTAGGTAGCCTGCCAAACTGCCATGTCAGAATTAATTGCCCATCATAATATCAGCAAGCATAATACAGCCTCAGCCACTATGGATGCATTTATTTCTCAGGCTTCTTGTAAGTGGCCTAATGAAAAACCAAGGAATAAAGGAGCTCACTAATTTACATGATTCCTATTTTTGTATGCTGAAAGGCTGTCAACACTGGAACATAATAAAGTGTTTGAAGACAGGCTCCCACGTCAAGGCAAACCCTGATGCTTTTAAACCACATTCTACCATCATACTAAGCCAAAAATATCTAAAACTGGGTATGTCTAGTTTAATGAAAAGAAGGACCAGGGGTGACACGATAGCAGTGTTCCAATATCTCAGGGGTTGCCACAAAGAAGAGGGAGTCAAACTATTCTCCAAGGCACCTGGGGGCAGGACAAGAAGCAATGGGTGGAAACTAATCAAGGAGAGAAGCAACTTAGAACTAAGGAGAAATTTCCTGACAGTTAGAACAATTAACCTCTGGAACAGCTTGCCTCCAGAAGTTGTGAATGCCCCAACACTGCAAGTCTTTAAGAAGATGTTAGATAGCCATTTGTCTGAAATGGTATAAGGTTCCTGCCCACGCATGGGGTTGGACTAGAAGACCTACAAGGTCCCTTCCAACTCTGTTATTGTATTGTATTGTGTATTTATATTATACTTATAACTATTGTAAAGAAGCTTGGAAGCTACTTATTTCTGTCATGTTTCTTTCTTTTCTATTTTTCCCCTTTCTTACTCTTTTATCTATCTATCTATCTATTGTTCTTTCTTTCTTGCTCTCTCTATCTTTTTCTTTTCTTTTTCTTAATTTATATTACTGGTTATTGTACTGGAATATTGGTTTTTATTTTCCTTTTTTAGAATATTAGATAAAATTATATTAAAAAGAGCAAATTAACTATACTATGATTTAAGAACTTCCAGTACTTGGCAATGCTTCAAACCTGTTCTCTTATAAGTGCTTCAGAGTAAACAGGGATCAAATGTAGTACCAGTCTATAATACTTTAAAGCAACCTCATGCTTCTTGGGAATCATGAAGCACTTTTGAAGCTATACAATCCTGAGAATAGTCATGACTGATTTAAGATGCTGAAGTGCTATTTTTCTGTTCCTGTCTGCTTTTTGAAGACTGAATATGAAATGCTTCAAAACCCTAATAACAGTGTTCACTAGATCTTTATTTTGATTAAAACATTTCGCATTAATTAAACAGATCAGCTTATTGTCAACAGATTCTCATATATTTGTTTATATGGAATTTAGTATTTCAATTTTTATCCTGCTTATCCACCCCAGAGTCCTCAAGAAGGTTAAAATAAAAATGATATTTAAAACCATAATTAAATCATCATTACTCAATCCCCAAAGCTCCACTGAAGTAGGAAAATCTTGACTTCTTTGCTAGCAACATAGGACAATTGCAACGATGATGATAATAGATGTATTCTGACTGCATAATAGTGTCTATATGATATCCAATTAGCTTTCTATTCTGCCTCAGCCACGAGGCTGTTGAATTTTCCCCCTACAAATTTGTTGTGTGATCTGGGACTTTTTCTGAACTTAATGAGCAGGTGGCAGCTGTGTTCAGAAAAGCCTTGGCTTTATCAGATGTACCAGGCGCACCCTTTCTTACATTGCGGGGCCCTTCAGATATTAATATCCTGGTCGCCTCATGGCCTGACTACTGAAATTGGCTTTACATGGGACTTTAGAACAGGCAATGATGGCCATGCCCTAGTGTTCTGACTCCCTCCTTCACAAGACAAATAACTAAACTGACTGCTTCTTGGCTGCTCGCCCGAACTGAGCTTCTTGACGAAAGAATACACCATGACTTGAGACATGAAAGTTCTGACTGCAAATTATATGTTGTTCCCTGCCACCATTCCCTTAACAGAGGCTTTCTTTTAAAGCCTCTTGGGAGGGGCCAGTCAATTAGGCAGCTGAGACTGATTACCTCCTCCGGGTTTGTCTCTCTTGTAACTGATGCTGCCTTCTCTCGATCCTTCTTAGTCTGACATCCGGGACAAACTGGGTTTGATCCTCACCACTACTCCAAGCCCCAGGTGCCTCCTGATGCCTAGCCGGGGTCTCTGCTCTCTCACTCTCGGCCTCCTCCTCTAGAGCAGACTCATAGGATTCCTCACTAGAGGAGTCCATCAGCAGCTTATCCGGAGCCGGCTGGGCCAGAACACCCTTGTATGCCCATGTAACATTTCTGCCTCTTTAGCTGTACTGAATGCCAATTTGCTTCCAGGCGCTATTCAGAATTCTGGTTCTTACCTATAAACCCCTATATATGATGCAGCCTGCTTGCTTGGAGGGCCACCTGTTCCCATTGTATTTAATTTGATCAGACAGGGATGGCAAATTTCAAATAAGCAAGGCCACTCATTGGGACTCTGGAAGTACTCATTGGATGCCTTCTGTTGGTAGCAACCAGCTTTTTGAAATGAGGTTACCCTCCAAGATCCAAATGACTCCCATCTTGCTGATGTTTTAAAGGAGCCTCCATCACCACCACCACTACCACCACCACCACCACCATCACCACCACCACCACCATCATCATCACCACCACCACCACCACCACCACCACCACCACCACCACCACCACCACCACCACACCATCATCACCACCACCATCACCACCACCACCACCACCACCACCACCACCACCACCACCATCACCACCACCACCATCATCCTGTTGTAGGGAACAATTCTCCTCATTTTTCTGTAGTCTTATGGACTGAGCTAAAGCCAACAAAGATGGAACCATGGGGAAAAAAATAGTGGTAACACTGACTTTCCAGGATTCTCTCCGTCTCCATCCCCCAGTTCCATTTTCTTTCTCCCAAACATCAATATGCAGGGGGGAAAATAGATAACTAAGCAAAAGAAGGAAATATCTAGGTAGGCATACAGACTTCAATCCAGGGTTTGGGAAAAAAAAAACCTTCACAACATATTGCACTTGAAATGAAATCACTGGAGACTGGACCAAAATTAAAAGTGGTTAAAAAATAAAATAATTTGTTTCCCCAAATCTATTCTGAAAAGAACATGGATATCGGCGCATGTAGGCAACATAAATATTTACAGAACTGTAATAACTGCAGCTGTGTAGCAGATACATTTGGCACAGAATATGAAATTCAGCTCTGTAATATTACACATTTTAAGGCTTATTTTTTGGAAACTGGTTTTTTATCATGTTCAGCACATGTTTTCCTATCACTTATTTGTAAAGTGTCACTTTTTTATATTGTTACTGAAAATCCAAATACTATTAGTCCAGCATAGCAATTTTCATACAATTGGACTGAGTATACTGTCAGACCTGCAGCCTTCCACACTTTCTATTATTCTACTATGCCTTTTCTATTGTGGGAAAATGGGAGGGGGGATTATACAGAGTTAAATACTATGTAGCCAAAATAAAATTTCTTTCTAGAAAGCCAAGGTCATCCTTTGTCTCTCCACCTCTGCACCTGACCAGAACTGGATGGATGCAACTGCCAGCATGGCAGTGGAAAATTGGACCATGTGATGGACTTGTGGGTGTGGGAGAAAGATCGTGAACTTTCAACTGGGTGGGGGAAACCAGGAAGCTTTCAGATTTCAGTTTTCCCAGATGTGCCAACATGACTCTCTTAATAAATTTGAACTTTGAGCAATACTTTGCTTTGGACTATGATTTAATTTTGGATGCTATTTGGAACCCTGACACATACTTTAGGTCAGAGGTCCCCAACCTTTGCAACTTTAAGCAAAGCTGGCTGGAGAAGTCTAGGAGCTGAAGTCCTTCAGACTTAAAGTTGCAAAGGTTGGAGACCTCTGCTTTAGGTGACATAGTCCCAACAAATTTAGAAAATGCCAAATGGGAGCACTATGTACACTTGCAAGTCCTAGGTTGTGGGGCACAAGGGACCCAAACATGACACCCACATCCATTATCTGATGTATTTTTAACTTCATTTCTCCCCACTTTCTTAGGGTTTCACACAGGCTTGCCAAATAATAATAATAATGCTTTTGTGTCTGAGTAACAGTTTCTCAAAAAGCTCTAATCATTCAGCTTATTTAGAAGGTCAAATGCTCATGGGTCTACAAGGGCTAGTATTCTACAGACAAAATTGAAATTACAGAATATATCTTTCATGTTTTCATTGCAAACACAGGAAGATGAATATCAGGGATTTTTACAGAATCCAGCTCTTCTAATCACTTCTGTCTGCAGTTAGCAAGGGAAACATAGTAAATGGCTGTGGTTTCCGGCTGCCCGATTCAACCAGCTGATTCCATCGCTGGCCATTGGGGGCGAACATCTTGCCCCAGTGGATGGGGCGCGCAACTTGGGTGTCCTCCTGGATGCCCGGCTGTCCATGGAAGATCAAGTGACAGCCGTGGCCAGGAGGGCGTTCTACCAGGTTCGCCTGGTTCGCCAGTTGCGCCCCCTATTGGATCGGGACGCCCTTCGCACAGTCACTCATGCTCTCGTGACATCCCGACTGGACTATTGTAACTCTCTCTACATGGGGCTCCCCTTGAGGTGCACTCGGAGACTTCAGCTAGTCCAGAATGCAGCCGCGCGAGCAATTATGGGAACCTTAAGGTTTACCCATGTAACACCGCTCTTGCGCGAGCTGCACTGGCTGCCTGTCGTCTTCCGGATGCGCTTCAAGGTTTTAGTTATCATCTTCAAAGCGCTCCATGGCTCGGGACCTAGCTATTTGCAGGATCGGATCCTGCCTCATACATCCACACGGCCAATTCGCTCCCACAGAGAGGGACTTCTCCGGGTGCCGTCCACTAGACTTTGTCAGCGGGCGGCGCCCAGGGGAAGGGCTCTCTCTGTGGCGGGCCAGCCCTCTGAAACGACCTTCCCCCCGACATTAGAACAACTACGGACCTCCGCTCCTTCCGTCTAAAACTAAACACATATCTGTTCTGCTTGGCCGGCCTAGGGTAGTCTCTCGTCTATGGGATTGTTAATAATTTTAGATAGGGATTTTAGTATTTTAATTGGTAATTTTTAGCGCAGGGATATATTTAATTTGTTTTTATCATGTGTATGTGTATTTATTGTTTTATTCGCCCTGTGCACCGCTCCGAGTCCCTTTGGGGAGAGGGAGCGGTCAACAAATTAAATTATTGATTGATATTGATTGATTGAAAAGTATCCTAACAATATTTCCCCCCCAAAAAAATACTGTTAATCAGGACATTGTGATTTGAATAGACTACACATATTTGAAGTTTCAAGTTTTGTGACTCCATTTATGGGAGAAATAATACTGTGGAGCACTGCATAGAATTGATATTGATTGCATGCCACAATTCCTAAATAATAATATATGTGATGGGAAACACCTATGAGCTTTCTCACATATAAGTACCTGGCATGGTGATTCAGAGCTTTTTGCTTCTTTAGAAAAGGATATGTTGTAAAAATGGGAAGGCCAAAGGATTAGTTTCCAAGGGAGGCCTTAAGAGGCCTTCACAGTGGGCAGTGAAGCACTTAGCATTGAGTTCCCATCATGAGCCTTGCTGAAAATTGCAGGGGTTCAGACTATGCCTAATGTTAGAGATCATAAGTAGCTATAATAAAGCCATGTTTTTATTAGTATTGTTATTATCAAACAATGTGCAAGATTTCTTCAGACATTTTGGCTTAAATTCATAAAGGACTCTGAGGTTCAGTTCACAGCAGGTGTGAGGAAGCTTCATGGATTTGTAATTCGTAAGTGGGTGAGCTTAAAGAGGAAACAGCAAGGGATGGAGGTATTTTGCTGAAGTGGGAACAGGGGAGCAAATTGTGTATAGTCTGAAACAAAGGGCACAACGTTCTGGATAATCTGTGTTGCTTCATTTGCTATGATCAAGGGAGAACGGACAAGTCAAAAAGTTGTCATTCTGATGAACATTATTGCTGATGGAGTTGGGAGGGGAGAAAGAAAAGCAAGGGAACTGTTCACCTGATTGCCTTGCAGCTGTATGTTCTCAACTCCAACATGTGTGGTCGTCAACTCCAAGAATTCCCCAGTCAGCCTAGGGAAAGTTTAGGGAACTAATACAAAGTACACCTTCCCACAGCAATTCTGATTCTGCCTAGAGGTCTCAGTAGAGCTTAGATATCTGGGCTGCAAAAATCCAGATAATCATTACAAGGGCAGACAACATCTGGTAACTTTCACATGGTCAGGATCAGAATTACCTAGAGAGAGGAAGGGACGTTTAGACATGGGGCAGTTCTACTTTGTATATAATATAAAAGGTATTCTTTTCATTTGTTTTTATATGTTGACAATTTCCGAATGTTACCTTAACAAGAACAATGTTTAACTATAGATGATAGTAAATGGCAAGGAGATTTAGATAGTTTATTCCATTTTTTCCAGAGAAGACGCTTGTGCCTACAAGGCTCAGTACCCACCTCCACTTCAATTTCTCAAGCAGTTCAGTTCAAGAAACCTATTTCTTTCATTTAGAACTGCTTTGCGAGGACCAATAACCTAACAGGGAGAGTATCATGCCATGGTAACATAGTGGTTAGAATGCAGTATTGCAGTACTGATTGCCTATTGCCAGCAGTTTGGCAATTTGATTCTTATTGGCTCAAGGTTGACTGAGCCTTCCATCCTTCCGAGATTGGTAAAAACAAGGAGTCAGATTGTTGGGGGCAATATGCTGACTTTGTAAACTGCTTAGAGAGGTCTGTAAAGCACTATGAAGTGGTATGTAAGTCTAGGTTCTATTGCTATCATGTAGGATTTGATACTATCTCACATGAAAACTTTTTTATATTGAAAAAGTTTTATTGGTTTTACATTTTTTAACAGGATAGGGTAATGGTTACAAAGAAATTTTGAGAGCATTCACGTTAGAGTCGTCGGACCTTCCGAGACCTCAAAATACACAATAAAAAAGTTAACATAGAAAACATTTTCCATACCACTACAAGATGAAAGCAAGTACATTTACCTAAATTCTCCGTTCCATGCTGTCAGACATTTACAAAAAGTCCAGATAGAAATATTATGCAAAATTGTTCAAGAAAAATCAAGGCAAAGTTATTTTTTTGATCTAAGTCTTTTGGCTATTGTATCTTCTTTCTCTCCTCCCTGGCCCCCCGTAGGCGGGGCCGTGGCCCCCTCCGTCCCCCCTGGATCTTCCCCCAGGACAGAGGAATATTTTTTAAGAAAGGCTTCCGCCTCAGCAACTGTTTTAATCCTCACTCTTCCTCCTTCCCAGAACACCAGCATCCCTTCAGGTGTCATCCACTTGAACCAAATCCCGTGATCAAACAAGGTTTTAGACAAGAAGGAAAAATTCCTTCTTGCATCTCTAATTTTTCTAGGGATCTGCTTCAAGATAGTGACCGTTTTTTGTTGGTGAGTTAGAGGTTTCTCTCTCTGCGCTTTCAGGATTTCCTCTCTGGTTGACCTTCTAACAAATTTCACATGTATCTCTCTAGGCACTTCATTTATCCTGGCATATGCAGAATTAATTCTATAGGCTAGGTCAATGTCCCCCCTGATCTCATCCTTAGGTTTATGTAAATAGTCTGCTAAAATTGTACTCATAAGATCAGGCAGGCATTCACCAGATTCCTCAAGAACATTCTGAAATCTCAAAAAATATGTCATTCTTTCCATATCTATCCTAGACACATGCCCATTTATTTCCCCCACCTCATTAGAAACATTTTTAATCTCTCCCTTAGCCCCCTCCAACCCCCCTTCCAGTTCTTCATTCTTCTGTGTGTTCTCCAACACTTGCTTCCGGGTATCCAGTAGCTCTTTCTTGAAGGTAATATTTTCAGCCCTCTGGGCCTTTATTTCTGATATCAAAGTTTGCATAGAGGTTTCAAGAGAAGCCATCCTTTGTTCCTCACATGAAAACTTTTGATAACTATAAAAAGTTATCAAAGGAGGAAGATAAACAATAGCAATATACTTATATGCTGACCCACAGTGCTTTACACTCTCTAAGCAGTTTACAATGTCAGTATATTGCCTCCACCAATTTGGGTCCTCATTTTATTCACCTCAGAAAGATGGAAAACTGAGACAACCTTAATCAGTCAGGATTGAATACCTGGCAGTGGGAAGATACTACAATACTACATTCTAACCACTGTGCCACCATAGTTCCCCCTGCATAAACAATAAATATGCATCAAGAGGAATCAATACTTGCAGGAGGATATTATATAAGCTTTCAGAAACTTACATGAGGTGAGCCTCATGGTAAGTTTATCGATGAAACGTCTTATAAACCAGCTGGATTAAACTGGAGAACATCTTTTACTGCTTTTGATGAAAAGGGACTGCCATCTACCAAAGGAATATAAATTTCATCTTACATTTACACTCGTCTGTTGCCACGTTTTATTTTATTGTCTTGTCTGTAGTAGATACTTCCTATCTACATTATATTTTGGAATTAAAGTTATTATATTAAACTATGCTTACTAAGGACTTTCAGCTCTCACCTCTGCAGTGCCCTCATTCCATGTGAATCCAGGAACCTTTACCTACATTTCAACATAGCAGAACACTCTAGAAAACTGGTTTTCCAAGTCCTTCACATTTAAGTTGGGAACCGTTCAAAACACTAAGTAGAGACAATTCCACGGGGAAAAGGAGCCATAGCAGTGGCCTGTCCTCACACAAGCCGCTGTTAGAACTGGGGCTATAACATAACTAAGGTGCAATTTAAACTCTTTGAAGTTTAAACAGGGTAGATGTTTTTAGTCATTTTAAGTTCAACCAAAGTATCTCAATTCACTTGAAAAAAATATTTTGTTTCATGTAAGATTTCCACAACAAACCATTATGATTTATTTGTAGGTGACAACTGATGTAACTATGCAAGTTGAAGTACGATTTGTGCGATGAAGTAGTAAGGTGGTCTTCATTTGTCCCACTATCAGATCAGAAGCCTAGACTTTCATGACTAACTCCTGACACTATTACCGATCTGAAAGAGTTATTCCTATTCCCAAAAGACGCATTAAGAATGCAGAACCACTATTCCTCTTTTTAAAATAAATTACACCAAAGTATTTAGAAAATTGGGTAAAGGTTTCTTAGTAGAAAAGATTTATACTTATCCTTCTGAGTTTCCAGCTTTTGCTGACATAACGCAGTCAGCAAGCTGGTGTTTTACGGAATTTGTATCGCTACTTTGCCCTTAAAATACCAGTGATTTTTCCACTTGGCTTTACAGCAGCCAATTTCACCTACAAAATGTTTCTCTATTCAAAATAGCATCTCACAGTAATAAAAATAAATTATATGTCACATTTTAACATTTTTGTGTCTGCCTAGATTATACATGCTTTCAAGGTCAGTCTGACAAGATAGCCATTTCATTCTAATCAGTTTCTGAGCATACTTTACAGAGAAGAATAAAACAGATTTCAAGAACTACACGCTAAAATTTTGAATCAAGACAATCAACAGAAAAAGAGAATGTGCATCATAATGGTTTCTTACATATATGTTTGTCACTCTATTCTGGTGGATTTTATTTACTTATATTTATTTAATTATCAAATTTAGATACCACCCTTCTCACTTTCAGAGTTATTCTGGGTGGCTAAGATAAAAAGCACAAAACCATATAAAAACACAAAATATATGAAGTTCAATAAAATGGCAGGAGAATAAAAAGAAAAATAAGATGAAAATTAAAAGGTTGCAGGAACACCTCCAGGATGCATGTTCCTAGGATTATATGTCTTTCTTCAATTTCCATGGGAATTGGCAGACCCAGGACAATCTATCTCTAAGGAAAGGATGTTTCACAGGGTAGGGGCAGTGGCATAGAAGGGTCTCTTCCTGAACTCCCCCAATCAAAATTCTTTAACCGATGGGGTCTATAATATACTTTCCCTGCCTGACTTGGTGGGTGGGATAGGTCAATGTGATGTGGGTAAGACAGCTCCTCAGATAATCTAGCCTAAGACATGTAGGGCTTTAAAGGTAGTAACCAACACCCTGAATTGGATCTGGAAGTAAACTGGCATCCAACAGATCTCATGTACCAAAGGCATTATATGAACCATCTTAGGGCTGCCTGAGAAAATTGGTCAAATCGTAGCCACGTTCTGCACCATTTTATTTATTTATTTATTTATTGGATTTCTATACCGCCCTCTCTCCCAACATGGGACTCAGGATGGTGCACAGGAATTATAAAATATAAAAATACAGACAATCAAAATAGTTAAAACTAGAATTAAATAGAATTTGGCCCATGCTAAGAACATAATTAAAACCCAACTAAAATAATAAAATAGCTATATCAGCTATGCCAGGCCGGCCACATGAAAGAAGTATGTTTTTAATGCCCGACGGAAGAGGCGAAGGTCTGTGATTGTACGGAGGTCAGGGGGCAGGGCCTGCCACAGAGAAGGCTCTTCCCGTGGGAGTTGCCAGCCGCCATTGTCCGGCGGACGGCACCCTAAGGAGGCCCTCCCTGTGGGAGCGGACAGGTCGAATAAAAGTGTGTGGTCCTGCAAGTAACCAGGTCCTATGCCATGGAGCGCTTTAAAGATGGTCACTAAAACCTTGAAACGCACCCGGAAGGCTACAGGGAGCCAGTGCAGCTCGCGCAGGAGAGGTGTTACATGGGAGTATCTTGAAACTCCCAAGATCCCCCGCGTGGCCGCATTCTGTACTAACTGAAGCCATTTTGTTTACAATCCATTTAATTTTTACCTACCATTGATCAGAACTGTGCATTATTGATATCATTCACACATAACAATAAAGCACTATGATTCTTTTAGCACAGTGCAGTGTGCAGACCCTTACCATTATGAATTGTTTATGGTTTAATGTTATATAACATGGGTGTCAAATTCATGGCATCACGTTGACGTCACATGACATACCGCAACATTTTTTCCCTTCGCAGAGCTGGGGATGGACGTGGCCTGCGCATGACGCATCCAGTTCACAGTTTGACACGCCTCTTATATATGGATCAATTATGGGTTTTTTAAATGAATCAAATGACGTAACATGAGTTAATGATACAGCCACTGACTGAAACTTATCCATTGAGGTTGTCAAGTTTCTAAATTTCTTGCCGTTAACGACGCATCCTGCTGTATGGAACGACTTTTATATATTTATTTTATTTTTATTTTTCAAATTTGTATCCCACACCCATCTCCCACAGAGGGACCTGGGGCGGCGCACAGGAAAATTTAAAACATAGAAATACACATATACAAAATATAAATACCCATTAAAACTGTATTAAACCACCAACCTGCGCTAAAACCACATTAAAAACCCCAATTAAGAACATTGATCTGCTAAAATTCAGGTTCGGAACCGGGTAGGTCATGCCAGGCTGGCTAGATGAAAAAAGTACGTTTTTAGGCGCTGGCGGAACAGGCAGAGCTCAGAGATGACGCGGAGTTCGGGAGGTAGGTTGTTCCAGAGGGCTGGGCCCGCCACAGACACTTGATTCCAGGATGATAAAATCAGAACTAACTGCCTTAACATAATCTTTTGGATGCATCATTCCAACAATATATTGTTAGGTAGCATGAGACAGAGAAAAGGAAACTTGGATTTTTGATATGCATGAACGTTTAGCAAGCGCATGCATTTCATTTGTTTGACAATCCTCCCACCTCCCAAATTTTAAATAATTGTCAGTTATTTCTTACCTTGATGTTGGCACAGGCTGGCAAATCATTATTAGTAGGTATTTCATTGTTGGCATTCTCAGAGTCATAAGTCTTTGATCTGTATGCTGTTGTAGTTAAAGCTGTGGTAGTTTGGACAGGTAGGAATGGTTGCCACACATTCACATCTGTACCATTGCCAAAAGCCTGAATTGCACTTTCTGTAGAAAAAAAAATTCACGGCAATTTCTTAAATAAGCAAATAGCAGAGTTTTCCTTTTTCTATGTTTCCATGTTACATATAACCCTAACCCACACCCCTTAACACAGGGATCCCCAACCCCCGGGCCGCGGACCGGTGCTGGTCTGTGGCTTGATAGGAACCGGGCCGCAGGGCTGGAGAGGAGGAGGAGGGAGCAGCCCCCTGGGCAGAGCGCGCACCGGATGTGGGAGAGCGCAGGCATGGCCGTTCACGCCGTTGGAGGCCCTAGAGGGCCGAGTGAGCCGACTCCTCCCCGTGTGTGCAGGCACGGCCGTTCGCGCCGTTGGAGGCCCTCCGATCTCAAGGCAGTCCTGAGAAGGGAAAAGTCTTCCCTCCCCAAAACAGCGCTGTTAAAACAGCGCTGATTTGAGAAGCTTCCAATTGCAAGGCAGCCCTGAGAAAGGGAAAGTCTTCCCTCCCCAAAACAGCACAGTGAGCCGATTCCCCCCCACCCGCGTGCGCATGCGCTGCCTGTTCCCCCTCCCCCCCGTGTGCGCATGTACCACCTGTTCTCCCTCCCCCCCGCTCCTCCTCTACGCCAGCCGGTCCACCGAATTTTCTTTAAAATGAAACCGGTCCCTGGTGCAAAAAAGGTTGGGGACCCCTGCCGTAACATATTAAAACAAGCAGAAATAGTTCTAAAAAACAAAACTAATAAAGGAGAAAAACTCTTTGGGATTAACAAGAATGAAAGGACTTTCATTGTTTCTGAGTCAAGTTATGAAGCAGCTGATTGACATGCTTGTCCCTTTGTAAACTGACCTATTTACAATTAAGTGGCAAATGTCTCAATGATGCTTTTTCAAGAGGCAGATGGGACTTTGTTTTTCTTTGAAGACATTTTGCTTCTCATCCAAGAAGCTTCTTCAGCTGTGACTAGATGGTGGGGAATGGTCTGCATGGTGCAGGAGTGTGAATGGATTTCCAGAAAAAAATATAGATTACAGGAACTATTTGCACTTCAGTTTAAGAGGCAGACAACACAGACTCATCCCCAACAACCCGTGCCTGTGTTCAACAGTGAAAGGACACAGGGCAGAAAATATCATGCAGAAGGCTCCACACGTATTTGCACCTCAGGTTACCTGGATGACACAGATAAACCTCCAAGTGGCCTGAACAACTCTTTAAAGGAATGCACATGACCCAGCTGTCTGCAAGGAGTATAAATTCTTTCATTCCTCACCGTCCAGTCCGAGCTGAAGAAGCTTCTTGGATTAGAAGTGAAATGTCTTTTAAAAAAGAGTAAAGGTCCAGTTGTCTCTTGAAAAAGCACCTTTGTGGCAACCATGACCTGAATGACTGAGAACCGCCATAGAAATTTAGCTAACGTGAGTGATTGTTGTGTTCAACTGTTCATTATAACAATGGTATTACTGAAACAAGACTATGGGATAGAAAATCTCACTTAGCAAAATAAGTAAGAAAACCCTAAAAGTTATTCAGCACGTTTTAAAAATACATACATACATACACACACACACACGAATGTGTGTGTGTGTTAGGTTTTGAGCTGATAAATAAACAAGGGGGATTAGGATAGATCTATTTCGAGCTATTTAGCTCTCATCAGCTAGCCATACCCTTAATGGGATTCGAACCAGGGAAGTATTACATGTGAGGCAGTTGTAATTGCCACTAGACCACAGGTTCTATCCTGATCAGCTTATATATATAAGCAATATATATATGTAATAGCAATACCATGCTTCCCTGAAAATAAGACAGGATCTTATTTTGTTTTGATCCCCAAAATAAGCATTTGCCCTTATTTTTGGGAAGGTCTTATTATTGCTGAGGTGCAGTAGGCAGTGAGCGTGGTCACCTCATGGCCACTGCTGTGTTGCAATATTTTCAGGGAGGGCTTATTTTCAGTGGACGGCTTATTTTAGCGCATGCACTCAAAAGCCCGAGTGGGCTTATTATCCAGGGAGGTCTTATTTTTGGGAAAACAGGGTAGCAATAACTAGACATATATATCATTTTACAGTGCTTTAGGGTATTCTCTGAACGGTTTACAGAGTCAGCACAGTTCTCCCAACAATTTGGGTCCTCATTTCACCGACCTTGGAAGGACCAATATAAAGGATGGAAGGCTGAGTCAACTATCTTAATGAAGAGAGTAAAAGTACCTAATGCTATTAACTCTAAGATATAAACAAGTTCATACTAATACAGATTATGAATGCAAGTTTCAGAAGCTGCAAATCTATAATGAGTAATAGTATCATAAAAAAATATTCCAGGTATTGTACAAGAAAACAAACTCACCAGTTCAGTGATGAACTGTATGTTCATAAGTTAAAATATTAGTGACAAATTTGCTGATTTATTTATAGGAAATTCATTAAATTAATTAATTGACTGGTTATTTTTCTTTTTCCCCCTTTCAAGTCTTCAAACAAAATGTGCATAATTAGGAGGAAATATATGCTCACCCACAATACTGAACATGTAAAACTTGAAAGGTGTAGTTTTTCATGGGATTAAATACTGCAATTATGGCAAGAATAAATTGGTGTTTCTTTTAAAAAATAAATACAAATGAATAGAAAAATAGATTTTAATCATGTCTTTGGGGACTCAGCATGGATTTGGAGATTTCTTATTTGAAACTCATTGTACAAGAAATCAAAACAATTTCACTGGAGACCTGAGTAGGATAGCTATTAACACATTTCTTCCACAGTATCTAATGCTTATTATAAATCATTTTACTTTTGCTTACCTTGAAAAGATTACTTTCATTTTAACTTTTTCAAAAAAAATTCTAATAAAAGTAGAAAATAGACTTCAGATAAAGACAGTTAATGAGAAAATGAAGCCAGGAAAAAATTAAAAGTTTTCATCCCTTGCATGTTTAAGGGAGAAATAAAAGATGGTAACAGTAGGTTTACAGATAATAAACTTGGACAAGTTTATTACATTACTCAAATACCACTGAGCAAATTCTAGGGGCTTTATCCTATGCATGTTTAAACATCCTTCTATTTAAAATGCAACTACATCTTTTTAGCATGGGAAGAAGTGTTCTCTTTTGGTGAGTAAAGCATATTTGAAAGAGATTCTAAATCAGAAAAAAGAGGAAAGGGTAAAACACTACAGGATAACTATTGTATTTACTGTATATGAAGGGGTGAACAATTCTGAATTTAAGAGTCTTTTCCAAATGAGAAGTAGATTAAAAAGAACATAAGCACAGAAGAAAAATCCTGTACAAGATAGTACCTAAGTTTACTAATCCAGTTGAAATAAATCCTAGCAATTCCACCTTCCCTCAAAATGTGTGGATATGTATGTGTGTGTGTTTACATACATATATACATACATGCATGCATGCATGCATGCATGCATACATACTACATATTTGGAAGGAAGAACTGCTGGGATTTAATTCAATTGATAAAAATGATATACAGTGGTACCTCGGTTCACGAACTTAATTCGTGAACTGACTCTGTTCGCGATCCGAATTGGTCGTGAAGCGAGGCACAATTTCCCATAGGGTTCAATGTAAATCCGGTTAACCCGTTCTGACCTTGTTTTTTGGTCGTGATTCTTGAACAGTTGATCTTCATATTGATAGTTCAACATGCTATTTGTGCCATTCATTTGTTTTCAAAGTGTCTTCTATTCTCAGAATATAAGATGACTTGTATTCCTCTAACTCACAGGAAACTATTTAGAAAGAAAAAACCTCCACTTCCTATCAGATTAGTAACATGTCAATGAGGACACTAAATTAGAATCAATATTTTGAGTCTTCAATTTTAGTGGGCAGAAAATGATTCACTTTGGTAAGCATCTCTGCCTAGAAACTTGCTCTTTTACATTTAATATCTCTATCAAGATTCTGAACTAGTTGCCTGTATCCTTTTGATAATTCTGAGTGTGTTCTTTGACCCATATTTAGCACATAAGGAAAATGGCAGTTGGCCTAATTTAATGAATCTTTCTGATAAAAAAGAGTAAATCCTTTGGAGAAAAGATTTATGCATTAAAAATGCACACCTGTCTTTGGTTATTGATTCCCAATTAAAAATTCCAAATTACCTCAAATATACAAACCCAAGTACTGCATGTTTTTTCGAATACAATCCATCCTTTTCACATATTGAGCCATATTTCGGGTTCTCTTATTTTGCACTATTAAGAGTGAATTCATTTGGGTTACATAAACCAGACTAATATGATCTTTCAACTATTATTTAAAAAAAAAATGTGGCTCCACTTTATATGTGAACAAGGCATTATTCATATTAAAGATAATTGCATCTTTTATTTAAAATGAAGGTTTACAAAAGTCATTCCATTAACAAAAAAAAAAGCAATGGAACATTAATCCCCTTCAGTGAAATGCTATTGAGGCAGGGACGCCTTTAATTTCTTCCTAAGAAAAAGTCTCTGCCAGGTTAGATATTATTTTTTCTCACACTGTCCTCTAATATCCTTGCTTTATCTTCATTAACATTTTTATTCTAAAAGCAAAAGAACAATAGAAAAGGAAGATTTCTTTTCAAAATTATGCAATGACAATTGCGTTTCAAGATATTAAAGCAATTAAGAATGTTCAATGGGAACTGAAGCTTCTCAAAACTTTTTTTTAATTAGAGAAATAGATATTTAACTAAATTTAGATGGAAAATTCCTAAACCATGTTTCTAGCACTCAATTAGCTTTTTACATTTGATGAAGATGTAAAATGCACAACTCAAGACCATGGCACCTGGGTAACCTTTTCCCCCCATCTTGGAATTAATAGCTGAGTTTTAAAGTAATAGTATAACATTACACATAGCAGATTAAAGTTCATGAGTATTCTCCACTCTGGCATAGGTACAAATAAGCCTTGTAATGTGCAAAATGCTGTTCATCACCACTGTCAAATAATTTCTTCCTTGATACAGAATAGAAGAATAAATTATAGAAATATAATGTAAATTCTTGTTTGTTGTCTATTTCTTTTTTTCTCTCCCTCCTTTCCCCCTGCTATTTATCCTATTTTTCCCAGGAAACTGTTTTGTTATTTTCTGATGTTTAATCAATAAACATCAAGCTATTCTTTTGCTACTTGTACTGAGTGCTGTGTGGGTTTGCTTTGGTCTAGATATAGAGGCTGACTGGGAGTGTGCTGGGTGAAAACCTAAGTAGAAATTACCCACAGTAATTTTCCAACACAACACTGGCATAATGATTTGTTTAAACTATAATTTGAAGAAACAATACAGAATCAGGAAGTATTGTTTGTAATACATCAAATACAAACAATGGTTTCTAAGCCTGCTTTGTTTCCTAAACTGGATTAAAAACAAATACTAAATTTTGATGCTTTAAATTATGGTATATTGAAGAAGCCACAATGGTTTTCTAGCTCATAACTCCAAGACCAAAAAAGATGGAGTCACATAGCAGATCAAAATAGAAACAAGAAACCAAATGTCAGGTGCAAAAAATCAGGACCGTATGTCAAGTTGTGATCAAGAAGATTTATTGACCAAGTATATATACAAACTTTAATTAATTCAACTAATGTTCAAAGCTAAATTGGAGATAAATAAGGGTCAACGGAAAAGGGGTTGTAGATAGATCATTTGTGGGAACATAATAACCCTAGGCTGATGGCTCACTTAACTTTGCCCCCTCCAGCTCTGCTTGTTTTTCCTACACTAAAGCAAATTACGTGTTAGTATTATGTAGGTCTTTATACAAGACACCAAATAAAAGCTGGTTGGAAATGTAACCAAACATTCAAATGGAATAGCTATGCCAGCGGAGAAGGTCTCAATGCATAAGCCTGAAAGAAGGTGATGATTTCAATTATATTGAAAATATCTTACTATTGTATACATAAAGAGATTGTGGTTCTTATTGTGGTTTTAATAATGCCTGTGCGCCGCAAGGAGAAGGGCGGGGTATAAATTCGAAAGAAAAAAAAAAGATATTGGTCAGGCACAAAAGACCAGAATTACACATGAAGTTTCAATGAAATGGATTTATTGCTCATATCTATACTCAACTAATGATTAGCACTATTTTGCTCTAGGTAAGGGTTAATGGGATTCAAGTAGGATTGGACTTGGCTATGTAGAGATATTAGGCTGAGTCTTCTTTTGACTTCGCCTCCAGGTTTTCCCATTCCTTCTCCCACAATAGGATATTGCTGAGCCTAATAATGTCATACTTAACAGGAAAACAAATGTCAAACCATATCACCACTTAGAATACATTGTACTAAAATGTACATTATTATATTAAATGTTTAAACAGAACCTATATTAAAATCTTCCTGTTTGGTATTAATAATTCAGGCTGGATCAATTTTTTGCATGGGCTTTCTAAACACATGAAATCTCTTACCAGTATTTCTTAACCAGTGGCCTGTACGCATCTAATATCATGCAGAAACAGCTTCTTTTTAAAAAAAAATCAGGGAAAGCAGATTTGAGATGCTATCTAAATATATCAATTTTGGGGTATGGATGTTGTTAAGGATCCAGAGTTGTTCAAAAACAACAATATGTTGTGGAGGATTTAGATTTTTAAAAAATCTTTAAGAGTGTTTGCCTTCTTGGAATAGTGACCCTGAGAAAATAATCTTTGTATCTTTGTTATGTAAATAGATCTCATATTTGTAATTTCAGTGTACATGACTCTATTGGCCTGGAATCATTTTATAGCACATAAAGGCATGTTATAAAGGTAAAATAAAGATACTCACTAAGGCATGAATTATCCTGGAAGAAATTCAGAAATTTCAGACATTCTTCTATGTCATTGCCACTGCTGCCGCAATCACACCAAGGTGCAACACTGAGATTATTATAATTTAAATAATTTGGTGTCATAACTGTGCCTATTGGGGGGGGAAATCAAAAACAATATGTGTATATGATCATTTTTTAAATCAGTCAATCCTTACTGCATAAATCCAAAAAGGCTACTCTAAGATATAAAACAGAATGTTTAAATACAGTTTCTATAAATGCTCTGTTGCTATACGCAAACCCTCCCCCCAATATTATACATGACATCAAATAAAGGGAGTATTTAAGATTTCTATAAAGTCAGGTATTGCTAGATAAGTTAATACTATTGTAGATAATAATTCATACATAATAATAGTAGCATAAAGAGACAGTAAAAAGGTAAAGAGGTACTAGAAAAAGTTTTGTTCAGGAATACTGTATTGCAAATATAAATATATAAATGAATTTAGAATGGTATCCAATGATATGAACAAAATAAAATATTCTAGGAAAGTCATTCTATTTCAATAAGTTCATAAAATATGGAGGCTGCGATATAGAAATCCAGTAGTGATATTTGTTTATGTGATTTTCAATCACCTAGTACTCTTTTTCTTAATTTATTTTTATATTAATTGTATATATCTTACCTGTTACCAACATTTATTGTTCAAGACAATGAAGAAAAGTATGAACGAATGGTATAGTGATAGAAGTAGCATAGGTTTATAGTGTAAGTATAAGCAAGGTTTCAGTCATATTCAGTTCAAAATTTTGGAGGTGTTTTTCTGTGTGAGGTTTTGCGGTTGTGTCTATGGTAAATGTGGCTTGATTGACACTATGGATCCAGCAATAACTGTTTTAAGGCACCAGTGAAGAATATCTGAATTCTTCATATATTATTTTAAGTATAGAATGACAACTCAAAAAGACCTATTATTTAGTGCTAATGTAATAATGTAACAGAAAGCATTATTCAGTTTCATTTATTTTGTAATCTTGAAGAATAACTAGGAGGGCTAGGTAATCTTAAATAAAAATTATAATATCACAAAAAGTATCCTGTGAATCTAAAATATTGATGATTATAAACAAAAGTGCTTGTTTTTAACCCTACAGAGAAAAAGTGTATTTTAATGGTACCTTTAAAAGTACATAATAAATAGTTAACCCAGAATAGCATATGGGCATATTGGAATATTTCAAAAATTTGGAGCAACAGCAAAGCAGCGTTCTCCAACATTATGCAGTCCAGATGTGATATATTGTAACATCCAGCTGTTAGCCATGTTGCCTTGGAATTCTGGGAATTATAGTGTAAAAGAGAAATAACTTTCTTTAGAAGAGTTCAGCTATAATTATTCATGACACATTAATATTTCAAAAAAAAAGTAGCATATTTAAACAGCAACTCTTATGAAGTAGTAATAATCATGTAATAATAGTAGCATGGTTAAATACACAGATTAAAATATAATGTGAAACTGGGAAACAGGGAAAAATCTGTGTTTCACAACATTTTCTGAGTTCTTGAAAAAACAAATATATATTTCAGGGCAAAATTATTGACCCCTATTAGCAATATGTTCCCTATTATCTTGGTTTATAACAAGCATAATTTAATTCACTAGGACTCTTGTCTGAAATTGTGTAAAAGAACTGAATCGCAATAAAATTAATAGTTGCCATAGTATGAGTGGGAATCAGGTGTATGTACGCAAGGGCAAATTCATGATCTTGAATTGTTCTTTTGAATAGAATGGCAAACCTACTCTCTGGATCCATTTGCCAATTCTGACAAACAACTCTAGTGATGATAACTGCCTACTGTCTACAGAAGCTTGGCAAACTCTGATAACAGAGCTTTGAATTAATGAATTGCAGGTGGAAGAATGCAGACAAACAAGCAACTATTACAAGTCCTATTAATCAAAGCTTGATGAAAGATAAATAGGAAAGATAAATTGAAGAATGATCCTTATATCACATGCATACCGCAATCAGGAATAAAGAGGCTAATAAAGTTCTCCATTCAAATGAGTGCAACCATAATAGCTAAATATTGTATCTAGGGCACAATTTATATCATCAGAAATAAAGATATTCCAAATAAAAACACAGAGTGAAGTTGATGAATACAATAAAAGTGAGCTAGTATGGGAAATGCTTCTAAGGGCAGATGGGAAATGCAAAGAGGTATTAAATAAATCAGGCTAGAACCTTAACATAAGAATAAATTCTGTGTGTGTGTGTGTGTGTGTGTGTGTGTGTGTGTGTGTGTGTGCTTAAAATCATATCCTTAAAAAGAAGAAATTGGAGGAGTTTCAAAATGTTTGAACACCTGGTCTAGCTCATCACATTGATCTCATAACCTGTGTGGTATATATCAAGCAAGATGTGTCAAACCGTTCACTGTTGAACAAAATACAGAGTGGATTACTGCTGCTTAATCCACACATGGTTTGATCAAACTAATAGTTGTAATTGTGACAGATAATTCAGATGACCCATTTCTTAAGATCACAGTGTATCCCAGAACTAAGTGTTCACAGGGGCCAGTGAATATTTAACTAAATATGTGACATACTACTTTCATCTGTTATTTCCTTGTTTGTTTTTGTACTTGGTGTGATGGGCAGTTACATAAATTAGGTAAATAAATGAAACAAACAAATAAATAAAAGATAGGGTGAAGTCGTCCTGTCCTCCTCATTATGCAAATTGTTTTCAAGAGATTATTCACATCATATAAAAAAAAACAAATAGAAAGCACTTCCTTACAAATTGTTGAAATACCGATGTCTTTTTCTAGAACCTGCTTACATAAATGACTCTGATTGAAGCTATTTTAATTAATCAAAGCGAGATGCATTATACTCAATCCGACACTAACAGCATTATACAGTTACAGTATTATATATCATTATTATATGTGACAAGGCCTGGGAGCCAGGAAGTGTGGCTGAGCCTATACATTGGTCATGTTGATTTCAGATGAACAGGCTTTTTTTTTTACCTCATCTGCTCTCTCTTTGCATGTTGTTTTCTTGGTTTATATTTTAAGATTGTTATCCCACCCAGGGTCATAAATTTGGGATGGGCAGCCGAATAAATAAACAACTATGTGTGTAATCCAATTGACATACACATTTGCCCAAAAGGATAGCTAATAAGCAGCAATGGGTCACAGTTTGTTGGCATGTATGGAAGGATAAGGAATCAAAGAAAAAGCTTCTGTTTAATCTGAAATTTGTAGCAGTATTTCCCAAAACAAATAATATTGGTTTTTTTTCTCATTAGCTTCTCTTAGCCAAGCCATCACTTAGCCAAGTGATAATAAGTTGGGCAGACAGTTGTTTTGTGAGACCAAATTCTTTTTTTCCTAAAGCCTAGATCAGGGGTGTCAAACTTGATTTTATTGAGGGACATATCACGTTGTGTTTGACCTTAGGGAACTGGGGTGGGCATGGCCAGGTTACCATCACTCCTGTTGGGGGTGCCTGTGGTGGCCCAGTGTCTCTGCCAGTGAAAACGGCCTCCTGAGCTCTGTTTTCAGCTGCCATGGACTCCTGTAACCCCCTGCCAATGAAAACGGAGCTTAGGACAGTTTTCACTGGCAGAGAGTTGCAGGAGGTCATGGCAGCCAAAAACAGAGTTCGGGAGTTCATTTTCACTGGCAGAGGTACCACGGGCTGATCCTTCACTGTTTCCAGGGCGGCTCTGTGTGCCAGATCTAAGTCCCCTCTCCCCGGGCCTTGAGTTTGACACCCCTGGCCTATATATTTATCATCTGAAGCCAATATAGTTGCTTAAACATATATTACATGTTTAGTTTTAGTTTGAAAGATGATGGTCACTGGCTTCTATCAACTATTATTTGGTGACAAAGGGGCAAGGATATTTAGTCACATGGTTTTCCGAAAGGGGCTTTTTTCGAATAATTCCATCAGTCTAGAACACTTTTTCCTGAGGAAAGAAGAGGTATAGTCCCTTCTGATTTAGAAGAATCTTAAGGAATGTTTTACTGTGGTTAATTTAACAGAATAACAGAGTTGGAAGGGACCTTGCCGGTCATCTAGTTCAACCCCCTGCCCAAACAGGAGACCCTACATCTGCCTCTACCTAGGGTTGAATTCACAACCTCCTGATTGGGAGGCGAGAGCTCCACGCATTTGTGGAAGATTTGTATGGATAATTTGCCATTTAGCATTTATATGACTATATATTTTACATGGCTTTGTTTTGTTAGCAATGGTTAATCTAACTGAGTATATTGATTGATAAACTAAAGGATACAGTATTGAAGATAAAAAGAAATGCAAGCAAATTATGGTGATTTCGGCATGAACAACTGCCAATATCTGAGCTGAAATACATAATATTAAATTTCATAATACAGTAATTGTGTTCCATAATAAGCTTTTTGAATGTGTAATTTCAGTAAATAGAAAGTATTTTGAAATGGCATCTTCCAAAAAAGAACCATCTCATGGGCAAAACATAGGCAAAAACACTGTGTGATAAAACTGGCCAGTTGCAATGCAACCAAACTGTTAATATGTAACATTACAATAATCAATTTAACTTAGTATTCTACGCTGATGGTTTGCCAAAAACACAACTGAAAGACTGATATTTTTAAAGATTTTTTTTGTGTGGTCTGCAAATTTTTCAGTGTAACGAGAGTAGACAAAGCAAAAACTCTTGTTTTCATCCTTATTGTAAGTAAGATAGTACTTCCCCTTCAGAATCATATATCAACGTATGGTGGTTCCTTAGGATCCTTTCTATTGAATTTGAGACCAAAGGATGTTTTTGCAGTGATCTTTCTAGCATATGTACAATACCAATGGAAACATGAAAATGCACTTCTGGCCTTTCTTTCTTTCTTTCTTTCTTTCTTTCTTTCTTTCTTTCTTTCTTTCTTTCTTTCTTTCTCTCTCTCTCTTTCCTTCCTTCCTTTTCCCTCTTTCTTTTACTAATTCTTAGTTTCTGTTAGTTTTTATTTTTCTTGTTTAAAATTTAATAAAGTTATTACAGAAAATAAAAAAGTAAAACACATGAATGTGTTTCTCTGCAAGCACTATAATTATTGTAATGCTAAATTGAAGAATAGTTTCAAGAAAGCTTCCAGGAAAAGTTATCATATCTGGGACTATTTGTCAGAAGTTGTTATTCTGAGCTAACCATAGTATTAAACCTATTTCCTTCCAGCAGCTAGCATTTATACATTACTTCCTTGAATGATGTCGAAGAGGCCCAGTTCTTTATACAAAAGTCTATTTATTTTATCTGTAGCTAATTAAGCCATCTGTTTGCATTTTCCTCCATAAAACTTATTCATGAGATTCTTCAAAGCTATCATACATTGCAAGTCCTCCTAAATTATTACTTTGGTCCAAGAAGAAGACAACATTCAATGGTGTGACAGTATTTCTTTGAAAGCTGCTGGTTCTGGATAAAAAAAATGCAATAAGACATTTTGGGAAAAGAGAAATACCATATTTAGATACTTTCAGTGGCTACTTAAATGTCATGGCTTCTGGCTTCTGAAGTATCCGTTATTCTGAAGTATTCACTGTATTTCCTATTGTCCTGCTATCTGCCTGTTCTTCTGAACAAGCATATTTTGTTTTACTTATGTTTTCCTAAGATCATATTTCCGCAGAAAATATTTCTTGAATATATATATGTATCTGATTTGCTGCTTTCTCGCCTTCCAGAAGCAACAAGAAATGTTTCATGACAGGTGCAAAACCAAAGGTCTTGTTTTGAAAGACAGTCACTGAAGCAGTGATGGTATAATACAATTAAATATCATGTAAGAAATAAAATTTAAAAGACTTTGCCTTTGTTGGAAATGACAGATATGCCAAACTGTTCAATAAGTGAAATAATGACAATAATTCTTTTTCCATCAAAACATTTGTTTTACAGGCAGAAAGACTGAGAACAGAGACATATAATTTATTACTCAAACCATTTATTTATCTTTACTCAAAAAAATAGAAAAAATAATAATTATAATTAAATAACAATTGACTAGAGGACATTCAAAACCTTGATATAAAAAGAAATATAAGCTAATGTTAGTTACATGTATTCTGATTATTTTTCCTATCTATGTATAGAAAGGAGAAAAACTAACTGGGCATCACTTCTTTCAATCCTGATCCTCTTAGTTTGAGTAGGAAAACTAAAGATCATAACTACTTTATCAGCCAAATATAAATACAGGCATCCCCTGAGTGGAAATACCAATTGTCCTGGATTTTTTGCTGACAAAGCAATCTATAATTGCTTTCAGCCTCTCATATGAGATGGCAGGAAATTGTCTCTGCACAATTAAGTGTTCTGAAGGCCTATATAGTACTAATATCTCTCTCAAAAAAAGAGCATATTTTACTGTGCACTGTCATTGTAATACTGAAAAGACTCACTTTTATACAACACAACCAATGTTGCAAGAAGAACACCAATGTTGTTGTTGACCCATTACACTGTGAGCTTCTGATGGATGGTGAAACTCCTAAAATGAAGGCAAGTCACACCAAGAATGTTTGCAAGCTGTGCTGATGAGAAGTGTTCTGTTAAGATATTTGAATTTAGTAGCTGGAGCAGTGAGGTTGTGTAGTTAGCCAAAACACACAGCTATAGGTGATTGGATGGAGATTCCTGGCTCCTACGTGAATAATCTGCTCTGTGATTGGTTGCTGTGGGCAGGGGGGAGGGGTTCTCTACCCCCCGCCTGGTCTTTTTCTTCTCTATGGTCTGTATGCTCTGCAATTTACCGGATGATACTCCTGTTTGCCTGACTAACTTGTTTGGAGTATATATAGATGTAAATTATATTTATTTCTTTATAGAAAACTATAAGATCTCTAACTTTATTAGTATACCTGATACGTAATTTCATGACATGTTCATTAACGCAGTCTTCCTAAATATCAATCTCTTGCAAAGTATGGACTTCAGGTCTTGGGATTTTTAGTCAGTGTAGCAAGGATCAGAATTATGGGCATTATAGTCTCTGTCTCTGCATATCATCCAGTTTGGAGAAGGCGATCCCACAAAGCAATGGGGTATTTCATGACCTTGAGAGGAAGATAACATTGGCTCTATTTTATGAACAAAACTATGCTACAGAAGAAAAAGGTAATGGTAGGCCTATATTTTATAAAACAATTCATCCAATTTTTCAAAGAAGATCTAGTTATGTGATATTCCCTTGTTAGATTATGTGACTGAATTGAAGTAGTCACTTCCAAAGTAATGAATTGCTAGGCTGTGACAATATACCCTGAACTAATGTTAGATAAAAAATAATTCTTGCAAGTTGTGTACCTATGTGGTGTCTTTCTTTCTATAGAAAGAAGCTTTTCTAATCCCTTGCCATCCTTTTTCCTATCTGTGTTCATTCAAATCTTAGCTTCTTTATGTATGAGATTATAAATTGGGGAAGTAAGATGATTTTCATTTTACAATTAGTTTTGTATAGCCAACACAAACTCTTTTGTGGGGCCTTCAAGTTATCCATGCATTTGGTTTTTTCTCATTATTCTTTTCTCCTGTTGATATCAAACAACAAAGCAAATTTTAAATATTAAAGAAAATGATGCTCCTCCAAAATAAGCCTTACCAATAAGCCCTGAGTAAGCAAGGAGGCAGTCAGCATAGTTTTCTTTCAGGCAGCTACTAACAGACCGTGACTCAGGCTGGCAGTTTGTGAAAAAGTCTGCAAGACGAGATCTGCAATGTGGTATAAAAGAGAGAGAGAGAACAAATAAAAAAACATATCTTTAAAAAAAACCTATCAAACTTCCAGGTGATCTTACCTTTTGCACTCAGTATTTAACCCTTTTTACGCATGTTCACAATCAAAATATTAATAGGGTGTCTTAGAAAGAAAATGCTCAGCACTTATCTTGATGCACAGCAAAATAAAAGTGTGAAGATATAATGGGCAAATACTCCCCTAAACCCATACACATTTTGCTTTGAAAATGTACATTTTTTTACTCAGCTATCTTCCTCCTGAAAATAGGGAACACTAGAATCTATCAGCAATATGTTCACTATATTTTTTCCATCAGTGTTTGAAGTCTATCAGAAGGAAACCCACGTCTGTTCAAACATATGGTTAATTTTTATGGATTTATGGATTTATTTGTATTCTACCTTCTACATCCCTGCGCCTCCGGCCAAGTCTGTCAATCAAGTGAGGCACGAGACTATTGGCCCCGGCACGACAGCTAGCAGGCGGGAACATTGGAGGTTTTTCATTGGTTACTGTCCTGACAGCTCGGGTATCAGACAGCAAAGTTTGTTTGTTCGCTTAGTTGTGTTAAATAAAATTGTTGCATTAACTCAGGGTCTGCTTCTTGCCTCAGCCGCTCAGTATTCAAATGATGGAATCCTGAAGGAAAGGAACCTCCTCATGAATAGTGCGAATAGAGCAATTATTACAGGAAGCAGCCTCAATAACAGGTGAATCACCATGGCAGCTACAACCCCGTTCGCTGCGTTTATGGCTGAGAGAGAGTCTTAGGAAGTGTTCATTGAATGTTTCAAATGTTTCTTGCTTGTCAACAATTTTAAAGACATTCTTGACAAAAGAAGGCGGGGGTATTTTCTCAGTTCATGTGGACCAGAAATGTTTGCAATGTCCTGAGCATTAACCGCTCCATCCCAGGTCTTTGCGGTATCTTGGGACACATTACTGGCTAAACTCAAGGGACATTACCTGCCAAAACCTTTCCATTTTGCCAGGCGGTATGCTTTCCGCCGATGTATTCACGGAGAGACTGAGACTGTGAGCCAGTATATGGCAGCTCTCGGTAATGCCGCCATACACTGTGAATTTTCTGACCTGGATGAGGTCTAGAACAGTTAATTTGCAGGGTTAAAGACCCTCGCCTACAATGCCGTTTATTGGCTTGGTCAGATTTAAACCTTTCCATAGCTCTGGATGAAACACGAGCGGCAAAACAATCTGCTCAGCTGCTGAAATTAAGAAATATCAAGCCTTCCATAGTCAACCAGCCCTATCTTCTATTGTAAATCAACAAGAGGTGGCTGATGGGGAAGATGTACGGCTGCCTGATGAGGTGAGCCAGCTAAAGTGAACAGCTGCCAGTCATTGGAAATCACTAGCGAAGTTACCTCAGGCAGGCTGTTTGAGCTGAAGAGGGAACCATATGCGGTCCTCCTGCCATTTCAAATCCGCTGTTTGTCGGTACTGTGGAAAAACAGGACACCTCGCCTATGTATGCTGAGCCACCTTACCTCCACCAGCCTCTGCTAATAACCCGCCTAGCTGTTCCTGCAATCGACCTGCGAACCGGCGCCCATCTAGAACCATTGACGACTGCCATGCCATAGACCCTGACGTGGAAGAAAGCGAAACCATCAATACAGCGTCAGCTGTTGCTGGAAGCCGAAAGAAAAAGTATATTGCTGTCTGCATTGATGGGCTCCATGCGAAATGGAAATTGACACAGGGTCAGCTAAATCCATTATCGCATGGACACCCTCAAGCATCTAGTGCCGTCTTTTTCTAAGTGCCGTCTGGTGCATTGCAAATGCATTTTAAAAGATTAACAGAATAACCCAATTCCTCTTGTAGGCAGTGAATTTTCCTTGTGGAGCATGGCCAAGTTAAAGGCAAATTGCCTATGGTCATGGTAGCTGGCCCCTTAGCTACCCTCCTGGGATTAGATTGGTTTGAGGCTTTGGGGCTCTCTATCGCTGAATCCATGCCACGTTGGCCACAGGAGACTTTGACGTACTCACCAGAGAATTTAGTGATGTGTTTAACGATACTCTGGGTAAATGTATCGGGTCTCCTATTTCTTTTGACTTGTTATGCCTATCAGACTAAAAGCGAGGAGGGTTCCTTATGCACTGCAGTCTAAGGTAGATGCAGAGTTAGATAGGCTATTGCAACAGGGTGTGTTACAGCCAGTAGATTTTGCAAAGTGGGAAACCCCTATAGTGATCCCTATCAAGTCGGACGGATCCATTAGGATCTGTACTGACTATAAGGCAACAATTAATAAAGCCCTGCAGGCGTACCCTTATCTGGTCCCAGTAGTGCAGCATCTGCTGCACTCACTGGGCCCAGGGAAATTTTTTGTTAAGCTTGATTTAGCCCAAGCCTATCAACAGTTAACTGTTTAATTTAATTTAATATTTAAATTTCTATTTAATAAAATATTTTTCTGTTGATGATGCGATGGCTGATGCTCAAACAATCATCATCCATCGTGGAGCATTCCAGTGCCGCCAACTCTAGTTTGGAGTCAGCGTAGCACCCAGAAATTTTCAAAGTATCATGGCGAGGACTCTCCATGGTCTGCAAGGGGTCCTGCCCTATTTTGATGATGTGCTCATAGCAGCAAATAGTCGAGAAGATAAACTAAAAGTCATTCTTCAATGCTTAGGGACAAGGGATCTAAATTTAAAAAATCTAAATGTCATTTTGGAGTGACACTGTAGAGGTTTTAGGGCTTCATATTGATTCCCCCAGGGTATTCACCCAGTTCAATCTAAACTGTAAGCCATTAAGAATGCCCTGGCTCCCTCCAATAGAGTGGGGCTGCAAGCCTTCTTAGGCCTTTTAAACTTTTATGCAATATTTTTACCCCATAAGGCTTCCATCGTGGAACCTTTGTATCGGCTGCTTGACAGTTCTATGTAATGGAGATGGGATAGCCATGAAGCACATGCGTTCGCGACTGTCAAATCTCTCTTGACATCATCTGCTGTACTGATGCAGTACAGCGAGTCCCTGCTGTTTATTCTAGCCACTGATGCCTCTCACTATGGTCTGGGAGCTGTTTTGAGCCATCGTTGCCCAAACAGCAGCGAGGCTCTTATTGCTTATTTTTCCCACTCCTTGTCCAAGGCCAAAAGAAATTATACTCAATAGGACAAGGAGACATTGGTGGCCATAGCAGGATTCAAACGATTCCATCACTATCTGTACAGCCACCACTTTCTTCTAAAGACTGACCATAACCCGCTTCTTGGCATTTTAGCAGGTGACAAACCTAAACCTGCTATCCTGTCCCCGCGAATGCTGCGATGGACTGAATTCCTCGCTGAATACTCATACCACATGGAATACAGGCCAGAGAAACAAATGGGACATGTGGATGTGCTGAGCTGCTGTCCACTTCCCATCGTAGCCCAGGACCCACCCCAGCATCCACAGTCCTATTAACTGACAACCTGATGTTGCCACTATCCGCCACTGACATTGCAGCTCATTCAAAAAAAGACCCTGTCCTCTCCAAACTGAAGGATTGTCTTTTGTGGAGACCAGGGTGGTGGTGCCATCTTCCCTGCACATCCCTATTTTGCAGAGTCTTCATTTGAGCCACCCTGGAATAGCCAGAATGAAGGCCTTAGGCCATGGCTATGTTTGGTGGCCCAAGTTGGATGCCGACATAATGGACTGGGTTGCGGCATGCCTTCCACGCCAGCTCCCCCAGGAGCTCCTCCTAGGGAATGGGACCCGTTGAGAGGACCGTGGACCTGCATCCATTTGGATTTTGCTGGCCCAGTCCAGGGCCACTCCTTTCTGACGTGGTGTGGTAGTGGTTGATGCGTTCTCGCGTTGGGTCTCTGCTCCATGCACTCCACCACATTGAAAGCCACTATATGAGCAATACAAGAGCCATCAAAGACCCACCTATCTGAAAGACTACGTCTGCGCGAACTGGGGGGAGTGCTACGTCCCTGCTCCTCCAGCCAAGTCCGTCAATCAAGTGAGGCGTGAGGCTACTGGCCGCAGTGCGGCAGCTAGCAGGCGGGAATATTGGAGTTTTTTCATTGGGTACCATCCCGACAGCTTTGGTATAAAAGAGCTGTCAGGCAGCAAAATTTGTTTGTTCGCTTAGTTGTGTTAAATAAAATGGCTGCATTAACTCAGGATCTGCTTCTTGCCTCAGCCGCTCAGTATTCAAAACTACCTTTATTACTTTTACAAATAGTTCAAAGCAGCAAGCATATCCAACATAGCTTTCACTTCACATTTTCCTCCCAACAATCACCCAATCACTGGATTGACATGAGAGAGAGAGAGAGAGAGAGAGAGAGAGAGAGAGAGAGAGAGAGAGAGAGAGAGAGAGAGAGAGAGAGAGAGAGAGAACGACTGGTTCAGTCACTCAGCCTGGCTTTCATGGGTAAGGCAGGACTTGAACTCATGGTTTCCCCCTTTCAAGTCTGATGCCTTAGCCACTAGACAAAGTTGGCTCTCTAGATACAAATTGGCAATTATATTGACAATTTCATGATTAACTTATTTTTTAAAATTAATAGCTACTATAAATGTTGTGTAACATTTTCATGTGACATTTAATACTTCTGAAAGAATTTACATACAAAAAGTGTAGAATGGAAATAACATAGGTGGACTGGGATTCACTAAGATGGTAAGAGTATAAAGAGACTATTGATAGATCGTGAATTTACTACGGAAGTGCTTAAAAGAAGCACTAGTTTACCAATTCTGCAACTCCCACTTTAATAATAATTAAAGAAAAGACCTTCAATCTCTGTTCAAGAGTAATCCCTAATTATGCACAGGCTGTGCCAAGTTTACTGGAGATTAAATTTGGCATCATAATCCTTAAATAGTTACTTTACATTATTAGAAGAAAATTCAACCAAACTTTATGAAATGTATATGAGTATCTTTAATTAACATATTATGTTTTGTCACAAAGTGTTTTTTTTATTGTTTAAAAGTATTAACAATTACACGTGCTACCCTATTTTGAAAATCATCTCAAAATGGACAGTACATCAAACTAAAACTAAAACAAAACCAGGAGCGGAAAACACAGAAATATGCAAGCAAAATTATTCCAGTAATGTTGCAATGGGTGACTGTTACTAAAGAGTTAAATTATTTCTCCTGACTAAGAGAAAAAAAATGCTAATGGGAGTTCACTTTGGAAAGACTGTTGGATTAAGGTGAATAAGCAGCCAGATTAACTCTGGTTTTGGGTCTCCTCCTAACCATCCTTTAAAGAAAATGCAGCAATAATACCATGTCATATAAAAGCAGAGGCTTTCAAATTTCTGTTTTATTAAATCTATTCAGTTTGATCCTAAAAGAGGTATTTACCAATATACATATTGTATTTAGAGATAACTTTTAGAGACAGCTAGCTGACTCAGCAAATAAATTTTAGAAGAGAATTTCCTGACCAGAAAAGGGTTTAAGGAGGGTATCAAATTCACATAGTCACAGTGTCATCCCATGACATATCATGACTTCTTCCCCCTTCGCTAAACCAGGCATTGTCAGTGCGGGATGCATCTAGACTGAGGGCCATGAGTTTGACAGTCCTGGTCTAATGTTAAAGGCATGAAGCAACTTTCAAATGGGAAATTATGGAAATATCTTTCTAATGTAAATAATAATACTTTGGAGAAAACACGAAAACTGAACATGTTTCCCTGAAATAAATAAATAAATATATACGTATGTACCATACATACATGCATGCATACATACGCCACCAAAAATGCACCAGGTCTTATTTTTGGGGGGATGTCATCCATTGACTCACCTCATTTGCGCGTGTCGCCCTTGGTCTTCTTTTCGCTGTCAATTTCTTCAACCTCTGAGCATTTAATAGGATGGTCAGTGGGTACTTGCACATATACCACTTTATCAGGTTTTTTTCTCATGATGCTTATAATGTACACAATCGTAAGCTGGCAGAACAGTTTTTAGTTCTATTATCAGCTTTTTCCGGTTAGTCCATTTTGTTGGCTTATTTGGACTTCCAAACAGAATGATAACATGGGACAAATTAAGACCTGTAGCTTTAAGAGTAATCTTTGCTTCTTCAAAAATCAACTTCCCAGGCACAGGGACCCCTACAAAGCAAGTGGTCATTATATCGGATACTGTAGTTTCCCCCTTCACACAAAAAGAGGAACTATTGGGCCGCGGCTCCGCCCATTGAAGAGAAGGAGGAAGAAGAAACTATTGCTAAGAGACTCAGATCTCAAAAATAAGTATGTTTTGAAATTCACTGTAACCAAGATGGATGTTAAAAAAAAAAAGAATGATTGAATGTACGAAATGTAATATGATATATCTATTTCTCACCACTATATATTTTTTAAAAATGTGAAGCCCCGGAAGCGATCACCAACCCCGACACGTTTTCCTATAAAAATGGTAAAAATCAATAAAAATTGTTTGGGAAAAAAAAGAGGAACTATTTAAAGCTACTTGCATTAGGTCCAAAAAGACATTTCCCTCCTTTTTATTAGGATCTATCAGTAATGGTTTACTACTGACAGGCTTTCCAACCACATTCCTTTTCTTTTGGTTTTTCCAGCTGCAGAAGAAATGGGCCATCAAGGCAAGTGTGCAAGGCCTGGCTGCAACTATCCGAAGGTAAGTAGTAGGGCAGTTCAACCCTCTTATCCCCACCCTAGCTTAATTTTTACCCGTGCATCCTGGAGTGTGCTGGGTCTTAATTAGGGCTTATTTTGAGGGTAGGGCTTATATTGGGCACACCTGAAAAATCAAGCTTGGACTTACTTTCAGGATAGCCCATATTTTCAGGGAAATATGGTATTTATTCTGCTTGTTAATATTTGGCTGCAGCAAAGAACACATAAAGGATATGCTTGTAACTTCTCAGATTTCAGGAACCCAATATTTCCCCAAATTCCACAGAGGAATTTAAACTGTGTGGCCCTCATTTTGAAAATAAGCAATACTGATTATATTTTTGTATACACTTCAGTATTCATGGAAATGTGTAAGCCAAATAATTGAGACCTTTACCTCTTTTTTATTTGAAATAGTTGAAAAAACCATTGCTGTTTGGAAATGATCTGAAGCAATTATCACTACAGCCTTTTTAATGATCGTTTAATTGAACTATGAGAAATTCAGTACATGCTCCTTGTAAAATGCATACTACGTATTTGCAAAGGAGAAAGGGCTCTGTGTTCAGCACATTATATAACCTAATTTGTTCTTTTCTTTTGGGCTCTGTTGACACAGAACTTGTTCACTCTCAGGTGATTCACCTGAATACAGAAAGGTGTTGAACTTACAACAGTTATATATATAATGATAAACAAGCAAAAATACAGGAAAAATTATATTCTAGGCCAAGGTAGAGAAACAGATGACTTGCCAAATAATGCTGAATCACAATTGTCAGTATGACCGAACCCCATCTGTATGGTCACAAATTTTTTTCATCATCATCATCATCATCATCATCATCATCATCATCATCAAAAATTTAATTTGTAAACCGCTCCCTCTCCCCGAAGGGACTCGGGGCGGTGCACAGGGGAATTAAAAACGTACAAATATAAATACATCATAAATATATAAAATCAAATTAAACAATTTATTCCTGCGCTAAAAAACTTAAAATCTTAAAAACTAAACCCCTTAAAAACCCAATTAAAACAATTTAGATGTACAGACTAAAAAGGCTGGAAGGTAGGTTAGGCCAGGCCGGCCTGTTGGAAAAGATAAGTCTTAAGCTTTTGTCGGAAGGCGCGGAGGTCCGTGGTTGTTCTGAGGTCAGGGGGTAGGTCGTTCCATAGAGCTGGGCCCGCCACAGAGAAGGCCCTTCCCCTGGGCATCGCCCGCTGGCGTTGCCTAGTGGACGGCACCCGGAGAAGTCCCTCTCTGTGGGAGCGGATCGGTCAGAGGGATGTATGGGGCAGGATGCGATCTCGCAGATAGCTAGGTCCCGTGCCATGGAGCGCTTTAAAGATGGTAGTCAGCACCTTGAAGCGCACCCGGAAGACCACAGGCAGCCAGTGCAGATCGCGCAGGAGCGGTGTTACATGGAAATGCCTAGGGGCACCCAGAATTGCCCGCGCGGCCGCGTTCTGGACTAGCTGCAGTCTCCGGGTGCACCTCAAGGGAAGCCCCATGTAGAGAGCATTACAATAGTCTAGACGGGATGTCACAAGGGCATGAGAGAGCATTACATGTAGAGAGCATTACACTATAACGGAAATGGAGATATATTTCTGGGTATCAGGCCGATGAATGAGAAAAACCTTCTAAAAGGTCAGAGGGAATTTGTCTGGAAAGTGACTATTTTAATGAGGATTGGGTCAGAATTAGTTTTAATGAGCAGGAACAGAAGGAGTGCTTGTATGATCTTTGTTTGATCCTGCATATAAGAATTTTACTCTTATGAGATTTTGTATGATACTATGCAGGGTTGTCAGGGATTATGTTTGTGAGGAGATAGGAGGGGTTGGAATGAAAAGAAGCATAAACATTCTTTAACACAATGGTGAAAATAAAATATTGTACATGCAACAAAATACTAGCAAAACCAGTAAAAAAAGAAAGAGGAAATCATGGTTCTTCTGGAAGTCACAATGTCTGTCACATTTTTACTAATATTGTATGTTAGTAACACTGGTGGGTTTCCTTTTTTTTTTTACTACCAGTTTGCTCATGCATGCACGTGTGCTCGCGCATGTTGCTTCTGCATTTGTGCAGAAGCTGCTGTGCATGCGCAGAAGCATCCGGATGGGTGGATAGAGCCTCCTGCCACTGCCACTACTGGTTCACCCAATCCGGGATGAACCACCAGAAAGTCACCTCTGGTTAGTAAATGCTAATAGGAAGCAGCCATCCGCAGCAGAATCATATGGCTGATTTTCTCACCATTCTAAAAATCTTGCTGAAGCGTATTATTTCTACATTGCCATTCCCAGGTAAAGGAACTTTCTGGTCATCAACTCTAGGAAAATTAATTAAGTACTAAACTAAAATGAACAGAACTTTCTGTGTATAATGGAAACTATAGGAAGAGCAATCAGAGGATGACTATCCATTATTTAAGAGCTAACAACTCCCATTAATAAGCGATCTAAAATCCTAACAGTTGTTTGTTATTACAAGCTAGTTTCATAATCCATGGTTTAAGGGCAATTTACTTCAAACAATATAAAGTAGGAATAATTGCAATTTATTAAGACAAACACAATACACTTAAAAGTTCAATGATTAAGACATTTTGTCCCATTTCCTAATTTACCTCCAAATTTTCAAAAGTTTCCTATAACTTTCCCTCCTAATCCAACTGATTATTTTATTATTTTTCGAATTTATACCCCGCCCTTCTCCTTGTTAGGACTCAGGGCGGTGCACAGGCATTATTAAAAACCATTACAATTGATGTCTGTAATAACTTTCAGTCCCATAGTTCTTCGAATATAAAAGAACATATCTTCTTTATAAGAGGCCAGAGAAACAGGCATTTTTTCTTGAACTAGATTTTATATTACCTATATGTTTACAATATAGAGATTTCCGACATAATACCGAGAGAAATGTCTAAACAAAACAGGGAAATTAAAAACATTGGAATTATGAGAGATGCTTGTAATTGACTTCCACATTTCTCATTTTGGATTCAACTACATAAATAAGAAAGCTGTCACATCAATCCTTGGCTGACTACAATAAATAATGAAATCAGTTCTGGCATCCAGGCACCACTTATCAAGAGAGCTTTTACATAAGGGAACAATTTATCAAAACCAAAAAGAAAGAAGAGTAAAGTGTGAAGACAGACCATTTCAAATTTTGAGCATAAACTCGCTGAATAAAAATGGTAATAGTAAAATATACTGTAGAGAAATAATAAATTCTGAAGGTTCATTTAATCATCTTGTTAACTAGATAATTCTCAATATCAAACATCACTAACAATCTTTAGCAACCTTGCTTTCACATTTAATGTTTCATTATTTATTATACTGCATTTCTCAATGGCAATTATCAAGTTTTGATTTAAATACTTAGTGACCTGCTTTTTCTGATTACAAAGAATGACCAGACAAGCTAGAGAGGGATGGCTAACCAAAAAACCTTATCACCACTGATCCTACAACTATACAGAAATCTCAGAACTGTCACCAGAAGAAATGTTTACATATTCTAAGAATGAACTAGAAATGTAAAAACTTCTTTCAAAGACAGCTGGCACGAATGGCTTTTTGAAATTCCACATCCAATTCATTTTCCAATGACCTCATTGATAAATATATATATATAAATGGATTCCATATAACAACTGCTACCTAATTATTCTGGACAGGCCCTAAAATGATCATTGTCTCTTCCACATACTCTCAAATCCCAGCTTTCTGAATAATAGCAATGCTGCAGATGGAAGAGCAATGACCTGATGCTAAGTTTAAAGGCTAGGGCTCTGGGTAAGAGAATCTCACTACAAGTTGCCATGAAGATGAATACTATGAATGCTAGAGGAGTCCATGAGGGGCTGAGCTCTGAGGAGCATCAACAAAGTTAGATTATTTCCTGCAAATATTTGTGACCCTTGGGCCTTGATCTAAAATCTTTACTTTTGCTTTGCACTGATTTATGAACATTGCTTCCCCTTGGCCATTCTTTTCATTCTCTCTCCCTTGGATTCAGATTCAACTTTTAACTGTTGAGTTTTGGACTGATATGAATTACTCTTTTGCCTAGTTACTTAGTGAGAAGTGACATATGCCCTTGATTGACCCCATCTACTCATCTCTCTCTTTTTGCCCGTATACGTCCCATCTTTTCCCAGAAAGTCTTTAGAACAGAATAGGAACTCAAAAGTGCAGCAAATAGTCTACTGATTACAATTTCTCTACAATTCCTTCTTCCCCTTAAACAGAAGTAATCAAACTGAATGAGAACTAGTAGGTAAAATGCATTAGAATTTCTTTCTGGCTGCTTTTGGCCTCTAGCACATACTAAACGACTACATTGCTGTGTACCACAAGGACAAAATGTTTCTGTGAAGCCCTGAGCTGATTTAGTGGCACACAAAGAAGCCTGCTTCAGATTTAGCAAGTCAATTATTGCTACTTTTCTGATCTCTGCCCATGTATCTTTTAATTCAAATATTTTTGGCAGGAGAGATTATATTGGAAAAGTCAATAAAATGAAAGAGAAATGTTATAATTTTGTTGATTCTGATATAACCAGAATGAATATGTATTTGCAATGCAATTGTTTGAATATGTATTCAGAAATAACTGAGTTCAATTCCCAATTTCTGCCCAATTCCCCAGAAAGTAAGATAATGATTGTAGTTTTGCATTTATACAACCAATCTATGTAGTTCAATATGTACTTTTTCAACTGTAAGTACTGGTCCTTGCTTTTAACAAAGACAACATATAGTAGGAAATATTTTCACACTGATTTCACATTTGGAATATTTTTGATTTTAAACATAGATTTGTATCAATACTATTGGTGGCGGGGTGAAGTGGCATTGGAGGAGGAAAAAATTCATACAGACTTATTACAATAATCTTTTAAAGTTCATTTCCTAGTACCACCTTCTAAAATGAAAAAAATGCTTTGTAAAAAGTGCTCTGGAACACGTGGAAGCGTGTTTCTGAATTATTGAAGCAAGTATATCTTCTACATAGATACAAATGTTTTGAAACAATTCCCATTTCTGCACGTGGAGCCTCTTTACTCCAGGGGCTACTCTTATGATTCATTTGAAGTATTTTATGTACACACTTGAAACCCCTCTTTCAAAGGATTTGCATAGCTCTGTGATTTCCTTTAATTTTAATTTTTAAAATTTGATTTTTTATATTTAAATATTTTATGTTAACATGTTTGACAGAAGGAAACAAAACAAAAAAAACACCCCACAAACAAAATACAAAACTGCAAAATGAAAACAAACAAAAACAGTGAAGAGGAAAAGTAGTTATATATGTCTAATGAAATATTCAGCAGGTTTCTGACTCAAAATAAGTATAAAATATGATCTAAGCTCTGCCCCAAAAACATATTATGTCATGTTTTGATCCATAGGTACAACCGCCTTTTTCAAAAACAAATAAGACACAAGTAAGTAAGTCTTAAATCAAAACCCTAATATCAGGAATAATACTGCTTTTCCAGCTTTTCAAAATACTACGTTATTAACTTCATGACATAAATATTTATGAAGAAAAAAGGCCAATCAAAGTTGGCTTAGTTCTAGAATGCTTGAAACAATTGAAAATATAAAACAGGTTAATGGCCTTCTTAAGATGTCTTGTGAAGAGAGGTGTTCCTATCCTAAACTCAAGAATGACATCATCAGCATCTGCACATGTCTTAGTCACAGCCATGTCTTCCTAATGAAGTCAAAGTTATTTTATTTTTGTTACCTCACCTGTTGCACAATTGGCTTTCTGATTTGGCTTTTTGTATTTTTTAAACTATTTCATCTATCTTATATTGCTTTATAACTTCCCACTGGATTAAAAACAGGTCAGAAAGTCATAAATAATGAAGCTTGCTTTCTCCCACTGATATCACCAGTTGACTTTCAGTGTGTTCTTCATATGAAAATGTTATATAGATGTTTAACAATAGAACAGTTCTTCTTTACCACATTAGGCATATCACCTGGTTCTATATCAAGAATATTTAGACAAGGAATCTGCCAACAATGAGCACTAAAATTAAATATGGCAAGGACAGGTATTAGTCTATTATGTCAGCAATGAGTCTAAAGGGAAATTGTTAACCTCAGAAGCAAGCCTAGACTTATTTATAGTCAGCTGTGGAAAAATATTTTTATAGGAATGACCTTTTAAGTGAAACAAAATAGCTTTGAGAACTACAGTGCAAATAATGGACCTGGATAATTTAATGAAGCATGAAAATTGTGATTTTCTGATGCTGTGATAGAAAAGCCCAAGACTTTTTATAACCATTTTTTAAAATCACAAGAACACATCTGGCAATCATTCCAAAGGAAATAATCCTATGTAAACATGTTTGGGAGGTTCTACTTTCTTGCATTAGCTTTAAATATCCACATGATCCTGGCATCCTTAATGAAAACATTATTTTGAAAGATCTTTGATTTTATTTTTATATTTTTAACTCTTGTGAAAATGTTGCTTATATCCCAGAAATGGAATACTACAAATAGCTATGTAGGGGTTTTTTTTAATCAAAGACAATAACAAAAAACCCAAACAAAGTTGGAAGTGACCTTGGAGGTCATCCCATCTGACCCCCTGCTGGGGCAGGAAACCTATACTATTTCAGACAAATGGTTGTTCAATCTCTTCTTAAAAACCCCTGTGTTAGAGTACCCACAATTTCTGAAGGCAAGCCTGGCTGATTGTTCTAACTGTCAGGAAATTTCTCCTTAGTTCTAGGTTGGTTCTCTCCTTGATTAGTTTCCATCTATTGCTTCTTGTTCTGCCCTCAGATGCTTTGGAGAATAGGTTGGCTACCAAATAGGTTGACTACAAAAGGCATTTTACTTCCTGTTTCTTAATCTTGTGCATCTAGAAATTTGTAGCTGTTGCAAAACAAGTTAGCTAAGCTAATCAACTGAGAAGGTTGTGGCTTTTATTTTGCCAGTGTTGAAATATCTACATTATTTTCTAATACCTTTCCTTCCGTAATTCCAAGTGGGAGCTTTGATTAGGTGTCAATAAAGGAGAATATTTGTAGCTCAAGGTTGAAATGAGGGGTACCTTAGCGCTCTCAGAGTTTGGTTTTTTCCTTTCATTACCCAAACTATGCAACCTTATCTGTGCTAGTCATCACTAGCACTGTTGATGTTACCTAGTTTCTTTAATGAAACATTTTCAAGAAAACAACCCAGCTCAGAGAGCATCAAGGACCCCTCATTGGTTAGGTATGCATTCCAGTTAAGAACAAAGGTGAAAGCTGGTGTTTGTAACCTATCGTGTACCAATTCACAATCTTTAGTTAGCCTTTACTTCTAAGACATTAATCTTTAGTGACCCTGCCATGCTGCTACAATGGCCATGCTGTGACAAATGCACCATTTAAAAAAAAATGTTTATCCTATTAAAAACTACAGTGGAAAGAGAAAGCAAAGGATTGGGGACATTCAGCAACTTATAAGTCAGTTCTTAAATCAAGAGGGCCAAACCACATAGTTTGGCATATGTTGTGAATTCACCCCATTTAGACTGAAATGATACCTAAACATTAGTTTTAAAATATAGGACAAGTCAGAAACTTAATGTTATTTTTTACTTCATAAGGCATTCCCGACCATAAGATGCACGTAGGTTTGGAGGAGGAAAACAAGGGGGGGGGGATCTGACTCTGCCACCCTTGCAGCAAACAGCCTGATCAGCTTTAGCACATTATCACAGCCCTAGCACATGGCTTATCAGGGTTCTGCTCTGTTGCATCCAACGCTAGTGAGCTGAGCAATGGCTGGATCCTGGCTTCCCATAGCCCCATCTGGCCAACCAGAAACCCCGCTATTGCTGCCTCCTCCATGGAACACTGGAACCTTATCTGGAGCAGTGCCGAATGACGACAATGATCCCTGTCGTCTGGAACAGGTGATTGGCAGTATTTTGAGAAGCTCTTTCAGGCAGTGTGAATCACTGCCGCCATTCGCTGCTGCTCCAGCAAAGGGTTCAGTCTTCCCCGGCGGAGGCAACAGACACAGCAGAGCCAGCAATGGCGATGTATGGGGGGGAGGGGTTGATGCGGCAACGGCAGCAATCCCTGCCGCCTGTTCCAGGTGGCAGGGATTGCAGCCGCCATTCTCTGCTGCTGCTTGTTGCTGCTGCACCAACTCCCTCTCCCTAGATATGGCAAACCATTGCGGTTCAGTCTGTGATGTAATATTCACTCCATAAGACGCCCAGACATTTCCACCCACTTGGGGGGGAGTACATCATTTGGAGTGAAAAATACAGTAATAGAAATAATGTAGAATAAGGCTTCTCTCTAATTGCATTCATATCACCAAGGCTTTAGGGATGTGGGAAGTTGTCATGTGGACTTAATTTATCACAGTATCCACTGGCTGTTTCAATTTTAAACTATGGTATGTACTATTCTAGCTGTTGTTATCCATTGTTAGATTGGTTCAAGAACTTTTTAAAGAGCTAAAATCTGGATCTTTCAAAGCTATTCTTTCTAAACTTTCTCCCCTACACTTGCTGATGTAGAAAAGAAGGAAGGAAGGAAGGGTTGGATGCAAATATTTTGATATGTTAGACTACTTTCAGTCTTTTGTCATATTGTACATATTTCCTTGGTATATTGTTGGCACTCTTAGAAATCAATTTGTGAGCTGTTTACATTCAGCTAAAATGAAATGAATATTTTCTGAGCACAAAGTGAATAACTTTATTTAGGATGCAGTTTTATTTGAGTAATTCCAACTGACATTACTTCATTAATGCACAACATAATATATAATTTGGTAAGCCATCAATATATCTAGAAATAGTTTAAGAGATTTCTGAATGATGTAAAAAAAACCTGACAAGCTTTCTTGATTGCGATGATGTATTTCAACTTGAAATATATATATTTCATTATAATATATAAGTACTAAGATATACACATATTACCACCACAGCTTTTTAAAAGTAATGCTTGTACCATTTCCCAATTTTTGAAGAAAACTTGGCAGTAAAATGGATAGCCATTGACAACCATGGAGCTGGTGCTGTCATAACAGCAGCATTCCCAATAGACTATTTTGGAAGCAGAAACTGACATTTAATTTGCTCAATTAAAAATGTCAGAATGATACTGGATATTTTATTCAGTGTTATTGAACAATGAAAAAAAAAGTCATACCAGAGAGCAACTGGTAATATCAGACTACTGAGGGGTTTTAGAATGTATGGATTCAAGGGAATGGAATCTAAAATTTAAAAATGTCACATAAACATAAATCCATACTCACATACAAAATCTCCTCTGAATGTACAATGCCTGTAAAATTAGGAAATCAATAAATTATGAAATTTATTTAATGTCACTTGCTTTAAAGCCATTGAGAACTCAGCTTTGCAGAACACAATCATTCATAACCTTCCACTTAAAAATCAAGAGCAATCCTGCTTTTAACTCAAACATAAATAAGATAAAGAAAATGCAACAGAAATACATACAGATGTTTAACCTTCTCCTTTAGGCAAATAAAGATTTCATTCTTCTGTTGAAAAACAAAAATATCATGTCCTATTTTGAGTTGCACTACTTAGATCTTCAATGAAGGGACACAATCAAATAATAAAATCTCCAATTTTTTTTAACCGAAATGTATTAGTTTTACACACACATCAGTCAAAATGGACAATACTGGGCAGCTTCCATATATTTCCACAGCTACATAGCTGAACATTATTACTGTTAGTATTGCACGCAATGCTTGGTTCATCACAGGAATGGACAAAACAAAAGACAACTCAGAGAAGTTCAGTTACAGAAACTCATAGTACACTTTTTTATATCATGTATGCCTTTGTACCTACTAAGACAGGAGTTATCTCCAACCCTACCTGGAGATATTAAAGATTTAGTCTTGAGTTGTTGCATGAAAAGCCTATCTTTCATATAGAAAACTGTAATTTGATTTCTTCTTTCTTTATGTGGATATGAGAATTCCACAAAATAAAGTTAGGCATCCTTGTTCAATATCATGAAGCTACTTTCCGATTACTGTCCTAGAGCGGCCTTCCAGGTCACTGTGCACTTGCAGTAAATTCTGGATTTCACTTAGCTCTGAATCAGAAAGATAATGATCAAAGTGCTCTACAATGAAAGAACAGAATCTAATTAACTGGGGTCTCTTTATCTTGCTTTCGGCTTGCTTCTGTGGCCTTTGTTTAATCGCTTGAGCATGTAAACCAATTAGAGTTTGAAATTAGCTAAACTGTTTATCTCAAGATACACCCAGATACTAACCACTGGTATGAAGGATACTGCTCTTTAGATTGCCATGTTTCCTTGAAAAGGGAAAGTGCAATGAGCCAGTAATGCCATTTAACATTTTGTATAGTGGTCATTTAACTTATCCAAAACAGTACCATTGTCTACAAGACTTAATTGGCTTTAAGGTAGTTCAACTGAGTTAAAATCAGCAAAGCTATAAGGTTTATGATAAACTCAGAAAATAACTTAAGCTGGCCAAATTACTTTGTGAGGCCGTATTTGCAGAGCTGAATGCTTACCTTTTGAGCAATTTAGGTTTTAAGAACTTCTAGATTACGAAGCAAAATGTAAAAATTTTGAAACAGTTTCACAAAAAACCTGCTTTGTCTACTTCCTAAAAGCTTGATCCCAAACTGTGTGAGAAAATATTACAAGGAATGAAGATGTGAAATTGCTAGTGATTGTACTTGTGGCTTTTTTGCCCGTTTTCCCCCCTCTTCCTTCTGAAAGAACTCCATCAGTGTCGCTAGCTAGCATTTAATTTTCATGACCTTCATCAGATGAACAATAGGAAACTTAAACAAATGGGAAGTGCTATTTTATATTTAAATCTTTTATTTTTATATTTCTTTTTCAGATACAGCTCTGAAATATAAGATATAAGAACAATTCTTACTATATCAGCAATTATAAATAGAAACAAGAGATACTTGGATATTTGCTTCATTTTTGAGTTTGGAAATTGGCAATAAAATAAATGAATCTTCTTTAAATCGGTTTTTGTTTCAAAAAGCAGCATGTTTTAATAAACTGTACTTTTGCAGAAATGATAGAGCAAAGGGAATTATTATTTTTATGTCTCATCTTTCCTTTGAAAGCTCAAAACAGAGTACATGGGAAGGGTTCCTCAAAACCAAGGGTAGATGGGTAAAGAAGAACGTGGTTCTGCAAGAGGCATCCAGCGACCAAAAATGTCACCTAGCATCTCAAAACCAAAAAAAGAAAAAAATGTTTTGGAGAGGCCATGGGACGTCAATAGAGCAGCTGGACACAAGTTATTCTAGAGCCACCACCAATATATCAGGCAAAATATATGGAACCAACTCTCATATATTAAGCAACTGCCAAAGGAATTGCCTAACCTCCAGAATTTGACACTATATATAATCCCACAGAACTCTATTTGTAAACAAAGCTATAAGTCAAGGAGACAGCACATGATTCTCATGGAAAAGGACCTAGATTACACAGAAGACAACTGTGGCCAGTCAGTGTTGACAACAGTGAATCAGATCACTTCATCATCTGAGTCAGAATGAGAACTCTTCCTTGGTTGATACATCTTTATTCTTCCCAAAGTTACTGGTGCAAACAGACATTTCTACCCCTCCCATCAAATCCCTAATATGATACTTGAACAAGCCAACACACTTCCATACTCATAAGAGATCCGAAAAGCTCTGATTGACAGACAATTCATAAACTGGGTTTAAATCTTGTTAGGCAATGTTGGTTTTGTGAGAAGGGATGTCTCTCTTTGCATAGGATGACGACGTCCATCAACTTTCACCCAAAAATGTGGAAGGATGGAAAAAAAGCTGTATAAGGAAATAAAGTCTCTAAGGATAACTTTTTCTTACTGAACTTACCTTAAGTTATGGGGATACGGTAACACTTCTTCCTCATGCACACTGACTAGACTCCAGAGTTTAATCAGAAACTGGAAAAAGGACACTGTTACTAAATGTCTATATCCCCTTTTCTTTCCTTATGTCACACATAAAATCCAGGGAAGAACAAATCAGTGAGATCAAATATGGGTTCATGAAAGAGAATGTTCTACAAGTAAACCTCTTGGCCTGACTCTACATTCTTGGCACACTGTAAATGCTCCAATAACTTGAAAATGGGAGTTTTTCAAATAAGGTAATGAAAGAGCTTCACACATGAAAGCTCACATTTTCAGTAAAAATCTGTAGGACACTGTTGTAGATTTATTCATCAGATGACATCAAAGGAAATGAGCCTTACACACACACACACACACACACACACACACACACACACCCCTTAGAATTGGGGTATTATTCTTTGATCTACAGTATTAATAATTTATATATACCTTATAATATATTAAGATGCCTACCCTCTTTGTTTGACCTTACATGTAATGTAGAAGTTCATATTTCCGATTTTGAATGATCAAGGTTTTGTTTTTTTAGGGAATAGAAGACTGCTTGCAAATGGATAAATTGTAAATACTCATCACTAATTTATCTGTGTCTTTCTTTTTTCCCACTGTATTCTTTCAATTAGAAATTGAAAGTTTTCAAATACAAATCTATCAATCACTTGTAAAAGTAAAATAAAGATAAATCATACATTTGAGCTTAAATCTGAAACCATTTTTCAATCTACTGGATCAAGCAGTTCAATATGTAGTTTTCAAAGGTTTATTTGACTTACATGCATCCATAGTGTATAAAGTAAATAAAGGGCAGATTATCTAGAATGTAATCTGAAATGGGGGGCAATAGGTTGAACTCTGGTAAGTCTAGATGGCTTTGGGAACATGGGATTTCAAGATCCTACACTTTAATTAATCTTGTTCTGGATGAGGTTGCACTACCTCATTTGCAACTTGAGGCAACCTGCTCAAAGAGGAAGTGGCGCTCAAGGCTAGGAGAGCCATTGCACAACTTTGTGTTATGTGCCAGTTGCGGTCTTTCCTAAATCAGGAATCCCTGCACACAGTCATTCCACCATGGTCATCTTGTGTCTGAATTACCGCAATGCCCTCTACATGAAGAGCTTTCAGAAACTTCCACTGATGCAGGGTGTGACAGGGTGGGCAGCTCTTGAAGCCTCTAGGGTAGCCTCTGTTACAACATTGTTCTGCAAGCTGCATTGGCTGCCAATTCAGGTGCAATTCCAGCAGTTGGTTACCTTTAAAGCCCTGCATGACAGAAGTTTAGGTTACTTGAGGAACCATCTCATCCCATTGGGATTGGCCTGTCCCACCTGTACTGACAAAGAAGTGTCCCGTGGGTCCCATCCCATCTCAAAGATTTTGGGCTGGTGGAGTCCAGCAGACGACTTTTTCTGCTGTGGTTCCTACCCTTTGGAAATCTTACCTCCTGAGATGAGATCAACTCATCCTTTTGACTTTCCGTAAGGGTCTGAAGACCTGATGTGCCAGATGGCTTGGGGTCCCAACAGAGGAGCATCACACTAAATGTGGTGGATGAATTAAGAGGCAATTCCACCCCCCTTGCACATCCTGCTCTTTCCCTCCCCATCATTTAACTATAGATCTATTTATGATTGCAATTTTCATTTTTATTGTTTTAGAAATATTTTATCTTTTATGATTTTAATGCTTTAAGCTGCCCGTAGTTGCTTTGAAATGAGATGAGTGGAAAATAAATTTAATTTAAAAAAAAAAATGGAGGCACTATGTATATATCAGAGTTTTTTCTATTATCAACCCTGAAAGAATTCAGTTGTGTTTCTTCGCCTTCTGCTAATTACGACTGGATTCAGTGTGTGGTTAGTAAGATTATGAATGTGGCCTGTAAGACCACACTTTTGGTGTGGGGAAAAAAAGGTTTCTATATTTCTATAAACACCAGAAAAACTCTTGAATATGAAATGCTCCCAGTAATGATGTAACTGGAAAAGCTTATTGCATGGAAGCTTAGGGAGCACATCAAAGCTTCCTCAGAGCTCTGGAATAGAGGTATATTGTGTTTTCCATAGCCAGCCAAGGTCAATTTGTATCCTTATGGATGAGGATCAATGAACTGTCACAACTAGAAAATTTATGCACTTTCAAAATGATACTGCAACTGATATCTATATGTACAAATCTATGAGTATACTTCATTTTGGAATGGTTTTCCTGTGGGATTTTCATGGGAGGCTTTTCAGATTCACACTGTGCACCTGCTTGTACTTTATATTTGCAGGAGATCCATGCCAATAACGTCTAGAAATAACATTTGCATAAGATGACTGAAGTAGCATGATAAAATACATCGCTTTTTTTTCTTTTAAAAAGCAATATTTAAATTCTGCATTTTGAAAGTCATTTCATTATTTTGATTTTGGAAGTGGGTTTTTGTTCATTTGTTTGTTTGCAAGGAAGGGAAAGTACCTTATGTGACATTACTATATCCTGATACCTGTGGAGGCTTATCTTGAAGGAGTATGATTATTTCAGTAGAAAAATACATCTGGATTCTGAAACCAGCCAAGGAAAATAATATTTTTGGATACTTCTAAGTAAATTGCTGCCAAGCTTTTCTTTGACCATTATGTGTACAGCAGCTGTGGAGAACAAAATGGGAATGTGCTTTAATTACATTTTTATTTTTAAGAGATACTGGGTAATTTTGCTGTTCTCTTCAAATGTTTATTACACTACACAATTTCTAGTTGATTTTTTTACTTTTTAGATGTTTAGTTCTAGGCTTCTGCAAGTGTTATTCTTTAATCTGGATGGGGAGTCTGGATGGGGAAAAACAGGCTTCGACTCAACCCGTCCAAGACCGAGTGGCTGTGGTTCACGGCCTCGCAACATAGCCAGCTGGTTCCATCTCTGGCTATTGGGGGTGAGTCTTTAGCCTCCGCAGAGAGAGCCTGCAACTTTGGCGTCCTCCTGGACTCTCGGCTGTCTTTGGATGACCATTTGACAGCCGTAGCAAGGGTTTTTTTTAATCAGGTTTACCTGATACGCCAGTTGCGCCCCTATCTGGATCGCGACGCCCTACGCACAGTCACGCATGCCCTTGTCATCTCCCGCCTGGACTACTGTAATGCTCTCTACATGGGGCTGCCCTTGAGATGCACCCGGAGGCTCCAGTTAATACAGAATGCGGCTGCGTGGGGGATTCTGGGAGTGTCGAGATACTCCCACGTAACACCTCTCCTGCGCGAGCTGCACTGGTTGCCTGTGGCTTTCCAGGTGTGCTTCAAGGTACTTGTTATCATCTTTAAAGCGCTCCATGGCATGGGACCTGGTTATTTGCGGGACCGCCTCCTACTGCATACCTCCATTCGACCTGTCTGCTCCCATAGGGAGGGCCTCCTCAGGGTGCCGTCGGCCGGACAATGCCAGCTGGCGACTCCCAGGGGAAGAGCCTTCTCTGTGGCAGGCCCTGCCCTCTGGAATGACCTGCTCCCCAACCTCCGCACAATCACGGATCTTCGCCTCTTTCGTCGGGCATTAGAAACTTATCTTTTTCAAATGGCCGGCCTTGCATAACTCCTCATTACCGCATTTTAGTTGGGATTTTATTTATATATTTTAGCAAGGGGCTAACATTGATTTAATTCTTTTTCATTATTTATGACTGTACTCATTGTCTTTCACTTTTATCTTTCCCTGTGCACCGCCCTGAGTCCCCTGTTGGGGAGAGAGGGCGGTATAAAAACATGAATAAATGAATAAATAATCATGGCATCCATGAGGTAAGATAAATATAAATATAAATACATTAAATAACCAACTAACAATCTTCTGATTCCAACCCGTATTTATTGCTTTCTGATGGATAACCTTGGTTGATTTGATGGACCTGCAGTTTCCTATAAAAGCCTATGTGGTCATTTATTTGTCTTTTAGCAGGAAAAGAATTGACAAAAAAAGATATCCTATTTTTAATAAAATGTGTTAGCTGGACAAAACGATACTAGACTTGCTCAGATTACTTTCCATTTTAAAACTAATTATTTCTTTTTTTAATAAAATATATCTTTATTAATATTTGCTATATAAAACCACACAGTCAACAAATATAGGGTAAGAATAACTGGAAAGACATACCGGGGAAATGTCTAGTTCCCTAGATTGAGAATTGAGTTTATCCCAGTCTAACTTATCAGTTATTATTTATAATTATACAAAGATATATTTTGTCTCTCAAATTTATTTATTTATTTTATTTTATTCCATATGTTAACCACACCAATCTCCGTCGAGACGGACTCTGGGCGGTGCACAGGACATTAAAATATACAATAAATAACAATATACAGAAGTTAAAAAGAAATTAAATAGAAAACCTGTGCTAAAATCCCATTAAAAACCTATCTAACTTGGCTGAGGCTCTATTGTTCTAAAATTCAAGTTCTACGCCAATTCAGCTTGCTGGAAAAGAAGTGTCTTAAGTGAGCGGCGGAAGAGGGGAAGGAAGAGGGGAAATTTACTATCCTCTTGTCTTATTTATTCCTCACATTGATTTCTTAGATAGTCTAACTAGTTGGTTTCCTTGGTATCCATTACTCTCCTGTTGTACCATGCATACCATTTATTCCATCATTTGAAAAAGGTTGAGTCTTGTCTATCTTTTAAGATATATGTTAGTTTGTCTGATTCTGCACAATTGAAAATTTTGGCTATAATTATGTGCTCTGGTGGTAGATTAATGTCTTTCCAATGTTGTGCAATAGCCATCCTGGTCGCTGTTGTTATGTGCGAGAAGAGGTAACAATCTTTGATTTTGGATTTCACTTGGTTTGATGCCTAGCAAATACAAGTCGGGTTTGAGAGGAAAATTCATGCCTGTTATTTCCAAAAGCCAAATTTGTAATTTTTTCCAGAGTTGGGTGATTATTGGACAAGTCCACCATTGGTGAAAACACGTACCCCTGGCCGTCTTACATTTCCAACATCTATCTGATGAGTTCTGGAACATATTTGCAATTCGAGCAGGTGCTAGATACCACCTGTATAACATTTGATATAAATTTTCCTTAAATAAGGAGACCAGGGTTATTTTCATGGTTTTACCAAATTGTTTGCCATTCCTCTAATTTAATATTCCTCCCTATATTCCCCCCCCCCCCAGGCAATCATGGCAACATAATTATTTCTTAATGGTACTGCATTAATGGTGAAGATGACATTGTGAAGATGGCAGAGATGTTCCTGCTGCTTGTTGGATGTCAAATGGGGTAATGGGTAGTCTATTGCCTGGTACTGTTGTGTGACCTTTTATCTGGGTCACAATCAAGGTTGGCTATGACTCAACCGATGCAATATTAATTCAATTTAAAGGTTCAGTTATTATATAGATAGTCATTGTTTAACAATGTTAATTGGGTCTAGAAAGTCCATCATTAAGTGGCATAGTTGTAAAATTTAAAAAATCCCACCATAGTTAGCAATGCCAGTAGTGAGGACTCTGTGGGTTGTTAAGATAAGACCTCATGTGACCATGACTTCCAACTTCATTTCTTCCATTTACTTTGCTTGTGGGAAGTGTCAGAAAAGATTGCAAATCACGATCCCATAACTGTGAATGCCTGCAATGCTTTTAAAGTATGAGGCCCAGTCATTATAACTATCACAAATTCAGTCATTCAGCACTTTTGTAAGTTGGAACGATCACGGTATGAGATGTTATTAAACAAGGACCACCTATAGTGCCTTCTCCCAAAGGAGAGCAGAGACTTTGGTACCTATGCCTCTACTTTGTGGACCCTTGGAAGCCTATGAAGGCACTAACAATAAGACAACCTTTTTAAAAAGAAAAGAAACCCAACAGCAATGGATCCAAGCAAATAGTGGAACAAACAACAGTTTAGTTTTATTTGCTCCCATTTGAAGGAGAAGAAATGTGAGAATGCAATGATGTAGGGGAAAAAATAATGGTGGGGGGAGGACTTAGCTTGCAACATATTGCAGGAAGACATGTGGCAGCTAGACAGGCTTGAGAGAAAAATGAAACCTTCATCTCTTGGCCTAAATAGTGGGCCTTCTTGGCTAGAATCTTATCTGATAGCATATTGTGTGCAAGCACAAAACCTAGGGAGGGTGTGCAGAAGATTCAGGCTGATGAAAAAGAGCTTATGGTGCTGCCCTGCACCATTGCTTTCATCCATTCTGATCAAAGCAGCAAGATCCTGCAGATGCCGCAGCAGAAAAGCCATATGTGTGATGACCAGGATCATGATGAAGAATGGAACCATAATTAAGGAACCATGCCAGTGAGAAGGATGTTTCATTTTTTTTTAACCACGAGATTAAAAACAAACTTTAGCTCTGAATTTAAAAGAAGAAGAAAAAACCAATGCCATTTTCCTTAATTAAAAGCAAAAATGGTATGATGCTAAAATATCATCCTAGATATGGGGATTATTAAATGTTGTAAATTATGTTGTAATGATAGCATCTTAAATTTTTATCTAGCGATCTATAACTGAAAATATTTGACAGTGGCTGACTGCAGGTGCATATGCTAAGAAATATAATACAAAGAAATGGGGTTATAGGAAGAATAAAATGAAGGAATATCAGTTAAGTGTGTGCTCAGAGCACTAAGCCCCAAGCTTTTAAGAACTAAGTTGAAACCAAGGTGGGTGATCTGAAAAATTGAACATATGCAAAACTTTCAGGGTTATGGCAGTGAAGTCTCACCTCTACGCTTCTGTATATAATGAGATTTTTGAAATAAGAGAGGAGCATGTTAAGGAAAAAGAAAATATACGATTTGTTTCTCATCCAATGACTCAATACATTCTTATATGATATGCTTGCAAATAGAGAAATATTGCTAATAATAGATTTGTTCATTGTTCATTCATTAGGATTATGGAAAAAAAGGTTTGTGACTAACATGCTTAATGCATGATGTGGAGATGTGGATGGATGGATGGACGGATAGACAGACAGACCAGAAATGTAAACAGAGCATGTCTGTCTCTCTGTCTAACTAACTAACTAACTAACTAACTAACTAACTAACTAACTAACTAACTAACTAACTAACTAACTAACTATTTTGCATAGCTATCCGTATTACTAAAAGTGACTTTGGAAGGCACATGACAACGACATCTTATTGCAGTTTCAGTATGTGGATAACACATATGGAGTAACAGTTTAGATTCACACTGCTTCCTCTGCAATGGAGTGAGGTTTAATATTACAATTGATGCAAATGAATCTAACTTATGAGACAAACCAATAAAAGTTTAGTATTCCACATATTCCAGTTATGGTGGTAAAAATGTTCCAGATTAAAATGTGAATAAGAACTTTGGAGTCAATCCTTAACTCAAATAGCTGCATTAAAAACATTGAGGGGGAAACTTCACAGAGAAATGGAGTGTCCTGTAAAATATAGTTTTTAATATAATAATGTATTCAATACTTTTACATTGTGAGCTAGAGTGGCCTGGGTTACTATTAAAAAAAAAACGCAAGGATGCGCATAAACTTTGTGGATCTACTGGATATTCATTCCTATAAAAGCCCCCATGGGCAAATAGGCGGCAATATAAATGTAATAATAAATTAATAATAATAAATAAAAAATCACTTGATTCCATAAAAGCCATTGTATAATTATCCCTGGGTATCTACTGAGATTCAGGGAAGATTGTATTGAAGCTCATTTGGTATTCAATAATAAAGATAGTACATAGTGAATAAATCTGAGACCTTAAGAGGCATAAACTCTTCTATATAATGACTGACTAACAATAATATAGCAGTAATAACAACATTCTAATGCAAAGTAAAATAAAGAAATCAACAAGAGGAGCCAAGAGCCATAACTATGGCACTATTTTTCCCCAGCACACAAAGAAGATTCACATATAATCTATCATAAGAGGCATTCCTAGGTGCAATAAACTAAGTCAAACAAGACAATTTAATCAAATGGAACATCCAGGACTGTTATATAGTTTAATATTTTTAAAGCTTAAGAAAATTGACAATTTTTTTTTACTAAGTGTAGTAAAGGTTTATACATACGTTATATCTAAATATATATCTCGTTTATAGTACCACATTTCTTGCATTTTTTTAATTTGGTGACTGTAAAATTGGCATTATTTTTCAAAGAATATGTCATTTTTGGGGTGAGATTTTAATTTTGATTTAACAAGACCGTGCTTCTAGTTCTCACTGGTAGACATCAATATTTATCTGGGATATTGTGACAAAGGAATAACTGAATGTAAGAGACTGCTCAACTACCATGCTTTTTGATCCTGCAGCAGTTCTTTTGTGACTCACATTATTAAAAGGTAGTCTTTTACAGTGTGTGTCTCTGTGATCTCTAAGGAAAGCATGTCAGTGAAAGGCTAAAGGAATATAAGCTAGGAGACTGTTTGCATGTCAGCATTTTTCAATCCATTTTCTGTTAATGGACATTGGAAGCACACAGAGAGCCAGAGAAAGAACTCTGGGATTTCAGCAATGGGCTATATGTATTCCAAGGGTAAATTGTTCTATTTATTGTTTTAATATGTGAAGCATCTATACAAATAACAATCCTTCCTAAAGATTGGGAGATCCCAGAAGTTACCATACATGCTCTTCGGTTGATTTATTTCCTTCAATTAGAAAACAAAATTAAACACAACTCTCAATGTCCAAAAGAAGTGCCTAGAGGCCTTTGGACATAATTATTTTCATTTATTCCCTGCAATGTCTTAACAAACCTAGCATTTTTAGATCACAGCAGTGGGACGCTGGAAGCATTTTCCCAACCTTTCTGAGAAGGAGGGGGAAAGGCAGCAAAGGTAGTTAATGAATACAGATAAACTTGAGCAGAGCAAATGAAGAAAAACAAGGTCACCAAAAGTTATGCTAAAAAGCATCAGACCAGTGGTGGGTTTCAGATTTTTTAGAACCTACTCTGTAGGTGTGGCTTATTTTGTGGGCGTGGCTTGGCAGTCATGTGACAGGGTGGGAGTGGCCACCTTTTAAAATGTGGTGAAACTCATTTAACAACACACTTGCTTAGGAACCAAAATTTTGGACTCAATTGTGATGATAAATTCTTTCTTTCTTTCTTTCTTTCTTTCTTTCTTTCTTTCTTTCTTTCTTTCTTTCTTTCTTTCTTTCTTTCTTTCTTTCTTTCTTCCTTCCTTTCCTTTCCTTTCCTTTCCGTTGGGTCACTGGCAGCGGCTGGCCAGATTCCAGGTATGCCAGTGGAACCCCCTCTCACCGGTTCTCTAAATTTCACCAACCGACTCTCGCGAGTAGGTGCGAGCCTGCAGAAACCCACCACTGCATCAAACTCTTCTCACTATCAATTATCATTGAAGGAAGCCATTACATTGGACTGCAATCATTGAGTTTTCTGTGGAATCCGTCATGTTCTCTGAGTTTGGGTTATTTTTTCTTTCTTTCTTGTAGACGTTTCCTTACCCAACTAGATAACATGATCTTGTTTGGGAGGAGTTTGATTCCGTTACTTCCGAGGATATGGACAGGTTACGTGGGCGACTGCGAGCCACCACATGTTTATTGGACCCGTGTCCCTCCTGGCTTGTACTGGCATCCTGGGAGGTGACACGAGGCTGGCTCCAAGAGGTTGTCAATGCATCCTTAAGTGAGGGTTCCTTGCCTGCTTCCCTAAAAGAGGCTATGGTGAGGCCCCTCCTTAAGAAGCCCTCTTTGGATCCAGCTCTTTTAACCAACTATCGTCCAGTCTCCAACCTTCCCTTTTTGGCGAAGGTTGTTGAGAGTGTGGTGGCACAACAGTTTCCCCGTCACCTGGAGGAAGTTGATTATCTAGACCCGCGCCAGTCCGGCTTTCGGCCTGGGCATAGCACCGAGACGGCATTGGTCGCGTTGGTCGATGATCTCTGGAGGGCCAGAGATGGGGGTTGTTCCTCCATCCTGGTCCTATTAGACCTCTCGGCGGCTTTCGATACCATCGACCATGGTATCCTATTGCATCGGCTGGGGGGGTTGGGGGTGGGAGGCACCGTTTTACGGTGGTTCTCCTCCTACCTCTCTGGCCGATCGCAATTTGTGTTGACAGGAGAGCAGAGGTCGACCCCGAGACCCCTCACATGTGGGGTGCCTCAGGGGTCGGTCCTCTCGCCTCTCCTGTTTAACACATATATGAAGCCGCTGGGTGAGATCATCCGTGGTTTTGGGGTAGAGTACCATCTCTACGCTGATGATACTCAGCTGTATATATCTACCCCAAACCACCCCAACGATGCCGTAGCGGTGATGTGCCAGTGCCTGGAAGCCGTACGGATCTGGATGGGAAGAAACGGACTCAAGCTCAACCCGACCAAGACCGAGTGGCTGTGGTTTCCGGCTGCCCGATTCAACCAGTTGACTCCATCGCTGGCCATTGGGGGCGAACATCTTGCCCCAGTGGATGGGGCGCACAACTTGGGTGTCCTCCTGGATGCCCGGCTGTCCATGGAAGATCAAGTGACAGCCGTGGCCAGGAGGGCGTTTTACCAGGTTCGCCTGGTTCGCCAGTTGCGCCCCCTATTGGATCGGGACGCCCTTCGCACAGTCACCCATGCTCTCGTGACATCCCGACTGGACTATTGTAACTCTCTCTACATGGGGCTCCCCTTGAGCTGCACCCGAAGACTTCAGCTGGTCCAGAATGCAGCCGCGCGAGCAATAATGGGTACCGCAAGGTATACCCATGTAACACCGCTCTTGCGCGAGCTGCACTGGCTACCTGTCGTCTTTCGGGTGCGCTTCAAGGTGTTAGTTCTCATCTTTAAAGCGCTCCATGGCTCGGGACCTAGCTATCTGCGGGATCGGATTCTGCCCCATACATCCTCCCGGCCGATTCGCTCCCACAGAGAGGGACTTCTCCGGGTGCTGTCCACTAGACTTTGTCAGCGGGCGACGCCCAGGGGAAGGGCCTTCTCTGTGGCGGGCCCAGCCCTCTGGAACGACCTTCCCCCCGACATTAGAACAACTATGGACCTCCGCTCCTTCCGTCAGAAATTAAAAACTCACTTTTTCTGCTTGGCCGGCCTAGGTTAGTCTCTGCCCAGGGATTAGGGATTGTTAATTTTAAATGGGAATTTTAGTGCAGGGATAGTTAAATTTAATTTGTTTTTATTGTATTTATTGTATTCATGTATATATTTTATGCTGTTTTATTCCTCCCTGTACACCGCTCCGAGTCCCCTAGGGGAGAGGACGCGGTTATACAAATAAATATTCGAAATATTCGATCAGTGCAAGTTTGTTTATTTCTTTCCCCTTCTGCTTCTTTCTCCTTATTTGTCATGCCTTTTGCATTGTTTGCCTATTTCTTCATTACCATAGTAGCTGTTGGAGTCTTGTGGCTGAAGAGCAAAGGCAATAATCTTTACATAATAAATTCAAGAAGCAAAAAGAGATATCTAAACACGCAGCCCACAAAGGGATTCTGGCTAACAATACAGAGCCTATTGTCTTAAAAATCTCTATCTGATCCAAGTAATTAAACTTTTCATAACTTGTTCTATTCCCATTATATTCCAAGCAAACATCCCAATATATAAATAAAGTTAGAAAAGCGAGATAGTAAATCACCATATTTCCCATCATTAATGAAACATACATAAAATGAACATTTCCTATACGCAAGACTAATAGGCAGAATCCAATCATCTAATTAATTGGTGGCCTTTCTTTGCATTTCCTGTTTACTTTTCTCCTGACATTTCTAAAAAAAAACCAAAAGTAATATGCAAAATCATCAATGTTTTATGATTTTATTTATTTATTAAATTTTTATACCACCTATAACTCCTATTAGGCAAATGTGGCCCACTCTCTTCATTTATTGTAACAGGTGATGCATTTGAAAACTTCATATCATGCGTGTTTATGGAGATTCTCAGTCATTCAAGTAATGGTTGTCCCAAAGGTGCTTTTTCAAGAGGCAACTGGACTTTTCTTTTCAAAGAAAAACAAGAAAGTCCAGTTGCCTCTTGAAAAACCACCTTTGGGACATTCATGTCATACATGCTTTCAATCTAGAGCCCTGAACAAAAGATAAATGTAAATCAAAAGATTTACAAAAAAAACCCTACAAAAATAGAAGCACCAGGAGAAAATATAGATACATCTTCAGCTTATGACCACAATTGAGCCCAAAATTTATGTTGTTAAGTGAGACATTTGTTAAGTGAGTTTTGCCCCATTTATTACTTTTCTTGCCACATTTGTTAAGTGAATCATTGCAGTTGTTAAATTAGTAACCTGGTTGTTAAGTGAACCTGGGGTCCCATTGGCTTTGCTTGTCAGACGGTCACATAAGGAGATCACTGCAATCGTCGTGAACCAATTGCCAAGCATCCAAATTTTGATCATGTGACCATGGGAACACTGCAATATTTCATGTGTGAAAAACAGACATAAATCATTTTTTTTCAATGAACAGTCACTAAACGAACTATTGTAAGTCAAGGACCTGTATAATGCTTTTCAATTGAGTATGCATGCTTCAAAATGATAAGGATAAGAAGCCATCTTTATATTCAAGTCCATCTAATTCTAGTTTCAAATGTAGTATATTCAGTGGAGTAAATCCAGCAAATTTATATTCATGCAATGTTGCAACGGGCAAGCAGTGTTCACATGCTTGCTCAATTGTCTACCTCGACTTTTTCCCCTAGTCATCAGTGTTCTGGAAAGGCTTTTAGGAACCACATAATAAATTGTCTCTGCGTCATTAAACGAGACTGATGGAATTTTCTCTGCCTATAAGGCCAAGATTAAGCTTATTACCAGTGTCAATAAGCAGCACTAAATATCAGTTTCTCAAAATAAGAGAAGACATAATATGATTGAAAATTGGTGATATTATATTCCGATCAATAGAATAATTTAATCCAGGGAAATATGACTAGAAATAAAATCTGTATTGAAGCTCTTCATATCAGAGTTGATGGGGTAGGAAATGGCATAAGCTGAGGAAATGACCTATAGGCTAAGAGTTGTGAAGTGAATAAGCAAAATAATGTTACACTATATTCACGGATCATTTTTTAAAATATTTCTGAAAACTAATACTCTCCATATTTAAAATATAGCTTCCAGAATTCAAGCTAACAAAGAGTTTTCACATTGTGTGTCAACTCCAGGGACACTGAAAAATTCAAATATGGGACTGCAAGCTATCTGCATTCACTGCAGAATACTGTTTTTGAAAAATTCTCTTGAAGTACAGGTTTAATTTTGATTATTATATAAAGCAGGAAATAAGGATGAAATGGACAAGAAAGAGTAATGATTCCAGGGGCTTCAAACAGGTCTTAAAATAGACAGAATAACCCAAATTACCAATCAAATTAAGAGAAAGAGTAACAGCAGCTGCCAAAATTCAACACTGACTCAAAGGCACAAAAACAACAAACAAGACATAGTAAACAAACACTTTGATCTGCTAATTATCACACCATTAAGAATGGTACTAATCAGTCTATGTCCAAAAATGTCTTCCTGCAAAATATGTCAGCATTATAATTCCAGTGATCATCCATTTTGATATAACTTGCTTTATTAAATAATAAAGCAATGCTACTGCAATATAAACAAAGCAATATTAAATAATGACTTGCACATGCAAGCCATTATTTAATATTACAGCAAAACAAGTGATGAACATGCAAAGGTGACCTAGCAGTGAAACAATTACCTGAACAGCCAGACTGTCTAAGGTAAAACCTACAAGCAGAAGCTACAATAGAAAGAGAACTGTAATAGGTAATCTGCACAAAAATCCATTTTCATATTCCTGCTGCTTTCAAAAAATAGCAATAACGTTTTCGTTGTTTTTTTTTTTACCAAGGAGCTGGAAAGTGCAATGAAGTAGAACGCAAGACATAAAGTCAAAAAAGATGAGGGAAAGTGAGAAAATGAAATAGCATTTAGAAAGTTGGGTGTCCAAATGAATGAAGATAGCAGGTGGAGTAATGATGGCACTTGAAAAGAAATACATGCTGTAGTTTCAGAGAGGAGGCAATCTTGGTTAACCATTGGATTTCTTATTTTCAACAATCACAGAATTGACCAATATTCTAGTTGTCAGTTTAATGAAAATAACTACACAGCTAGGAAGCATACAGTTGGAAATATTATTTCAGAGCTGTACTAATCAAAAGAACTATACATAAAGGAAAGGCTGACCCTTCAAATGATTTAAATAACAAATGTGTGAAAATCAGGGATAATGGCCATTATATCACCAGTGATTTAAAATCTTTATATCATAATATGACCGTAGTTGTGCTATGGCCCCCTTTTTTGATTATATTGAAATAATGGTGAGAGCTTGGCAGTATAAATCACATCAGGAAATGCCGACTTTATTAGAAGACCCAAAAAATTCACAAAAGTTTATTTATTTATCATATTTGTTTAATGCTTCAAGTTAATTCTATGTAATTGAATTCCCAAATTACAAATGTTCCCAAAGTAGTTTTAAAAAATAACAGCTTATTGATTTTCTAACTTGTTGATGTTTTGGTGACCCATCCAAACTGAGAAGGTCTTAAAAATTGAATGAATAATAAACCTATAAAATCTGCATACTGCAACATAAAAATTACATTGGAAATGGAATTTTGCATTTATAGTTTCATTCTGTATTTTTTTGGATGATCTGCAGTTGGACTGGTCCCATCACTTGTTTTTTTTAATAGGTTTTCATCTATTAATACCAAGATTTCTTTGATTCTTTTTGTTACACATGTGTAAGATGTGTCATGTGTATCATCTCTTGGAAATTGTCTTTTTTTTACCATTTTAGTCTATTTAATACCTTCCCTCTTCTTCCTTTTAATATCAGAACCCACGCCAAGCTGTGAACCAATCACAATTTGTTTAGGAAAACTAATTATACTTATGCCAATTATGACTATTTTATTATAATTTTTATCTCATCAAATATTTCTTAATTAAAAGTTGTTGATTTAGCTGCCAAGAACAGTTAAAATGTACAATTGTTTAGAAAGGTTAGCCTACATCATTTTCTTTCTTGCTAGAGATACATATATGTGTGCATAGCAACACACACACACACACACACACTTACTTTCTTTCCAGGGATAATAGATATTTCAGTGATATGCAAGTGTAACTAGATATTTATATTATTCTGTTAGAGAATACAAGTTTTCTTTCCTGATTGCCCTGTTCCCTGACGAAAATACTGTTTCCTAGCTCTGGCAATTTCAGCAGTTCTTTGCACCACCTCATTAATCACCCAAGTGTCATGTGTTATCTTACCTGCAGATGTAATTCGTCTTGCAAGTATCTTGTAAATTCAGGCAGTTTGGTTTCTCCCTGTCCTCATAAGAACACGCAGGAACAATAGTCTGTCGTCTTCTTTCTCTACATGCAGTATCTCGGCAGGAACAGAAGAGCATTCCATAACTATGCTTGGGGGGAACTTTGTCAAAAAACTGCCTTAGGGCCTTGTGACACTTCCGCTTGTTGCAGATTTCGTTAGACACACTGTAGGTACAGGGTGTTATGTACGCTGATCGATATTTCTTGCAGGTATCATCCAGGTTACAGGCTTTTGCAGCATTCAGACAGTTGTTCCCTTTTGAAATGACAGGCTCCGCTGCATTTAGAGAAAGAAAAAAGTAGACGAAAAGATTATTGCAGAAAATATGAGGCAGAAGGTAGCCTTTGAGAGGAAATATATAAAGACATAGTTCATTTGTTTGTTGGCTTGTTTATTTATTTGCTTTCAAATTTATATACCACTGTTTATATACCAAATGTATATATACTTTGCTGTTTTGGGGAGACTACAATCATAGTTGTGACGCTCAGGCACAACTTCAGGAATTATTTGATTCAGTCACAGTATTTTGAAGACCAATCTCTAAATCTCAGCAAAAACAAAAATACGCAAAAAACTGTAATTGGTAAAAGATAGTTGTAGCATCCTACTAGATTTTAAAATCACTACATTCATAATTATACATTAAATCCCAAGTTTTTATTTTGTCTACAACAGTGTGTGCAGAAATGCAAACTAAATCCAAGCATAATTTCCATATAATTTGCAGGGCATATAATTATGCAATATAGGCATGGTAGACACTAATTACTATACGATTACAGAGTAATTATATGCCTATTTGTTTCTAGGAAGCAAATGTTATGCAAAATGCCTTAAACTATGCTGCCTGCAATAAGCAGTTACCAAGATTCTGAGCTGTTACATGTCAAAACATAGATTTATCTTGGTATATTCTAATATTACTAGCAGTCTAACATGCTGCCTCCAGTTAAGAATGAAACAGGGGAGTAGAGCTCCATCTGAGACTCAGATTTTTGTCACTGTGCCACTTTGTCCTCAGACACAAGGATACAACGTAAGTTTCTCAAGAAGCAAAAAAATAATAGAAAGTATGTCCATTATGCTGGTCTTTTCCATTTGCATTAAGAAACGGGATCTATTTTGATCTCTTTACAGGTAGTCCTTGACTTACGATGACAATTGAGCCCAAAATTCATGTTTCCAAATGAGAAATTGGTTAAGTAAATTTTTCCCTATTTTACAACTTTACATGCCACATTAAGTTAAGTGAATCACTGCAGTTATTCAATTAGTAATATAGTTGCTTGGCTTCCCCACTGACTTTGCTTGTCAGTAGGTTGCAAAAAGCGATCACGTGACTTAATACTTGTTCTGTTTCCTATTTTTTCATTAACAATTCTGTGAATTTATTTTTATGTCCATAAATTCAAGAGACTCCTTTTCTGAAAAACTTAACAACTGGAACTTCTGATTCTTCTGAATCTCCTGATTCTGAATCTATACTAAATGTCAGGCAATAAAGCCAATGTATACATTCCTCTAAGTATCTATTGGTGCACAGTAACATATACATTGGAAATGAGGCTAGTAGCCATGAAGTTGATCTACTGGAGACTAATTTTTAACAAATAATCTCCAGTCCTAAGTGAAGGAATGACATGGACTACTAGCATCACTGATACTTCCATGGGATCAGAATGCTCCAACTAAAGATTTTCCATTGTGAAATTGAATCAGGAATGGAGAATCTTTGTTCTTTCAATGTTTTTGGTGTCCACAACCAAACTCAATGACTCAATGGCTAATGAAGGCATTTGTAATCCAACATGAGGATTTCCGTCACCGGTGTAAAAGTTATATTTTTAAAGAAACAATGAACTCCTTTGTTCAAGACCACTACAACAAATTAACTTGCTGAAATCTATGTGGAAGCAGTGCCAGTCCTTGTATCAGTTATTTTCACTCCAGAACAGTAAGTTCAGGTGCAACAACAACTGTAGCTCAAATAGTGACTGTAGAAACAAACTGTCAGCCTTATCAGGTAGATCAGACAGGACTCAAGGCCAGATAAGCTAATTCTATTTTATTGTAAAGCTACATTAACAGAATCTTGGAAATCTGAAACTACAATTCTTCCGCCATGACGTTTACAGCCCAAGAAGTTGGGGAGGGTGGCCCCCTCCTGACACTCTTGCTCTACCCACTATGTAGCTGTGGCTATGTTCCCTATTATCTGAATGTTCTCTAAGCAGCATCTTGTTGTGTAGTCTCCCAAGGCCATTCCCAAATACCATTTAGCTGTATGGTATGTTGCATTTTTAATTATTTGTTTTTTATTATTATTGTTTCCACACCCCCATCATGACTGCTACAATTATTACTATGAGGTATTAATATTCTTGTGGATTGTCCTATGAAGGAAAGTAGCCTAGTTAATTTTTTTCCCCAATTTCTAGGATAATTTATAATATACACTTGCTATTTTCACCTAATGCTTAAATCGGAATGCCTTTATATTGCATGGGGAAATTAACATCACATCTGGCAGCTTTAGAAGAAAATATGCCTTTAAAAGAATTGCAAGTATACGAAGCAGAAAAGCATCACTGCATGCATTGCAATTCAGTCAGAAAATCTATGTGTGATCTGCAAATTTATGATTAGCAGCAACTGAAATTGTACAAAACATTAAAGTATTTAATGTTCAGAACAATCTCACTCCTTAATTTTCAGAAGTGTGTGCAGATGCAAGTCCCATTAACTTTAGTTTGGAACATGCCTAGACAATACTTTGAGGACATTTCTGACAGTTATCGGGTGATTTATACCCTATTTTCTTCATAAATGAGATGAATTTTTTACTGAAGCAGATGTTCAGGCTCAATGTTTATGAAAATCTATGTATCTTCCCCAGTTACACCTGTTATTCTGACTCCACATAAAATCATTTGAGAATTCTCAGATTAGAAAGTTAATTGGTTAATTAGCAGATTTAGCAACAGCATATAACTGTTTCCTATAGCTACATGTAAACAAAATATTGATTTTGGATAGACTTTCCAACCGTCACACCCCACCGCGGGGAGGCGGAACTGGAAACACCAAGTTGGTTCCGCCCCAGGCACCTGATGGACCCGGAAAGGTTCCAGAGGGAGCTTGGGCCAGTACCTGTATGCCTGCCCCGCGGCTCGACTGAGGACCTAGTGGCCGCATGGTATAGTGCGGCCACGGGGGCCTTGGACCGAGTTGCGCCCTTGCGGCCTCTCATGCGGCGTCGAGTCACCCAGGCTCCTTGGTTTACCGAGGAGCTTCGGGAGATGAAACGCCGCAAGAGACGCCTAGAGAGTAGGTGGAGATCTTCTCGATCCGAATCTGACCGAACACTAGCGAGAGACCATATTAGGACTTACTTAGTGGCGCTAAGGGTGGCCAAACGTGAGTATTGTGCCACCCTTATCGCGTCCGCGGAAAACCGCCCTGCCGCCCTGTTTGGGGTGACCCGCTCCCTCCTTCATCTGAGGCCGCGGGAAGCCCCTCTGCAGGGTCGAGCAGAGGAATTTGGAGTTTTCCTGCAGGACAAAATCACTCAGATTCGGAACGAGCTGCCCTCCACTAGTGGCCCGGTCGAGATGCCCGGTGCTGGTCTTGAGATAACGCCTTCGGAGGAGTTCGACTTTGTTACTACCGAGGATATGGACAGGTTGCAGAGGAACCTTAGAGCCACCACATGTTTATTGGACCCGTGCCCCTCCTGGCTTGTACTGGCATCCTGGGAGGTGACACGAGGCTGGCTCCAGGGTATTGTGAATTCATCTCTGAGTGAGGGGTCCTTGCCTACCATCTTGAAAGAGGCGGTGGTGAGGCCCCTCCTCAAGAAGCCATCCCTGGACCCGGCTTTATTAGAGAACTATCGTCCCGTCTCCAACCTTCACTTTTTAGTGAAGGTTGTTGAGAGTGTGGTGGCTCAACAGTTCCCTCGACATCTGGAGGAAGTTGATTATCTAGACCCGCGCCAGTCCGGCTTCCGGCCCGGTCACAGTACCGAGACCGCATTGGTCGCGTTGGTGGATGATCTCTGGAGGGCTCGGGATAGAGGTTGCTCCTCTATCCTGGTCCTGTTAGACCTCTCAGCGGCTTTCGATACCATCGACCATGGTATCTTATTGCACCGATTGGGGGGGTTTGGGCTGAGAGGCACCGTTTTACGGTGGTTCTCATCCTACCTCTCTGGTCGGTCGCAATGGGTGTTGGCAGGAGGGCAGAGGTCGGCCCCGAGGCCCCTCACATGTGGGGTTCCTCAGGGGTCGGTCCTCTCGCCACTTCTGTTCAACACCTACATGAAGCCACTGGGCGAGATCATCCGTGGTTTTGGGGTGGAGTACCATCTGTACGCTGATGACACCCAGCTGTACATATCCACCCCAAACCACCCCAACGATGCCGTCGAGGTGCTGTCCCGGTGTCTGGAGGCCGTACGGATCTGGATGGGTAGTAACAAACTCAAACTCAACCCGTCCAAGACCGAGTGGCTGTGGTTTCCGGCACCCCGGTTTAGCCAGATAAATCCAACACTGGCCATTGGGGGCGAACATCTTGCCCCCGTGGAGAGGGCGCGCAACTTGGGCGTCCTTCTGGATTCCCGGCTGTCCATGGAGGACCATGTGGCAGCGGTGGCCAGGGGGGCGTTCTATCAGGTTCGCCTGATACGCCAGTTGCGCCCCTTACTAGACCGGGGGGCCCTTCGCACAGTCACTCAAGCGCTCGTGACATCTCGGCTGGATTACTGTAACGCTCTCTACATGGGGCTCCCCTTGAGGTGCACTCGAAAGCTGCAGTTAGTGCAGAATGCGGCCGCGCGGGTGGTTATGGGTGCCTCTAGGCAAGCCCACGTAACACCTCTCCTGCGCGAGCTGCACTGGCTGCCTGTGGCCTTTCGAGTGCGCTTCAAGGTGTTGACCACCATCTTTAAATCGCTCCATGGCTCGGGGCCTAGCTATATACGAGACCGCCTCCTGCCCCATACATCCCTTCGTCCGGTCCGCTCCCACAGAGCGGGCCTACTCCGGGTGCCGTCGGCCGGGCAATGCCGGCTGGCGACACCCAGGGGAAGAGCCTTCTCTGTGGCGGGCCCGGCCCTCTGGAACGACCTACCCCCCGACTTTCGCACTACCTCAGACCTCCGCCTCTTCCGCCAACGTCTTAAGACGTACTTATTCCAACAAGCCGGCCTAGGATAGCCTCCCACGTCTGACTTTTAAATATAAATTATAATTTGATTATGGTCTTAATAAACGGGTTTTAGCACGGGTGAATTAATTTAATATATATTTTAATTGATGTATATTGTATTTATGGTTTTGTATAATGCCTGTGCGCCGCCCTGGGTCCTAACAAGGAGAAGGGCGGGGTATAAATTTAATAAAATAAAATAAATAAATAAAATAACACAAGAATAATTCATCCTTAATAAAACAGATATAATATATCCAAAGTTGGGCACTTTAAATCCTAGTGATTTCTAATGCAAAATTCAACATGACATTAAATGTCTTTTCATAAGACAACAACAATGGCATTTCAAAAGGTTTATTTTTCCTGGATGATGTTTATAATATAGAAGAATATATTCCACCTTGGCACTGCCAATATATGGTAGTCTATACTGTAATTCCCAGAGTTTTTAGCTTTAGGCTTGCAATTTCAAAAGCTGCAGTTTCAACACAGCTAGAAAATGCTAGTTTTAGAACTATAATATCAGGATTTTCTACCTTTGCTTTATTTTTTCTGTTTGCTGATGTTAGCTGATATTTTCTTCAAAAACATGGATAAAGTCTTCCATTCTCCAAACTTAGCCTGCTCCAATTATAATGACCAAATATTACATGCCATGACACCTAGCTTGCTATGTGTTAAAATCTAACTAATATATTTGGTTTGTAATGATAATTTTTCAAAAAAGATAACCCTGCTTGTAGTTGCCTATATTCTTAGATGCTATCTTGATAATTCTTATGTTTTTGGCTAGTATTTAACTATTACAATTTTCACCAGTTTTAGACTGATTCTAACTGTAGATTACCCACGAATAATAATAATAATAGGTTATAAATAAAATAATATAAATAATAAAAGGTCCATTTAATGCTTGAATACTTTCCGTGTTGAGAGAATAACAATTAATCAATTTCAGAGGGCAGTTTTATTTGAAATAACCTACATCTTGTGACAATTTCTTTAACAACATCTGCCTATTCCAGGGTCCTTGGGAAGTAGGTGGATAGAAATGCCTAAATAACTGTCAACCATAATAGCACTAAACAGTAGCACTTAGTCTTATATGCCACTTCACAGTATTTTACAGCCCTCTCTAAGGGGTTTACAGAGTCAGCATGTTGCCCCCAACAATCTGGGACAACATTTTACTGACTTCAGAAGAATAGATGGCTGAGTCAACCTTGAGCTGGTGAGAACTGAACTGTAGAATTGCAGTGACCTAGCAATCAGCAGAAGTAGCCTGCAGTACTGTATTCCAACCACTGCACCACTATGGCTCATAATAAACAATACAGCAAAACAATACAACAAAATAGTTCTTTTGAACATTGGTGTTTAGGTGTCACCTCCAAGTCAGATTGGAGTTTGAGAGTGTCTAAACCTAATGAAATAAGTAAATAAATAATGTAACAGATGTTTTTCTCCAAATTAATAGAGGCAGTAGATATTTTTTAATGTTGAAATAATTCAAATAGGGGGAATTATATCAACTTGTGTCTACATCAGGAGTCCCCAACCTTTTTTGCACCAGGGACCGGTTTCATTTTAAAGAAAGTTTTGCGGACCGGCTGAGTGGCTCAGCAGTCATGTGACTGGGTGGGCGTGGCCAACTTGGAAAATGTGAAACTCACTTAACAATGATCTTGGTTAACAACCAAACTTTTGGGCTCAATTGTGGTCATACTTTCTTTCTTTCTTTCTTTCTTTCTTTCTTTCTTTCTTTCTTTCTTTCTTTCTTTCTTTCTTTCTTTCCCTCTTTCTCTCTCTCTCTTTCTCTCTCTCTCTTTCCCTCTTTCTCTCTCCCTTTCTGTCTGTCTTTCTCTTTCTTTCTTTCTCTTTCTTTCTCTCTCTCCCACTTTTTTTCTTTTTTTTTCTTTCTTTCTTTGTCTCTTTCATTCCCTTTCTCTCTCTCTTTCTCTCTCTTTCTTTCTTTCCCTCTTTCTCTTTCTTTCTTTCTCTCTTTCTTTCTCTTTTTCTTTTTCTTTCTCTCTTTTTTTCTTTCTCTCCCTTTTTTTCTGTTTCCTTTCTGTCTCTCTGTCTTTTTCTGTCTGTCTTTCTCTTTCTTTCTTTCTCTCTCCCCCCCACTTTTTTCTTTCTTTCTTTCTGTCTATTTCTTTCCCTCTCTCACTCTCTTTCTTTCCCTCTTTCTTTTTCTTTCTTTCTCTCTTTTTTCTTTCTCTCTTTTTTTCTCTTTCCTTTCTGTCTCTCTGTCCCTCTCTTTCTGTCTGTCTTTCTTTTTCTTTCTCTCTTTCTTTCTTTCTCTCTCCCACTTTTTTCTTTCTTTCTCTTTTTCTTTCTCTCTCTCTATCTCTGTCTCTCTCCCCTTCGTCCGCCCATCTGTCACTATGTGTGTGTGTGTGTGTGTGTGTGTGTGTGTGTGTCTGGCATTCACGCACTTAATCACTTTCTGCGTCTCTCTCCCTCCCTCCCTCCCTCCCTCTCTCTGTCTCTCTGTGTGTTTCTGTCACTCTCTGATTCCCCCCTCCCTCCCTGTCTCTCTCTGTGTCTGTGCCTCTCTCTGTCTGTCTGTCATCGTCCCCGCCCCGCCCGCCCCCCGCCGAGCCTCCTCAGCCGGGCCTGCTGCGCTCACCGCCGTGCTTGGTTGCTCATTCGCTCACTCAGGCTCCTTCCAGGAACTGAGAAGCCTCCGTGTGTGTGTGAGAGAGAGAGAGAGAGAAACGGCAACCCCTGGAAGACGACGAGTGGCCGGCATGCCGGCTGTGGAGGGAGGAAGGGGGAGGGAGGAAGGAAGGGAATCGATGGCCAGGAGTCCCACCGCCGACGAGGGTGGAGGAAGAGCCACACTCCAAAGGCGCGAACAGCCGCGCCTGCGCTCTCCTGTGCGCTCTGTCCAGGGGGCTGCCCCCTCCTCCCTCCTCCTCCTCCTCTCCAGCCCCGCGGCCCGGTTCCTACCAAGCCACGGACCGGCACCGGTCCGCGGCCCGGGGGTTGGGGACCCCTGGTCTACATGATACCCAGTGACTAGTTGTAGGATTGCAGTTGAACATTGTCAATGTATAAACTACTGTCATCAACTGCCAAGTTTCAATTTCAGATTTATTCAGAAGAACTATATCAATGCATATTTATCGCACAGATTTATCCTTAAATAATCCATCAGCAATTAATGGCTGCGGATACCTGCATTATATACACCTCTATATGGAGGAAATATTTTTGAAAAGCCCCAGTCTGAACAGATGATGTAGCAGAGGCAGTTCCTATCTACCTCAGGTTTCTTTTGTCAATGTAAAAGTCAGAATATCATATTGTGCTCGTTAAGATAAATCACCATTTAAAATCCATCTGTATGGACATGTTCAAAAGAAAGGGGTAAAAATCAATAATGTAAATATGCCCACAACTCTTACTACCAATTTAACCAGATTTCAGGTAGCAAATTGGTAGCAAAATATAAGTGAACATTCAGTGTTTCATGCTGCATTAATTTCATGCTAATTAAATCATCATAGCATTGAATAATATCCATGAAATCCTACATATTCTTGAGTTCTTGGGTGGTTTGTCCTGTAATGTCTGCTCTGAGTCTATTTTCAAAGGAAAGAATAAAGGGATTGGAACAAAAAGGCCAAATAATATGTGGTAATCAAAATCAGAGAATAGAAGTGGAAACACAGGTAGATCCTGTAATATCTTTGAATTTTTCAGCTGCAATCAGAGCTTAAGGAGCTTTTTGGATGAGAAATGAAATGTCTTCAAAGAAAAATTAGAGAGTCAAGTTGCCTTTTGAAAAAGCACCTTTGGGACCGTAATTTTAGTGCTTGAATCATAAATACTACCAACCACTGTCAAGTAGAAGAAGACAACCAGTTTGGTTTAGTGGTTAAAGCACCAGGCTAGAAACCAGGAGACTGTGAGTTCTAGTTCCTCATTTGGCATGAAAGTCAGTTGGGTAATTTTGGCCCAGCCATTCTCTTTTCAACCTAACCCCCTCACCAGGTTGTAGAGAAACAGGAGAAGGAAATAGTATTAGGTATGTCCACCATATTGAGTTACTTACAAAATAATTCTGTTATTAATAATAATAACCAATTTCATTGTATTTAAGTACAATGACAATAAAGATTATACTTATAATAAAGGTAGGGTTAAAAGAAAAGAAAAGGGTAAATAGCAGACAATATCAATAGATAGGCTTGACATTCTTGGGTAAAATAGCTTCCCTAAAATGAAAACAATGAGGAATGAAAGCAAAACTGACTAGGAAATTAAACATTATCAAAGGCTGGAAGGAACTTTTACTTTAGTCCACCTTGTGTCTCTGCATCAACACTCTGCTTAAAAATCATTTTTATGCAAATTCTTTTCTTTACCCACACTGTTATCACTCTTCTGACTGTTTTATGTAGCCTATCAACCTAGTTGTTAAGCAAGGCTTTTGTTTCTTTGGTTTTGAAATTCTAAGAAGAGGAGGTACCAATCTAGCAGGTTTTGTAGTTGTTAAAAGAAACCAGCTATATCCATTGTGGTTTCCCCTAAAAGTTCAGCTTTCAGCCAATATGGTGCATTGAAAAGGATGACGAGATGGTGGCACATTCCCACTAAGGAAAGTTTCTTGTGATATCTGTCCAGAAGTGTCATTACTAACAATAAGAGAGAGCATCCCGCTGCCACCTGATTAGTTGAGTGGATCAGATTGATGTGTGTCTTACTGGATTTGACTGAACTACTACTCAGTTTATTCTATATTTGCTTACAAAGTGGTTGCTAATTTAGGTAGCACTTCTGTTCTAACCTGAAACATCTTCTTTCCAGTACTGTATTGACTGAGTTTAGACTCATATATTGGTCTGAACAATTCTATAGCTACTAGATGTCTCTACACGTATGTTTTACTAGATGTAAATTTTACTGGGTCTCTTTCTCCTTCTGGTTTCTTGCACTCTATTGGTCAGAACATTCTACAGTCTATATGGACAAGATGTCCATTTTCCATTTCTCACATTCCCACAAGGCTGTCATTACACACAGGGAGAGTATTCCCAAGAAACTTAGAAAAACTGCTAAACAAATGGTAACAGGATACCTGATCCAGAGTTAGGTAACTGTCTCATATGTTACTACATTGATGGTCTGCTAATCCAGAGGGACTTTAGAACGCTAAGATGTCTTCCTGTTGTGTAACTCTATACTAGAATTACAAATACATTATGTATTAGAAGAATTTTCTGTGTAATCAATCCATCTAACTGAGAGCAACTCTGTGCATGCAGACTACAAAGTTGCAGAATTAGGAGCTATATGGGTTGTTTCAGATGATTTCAGCATAACAAATCCTCAAATAAATTTATCTGAATTACCTTAGAAAACAGAATAGAGTTACATGTTAGCGTGTATTATACATTATGTGCATTTATCCACTATTCAAATACTATGCCTGAAGCTTTTAGTCTCCCTAAAAGTAAACTACATCCCAGTGTGATTTCAGGGTCTATCGGTCCAATATACAGTATATAAAGGACACCTTTCTCCTGTAGTCAATGTTTTCATGTAGATATGTATGCATTAATTAAGCACAATTTATGTGCGCCATGATTTAAAAGGTATAAAAGTCTAGTCCCTTTCTCATGGAACTTATAATGTAATTATGATGTAAGGGGAATAACACAGATGTAGAGCCTCTTAGATAAATATATAGGGAAGAAGTTATTTTTCTCTCAAACCAACGTCATGTGCATCTCCTACTTTATAAATGCAGTTACCATGAGCTCTGGCTTATTCACATCTATTCATTTTGATCATTGATTGCTGGCACATTATCCTTACAGGCAATCAGTGGCAAGTACATTTAAGTATAATAGAGTGGGAACTGAAACTTCTGCCTATAATCGCTTTACCTATAAACGTTGTCCTTTTTTTTTAATGCCAATGTAGCACAATTAGGGTAGCACAATTAGGACATGGGCTAAAGTGAATAGACAAGCATAGACAAGGAAAGTACAATTAAACAGAGGGAGCTTTAGTGGGAAAATATTAAATTCTACAGATTGGGAAAGATTCTCTGTCATATAACTAGTGCTTGTAGCACATTTGGAAACCTACATTCTTCTTGGCACCTCAAAACAAACAGACACAACAAAATATGTATGCTGTGCTGTAAAAATAGATGTATAGTGAGGAGATGTAAAATTCTGTATATAAGCCATTACAGCACTATCCTATGTTATACAGGTAGTCCTCGAATTGCAACCAAAATTTGAGCCCAAAATATATATCGCTAATGGAAACATTTGATAGGTGAGTTTTGCTCCATTTTACAACTTTTCATGCCACATTTGTTAAGTGAATCACTGCAGCTGTTAAAATTAGCAGCACTGTTGTTAAGTGAATCTAGATTTCCCATTGGAAATTGTTAGAAAATCACAAAAGGTGATCACATGACTCCGGGATACTGCAACCGTCATAAATGTGAATCAGTTGTCAAGCATCTGAACGTAAATCACATTGGGGATGCTTCAACGGTCCTAAGTGTGAACAATGGTCATAAGTCACTTTTTTCAGTGCCATTGTAAGTTTGAATGGTCACTAAGTGAACTGTTGTAAATCAAGGACTACCTGTAGTTTTATTACTATATTTTATTGTGACTGTACTGTATCCCAAGGATCTGTCAGTACTCTGCAAGGATTTCTGAACTGGGAGACTGCAGACAGCAGTATTGTTGGAGATTATCTATTTATCTATCTGTCTGTCCGTCCGTCCGTCCGTCCATCCATCCATCTCTCATCTTTATTGTTCTTTTTTCTATTTTCTATTCTCCACAACAACCCTGTAAAGTGAGTTGGACTGAAAGAGAGTGACATATCACCTGGATATGTTTCATGCCTAAAACTGGATTAGAACTCACAATCTCCTGGTTTCTAGGCCAAATTTTAACTATTAGACCAAATGGGCCGTCATATTGTAGACTGGTATTGATAAATTAAATGTAGGCAACTGAAGGTATAAATTTAATCATATATGAAAAGGCTAACATCTACAGTACTTCTACTTTGAATTAGTCTCATCTGGTTGTTTTGGATACATTTAAAGATAGGAAGACATAGAGTAATTTGAGGTAAATGAAGAACCAAAGATGAATTTAGGCAAAATTGTGCAGATTTCTATTTGTGCAGCATTTATGAATTACAAACCAAATTACAAACATTAAAATCAGATCATGAAAACAAACATAACAAAATAATATAATGTACAAATATTTGATATGAATTAATGTGGACACATGAATGGATAGGTGGGAATGACAAAGTGAGTAAAATAAATAAATAATGGAGCCGTTCAAAGGTCCAAAGGAAAAGAAATGCTGACTTGTGAACATTTGCTATAAAAGAGCTCTGTTTGTTGTGAGTATACAATTTAAGTATAAACTTAAATAGGCCAAAGGAATAAATATAAAAGCATGGTTGATTTTGACTGCTTAATATGCCATGTTAATAGAGTTAGAGAAATATATAAAGAAACATATAACAGTAAGGAAGACATATGAAAACATATGAAATGTTTTCATTTGGCCTGGGGAACACCATGTTTTAATACAGTCAAGAGTGGACTGAGAGAAAAAATAGGATATTGGAGAAAAGATAAAGGAAAGGAAAGAATGAAAAAAGAGTGACTACAGGAAGAGAACGTGCAAGTACTGTATGAAAAGCATTAGTAGACAGGTTTCATTTCCCAATGAAAAGAATAGTAGTTGCAACTTGCAAGAAAAGGAGATATGTAAGCTGTATTATGGAGTGTCATAGAACTGGATGCAGTTACAATATGGTAGGTATGAAAAAAAGATGTTTGGTGAAGTGAAAGAAGCTGTGGGTTAGAAAAATATATAATCTTTTTGATAGGTATTGTGTAAAGCAGGGATGTCCAAACTTGGGAACTTTAAGACTTGTGGACTTCAACTCCCAGAATTCCCCAGCCAGCATAGCTGGCTGGCGAATTCTGGGAGTTGAAGTCCACAAGTCTTAAAGTTCCCAAGTTTGGACATCCCTGGTGTAAAGAATATAAAAAAACGTAACTGCAAAATATAGTGTCAAAAAAGGGATGATAAAGAAAAAATGAAAAAGAAGACCAATCCTGATGATGTTTCAGGCATGAAAAAAGAGGATTAAACAAGTAGCCTGCAGCAAACTGAGTGGAATAAAAAAACAAGTATGAAATTATTTTGGATGAAATTGAGGGCAAAGCAATACTGGAAGGAATATTTTAAAGGTTTGAATGTGAATGACAACACACACGTGTTTGCGTGCACACACACACACACGCACACATACTGAAGTGTACACCTGAGACAAATGTTATATATATTAAAATCCAAGAGCAAAAAATGATAAAAGGTGAATCACGAATGCTACGAGATGGTTAGCACTGATGCTGGTAAAGACTGAAGAAATTGAAAATATGAATGTGTTTTGCGTATGGAGTGGCTGTGGTAGAAAGCTGCGATAATTCCAATACTGTTCCCCAAAGAGAAATGATATCAAAGGTATCAACGAACAATTGCAAAATCCACAGAGAGATTAGTTTGTTAACTGTATCTGGTAAGTTATTTGATAACCTTTTGATTGAAAGAGTGATAATGGCCAAAACTGGGAATTTTAGGCTGGACAGAGGATTTCGTCTTTCAGCAGGTCACTAAAGAACATATGAAGACATTCAGAGTCATCTTGATCCGTGTGCAGCAAATAAATTTAATAACAAATAATGAAAGTTGGAAATTAATTGTAAATGCGCTGTTTGAGAACAAGCAGATAATAGTGAACACACATTTGCATGCACTTAAAATTGAAGGTTGATTATTGAATGTGATAAGAGCAGTATATGAAATAAAGTGCATGAGTCTTAAAGGAAAGCTTAATAAATGTTTCTGCTCTATGCAGAGTATAAGACAAAGGTATCTTCCATTGGTTGTTTAATATAGTTATAGATATGAATATGAGAAATGCCCGTGGTTATGCTAAAGACATATGGCTGTGGATTTAAATGTAGATGTTCTTTGGTATGAAGATGCCATGTCAGGCTGAGAATTTATGTAATGTGCAGCAAGAGTTAGATACCTTGAATATATTATGTAGACTAGTAGCATGAAAAATTAAAATATCAAGGATCAAAGTTTGAAAAAGAAGTGGAATTCTACATAAATAAGTTTATATAATTTAACTTCTGAACATTTAAAAAATGTTCAGTAAAGAGGGATAGTGGTGGAAAAATGTTAAAAGTACAGGTAGTCCTCAACTTACAACCACCATTGAGTCCAACTTTTTGTTGCTAAGTGAGACATTTGTTAAGTGAGGTTTGCTTCATTTTATGACCTTTCTTGCCACAGTTGTTAAGTGAATCACTGAAGCTGTTAAATTAGTAACACAGTTGTTAAGTGAATCTGGCTTTCCCATTAACTTTGCTTGTTAGAAGGTCGCAAAAGCTGATCACAACTGCAGTCGATCACATGACCTTGGTATACTGCGATCGTCATAAATATGAGTCAATTGCCAAGCGTCGGAATTTTGATCAGGGTGCTGCAACAGTCATAAGTGTGAAAAATGGTCATAGGTCACTTTTTCAGTGCCGCTGTAACTTTGAACGCTCACTAAATGAACTTTTGTTAAGTCAAGAACCACATATTACTGGTAGAAAAGTATTATGTAGTATGTTATCGGATGTAAGTCAAGAAAGTTGGAAGAATCAAAAAAATTGCTCATCTTATCCTGTGGAAGTGAGAGTTGGAGATACGAAGAGAAACATAGAAATGGGTTGCAGCAAGAATGGGATATCTAGAAGCACATATAGAAAAAATATGAACAAGAAGGGACAATCGCTGAATGATTGAGAATGCAAAAGAAACTGACTACCACAGTCAGAAGAGCAACACACTGAACTGATTTAGTTACACAGAGAGATTTAATGAGGCTTAAATCACACAATGAATATTAAAAAAAGAGTGAAAGTTGTGGTAGAAGAAACCTCATAGAGACCTCAGAACAATAAAAAATAGTTGATTGAAGGACAAAATACGAGGAATGAATCAGTGCATGGACAGGAGGCCTGTATGCATAGCTTGGAAGGGGAAACATGTTATAAACATGTTATATGTATTGTCATGTTTTTAGTAGTTTTTAATTTTACCTGTACATCGCCCTGAGTCCCCTCGGGGGGGGGAGGGCGGTCTAGAAATCCAATAAAATAATAATAATAAATAATAATATAAAAAAATACAGAGGGACCTCGGTTGCCAACCATAATTCATTCCAGGACTTTGGTCGGCACCCGATTTGGTTGTGACCAGAAGGAAGACAAAACTGTGCATGCACGCACGCACAAAAAATGGCGCGGGAGGGGAAATTGCCGCAGCTGTGTTTATTCGGCAGCTGAGGATGTGTTCGTGATGTGAATGAAACATGTAGCAGATTTTTTGGTCGCCATCCGAATTGCTTGTCATATGAGGTTCAGGATCCGAGGTCCCACTGTATAGTGATGGGCTTGGTGTAAATTAGTCGTTTCCTTTCCTATTCCTTTCCTCCTGGCTTGATTTATTTGCTTGCTATTTTTCATTCCTTTTGTGCAGTTTATATAATCCTGCTTGTTCCAAAAGCACCATTATGCAAACAGTGTTGTATATTGACTATGCATTGACAGGATCCCAACCCACTTGAGAAATGTTGTTGTCAAGCCAGGTGTACCGTGAAAGACTCTGTTGCTGGATTGTGGAATCAAAAGGGAAGCTGATTTAGTGCCCACAAAATTCCAAAATTATACACACACAAAAGAGAGACAACATGTAACAGCCCCTTGCCAATTTATAGAGTATCACTCAGTATTCCTTTTTATTACTATAGAAGTCAATTTGCAGCTTGTTTCCTTTTTCCCTCGAACTTGATTAATTACCATCTTAACCTAACTACTGTTCCCTTTCTTATAAATGGCCTCTCTCTAAAATGCTGCTCTTGCAAAAAATAAAACAGGAAAAAGCTTCTAGCTCTTTTTTTTAGTACTTCAGCCCTTCCTAACCTTGCTATTTTTCAAATTTATGGTCTTTTCCAATAGAGCTTGTGTGAATATTATAGCAAATCAAATAAAATAAAGAAGAGGGTAGCTCTTTAAGTGATACTTCTAGGTCTTGGGGATTTCCCTTCCCCCTCTTCTTGCTAAATATTGCATTTAGGTGTATATGTTAGCATTTGATAACTCAATATGTTGATCAGATACTACTTCGGAGAAATTGCATTGCTTGCTGATTAATTTCTTCTCCCTCGGTGTACCCCACCCCGTGTCCAATACCATATTAAAAGCATTAATGTAAAAAGAATCCTCCCCTTGAGCAACATTTTGAGAATATAATAACCAAGTAGCAAATACCATAAGCTTTTCTCAAAGCTGCCATTCATTTCAATGGGACATTTGCTCAAGACAGAATAGTGGGAGCACAGGGCTAAATTGTTGGTAATGGTTTTTTTTAAAATGCATACTAGTCAAATAAAACAGGATTTATGCTAGCTCTTCCTCATGTAGTATGGTCTTTAGAAAGTGCAAATCTAGTGCAAGCAAAATCATGCCAAGCTATAAATGCAACATGAACAGAGATGCAAAATCACTAAGTCCAAGATATTTCCTTACCATCTCTCTCTCTCTCTCTCTCTCTCTCTCTCTCTCTCTCTCTCTCTCTCTCTCTCTCTCTCTCTCTCTCTCTCTCTCTCTCTCTCACACACACACACACACACACACACACTATCTATCTATCTATCTATCTATCTATCTATCTATCTATCTATCTATCTATCTATCTATCTATCTATGCAGTATATAAATTAGATAGATATAGTTTGATAGATTGATAGATTGATAAATAGACAGACAGATAATATTGTACTCACTACTGATTGGTTCAAGGCAGGTAAAGCTTCAAACATGATGGATGGACTATTATCATAAAACTCCAGAGAATACAAAGTCTCTACATGACATAAATTTGTGACAAAATATTCGTGTTGCTGGAGCTTTACTGATTACTACTAATGCTTATTTTAAAAAGAATCAAAACATGAATTTGTCTCATGCTACAGAAATGACGGAGACTAAGAACTGCCAACTTATATTAAGTTTTCTTTCTTTCTTACTAGGTTCATCATTCTTCCCAGTGCAATGCTGTGATACATATTATACTGCCTCGATTTCTTGGGTTAACTTTTTAGAAGCTAATTTGGTAATATTCCCTTCTAATATTCCTCTCATATTCTTTTTCTAACATGCAAACCTCAGCTCCTCTTTTGAAAAGTAGGTCTTATATTTATTGAAACATAACCATCACCCACCAAAGAAAACTGAAATATGGAATGTTTAGATCTCACCATTCTTCCAAAGAACTCATGCATTGGTTTGTTGACCTATATACAATATCCTGTAGGGGGAAAAGGTTAAGCAGAAAGAGACTGACCCAAAAATAGATGGTGTCGAAAGCACAACTCAATAGTTCTAGCTCTACTTTACAACAACAGAGAAGAACAAGAAGAAACCCATGGGTTACTTTTTCTTTGTTTAATAGGATTTGATGGCTTAAGACTGCGAGGCAAAACAATAATATGTCACCTTCAGGTTGAGTAAAGTGCAATGTGTGCGAAAGGGTCTTTTGCAACCCCTCCCGCCAAAAAACCCCTCCTTAAAGGTCCAGGAAACCAGCAACAAAATAATCCAAGTATTCCGTATGGCCATTTTGATAGAACAAATTCTGGCATCACAAAAGATGGAAATGGGTAGAGTGTCACAGATAATTTTTTGTGTGTGTACTTATCTCACATTTACTTACCGTATTTTTTGGACTATAAGACAATTGGCATATAAGACGCATCATGATTTTGAAGAGGTAATTTTTTTAAAAAGCTGTTGCTTAAGCCTCACAAACTCTCTGCATGCCTTGTTTTTTTGCAAAAAAAAAAATGAGCATGCAGAGCTTTGGTAGGCTTGTAGAGTGCTCATGGGGGCTAGAAGGGCCAACAAATGAGCAAAACATGGGCTGTTTTTTGCACACACAAAAGAGCACGCAGAGGCATTGGGAAGCTAGTAGAGTGCTCCTGGTGGCTGGGGGGAGTAGAAATGAGCAAAGATGGCCCATTTTCTGCTAATTTTTGCCTTCCACAGCCCTCAGGAGCACTTTGCAAGCCTCCCAAACCCTCTGCATGTCCATTTTTGCAAAGGGAGCAGGGTTTCGATAGGCCAAAAAAATGCTGTATTCAGTGTATAAGATGCACCCAGATTTTCACCCTCTTTTTGGGGGGAAAGGGTGCATCTTATAGTCCGAAAAATATGGTAATCACTAGGTTTTTTTTCTTTGTAACCTTCCATATACTTCAGCCATTAAACTACAGGATAAATTGTATCTTTTTTTAAAAATAAAATGCTGCTTTCCATATATTTTCCAAAGAACATTAAATTGTGAGCATACTTCTAGTGAACAAGCTCAAGGAGCTGCAGGTTTTATTCATTAGAAGGAATTCTTGGTTAATTTCGTTAGTTTTGTTTACAACAAATCCCGGTTATTGTTAATTTAAAATTATACTTATTTGCTATAAACACATCATTAAGATAATCTTTTTCAATTTTCAGTCCCAGGTCTGTATAACCTGGCAATTGTTATCTAGTAGACCAACAGACCAGAAAGCTACGCAAAACAGTTTTTGTAGGCTATTCAATTCCTGGATTTTTATAATACATTTTGGCTTAGATCCAACAAAGCAGAAGGGTATGGGATGCCACATTCTTGCACAATCTAGCAGATGGTGCGGAATGCTGGAAGTGATCTGTAGATCAATGACTCAGTCATCAGTAGCATCTGTGCCATGATTTGTTGTGATTATTACAGTATATTTTTCCCATACTGAACTAGGACGGTTTAGTCTTCATTCTTGTGTATCTTCGGGAAGTCGTTTGTTTTTTAAACACAATAAAAATGAATTAATGATTCTAAATATGCAGGATTACACTATTAAACATAAAATACTGGAAAATAATCAATGGTTTGCAAGTCATCTGATCACTGCAAGATGATTAATATTGCTGTCTCAGCAACTGCAATCGTTACCTTGTTAATTAACCTCTTCGACCTTTTGACCTTTCAACTTTTGTTACACATTAGTTTTTCAAAGTTTTGTAGCTATTTGTATTTGATTAGGTTAAAAAAACCAAATGAAAAGTATTTTTCCAGTTTATTAAAATAACCCTTGAGTCTTACAAATTAGAAAGTATTGTACATGTTTTTAGAAGAAACGGTATTTATTATAAATCAGATCTAGGACACATATTCTGAATGGTGGCTTTGTTCCCACCTCATTTTTATTTTGGCAGCTTACTGTTCGTTAATAGCTCTGGCTACCAGGAAGCTGGCTTTTCAAAATTTCTCTCTCACCCTAATTATAATTACAATGTATAAATCACACAATGATCAATTATACAAATTTTAGGTTCATGCATTATTTAATCTAGCATTTGAATCCACCCAACAGGAGCCCAGGAAATTCCAGTCTCTTTCTCTTTGTATGCAAACAATCCCTTTGTGAACCAAGTATAAAAATGCAAAATACCAAATGTCTCCTGAATTATGAAAATATTTAAGGGAAGTGACATCATCAAAACTGAATATGGCTCTATTCCTATTCCTGCCGTATTTAGTAAGTATAGGGTTGTAATTCTGCCACTATAACTGGTTTACTCAGTAAATTCTGCAGTACTGATAATAAACTAATCTCAAAAGAAGAGTAAGCTACACATTCAGTTTTGTTATATATTTGCTATAAATTTAGTCCCATATTTCAAGTATTAAGAAATGCACACATATGTTAAAATACTATGAACACAGACTTGTAAAATATTCATTCACAATGCATACAGTAAAATGCATAAAATGCCAACAAAAGAGAATGTTTCAAAAACTAATCAGAACTCAGTAGGAATTCAAGGGGGCCATCAATATTAGTGTGATGTATTGGCACTGGAAAAGAGCACCACTGAAAAATATAAAGGATTTTTTATACAAATCAGCCTTCCTGAACTTGACTTCCATCAAGTTTGTTTAAATTCCATAATCCTTAGTTTGGATTATGCAACATTAGTTTGGTCAGATCAATGTGTGAGAAATTGAAATCCAATATATCTGGACTTAGATTATTTGGTTGGAAAGAATGAATAAGATTATGGGCAAGAAGTTACATCATTAGGGATCTGATCCACGTTACGAACTATAAATTATATGAACAACTCTAGGGCAGGGGTCCCCAACCTTTTTTGCACCAGGGACCGGTTTCATTTTAAAGAAAATTCTGCGGACCGGCTGAGTGGCTCAGCAGTCATGTGACTGGGTGGGCGTGGCCAACTTGGAAAATGTGAAACTCACTTAACAATGATCTTGGTTAGCAACCAAACTTTTGGCCTCAACTGTAGTCATAAGTTCTTTCTTTCTTTCTTTCTTTCTTTCTTTCTTTCTTTCTTTCTTTCTTTCTTTCTTTCTCTTTCTCTTTCTTTGTCTCTGTCTCTCTTTCTTTCTCTCGCTATTTCTTTCTTTCTCTTTCTCTCTCTTTCCCTTTCTCTATTTCTTTCTCTTTCTTTCTTTTTCTCTTTCCCTCTTTCTCTTTCTTTTTCCTTCTCTTTCTGTATCTTTTTCTGTCTCTTTCTTTCCTTTCTGTCTCTTTCTCTCTGTCTGTCTTTCTCTCTCTCCCACTTTCTTTTTCTTTTTTCTCTTTCTTTCTCTCTGTCTCTCTCCTTCATCCGCCCATCTCTGTCACTCTGTGTGTATGTGCGTGTGTCTGTCTGTCTTGCATTCACTCAATCACTCATTCTGTGTCTCTGTCTATCTTTCTCTCCCTCTCTCCCTCTCTCTGTCTCTCTATGTGTGTCTGTCGTCGTCATCGTCCCCCCCCCCCAGCCTCCTCAGCCCGCCTGCTGCGCTTGGTCGCTCGTTCGCTCGTTCAGGCTCCGTGGCTGGGTAGGAGCCGGGCTGGAGAGGAGGAGGAGGGAGGAGGGGGCAGCCCATTGGGCAGAGCTTGCGGGAGAACGCAGGAGGATGGTGGGGGCTCTTCCTCCACCCTCGTCGACGGAGAGACTCCTGTGCGCCGCCAGAGCAACCCTCCCTACAGCCGCCAGTTCCCTCCCCCGCCCGCGGAGCCTCCGCAGCCCCTGGAAGAAAATGAGTGGCCGGCATGCCAGCAGGGGAGGGAATCGGTGGCCGGTCCGGCGGCGCCCAGGAGTCCCTCCATCGACGAGGGAGGAGGAAGAGCCACACTCCAACGACGCGAACAGCCGCACCTGCATTCTGCTCTGCTCAGGGGGCTGCCCCCTCCTCCCTCCTCCTCCTCTCCAGCCCTGCAGCCCGGCTCCCATCCAGCCACGGACCGGCACCGGTCCGCGGCCCGGGGGTTGGGGACCCCTGCTCTAGGGTATTCTTTCCTTCTGTCTCTGGCCATGTTTTATTACGTTTGGACTAGTGTATGTGTGTGTGTGTATGTATACATACATACATACATACATACATACATACATACATACATATATATGTTTTCGTAGATTTTCACGGGTGTAGGTATGCTGGCATAGCTGGCTTCGGGGATTTTCCCGTGTATATAGCATGGAGATGTTATTGCAACGTTTCGACAAGATCTCACTTGTCATCATCAGGCAGTCACAGACAGAAGCCTGCCTGATGATGACAAGTGAGATCTTGTCGAAACGTTGCAATAACATCTCCATGCTATATACACGGGAAAATCCCCGAAGCCAGCTATGCCAGCATATATATGTTAGTTTTTATGTGCTGATCAATAAATTTATTTAAATTTGAGAGACCTAGATCTATTTCGAGCTTATTAGCTCTCATCAGTTGGCCACACTCTACTGGGATTCGAACTGGGGCTGCAATGCATCCAAGGCAGAAGCCTAGCAATTCAGCCTAATTGGTTCTACCCATTTCATCAGCTAAGACAGGAGTATTTAGTATAGATAATTGTTTTCACAACTTCCTGTAAGGGCCCCATTAAGGGAGGAGACATACTGTTTCCCTCTCTGCCTTTCGGCTCATCACCAGAGACCATCTAGACAGAGATGGCTGAATTAGGCTGAATTGCTAGGCTTCTGCCTTGGATGCATTGCAGCCCCGGTTCGAATCCCAGTGGAGTGTAGCCAACTGATGAGAGCTAATAAGCTCGAAATAGATCTATCTTGGTCTCTCAAATTTAAATAAATTTATTGATCAGCACATAAAAACTAACACACATATCTAAAAAAATTACACAACGTAACTAAACATGGTTCTCTGTCTAGATGGTTTCTGGTGATGAGCCGAAAGGCAGAGAGGGAAACAGTATGTCTCCTCCCTTAATGGGGCCCTTACAGGAAGTTGTGAAAACAATTATCTATCTATCTATCTATCTATCTATCTATCTATCTATCTATCTATCTATCTATCTATCTATCTATCTATATTGATTAGCTCATAAAACTAACACACACACACATATATATATACACACATATGCGCATATGTATATGTATAAGTGTTGTGGCCCAGCCGGCTCCAGATGAGCTGCTGATGGACTCTTCTAGCGAAGAGCCCTATGAGTCTGCTTTGGAGGAGGATGGAGGCCTGGAGGAGGGCTCAGCGTCAGAGCAGGACTCAGAGAGGCTAGTTGGCCACCAGGAGATGCCTGGGTCATGGAGCAGTGGGGAGGTTCAAAGGCAGTTTGTCCATGATGCCAGAGCGCGCAGGGCTGAGAGGCGGAGGCAACAATTACATCAGAGGCAGGCTCGCAGACAATGATTAAGAGCCAGGTGGTTGCTGAGTGGCTCCTCCCAAGAGAGCTTATAGGTGAGATGTTGGGAGGGGACATTTGCAGGAAGTATTCCAGAAAACCTGAGCCTTCTAGTCGTGTTTGGGATTACGTGGGCTCTTAGCCAAAGTATTCGCTTATCTCGTAATTAAGCAGTGGCAAGCAGCCAAGCCTGTGTGTTGTGTGATTCAGCCCGTGGGACAGAACATATATGTATATGTATATGATAATGCCAGATTTGTTGGGTATGAGAAATGTAGAAGAAAGAGGTATAGCAAAAGTATCTTTGTATATAGCTGGGGAAAGTAACGTTTGTTTGAAATCTTGGACAACTGTTAAAAGGAAGGAAATAAACTTTATGGGTGCTTAACTATCTGCCTTTCCAAATAGCCTAACAAAAACAAACTGTGTGGGCTATTGAAATTGTAATTCAGCAAGGGCCACAGGTTGTATCTAAGAGTAATGTCAAACTCAACATAAAACAGCCATCTATTTTTCTTCCTAGATTGTGTATAATTTCACAACACTAAGAAACAAGTCTATTTATTTAGAAGAAATTCTAGATCAGTGCAGCTAAATAAAAATTGGCATTTGTGACACACACATGGGAATACAATATAACTAAGATTGATTGTTCATGTAAAGTGCTGAATTAGTTACTTCATAAATATCACACACAAAAACTGACCAAGTGAACACTCAGCAGAATTTGAATACTTGTTGAAATATCCTCAACTACTTCGATAACAATTGCATTCATCCCTCTTCTGAAATGGAAAAATTGTTTCTTCCCACAATGACACAGGATCATAGCACTGAGTTTGCTCAGCTATGGTCAGTGATTCTTAACTATGGAAAATGATGGAAGAAAAAACACAAGAATAGTATCGGATATTTTAGAGAGGAGATGTCTTCAATGGGACCATTTATATGGGATTTTTTCCTATATTCACAGTTGGGGACAGAAAAACCCAAAACAAGATGGCAGGACAACTATGCAATCTTGAAGCTTTGCCCTTTCAGATGCATAGAAACTTCAACTCCTTTACAAAAGAATGGAGCGTCAATTGTGCAATTCTCCCTTTATATCTACTTGCTTTTGATTTAAACTACTACTGCTTTTTTTCCTTACTACCCCTGCTTAGGATATTAAGAGCAGTGAGTAACAAACAGAGCTATGGGATAACAGGTCAAAATGGAGTCCTTGCCTAAGTCTGGACTTTATTTAAGAAATGCAGTATTAGAATACAATGCCGCTAGAAATTCTTACAAAACTGTGTAAGATACAAATACAATATGAGGTACACTTACAACTCATAAGGTGTATTACAGTGTTCTGACCTAGGCTTTCTGAGATCGTAAAAAGTACACGCTTAGTCCCCAAAACACTCTTTTTATTTCAACGGCTGTGAATTATTTTAATTCATATGTAATTATGTAATGAGTCACAAATAGTTTGTTAAGAGTCTGACAGCAGTCTGCCAAAGTCTTTTGGGATAAGACTGATAAGTACCCACCTTTATCTCCCTTGAAACATTGCCAAAGACCTAATTAGCAATTAGCTTTGCAAGGCCACACGGAATCAAAACAGAGCTTCAGACTTTAAACCGACCAGAACGAACAAGATTACTTCCTGCAAAGGGTCACGTGCCTTTGTTCCTCCTTTATATCTTATGGGAGGGGCCAATCATCTCCAAGCCTTACTCCTGAGTCACACCTTTCATCTTAACTGTTCTTGCCTTCTGGGAGCTCTGTGCATGCGCGTACTGGGAACAGGGGGAGCCTGTTCCTCTGCCTCGCTGATGTTCGACTCTGGAGGCTCCGGAGGTGGCACATAGCTTCCAGATGGCCCTGGTCCCCTCTCTGCCTCCGATGCAGAGGCCAGAACTGGCCCATGTTCCTCTCCAACCTCCTCACTGTCCGACTCTGCTGCCAGCTCCGCAGGCTGCCAGCAGACCACAACATACAGTTACTACATACTGACATAAGATTTTAAAACACTTTCAAAGAACCTTAATTTAAGATAGGGCAGATTCACGCTCACAGTCACTGTCATGATGGACGCTGTGACAGTGATTGTGATAATGATTGCTTTTCACTAGATTTGACAGTGAAACGATGCATCGGTTAGAAATAGCAGTGCCAACTTTTGCAACAGCCATTGATGGTACCAATTCTTTCTTTTTCTTCTTCTAATTAAAAAAAAGCAATGGGGAGGAACTTTTGTTTTCAAAACAAAAGTTGAATGTGCTATTAACTGCTCTTTATTTGCATACTTTTGTATTAATTATGTCTTAATAACAAATTGAGAATAGAAAAGACAGAAGGCAGAATATTTATGTACATTTCTATGTTTTACTGCTTGCATATCAAGACATATTAATGAACAAAATAGAGGTCTACTGTAGGTATAGTAGATCAGACCATCAATTTTACCTGTTTTGTATTCCTTGTGTTAGATGAAAACAATGAATGTGATAAGGAAATCAAACTATTCAAATCCGATTACAAACAAAACTTTGTGGGATAGCCTTAGGTAAACCACCTTCCCTGAGCTTAAAACTTTCTACCTTTATTATAGGAAACCAATTTATCATTGTTTGTAAGAATTACAATGAAATAGAACACGTAAAGCTTTTTAAACTCTTCAAGATATCACAGAGACTGCTCTAAACATGCAGTGAGGCATGTTTCCATTTTCTGACAAAACAGGTTACATACTATCCACTAATATTTGCATGCCTAACAACTTCTACAGCTGTTTCCCCATGTTTAGAAAGCACTTTTACCAAGCTACATGCTTGTTCTAACATTTCAGCTGTTAATATATGTACAGCAATAGTTCACTCCATTTTTTCTTGTCAGACACTACCATGGGCTTTAACGTATTGATTTTTAGATCTATATTCCTTCTTGCATCATACAGGCCAAGTCGCCTTGTCCCTGTATAGGAAAGTGTATGCTTTTCCAGAAAAAATGCCTAAGTATCACACTCATATCATATCAATAGTATCATATCTTCACTATTTAACCCACCCCAAGGTCGTTAAGTAAATCCAGCTTTCTTCACTAAGGGAGCCGACTAAGAAGGTTGGAAGCCAGCTGGGAAGATTGTAACCAGCAATCATATGCAACCATCATAAATTCGTGCTGGTTGCCAAACACAGAGATTTTGATTTTGTGACCATGGGAATGGTGTGACAGTTGTAAATTGAAGGGTCAGTTGTAAATCACTATTTCCAGTGCCTTTATAACTCTGAACGATTGCTAAATGCATGGTTGTAAGTTGAGGACTATCTGCACCATATATCAATCTACCCTAGAGGATTTTTTTACCCCTGCAAATAAAGTCTTAAATAGATTATTGGATCTCATTTAAAATCACAAATGATAAAGATCACCCTACAAATATCTTAGCTTTATAATAACAAAGAATTTTATGCCGTTGACACTGATCACCAAGTCTATAATGGGTGTGAAACACACAATTTCATTGAGGGCCACATCAGGGTTGTGTTTGATCTCAGAGGGCTGAGATTGGTGTGGCCAGAGTGGGCATTCCCACTCGATGTCACTCATGTCGGGGGTGCCTGTGGAAGCCTGAGTGTTCTGCCAGTGAAAATGTGCTCCTGAGCTCCAGGAGGGCCACAACTTTTTGGTTGTGACAGCCTCCTGCAAACCTCTGCCAATGAAAACGGAGCTCAGGAGGGCCATGTGCTCTGGCTGGCTCCACAGGCCAGATCTAAGCACCCCATGGGATGCATCCAGCCCACGGGCCTTGAGTTTGATACCCTTGCTTTAGAACAACTTTTCCCAGAGTGAATCTCTCCAGACTTTCGGGTGGTAGATGCTAATGAGAATTATAGCCTTAAATGGTTTGATGGGACCAGGCTGGGAGCTTCACTTTCATCACAATTATTTTAGGCAGTAAAGACGCAGGGTTAGTAACAAATATGATAGCTTTTAGAAAGGGAGAATTTTTTTTAAAGCTACTTGAAGAGTAAAGTAAGTGCAGCAAAAACAAAGAGGACTTCAGAAGATTTACAAGTGATGCTTATAGTAAATTATCACTGTATGTTATCATTTTTAATTACTTCAAAATTTTGCCCAGCAACCTAACTGCAGCGGTAGGCAACCAAACACATTTCCACAATGTGTGTCATTTGACTCATCTGGCATTGTGATGAAAACCCAGAAATGGGGGGGGGGGGGGGGAGAGAAATACTGCAAGCCTTCATACCATGTCCCATGGGTAGTAGAAATGCATGAAAAGCCCTTCATATTTCAAACTGTGGACATACTTTGTGTGAATCAATGAACAGTAGAGAACCATGTCATTTACAAAACAGTTTGCGTCTGTTACAAAAAGAGGCATGCATTTCTCTTCTTATTCATTCATTATTTTAAGAGCCTTTTGGTAAGCACCATTAATACTGTGAAAAAAAAATGGCAATCACAGACGGTCTGCTTGCTGGATATGAGGAAATGAGAAAGCAGCATTATTTTCTTCTTTAAATCTCACCAAACCTTCTTCCCTGGTAACTCATGACAATAAGGTTAATAATGTAAAAGATGCATGTTTCCTTATTAATAGAGGGCTTCTGGCAGTGAAAAGGTATCGTTAAGACCCCCCCCCCCCCAATGTATCCCTGTTCTCGTTTCCATGCTATGGTGTTGGAAAATCTGCTGTCTCTGCATTACTTTGCCCAAAACGGCAACAGTTGCCAGAGTCTCGAAGATATACCTTGCATTTATATTTGCAGCTAGAAACCAGAAAATGCAAAACACTTTTCCACAGAGGAGTCTCATTATTTTACAAAAAAAAGTATTGCTCAAGCAGTATTCCCTTCAATGGTTTGAAACTGCAGTATTAACCCAGTGTTGTAGAAAATACACAGATAAAAACCCTCAAGCTTGTACTTGCTTTATTGCCTCTTCACTGCATCATTCTTTTCTGTACCATGTACAAATAAATCCTATCTCTTTTGATGCTCCTGTTAGTAGGAGAAGGTTCCAATCAGTGGTGAGTTTCAAATTTTTTTAGAACCTACTCTGTAGATGTGGCCTATTTTGTGGGTGTGGCTTGGCAGTCATGTGACAGGGTGGGAGTGGTCACCTTTTAAAATGCGGTGAAACTCATTTAACAACACTCTTGCTTAGCAACCAAAATTTTGGATTCAATTGTGATGATAAATTCTTTCTTTCTTTCTTTCTTTCTTTCTTTCTTTCTTTCTTTCTTTCTTTCTTTCTTTCTTTCTTTCTTACTTTTTTCCTTTCCTTTCCTTTCCTTTCCTTCCCGTTGGGTCACTGGCAGCGGCGGGCCAGATTTACTTCCAGGTACACCGGTGGAGCCCCCTCTCACCGGTTCTCTAAATTTCACCAACCAGCTCTCGTGAGTAGGTGCGAGCCTGCAGAAACCCACCACTGGTTCCAATTATTTTTTTTTAATATAAGTCTATTTAAAATATGCATTTGTTTTCCCTTTTTTTGTTGTTGCAACTTTCCTTAAGATGGTGGGATTCCATATGCAAGTTCTCCAATTCTCTAACTTTTATAGATTCCCAGAGCAACCTTTTAAAATAAAATCGCTTTCCTGCCATTCTTTATTAAGCAGCATTAGCTTTTTAATATACAGTCCCCCGAGATAGGGTGTCAAGGGCTTTCACAGGTGACTATTAGAGTGGGAAGTTTCTGGAAACAATGCATTTCCACAAACATGTTGCAGAGCATGGTGAAAACAAGGAATGTCAGTCTAGTTCAATGTCGCTGTTTTTCCTACAGCAGAATGTGCTCTGCAGAAATGATAGAAATCCATATCTAAACAAATTTAATTCCCTATGTATAAGCTGAACTTGAGTTTTTACTCTGAATCGAAGACCCAGAGTGCAAACAGTGGAAATACATTTATTTATTTTATTTATTTATTTATTCGGATTTATATACCACCCTTTCTCCCTTACGGGACTCAGGGCGGTGAACAGGCGATAATAAAAGCAACAATAAAACATCTGATACAGTAACTAAACTAAAAATATACTAAAAATAAATTAAGCACAGGCCTGTTCTAAAATACCCTCTAAAACCCCTAGTAAAAACAAATTAAAACTATGCCAGGCTGGCCGCACGAAATAGATGGGTTTTCAGGGCTCGGCGGAAAAGGCGCAGGTCCACGGCTGTGCGAAGGTGTGTGATGCTACAGAAACTATACGCAGACTGTACAAAACAACAACAAAAACAACAACAAAATTCTTGTATACTTACGCTCCCAAAACAAAATAAGAGTAAGAATACTATTAAATGTGGCAGAGACTTTAAATAACATGAATAATGATTAGCTATTCAGGTACTACACTGTGGAGAGGAAGGGCATCCAGAGTAGATTAGTGGATCAGTAAATATACAGAGTGTCAAAGCTCCACATATTTGACATTTGAAGAACAAAGCTATCCATCAATGTCCTGGGTGCAGATCGATCAAACAAAATTCTGCCTACTGAAAACCTAATAGCATGATAGTAATAATGTAGCCACAAAGCCTCTCGTCTGTAATTGACTGTTTCCACTTCAGGCTAGGATGTTGAAAACAGTGACTAATGTTCACATAAAGATTTCATTTGCAGTGGATGACAATCGGTTCACCTCACACTATTCTAAGCAAAATGACTATATGTAGTAATGGACAAGAGATAAAAGGTAGGGGGAGAAAGTCTAATTAAATGGGTTATGTAGGGTTCCAGAGTTGAAGGCAAAATATGATTTGGAGCATGCATGGGCGTAGCATGTTGGGAACACATTAAAGCAAACATGTCTTTTCCTGAAACTACACTTCAGTTGCCAAGGTAGACTCGAGCCCAGGAGAAAAGCTGCTTTAAGTTATTCTTAATAGTTACTATACACAAATTCATATGAGAAATAAGTCACACTTCCCACTTTGTAATCTCTGCACAGACCCTCATGGCTATATCTTCATAGAATATGATTATGTATAGAGAGGCCATTAGAAAAAGTAAATACACTGATATTTTTAAAAAACAAATATGAATTTATTTAAACGTGAAGTGCCTAGCTGTAAATGAAAACAACGGTTCTGCCAATGTCTAGAGTAGTATTTTCACCACTTTAAGAAATCCAATGGTAGCTAAAGGAAAGAAATCTTAGGGGGGGAAACATAAAAATAAATACTTACTAATCAGAATAATGAAATTGAAGAAGTTCAAAACATTGAAAAGGAAAGGAATAACTTTTGTTAATACTAAAGGATGATAGACTGATGTTCCCAAAACACAAGAAACTCTAATTTTGGGTATACTTCCCAAAGTGCCTCCCCAAACTGCCATCCTTCATTATTCATTCATTATAATCCAATCCAATCTAATCTAAACAATATTACAGTGTATTAGCTACATTTCATTAATCACTTGGCAATTAGGCAGATTAAGAAGCAGGGAAAACAAATAAATAAAATTAATCCACTTTTGATTTGATTTAAAGTGAAATTGAATTCAGTTTAGCCATTGTCCTGCCTTCGTTTTTTGTTGTTGTTGTTCATTATGCATGAAGCTAGTGAACATGGTCAATGAAAAAGCACAACTTCTGAGCACACATCAATGACCATTCATCAAGGTCTTGCTGCTTCCAAAGTCTTCCAAAACGATGCATGTTGTTCAAAAAAGCTCCAATACTAAAGTTGCAGTTGTTGAAGCAACTGGTCAGTCTTGTAGACAACACTGCAACTTTTTCTGATGATAATTAACTAACCGGATTCCCCATGGATGCCCACCTGCTATACTGCATGGCCTGCTAAACCTCAACCTTATGCCATATGACTACTTTGTATTAAAATTCTTTATTGGCCAAGTGTGATTGGACATACAAGGAATTTGTCTGCATTGCATAAGCTCTCCGCATACATTCAAGCAACAAAGTGATGAATCCAGATAAAACTCCTAAGAGATTAATTTGAGAGATTTCTCTCCATTTCTGATCCTCTGCATTTCTCCTAATTTAGGTTTCAAATATGAACAAAATATCAAGAAAAGCAACCACTGTATCGCTATTGCCGGGGGAATTGTCAATTCAGTAAGGAGAATATAGGATCACATTCTATAGTACTTACCAAGTATGTCAAATTTCCTTATCCATAATTCTATTAAAAAGAGGACAACTGGTTATACAGACTGCTCTTTGTGTCCAGTAATTTCTTTCTTTCTTTCTTTCTTTCTTTCTTTCTTTCTTTCTTTCTTTCTTTCTTTCTTTCTTTCTTTCTTTCTTTCTTTCTTTCTTTCTTTCTTTCTTTCTTTCTTTCTCATTTATTTTAGACTATCCCAATATTATTTCCATCGATATCAAATATAAAAAGAAGCCTGCCAAATAACAACCTTTAAATGCAACCTTAGCTTCTGTAACTTAAAAGCTACAATCCACAACCACTTACTCCAGAGTAATTAACTAAAATAAGTGAGATGTTTCAAAGTAAATGGTTTACTGATTGCAGCCAAATACCTGTCAAAATTAAGGGAGACTTTGCGGATACAAGATGAAGCCACATTTTATTTTGCAATGTTGGTATAAACTGTTATCATAGCATAGCTCGATTGAAACTACTGGGAATCAATTATAAGACTAAGAATTTCTACAAGCTTCAGTGGAGCTATTCTAACTTTATTGCCATGGTCTGCCCCTTTATAATCTTAATTTGTATATTCTTGATACAGGGAAAATGAGATGGGATTGATCATATGGCTAAATGGTTTCCAGAACTGGGGCTGAGTTTGTGAAGCAACCATGCTTAAAAATTCTTAATGCCCCAAATAAGGAATTTAAATAGCTTTGTTAGAGTCACTGATGCCTTTTTTTTTCCTTAAAAAAATTATAATTAAAATGAGTGATATTCTCTAATGGACCATGAGTGTACATCAAATTGCTCTGTGGCCTTTGATATGTACTTAAAGGCAATTGAGTAGTCTTACTGATGTATTTTTAAAGAGCTACTTATTGATTGATAACGCTTCCGTATTAATATAACCACTTTGTGGGAAACTGAGAAACATCAATAGTAGAAACCCACATTTATCTACAAATTAACTCTATGTAGAAATATTTCTCCAAGTCAAATGGGGTGCATCCATTCATTCCTTTACAAGAGATACTCAGAAACTGATACGAAAGGGGATAAAAGTAAAACTTGGACTTATTTGTCAATTGCCTAAAATGACTGCCTGCAATTCACGTCTCCTAGCAGAGCCAAAGAAAGGTTGACATAAAGCATACACTCTGACTTGCTTACGTTTTTGACATGCTAATAACTGTAATGCTTTACCTGATGACAGCTTTTCATGTTTTTTTAGAGCCCCAGAAGCTGCAACTACTGATGAAAATGAAATAAAAAATGTTCTTAAAAATTGTGTAAGGATTTTAAGGCATTAATGAATCCTACATGCCACAAAGTAGCCATTTGGCTTATGCATGTCAAGAATGTTTTTTCATAAAATCACTAAACTAAAAGTACAAGGTCTGCCTGGGTGTATAGCACCCAACTGCCTGAAGGAATTCTAAGCCAAAATGCAGATTTAAAACAGTTAATATGATAAGTTCTGAAATCTACTAAGCGGGAGACTTTTTGTACAGTGGTGTAGAGACATCTGGATAGTCAACTGAATACCATTTCTCTTAGCTTTAGGAAATAATATTATTTTAAGTGAAATGATTTAGTCAAGGAAATAAAAGTTGAAAATATTTTCAGCAACCACTGCTGCAATGTATACTATGCTAGGGAAGCTTTGAAGATTCTTTTGAAGTTTCTATGTTCGTGTGCACAGTTCACAACTGTTAACGTTCTATAATATATTACATGAAATGATGCATATTTCATGTACAGGTTGTTATTTCCAAGCGGTGATTTTGTATCAATGAATCATATTTGCCCTCCTGGAACACTCAGCATGGTATCATTTGGGGTTATTAGGCCAGGGTTACCCTGGAGTGCCTGATATTACCCTGACTCCAATCTTTCTTGGCTGGCATATTTATTCAGCAGCAGAGTTCAATTTCTGTTTTTATCCTACAGCCCTTGGCTTTTCAATATTCATGAAAAGCCTATACTTTTCAATACACGTAAAGTTTCATGGAAAGCTTCAGACTAAAACAGCTTTCCTATTTGGGTGAGACATAGTTTTCATTCATATTCCCTGACTATCAGTCCAGGAAAGTTGTGAAACTAGTACCCTGTTTCCCTGAAAATAAGACTTCCACGAATAATAAGCCCAATAGGGCTTTTGAGCACATGTGCTTAAAATAAGCCCTTCCTTAAAAATAAGTCCTTCCAAAAATATTGCAACACAGCAGGAGTCATGAGGTGACCACACTCGCTGCTTCCTGCACCTCAAAAATAATAAGACCTCCCCAAACATAAGGCCAAGTGCTTATTTCAGGGATCAAAGGAAAATAAGACCCTGTCTTATTTTTGAGGAAACACTATCAAAAAAGCTATCTTAGGGGGCATTGGGAATAAAGGAAGCCTTTTCTTTGGGAATGGAATAGTTAGGAAAGCAGTTTAGCAGCTTTACCACAGGACATCATTTATATTCTGGATCAGATGCAATAAATCTTGTTTCAGATACTCATCCACTATACCAGTGATGGCGAACCTTTTTGGGACTGAGTGCCAAAAAGGAAAGGGAGACCGAGTGCGCGCTCATCTGGGGCGCAAACCAGAAGAGGAACTGCCCAGTGGGCATGCACGTAACAGAAGGAACTTCCGGTTTCCAGCTAATCTTCCGGTTACACACATGTGCGCTGAAGCTGACGGCTCATGTCCTGGCAAATATGGCTTCACATGCCACCTATTATAGTACCAATTTCTCAACAACTTCTCTTAATGGAAAATGGGCTTCTTGGGCTCTTCTAGAATATTCATACATTATTCTTTGAATGGGACTGTTCCAAGATAAAAATATATTCCAAATACTTTATTTTACTTTTACACCAATTCAAAGTTTGTAATTGATTCCTAGGAAAAGATATTTTGATTTTTTTTAAATGTTAAATTATCATGGGGCAAACCAGATTTCAACATTAACAAAAATTCTATTTTATGGAGAAAATATTGCATCAAATAATAGTAAAATGAATATTTTTTATCATTTTCTACTATGAAGCAAACATTTTTCTAATAAGGGTTATTGTCAGCATTTATAACTGAAATCTTAGTTTAGACTTGTAACATTTTCAGCCTCAGAAATACCTATTCTACCACAAGTGATTATTTAAATCCTGTGGGGGGGGAAACCACAATTATTTTTTTCACAAAATTATATTCAGGATGAATTAATTTGATATTCAAACTTTAATGGATGAATGGACTAAAGAATTAGAGATGCTTAGTTTGTCTAGACAATAAATGTTAACATTAATACTAAAAATGAATAGAACTTACATTAAATTCTTATTCAAGAAAAAATAATGTGTTCATGTAACGTAGGTTTGAGTAAGTTGTCAAATTGTTGGGGATGCAGTAAGATTAATGTTTCATTTAAACAAGTTCATACGGTATCTTATAATTGCCCCATTTAGAAGGATGTTACTACATATATTAATTCAAGTTTGAAACAAGATTTACTATGCTCAAAATTTAATATTTTTTGGGAACTATAATCCTGTTCATGAATATAAATTTTTGTAGAAGGTGGATGCTCCATGTACTGTTTACAATTAAGAGTTTAACTTTGGAAAGATAAACATATGGCCCCAAATATACAATGATATATGATCTGATAATATGATAATATGAGCAATTTATGAATGACATTATGGAAGATTATAATGAAATATAATGAAATCTTTGACATCCTTCTATGGTAGTTTTACTAAGTATAGGTATCTGAGACTCTATTCATTTTTGTATTTATTTGTTTTCATTATATTGATTAAATCCTAACAGATTCTGGGTAGGATAGAACAAACCCTCAAAATACATTAAAACATATATAAATAATAAAAATCAACAGTAAAACAACTGGTTTACCAAAGGGACCATTTAATTAATTTACAGGCCAAACTGTCTACTAGAATAGTCCTAGAGTAGAAATTATAGCAAAATAAAGCCCATTTTAGCCCTTTGAAAGAGCGTGTTCCATTAAACAGGAATCAAAGCTGAGAAAGTTGGTTGCCAATTCTCAAGAACCTCACGTGGAGGAGGGATTCGCAACTGGCCCTTTTTAAAACAACAAGACCAGATATGCAGATTAGATTTTGGCAAAGTGGTGGCTGACATACAACAATGCTGCATCCTAAATGGCTTTCAATGTGACAAACAGGACCGTGAGTTGGGGCCAGAGGCCAAAGGACAAGCAATGCAGCACTTTAAGAATAGATATAATTCTTTTTTTTAATGGGGTTGACCATCAGGGGTATAGCCACTATATTTTGTATCAACTTTAGATTCTGAGTTGTCTCTACACACTGAAGTAGTTTAGCAAGTAATAGTCAAGGCATGACTTTATCATGCCAGCCCCTCACATTTTACATAAAGTTTTAACTCCAGTTCAGATAGAATTTAGTAAAGGCAATCCAATTTAAAAAGAAACTTAAACCATTAAGTAATTCCTTTTTGTGTGTGTCTGTGTGTGTGTGGGGGGGGGGGGGAGGGAGAGAACAAGCCGATTCAGAATAATTACCAGTGTAGATATCCCAAGATTACTATTAATAAAATGTGTCTCCATATTTCTATTGATAACCGATAATTCCAACTTGTTATGACTTCATTTGCTATGTATGTTTTTATTTTCTTTCTTTCTAATTTTATTGTAGTGTTTGATTTGTTTGGGTTTTATATCAATAAAAGGGAAAAAAATATGGATAATAGAATAAATGGTATCTTCCTTTGCAATTTCTCTCTCATATTAGTATCAATTTTTTTCAGCAAACATCAGAGATTTTCTGAAGCAATTCATGTTTAATAGCCTGTGCATTTCTTCTGCTTAACAGGTGGAACACCTGTAGCCCTCCAGATGTGTTGAACTACAGTTTCCAGCATCCCTCATATATTATAGTAGTTGGAAATGGTAAGAGTTGTAGACTAGCAACATCTGGAGAGGCCCAGGTTTTTCAATAGTATTAAATTCTTTGGGTTTCTACATTCTAATGTACCACATGGCTGTCACGTTCTGTAGAGCTTGGGGGGGGAAATGTTACAAGGCTCAACACACACGAAGAACTACAGTTTTGGACTAACTTTTCTAAAGTCGTATTTGTTCTTATCTCAGTCGTGACTCCTGCAATTCTAACATATGTTACAAAATGGGACATATCGTGAATAAATGTGTTGAAGATTACAGGCAATCTTTTTGGAACAAAAGAGTAGGCTTATATCATCTATAACCAACTATAAAATTGAACATTCTTTTTCAACCAGGTTAGTTTTTAAGGAAGTTTTTAAGAAGATGTTGGATACCCATTTGTCTGAAGTGGTATAGGGTTTCCTGTCTAGGCACTGGGTTGGACTAGAAGACCTCCAAGGTCACTTCTACTCTGTTATTCTAATAGTGTTCTGATAGTCTATAATACTTTTCAGGAGTGGGTTCCAGCTGCTGCTATTGTCAGTTTGCTCAGAGACGCATTGCTCATGCACTTCACACTTGTGCTTGATGTGCAGTACTAAAGAAACCAAGGTGGCACCACCTATGGTGCCACCAAGAGAACTGGTTTGGGGATGTGGCAGGCCGAGTTACTACCTACTCAGCCAAACCAGTAGGAACCCACATCTGATACTTTTATATAAAAACTAAAGTTCCTCAAAAGAATGATATTTTTTCTTTATATAAAATGTTATACAGGTAGTATCTAGCACCTGCTCGAATTGCAAATATGTTCCAGAACTCATCAGATAGATGTTGGAAATGTAAGACAGCCAAGGGTACGTTTTTCACCAATGGTGGACCTGTCCAATAATCACCCAACTCTGGAAAAAAATACAAATTTGGCTTTTGGAAATAATAGGCATGAATTTTCCTCTCAAACCTGACCTGTATTTGCTAGAAAATCAAGATTGGTACCTCTTCTCGCACATAACAACAGCGACCAGGATGGCTATTGCACAATATTGGAAAGACACTAATCTACCACCAGAGCACCTAATTATAGCCAAAATTTTCAACTGTGCAGAATCGGACACACTAACATATATTTTAAAAGATAGACAAGACTCAACTTTTTTCAAAAGCTGGAATAAATGGTATTCATGGTATAACAGGAGAGTAATGGATACCAAGGGAACCAACTAGATAGACTATTTAAGAAATCAATGTGAGGAATAAATAAGACAAGAGGATAGTAAATTTGAGGGAAAAAATCTTTGTATAATTATAAATAACTGGTAAGTTAGACTGGGATAAACTCAATTCTCAATCTAGGGGCATTAGACATTTCCCCGGTATGTTTATGTATGTCTTCCCAGCTACCCTTACCCTATATTTGTTGATTGTGTGGTTTTATATGGCAAATATTAATAAAGATTTATATTTATTAAAAAAAAAAGAATGATATTTTCTCCTTCAACTAGTCTACTGTTTGACTAAGAGTATTAATATCTGTAACAAAATAAATTCTGTTGTCAACTAAATTATTATGACTTATAATGCACGCTCTGATATGGTATTGCAAGGTGCCATAAGTTAGACAATTTTACACAGTTATGTTAGACATTTCTAAGGAGGATTAGAAGAGTCACTAAACACTATGAAGGGTCACTTCAACTACTAGTATTTTTTAGTAGAATTAATACAATAGTACAAAGTTCCAAACCATTTATTCCTGAGACAGCAGCCCCACTATTAGAAAAACTGTAAAGAATTGCTATCTTTAAACTTAAATAAGTTTTAATTTATTAATAAATTCAAATATCTGTAGCTCAGGGTTGACAGGAGGAGTGGTTGGTGCTCTCTGGGGTTGCTTGTTTTCTTGCAGATGTTTCATTACCCAAACTAGGTAACATCATAGTGACTAGCCCTGATGATGTTACCTAGTTTGGGTAATGAAATGTCTGCAAGAAAACAAGTACACTGAGAGGACCCCACTTTAATTTATATCTGATCTTTTAAGCAGAAGGATTTACATGAAATATTGTCTGTCTTACAAGAGGTGAGGGTGGTAGAATTTTCCCATGACCTCAAAAGTAACCCCTGTAGAATGGTACTATAAAAAAAGAATGAACTAAAGCCAAGTTTCATAGCTTAGAAAAAACTTGTTTTTTTCTTAATTACTTGGACCCCCTTCAGACTGTCTTACAGACTCAGGGTATTTCAAGAATGTTCAACTGACAATTTTATCTTATAGAGATAGGCCTAGGAAAATGGGCTTGCATTATAAGGAATGGTTGATTTCATTTCTGAGGGGTAGAAAGCAATAATAGCTCCAATTAGAAGACTTATGGACAGCAATCTTTGGTTCTTTGAGGGATTAAAAAAACACCGTAAAAGCTTGAAAAGAAGTCCAATTTGCTAGCCACTGTGTCCCAGTGAAGTATAGCTACAAAATAACCAGATTAACTAAGAAGTTAATTGGATTTTATTTTGTCATGTTAATGCAAAAAGCAGCTGGAACAACATGGGTTATTTCATTCAATGGTATCTAGTCTTCAGAGGTGATCTATTTTGGCGTAATGTCCATGAATAGAATTCATATCAAAGGAGCAGCAGGATCTTCTAATACATGGACTGTTTTTAGAAACAAAGAACTTTCATTTTTACAAAATTGCTAAATCATAGAGACATACAAGAATGCTACTATTAACACACAATAGGAAGGTTCACCTGTAAAGCTAACCCATAATTTAAGGCTGACAGCACAAATAGGTCCCGCACAGAATCCAAGGCCCCTATGTGCTCTCTCCCCGGTCCTTCATTGTAATCAGGAAGGGAAATAAACCAGAAATTCGTTTCAATTCAGGTTTGTTGTTAGGTATGAATTATAATTTCAATTTTCCTCACTCTGCTGCTAATAAGATAGCTTCAAACCTCAGGTAGCTTTCATGATTTAATTTAGGAAGTTATTAGTTTATTTTTTGTTCATAACAAATAAGGAACATATTAAATCAAAGTATAGCTCGTTTTTTCCAAGGGAAGAACAAAGGACCCCACATTAGATTGTGAATAATCACATTTATTGCTTTATTTGGAAGCACTAAAATATTAATACTGAAGCTCCTTCTTTTCCACATTTCAAATTTCTTTTACAACAGGGGTAAGCAACAAAATGGTCCAAGGGCTGCACATAAATTCAGAGGCAATTTCTTGATGTCTTCTTTCAACCTTAGAAAAGTATTTATTGCCTTTTGAGTGCCAAGCTAGATATGGAGCAGACAGTTTGGAAAACTTAGTAAACTGAAGTAGCTTTCAGTTTCCCATCACAAGCTGACTATGCAGCTCTTAATTTTATAAAGCAGAATGCTGAATTTTGATATTTATGTTTCACAGTGCCAGGTATTGCCATTCTAGTTGGTTAAAAGCATTGGATGGGGAGAGAAGACATTTTATTGCATGAATGAGAATGGATCCTTACAAGTAAAGCGTGCAAAATGGCACACCTTGAACTGACAATAGAGGAACATCAGAAATAGAATATGGCCTATAGCAGGGGTCCCGAACCTTTGCAACTTTAAGTCTGAAGGACTTCAGCTCCTAGAATTCTCCAGCCAGCTTTGCTGGCTGGAGAATTCTGGAAGCTGAAGTCCTTCAGACTTAAAGTTGTAAAGGTTGGGGACCCCTGGCCTATAGCATGACATTAGTTCTGGAGACAACAGCAATTGCCATGAAAAGGCCAACTATATTGAAGGCCAGCTATGGAAAATCTCACTGAACTAAAATTCCAAGACAGGGAGATAAAAATTGTGTGTATAAATATATTATCGATGTAAGGTTCGATAGTATTTACAGCAAACTGTAAGGATACCAAATGTTGACATGTATGCAATAACATGAGCACGCAAAGTACAGGTTGTCCTTATTTAGCAACTGCCTCAGATACCGATCATTCAGTTACAATACTGATGAAAAAGTAACTATGCAGTCCTGACATTTACAACCTTCACAACTACTCTGCTTTATGTGTTTGCCATTATGATGAATTAGTACTTTCTGTATATACCAGAACCTTCTCCCCCCTTCAAAGATTGGACAGATTGTTTTTTTAAAAAGCTATCTCTTTCTGAATTGCTTTTCTCTGTAGTGCAGGTGACACTAGAAAGTACTAACCACAAGTTAACAAGCTCAGCCCTGTGACTGTTGGATTGAACCATACACCAGCTAAGCTGATGCTGCCTGAAAGTGACAAGATTCTAACCAGTTTCACAGCAAAATATTTTATTTATATCCTGGTAAAGAAAGCACACTAGAGGAAGACACTAGGCAAACAGCCAGCATCATTGAATTCCTTTCAATGATTACTCCTCATTTGCATGTGGCTGCTTACTGATTTCTAATCCTTTGAGGTAAATGCAAACAATTTTCTACTTGCTAATCATTCCAGTGCTAAAATAACTACTCCCAAGACTGAAGAAGTGGGAAAGAAGGCCTGCAGGTAATTCTGACTTATGTACATTGTTGTAAATTAATGTAGTCATTAAGCAGGTCACCACATGACCTGACTTGATTTTTATGCCTGTTTTTACAATGTTTGCTAAACAAGTCATCATGATTGTTAAGCAAATCATGGGGTCATTAAAAGTGAACCAGTTGGTCATTAAGTGAATCCAGCATATCCGATGGGCATTTTTTGCTGGAAAACGGCAAAAAAGTCATGAGATACGGTCAGATGACTGAAGCACGCTGCAACCAGTCATAAAGGCAACCCAGTTGTCAAGTTTCTGAAATCATGCAGGTGGAGGTGGGTGCAGCAGTCATAACTTCAAGGACAGTTAAAAGTCCTTTGTAACTGAATGGTTATTAAAACACATATATAAGATGTGCCCTTTTATTTAGCTTCCTTGTGAATCAAGTTCAGGAAACTAGCAGCTATTTGAGTTTTAGCCTTCTGATGCTGTAAAGGGGAAGTTGAAGCAAAATCGTACCCAGGGTCCTGATTTTTTTTTAAAGCAATTGTTTCACTTCAGCAAGTAAGCAGTCCCAATTGTGGTCACCAAATGCTAAATTCTGACAAATAATGCAAGTACATAAAATATAGCATTGACTTTATGACACTGTCATGCATCTATTGCAATTTATTCCCCTTACTACTTATGGAAAGATGCACATTTGCATTTAACAGAATAACTTGGATGGGACTTTGGATGTCTTCTAATTCGACTTTGGATGTCTTCTAATTCAACTCCCTGCTCAGGCAGAAAACCCTATATTATTTCGGGCGAATGGTTGTCCAATCTCTTCTTCAAAACCTCTAATGTTGGAGCATTTACAACTTTGGGAGGCAAGTTGTTCCACTGATTGTTTTAATTGTCAAGAAATTTCTTCTTAGTTCTACATTGCTTTTCTCCTTGACTGGTTCCCATCCCATTGTTTCTAGTCCTGCCTTCAGCTGTTTTAGAGAATAGCTTGACTCCCTCTTCTGAGACAACCTCTTAGTTTTTTAGAACACTGCTATCATGTCATCCCTAGTCCTTCTTTTAGTTAAACTAGACATACCCTATTCTGGCAACTGTTCTTTATATGTTTTGGCCACGAGTCCCCTAATAATCTTTTGTTGGTATTTTGTGCACACTTTAACAGTGAAGAGATTATAAATAAGGAAATATGTTTGCAAACTTTGAAAGCTTACTTTCTACAAAGGCAGCATAAATAGAAAATGAAATGGAGATTTGCAAATTAAAAAGTTCAACAATCTAGAACACCTCAAAAAATGTAGAGGAGGCTGAAAATGCGGGAGTTGCTAAAAAGTACCCAAGCAAAGAACTAATACTAGAACGAAGCTAGGCAATGAAAAAATGAAATTAAAAAGGAGACAAGGAAACAAGCTCTAGAAAAAGCAAGAAATAAATGAGAGATAAATAAATAAATAAACGTAAATGGAATGATTTAAAAATAAATCAATTCGCATTTCAGAGCCGAGGTGGGACATTGGTTAGAGTGCTACTTCAGCTGACTGCTAGCTACAGTTCGGCAGTTCAAATCTCATTGGCTCAAGGTTGACTCAGCCTTCCATCCTTCCAAGGTGGGTAAAATGAGGACCCAGATTTTTGGGGGCAATATGCTAACTCTGTAAACCGCTTAGAGTGGGCTTTAAAAGCACTATGAAGTGGTATATAAGTCTAAGTGCTATTGCTATTTAGCATGCAAAATGAAAAATGCAGGAAATGTAGGATAGTGGCATATACAGTAGTTTAGGAAGCAATATATTTGTTTAGTAGCTTTAGACCCTGCTTTTCTCCAAGCAGTCCTTACAAAGGCATCTATTTTCATTTTATCTTGACATAAATCCCATGAGATATGTTGAGTGAATGAGATTTGACTGACCCAATGTAATCCGGTGATCTTTCATGTCAGAGGATAAGCTTAGCCTGAATCTCCCTAGTTTTTGTCCAAAGCCAGGTATCACACTAACTCTTTCCTAATGAAAAACAATTTTGCAATTCCTGGAAGTGATGTCACTCCCAACCTGCCCAAATCCAATGGAATACTAACAAACAAGTGCACCAAATTCTTTATTGTATGCGTGGAATGTCAACACAGAGAGTTGATATTCTGATTTGAATGACATTTTCACCATTTTCTTTATTTCATGAACAATACAAAGCAGGCATTGGTTTATATTACTTGCCATCATTTCATTGGTTTATTGTCTTTTCTAAAACTATTGCTTGTTCTCCTTCCACCCCAGGGACCAATGAAGTAATTATACTAAGAAAAGTATGGTGGTTTTCTTTTGCAGTAATGACTGTGTAAAGTACAACATCTGCTTCTCCCATTTCTTCTTGTTTCTGAAGGACTGGGGGTAGTTATAACTGGAAAGTACTTATAACTAGTATTTGGGAAAGTCTTTGTCAAAAATGGAGGTCGAATTATGAACTTTAAAAAAAAGAAGTCTTTGGGGTTTAACTACAGACATAACTAAATTGGTGAATACACAAACTAGTTTGCAGACTGGTTGCTAATAATATATTAAAAATAAAATTAGCATCTAAGAAATATTCCTTGACTTCAAAGGTGTTATAATTCTGTGCCAAAAAAAAACCCTAAGTCAGAATGATCTGCCTAGATTTTTGATGTCTTAAATGGATGCATGTTTTTTTTTAAAAAAAAAACAACAATTCAAAAATAATCTGTAAAGATAAGAACAGGAACATTAAGCACAGAGAGAAAGCTTTTACTGACCAGAGAGGTAGGTAGAGTTACAGCAATCATGTTGAGTAATACAAGCATGTCAAGAGCAGCTTAATGGCTTAAACTGCATCAGTATATTTAAAAGCTCCATCTCCCACTGATTCCCCTAGACAGTTAAAAGACATAGAATCCAACTGAAAGCTACTACAGAAACTGGACATAGACAAAGCCGATGAGTAGCTGGGGGAAGAAGAGTTATTGTAGTCTCCTTAGCATAGTTTATTAGCAACTTCTACGTGTGCTTGAAATCCAGCAATTAATTATTATTTACTTTCCTATCAGATCCACAAAACGATATGCATGAGTATGAATAGAATCTAGATCACGTGAAGTGTTAATGCCACTGTATGGTGCCTTGGTAAGGCCACACTTGGAATACTGCATACGGTTTTGGTCGCCACGATGTAGAAAAGACGTGGAGACTCTGGAAAGAGTGCAGAGAAGGGCAACCAAGATGATTAGGGGACTGGAGACTAAGACATATGAAGAACGGCTGCAGGAGCTGGGTATGTCTAGCTTGATGAAGAGAAGGACCAGGGGAGACATGATAGCAGTGTTCCGATATCTCAGAGGGTGCCACAAAGAAGAGGGAATCAAACTATTCTCCAAGGCACCTGGGGGCAGGACAAGAAGCAACGGGTGGAAACTAATCAAGGAGAGAAGCAACTTAGAACTAAGGAGAAATTTCCTGACAGTAAGAACAATTAACCTCTGGAACAGCTTGCCTCCAGAAGTTGTGAATGCCCCAACCTGGAAGTCTTTAAAAAGATGTTAGATAGCTATTTGTCTGAAATGGTATAAGGTTCCTGCCCACGCAGGGGGTTGGACTAGAAGACCTACAAGGTCCCTTCCAACTCTGCTATTGTATTGTATTGTATTGAATGCTTCTGTATGAATTTTTTTTGTAAGCATAGAATACAACATCTGAACTTGATTTTCTCTTGATTTCTGATTTTTTAAATATTAAGCACAGTTTGGCCTGTTTTTATACCAGTCTGCAATTCAAAAATATTAGTATACATATACATCTGGAAAGGTCCCAATTTCAGCAAATTAATGCACTGGAACTGACAGATATTTTTAGAAATTGCAAATTGAGTAAGTTTGGAACCAAAATGCCAACTGAATTTCTCACTTATCCCTAGGATGGCTTTTATGATTTTCACCACCAACTACTTGCAAACTTTTTTGCAAACTAGTTTCTAATGTATGATTAGAAGTAGCTTTTTGTCAACAATGGGCTTCATTACTCTTTTAATATCCATGCATTCTCTGCAAGCAATAAGTAGAAGTACAATAAAACCCTTCATAACAGTTGATTAGTAAATACAGCCTGCAGAAAGTCTAGCTCTCATTGCACTTTGCACATTAAAAATCCAAATGCACTGGGAGAGCTGGGATTTTAACCCCCCATAGCTTTAACACAAAGAAATACATTAATAAGATACAATTTAGATTTGCATTTTTTAATAAGCAAGGGGATCAAAAAACTGGAACACTGAAGTGGTGCAATACTTTATTGCAAATTGAAACTTCATGGGCATAGCAGTATTAAGAAAGATAATCAGGATAGAGAAAATAGTTATTATTTTTGGAAAATGTAAACATAATTATTCTTATTAAAGTTAAAATGCTGCCTTGTCACAGTCACCGAGAAACTGGAAATTGGCGTATAATAAACATCTGTAAAGTATCTCTTGAAATCTATCTTCTCAGCAGTATGCTCCATTTCTTAGGCCCAATAGAGACAAAATAGTACTAAGATGAGCCAGCTACCAAAGCCAATGTTTTCCAAAACAGCATAGAATATTAACAAATAATCTATTACACAATAAGGAAGAATATTTGGAGTTCAGAGATTAAATGAAATGCTAGCACTGATGATGATACCTAGTTTGGATAATCAAACGTCTGCAAGAAAGCAATCAAGCTCAGAGAATACCAAGGACTCCTCAAACTATTCAACAATCAAAATATATAATAAAGCATAGTAATTTAGTGTCAGTCCAAATACCTAGTAGTCCAACCTAGGAGATGAATGTCATAAGAAGATTACAAGTACTTTCCTTGAGATTGGCTACAATAATAGAATCTTGTGAGTCTGATTTCCCATCTTTCCGTTTCTTACGCTCCAGTGAATTAGGTGTCTCCCTGAGTCATCTTCTGAATATTATCTCTTTGGTTTGAACTTCACAATTGTCTCATCCCTTTTTGCCTAAGGTTCTTGCAGATTTCTATCGAGGTCAAGTTCCTTCATTTCCAAATTAAGATACTATTTTTAAAACTCAGTGAGAAGCAGCTCCGAAGTTGTCTAACTTACAAAAACAAATTTTAAATTTATAATGTACTTGATTAAAATGTCTGAGAGAAGAAAAAGGCATCTATCTGGAGGGTAAAAGTTAACAAAGTCAACAGCAGGTACAGCTCCTCAGGACAAGATGCAAGAGTTTGGGCTTCTATCTTACAGGTCGCCCTTGACTTATGATCATAATTGACTCCAAAATTTCTGTTGCTATGAACTTTCTTTCCATAGTTACTAAGTTGATCACTGCAGTTGTTAAGTACATACGGCTTCTCCATTGACTTTGTTTGTCAGAAGGTTGCAAAAGGTGGTCACATGTCCCTGGGACACTGCATCTATCATAAATACATGCTAGTTGCCAAGTGTCCCAATTTTGATCATGTGACTGTGGGTATGCTGCAATGGTCATAAGTATGAAAAACAGTCTCACGTCAGTTTTTTTCCATACCACTGTAAGTTTGAACAGTCGCCAAATGAATTAACGACTACCTGTACCTTACACCTCAGCATGGGGGAATACCAGGACTGTGCACATAATCTCAAAATACAGGTAAGAATCTAGAGCAGGGGTCTCCAACCTTTGCAACTTTAAGTCTGAAGGACTTCAGCTCCCAGACTTCTCCAGCCAGCTTTTGCAAAGGTTGGAGACCCTTTGATCTAGAGGAAGAAATGCTTGTTTTCAAAAGCTGTGGTTGCGCAGTGGTTAGAATGCTGTACTGCAGGGCTAACTCACTGCTGACTCCAAAAGTTCGATTCTGACCGGCTTCCATCCTTCTGAGGTCAGTAAAATTAAAACTCAGATGGTTGGGGGCAATATGCTGATTTTGTAACCTCTTAGAGAGGGCTGTGAAGCACTGTGAAGCAGTATATAAGTCTAAGTGCTATTGCTATTATTCAAAAACTTTGTAGTTTCACTATACATGGACTTGCTTTTACTCCATGCATAAAACTTGATGTAATCAGAGAAATAGCTAAAAAACTGACCAAAACAATCCCTGAAGTTTATCCTCCTTATCAGATAAATGCTGCTGCTGTGTTTTCTTCCTTGGATTCTGAAAACCTGTGAGAAAAATGCATTTCTTTTTCCATCACATCCAAGGTCTGCTGGAAATTCTTCAGCTGCACCAGAACCATTACTAAAGATACAAGACTTCATTCCAAAAAAATCTTTTAGAAGAGAAAGGTGGCAACATGATGACAAGATTCTTGAAATTCTGAGATGTAGAAGTTCTCCCAAGCAGAAAACTGGATAAAAGTTTCAGATTTGTTGTTCTTAGATCCTAATCTTAATTATTGTTTCATTGTGATCCCAAGTGAATAACAATCCCCCGTGACTGCCAATTGGGAAAAATAAAAAACAAAATACCGGCTATTGCATTAGACACGGAATAGTTATCTGTTAGCTGAGTAAGTGAACCGCCTTAAATATTATTTTATGGATCAACATGTCATGTGACCCATAAAATTGGATTAGTTGAATAAAATGAATAAACACCATCAAGCACATTTTTTTACTTTTCTGATAAGAAAAGTTTCTGAGTTCTGGGAAAGCAAAAAGGACCCTACTGCCTATTGAGATCTATTGTAATTTTTGTATGATTTCTTCACAATTCGGCACAAGAAACCATCGGTTGCCTTCTGACATCACTGGATAACATCGCCAGATCTCGCTGCTTTAGCAGAGCAAGGAAGATTCTCAAAGATGATTCACACCCTGGTTGGTATCTCTTTGCCCTTCTACCATCAGGCAGAAGATATCAAAGTATAGCCAGCCGAACGAACAGGTTTAAAGGTAGCTTCTATCCATGGGCTGTGAGACTTTTAAATTCAACCGCAATCACTCCATGCACATGCTAGTTTTTTCTTTTTCTTTTCTCTCTTTTTTCTTTCTGTTATAATTTATTTATAACATTTGTCGGCCATTTTATTTCAACTGTCATTTGTCGGCCTTTTCATTTGCCTGGAGAGAGATTCCTATTGTGGCTATCACTGCTTTCTGTATTCAACCTGGCGCTCAAACCAATTTCATTGTAATTTTATTATTACAATGACAATAAAGATTATTATTATTATTATTATTATTATTATTATTGTTATTGTTATTGTTATTGTTATTGTTATTATTATTATTATTTTGCACCAGTGAAGTTAAAACCAATTTCATTGTAATTTTTACAATGACAATAAAGATTATTATTATTATTATTATTATTATTATTATTATTATTATTATTATTATTCAAATGAAAATGAAATAGAGAAATGGTATGTTGACAAAACAAAGAGCCAGTCACTAGCATTTCTTGTATTTAGTAGAATTTGAGGGGGGACTCATACAGGCCCCATTGGCATTCTTGGAAAATAAAAGTGATACATGGCTATAGATGGGGATTTTGTTTGGAAGTGCTCCCATTCGCTGCCTAAAAGACAAATGTTAGCCACACAACCACTTCAGATATGTGTGTATGATGGATAGAAGTGGTGATGAGCGATAACTTCACTTTCCCATAAATGGGACTTTATGACTAAGCTCATAGTGTCAGCCAGTTTGCAAATAACTAAGCTGTCCCTTGCAGGTATTTTGAGAGCCGACTCCATGATATACTTTCAAAATTCCAGAGATGTCCTTCAAAAGAAAAAGAACAATTGGGCATTGCTGAATAAGATAGATTGGCAAAGATAGGTATTCATTAGGATTTGTCAGGATTCTTCCAACTATAAAATGTGCTAAATTTATTACCCCTGAGTGCCACAAATAGAAATTAGTTTAAGAAAGAGTAACTATGAAATTCCGCAGGGTGCATTGCTTATCTCTGACCTTTTCCTCCAATCTTAACTTATACATCTAATCAGAAAGTGTAAAACTTTTATGTTAAGTGTAGCTGAAAATGTACTATTGACATTAATTATAAGTGGCAGCAGTTACACTGTTAACCTAACCCTTGTTAAACTACATCCTAATTTGCTCAGATAAACAAGGGAAGACACTGTATTCTTCCAAATTGTATTATGGTTTGACACAATTTATTTCCACTTACAATTCCATTCTTATCAAGATAATAAGATTAGCATCACAAAAGTTTCAGAATGGATCAGCTACCCGAAAAGGTTAGCAACATTATTTTCTTTGCTAGAAATAATATGAGGCGGTAGCTGTTTTCCACTTTTGCTGCAAAATAAAACTTTTCAAACTGATAGAAACGTATTTTCACCACAGGTGGTGGAAGAATTAAGCCAGGAGATTTTTAAGCTATTTCTTTTCAAAATCATTAGCTCATCCCTATAAATTATAGCATTGGTCAATCGGCAAACATATTAAAAATTACCACAAATCATTAGTAAATTTTATTATACAATAAATATAGCATACAGAGAGTATTCAATAATTGCAAGGTCACAATCTGTTAGCTCATTGATTGACATAAACAATCTTGGAAAAATGAGTATGGGTTGAGTGCTAGGCAAGGGAAACAAGAACTGCCTATATCTTTGACGTGTCTATGTTATGCTTCACAAGTCAGCTGATTTAAATGACTACTATTCTTTTATTTTCAACCTCCACTGTAAAATAAAAATTATGGAACAACAGCTGGACATATTACCCTAAAGATTTTTACCTACCTGTAAGGAACGATATCTGTGGAATGTAGAGAGACTTGTGCTCCATTGATAGCTGAATTGTTGGTTAAAGTTGTATATATGTATCCATGAGATTGGCACTGTGATCTTGCAGGTGATCCTAGATCTTATCGTGTTAAAGGCTTTGTATATGTTGATTCCAACCATTTGCTCAGAACAAGAATCTAAATGAAAGCATTTAAAAGAGGCAACTGGGTAGTCTCTCTGAACACAGAGAGGGCCACAGTGAAGGCAAACCAAGAACCTCTTTGGATAATTGGTTCTTAGTATTCAACCGCTCTTACTGTTAGTAAGTTTTTTCTAACATTTCATCAGAATGTGCCTTCCTAAAGCTTAACCTTTTTCCATGTCCCCTATTCTGGAAGGAGAGAAAACAATGTTGAAACTCTGATGTGCCATTTGTCCAGGTATTTTACTATATTTCTTCCTCTACCCACAGTACTTTCACTTTCTTCAAGTATCATTCCTGAAGGTCAATTATACTCAGCCCAATTACACTCAATAAAGTGGACTGATGACTTTCCAGTATTTTTAAATTATACTTCTATCAATACTGCTAAAATTGCATTTCCCTTTTTTACAACCACATTATACTACACAAAATCACAAATGATCATCAGATAGTCCTGGGACAGTGCAACAGTCGTAAATATATGCCAGTTGCCAAACACCACAATTTTGATCACTTGGCCATGGGGAAGCAGTCATACAGTAAGTTTGAGGACCAATAGTTAATTACATTTTTTTCTGGACTGTTTTGAATAGTTCTGTTTTTTTTCATACTAGAAATACAAGGCAAATAAGACTGCTTTTGTTCTTTGTTCAGCAGCAGATGAACTTTTTCTTCTTCTTATTAGCGTCTTTTATAAATATTCTGTGCTCTTGCTTTCCTGACAACAGATCTGCAGTTCTGGTTCCTTGTGTGCACTTTTCCTTGGGAATCCTGTGGCTTTTTTAAAATTCCCAATTCTTTGCTCAAAATTTCATGCAGCAGGTTGCTTTTGATGCCCATCATTTTTTCACATCAATGGAAAGTTAGCAATTTGGTTTTTAGTATTTATTTTCTTAGGAACCGTCATCAACGTATAACTCCTTTTCCTACTACCTTCTCCTGTCAAAAATCCAATTTTCTGAAGTGCAAAATGCATTTTGACTAGATTTTAGTTTCCTTTAAAGTGATAACGTTGACATTATGTGGTCATTTCATCCAAAATGCTGCTATTTTCATTAATTCGACTAAGTCCTCTGTCATACATAGAATTGTGCCATCCTACTTCCTCTGAAGAAGGTGGCTAAGAATTTCTGAATGGTGCATGCTTGACAGAGTCTCTCTAAGCAGAATAACAGAAGGGACCTTGGATGTGTTCTAGTCCAACCGTGTGTTCAAGAAGAAAACCCTATATCATTTCAGACAAATGTTGTCCAATCTCTTCTTTAAAACCTCAAGTTTCTGGACATAAGTCATTCCATTGATCAATTGTTCTACCTGTTAGGAAAGTTTTCCTTAATTCAGGGGTGTCCAAACTTGGGAACTTTAAGACTTGTGGACTTCAACTTCCACAATTCCCCAGCCAGCTATGCTGGCTGGGGAATTCTGGGAGTTGAAGTCCACAAGTCTTAAAGTTCCCAAGTTTGGACACCCCTGCCTTAATTCAAGGTTGGTTCTTTCCTTAACTAGTTTCCACCCACTGAATGAAGCCAGGCATTTTAAAATAAAATCATAAGCACTTATCAAGAATGAATTACTGCTGTTTTCAAACTACTGGCGTTTTCTGGTCAAAAGGTCACTTGCCCTCACAATGAGTAACTTCACAGGGTCAGTGAAAATTCTCTTGCACCCTGTTTTAGATTGCTCCATTAGACCCGGTCTCGGTTCTCTTTTGGACATTGTGATCTGCTCATCCCAGAAATTCCTGGTGCTATGCAAATGCAATGTAACCACAACAAATGACTCAGCATGTGGTACAAAAAATTATCACACACACTTTTCATTTCTCATTTATTTCTTTTTCAAAGAGCTACCATTTTCTTTTGGAAGACATTATCCACCTCTTCTTGGTTGATCTGATGATATTAAGCATCAATAACAAGTCTTTCTTTTCCTTAATTTTTCTTCTTCTTATTTTAACAGAGATGCTAGCTACAGAATTAGTGACGTCAATCATTTGAATTTCTGAGCACAAATGTATTATTTTGAGAATATAGTGCAATCATTCTCTCCTTTCTCTCGTTTCTGTTCCCATTCAAGAAATTCCATCCTTTAATTGCTTATATTCCCGTTGTGGAAGTCATCCCCTCATGTTTCTCTTACACATTATTATATTATATCTGCTTCTCTAGAGCAGGGGTCTCCAACCTTTGCAACTTTAAGTCTGAAGGACTTCAGCTCCCAGAATTCTCCAGCCAGCTTTGCTGGCTGGAGAATTCTGGGAGCTGAAGTCCTTCAGACTTAAAGTTGCAAAGGTTGGAGACCCCTGCTCTAGACTAAGAACACGGGTTTATTTGCCAAACTATAAGCATATTCTATTTTGTTAGACTCTATTGAATCAGAACAGCAGAAGCCTCAGTAAGTAAGTAATTAACTAAATAAATTGATAGAAAACGAAGACCATTAACTTTATGAGCCAATATTCTCTCTGATTTTCTCTCTGATTTTTATCGAGCAATTTAAGAGACCGAATGTCTGAAACACTTTTACTTTCCACAATGAACAGGTATTTATTCAGTGACTCTATTTCAGAGTTTTTGTTTCTAATCCCCATAGGATTTAGTTTCAAATCCTCCTAATAAAGCTTACCACGCTTGGCCAAATACACTTTACCAGCCCTTGTGATATGCAGTCCATCTCCTGCCAGGAGTCCATCATCTAAATAACTCAGACTATGATCTTAGAAGCCAGCTCTCTCTTTTTGACATCATTCTGGATAATTAGTACAGTAATTGATTTGCAATATTCTCCTCTCCTTTCCAGTCTTTTTCAATGAACTGGAAGGATAGCTGAAAATATCATCCGAACCTCCAGGCTCTTATGAATTCTTTCAGGATGTTCCAAGTGAGAAGGTTTAGCTATTTAATGCATTATTGTTTGTCTATGAATATATTAGCTGAAAGGGATATTTGTTAGTGGGAAATATTATGTGACATTTCTGATCTTTGCTCCTGGCATGTAGCACATATCATGAGCCAATAGGTCTAATTAAGAATACATTTATTTTCAATTTTTCATAACAATTACTTAATCAACTACCATAATTTTCCATCTTATATTCACGAGTCAAAATTGAGTCTTTTCTGCTCTTTATAGGTCCAACATCCTATTCTTCCATTCTGCAGTATCATTTTACCCTCCACCAAACATTTCTAAATGTTCACAGTGCAGAATTCTTTTAAAGCCCCTTACCTCTGGTTGTTATGCTCATCCAATTGACTTGCTCCTCTATTTTCCTTATGGAGAATTAGTTCCACAAACTATTGTGTTGCAATAAGTCTTTTAGGAATCAATTCTCGTCGTCTCTCATCAACTAAAATGTGGCCATTCACTGGTCCAATTCCTTTAATTTTAGGGGAAGGGAGGGTTACAAGCAGTACTGTATTTGCTACTTTGCTGCAAATACAGGCCAGATTGTTTTGAGACAAAAAAATACATATGCCATTTCATTTTCATTTCTTACTTAGGGCACCGCCAATTGAAAAACCTTTAGTTCTTTTTGCTGTGTTCTTATTTTAACCAAGTATTGGATTTTAGCTAAAAGAAAGATATTATATCAGTAGTCTTGGTCCCCAGCAACATTAACATGGCAAACTACTTCAATATAACTTTGTATCATGTTTACAAATTTTAAAAATGGTATAACTGTCCTTAATAGAAAAATAACAATATTTCCACAACAACAGATGGTCAGAAACATTCTCTAAGATACTATTCCATTTCCCTTTTCTGTTTTAAAAAGAAAATTGCATTTTGTTCTAGCCTCATAAAGCTATTCTTTGATCCATCACTGGAGGTTTTTAAGAAGAAACTGGGCAGTCACTTGTCTGAAATTGTATAGGGCCTCCTTTTTGACATTGGGGCTGGACTAGAAGACCTCCAAGGTCCCTTCCAACTCCATTCTGATTGATTGATTCCAATGTTTGAACATTTTGAACAGGCATCTTATGTCCATCTTGGCCACCTCTTGAGTTATTGTTGGAACTCCAAAATTCCCAAGAGTATAAATTCGGGGCCTGCTAGCTTGGGATAATAAGGTTTGCAACTTCCAACATTAGGTTGGAAAATGCAGCTCTGTGCCTATCACCACTCTATTTGCATTAAATAATGTAAAAGAGCTCCTAGGCATGTGAAAAAAATACTAATAAATAGATTGATGGGCTAATACAGTAAATATTTCATTATATGCAAATATTTTAAAATATAGTGAGGGATTGGGTTCAAAGGCTAATGCTATCTTCAGGTGCATCTTACTCATTAGATCACTGCAGGCCTCATTGACCTTGAAAGTATTACTTTCAAGAAATATTTGTATTATTGTATATTGTTTTTAATTATGCCTGTGCACCGCCCCGGGTCCCTGTGGGGAGAGGGTGCGGTTAATAAATCCCAACTTATTATTATATTATTATAAGGATCTTATTTTCAAATAGATGAGCTGTGCAAGAATTATATTTACCAAATCAACCTTTCATCAAAATTAACCATCCTTGCTATTTCATCCCAGAAACAGATATGGTTTCTCAAGCAAACATTTATTTTGGATGTCAAGTAGAAAATACACATTTCCATACAAATGGGATTGAGCATCATCTCTTATCTTTCTGTAAAAGGAATAAAAAATATAATAGAAAATATTAAATATAGCATTGTATATTTAAAAGATTAATACCCAATGTATTTATCTTTAGATATGCAAACAGTTGTGAAGATGCTTAAAACTTACTATTGCATTCCCCAAAGTTTTAGGATAAAAATCACATTTGACAATGGTGTAGGATTAATTTCTGAAGTGAAAGTTCCCATGAACACATCTTCAACACAGCCTCAAAGCACTAACATTAGTACTAAGCTGTATATGATGTATGGCATAGTGTCCCTAAGAGAAATGTGTGTGGTATACCACACAGGTACATACAAATATACAAATAATAGCAAAAAGCATTATCACTTAGTCTATATTTTACATAGCACTAAATGATTGTTTGTTTTCAATTACTATCCATTCATTTAGCCCAAAACAATTCAGTTCAAGTTTTGAAAATAAATAACATAAGCACAAATCACTTAGTTTGTGATTTCCGGCTGTGGTTTCCGGCTGCCCGATTCAACCAGCTTTCTCCAACGCTGGCCATAGGGGGCGAACATCTTGCCCCTGTGGATGGGGCGCGCAATTTTGGGAGTCCTCCTGGATACCCGGCTGTCTATGGAAGAGCAAGTGACAGCCGTGGCCAGGAGGGCGTTTTACCAGGTTCGCCTGGTTCGCCAATTGCGCCCCCTATTGGATCGGGACGCCCTTCGCACAGTCACTCATGCCCTCGTGACATCCCGACTGGACTACTGCAACTCCCTCTACATGGGGCTCCCCTTGAGGTGCACCCGGAGGCTTCAGTTAGTTCAGAATGCAGCCGCGCGAGCAATTATGGGAACCACTAGGTTTACCCATGTAACACCGCTCTTGCGCGAGCTGCACTGGCTGCCTGTCGTCTTCCGGGTGCGCTTCAAGGTGCTGGTTATCATCTTTAAAGCGCTCCATGGCTCGGGACCTAGCTACCTGCGGGATCGGATCCTGCCTCACACATCCTCACGGCCGATTCGCTCCCACAGAGAGGGACTTCTCCGGGTGCCGTCCACTAGACTTTGTCAGCGGGCGACGCCCAGGGGAAGGGCTCTCTCTGTGGCGGGCCCGGCCCTCTGGAACGACCTTCCCCCCGATATTAGAACGACCACGGACCTCCGCTCCTTCCGCCTGAAACTAAAGACACATCTTTTCCGCCTGGCCGGCCTAGGGTAGTCTCTCTCTCTATGGGTTTTTTAATTGTTTATTTATATTGAGTGGGGATTTTTAGTTAATGGGATTTTAGCACAGGTGTTTGTTTAATCTGTTTTAAATTGTATGTATTTTTGTATATTTATGGTTTTTATTCTCCCTGTGCACCGCCCCGAGTCCCTGTGGGGAGAGGGAGCGGTTAATAAATTCAGTTTTATTATATTTTTTATTATTATAGTTTAATTACATAGTCAGTCTTATGGGAGATCACCCCTGGCTGCTCTTTAGAAAGCCAGGTCCTGAAGATGAAACTTAAATACTTTGGCCACCAAATAAGAAGGAAGGACTCACTGGAGAAGAGCCTAAAGCTGGGAAAGATTGAGGGCAAAAAAAGGAAGGGACAACAGAGAATGAGGTAGCTGGATGGAGTCACCGAAGCAATAGGCCTGAGCTTAAATGGACTCCAGAGGATGGTAGAGGACAGGAAGTCCTGAAGGAACGTTGTCCATTGGGTTGCGATGGGTGGGACATGACTTCGCAACTAACAACTACAATTCCCTAGTTGTTTGTTTTTTATTTACCTGTGACATATTTTTATAGTAAAAATAAATACATAAATAAGGAATACACAAAGAATCCACAACTACAGCCAGGCTAATCATGCACCATTCTAAATCATAATTTTAAGCAGAAAATTATACTCAGATTTTATCCCAGGTGTTATTGGTGATTTTTTAACTCACATCAAACTATTCAAGAATGATTACAATAGAAAGTCCTACAAGTACACATCTGAAGTAGCCCCAGGCCTTTACTAAATGGTCTTTCAAAGAGTATCAATCCATTCAAATTAATTTCAGCAAGATATACCAAATGTAGGATTCCATAAACATCCTGTTGCAAGTCTCCCTCTCCTTTGTCCATCTATCCAAGACCCAAGCAACCATGGTTATCAATAACCCAAATTTTCTAGTGCCAGATTAATCGATCCATTCTCCTTTTCCTACTATGAGATTCTTTCTTTCCTACAAAACAATCAATAAACTAATGAGACGTTCTGATTCTTATCCTATTGTTGTGTAACAAAATCTATTCAATTCCACCAAGTCAAGACTTTAGGGCAAAGTTCATTAATCTGAATTAAATGTATGTTTAGTGTCCTCATGTAGTATTGAAAAGAGTCTGGGCAAAAGATATAATAAAACAGTATATGCGGAGGAAGTGTTAAGCACTGAGAAGTATTTTCTTTTAGCTTTGTACCTAATTCAACAAAGGCCAATTGTTAGAAAATAAAGTATTGTGATGTGTGTGTGTATGTATATTTATATGTATGTATGTGTGGGGGATGTTTGTGTGTGTGTATATATATTTGTGTCACAACTCCCTGGTAAGCCCCAAATATGGGAGGAAGCAGAACTGCTTTCCTTTTCCGTCTTTCGGCTCACCACAGGAGACCATCCAGGCAGAAAGTTATTTTTTTGTTGCCTTTGTTACATTTGTGTTGCGTTTGTGCTGATAAATAAATAAATAAGGGAGACTAGTAGAGATCTATTTCAAGCTATATAGCTCTCATCAGCTAGCCATACCCTTACTGGGATTCGAACCAGTACATACATACATATATCTCACAATGATAATAATAATTTAATAACAATAACAACAACAACAACAACAACAACAATAATAATAATAATAATAATAATAATAATAATAATAATAATAATAATAATAATAATAATAATAATAATAATAATAATAATAATAATAATAATAATAATAATAATAATAATAATAATAATAATAATTTAATATTTGTATAACCGCTCCCTCTCCCCATAGGGACTCGGGGCGGTGCACAGGTAGAATAAAAACAATAAAAATATACAGACATTTCTTAAAAACAAATTAAACCTAACCTGCGCTAAAATTCCCCATTAAAACTAAACTATACTAAAAACTACCCAATAAAACCCCAGAGACAGAGAGACTATCCCAGGCCGGCCAGACAGAAAAGATGAGTTTTTAATTTAAGACGGAAGGAGCGGAGGTCCATGGTTGTCCTAATATCGGGGGGAAGGTCGTTCCAGAGGGCTGGGCCCACCACAGAGAAGGCCCTTCCCCTGGGCGTCGCCCGCTGACAAAGTCTAGTGGACGGCACCCGGAGAAGTCCCTCTCTGTGGGAGCGAATCGGCCGTGAGGATGTATGAGGCAGGATCCGATCCCGCAGGTAGCTAGGTCCCGAGCCATGGAGCGCTTTAAAGATGATAATTAACACCTTGAAGTGCATCCGGAAGACGACAGGTAGCCAGTGCAGCTCGCGCAAGAGCGGTGTTACATGGGTAGACCTGACGGTTCCCATAATTGCTCGCGCGGCTGCATTCTGGACTAGCTGAAGTCTCCGGGTGCACCTCAAGGGAAGCCCCATGTAGAGAGAGTTACAATAGTCCAGTCGGGATGTCACGAGCGTGTGAGTGACTGTGCGAAGGGCGTCCCGATCCAATAGGGGGCGCAATTGGCGAGCCAGGCGGAAAAACGCCCTCCTGGCCACGGCTGTCACCTGATCTTCCATGGACAGCCGGGCATCCAGGAGGACACCCAAATTGCGCGCCCCATCCACAGGGGCAAGATGTTCGCCCCCTATGGCCAGAGATGGCATCAACTGGTTGAATCGGGCAGCCGGAAACCACAGCCACTCGGTCTTGGTCGGGTTGAGCCTGAGTCCGTTACTTCCCATCCAGATCCGTACGGCTTCCAGGCACTGGCACATCACCGCTACGGCATCGTTGGGGTGGTTTGGGGTAGATATATACAACTGAGTGTCATCAGCGTATAGATGGTACTCTACCCCAAAACCACGGATGATCTCACCCAGCGGCTTCATATATGTGTTAAACAGGAGGGGCGAGAGCACCGACCCCTGAGGCACCCCACATGTGAGGGGTCTCGAGGTCGACCTCTGCATCCCACTGGGCCATCAATGGGGGCTAGCTCGTTCTGTATCTGAGCGGTTTTCTCCTGCAGAAAAATCACAAATTCCTCTGCTCTACCCTGTAGCGGGGCTTCCCGCACCCTCTGTTGAAGTAGGGAGCGGGTCACCCTAAACAGGGCGGCAGGGCGGTTTTCTGCGGATGCTATGAGAGTAGCACAATGGTGGCGTTTGGCCACTCTCAGCGCCACAATGTAAGTCCGTAAATGGGCTCTTACCTGTGTCCGGTCAGATTCAGATTGGGTATACCTCCATCTTCTCTCTAGGCATCTCTTGCGGCGTTTCATCACCCGCAGCTCCTCGGTAAACCAAGGAGCCAGGGTGGTTCGCCGCCGCAAGAGAGGCCGCAAGGGCGCGACCCGATCCAAGGCTCCCACGGCCGCACTATTCCATGCGGCCGTGAAGTCCTCCATCGGGGCACGGGTCAAGGGTACAGGAAATGGCCCAAGCGCCGTCTGGAACCCATCCGGGTCAATCAGGCGCCTGGGGCGGAACCAGATTGGTGACTCCGGTTCCGCCTCCCCGCGGAGGGGAGCAACGGTCGGAAAGTCGAGCTGGAGAAGTGAGTGATCTGACCATGACAAGGGCATGATGACTATATCCCCTATACCCAGATCACTCTTCCATTGGCCTGAGACGAAGATGAGGTCCGGCGTATGTCCACTCTCGTGAGTGGGGCCCTGAATTAGTTGGGTCAGGTCCATGGCCGTCATGGAAGCCATGAACTCCCGAGCTGCCTCGGATGATTCGCCCAACGATGGCAGATTAAAGTCCCCCATGACTACAAGTCTGGGGGTCTCCACTGCCACCGTAGCGATCACCTCCAGGAGCTCGAGCAGGGCTGCTGCTACATAGCGGGGAGCCAGGTATACAACCAGCAAGCCCAACTGCCTCCCTAGGCCCCACTTCACGCAAAGGGACTCACAGCCGGTGGTCTGTGGCACAATGGTCTCTCTCGGCTCAAGACCTTCCTTAACAATGACCGCTACCCCACCGCCCCTGCCTAGGGCCCGGGGCTGATGAAAAGCGCGGTAGCCTGGTGGGCACATTTCAACGAGGGGGAGTCCTCCCTCGTGGCTCAACCAGGTCTCCGCAATTCCAGCCAGGTCCGGCTCCCCCTCTGACACAAGGTCACTAATGAGGGGGGCTTTGTTGACAACGGACCTGGCATTGCAGAACATCAGCCGCAGGCCCTGGCTCTGTACTCCCTGACCACCTAGCCTGCAGGGGTTGTGGCACCCGACCGCTTGCAACCAACGGCTACGTGCCACCAACCGGGAGGATGAGATTTGTCTCCCCTCGGTCCTGCCTCTCCCCACGACCCTCTGAATTGGTATGCCCTCCTGCGGAACGACTCGTGTGTCCCCCCTCCTATCGGCTCCTTCCGCTTCCCTCCGTCGGCTGCTGGCCTGGCTCTTCCTACTTGTCTGGTCTTCCGTCTCTATCTGTCTCTGCCTGGTACCCCCTAAAAAAGACAATTTACGCAATTTACGCACTAAAAAACCCCTAAGGCCGCGCTTCGCCCATCTCTCCGGGTTAATAAAACCATCATCGGGCTTCCGGTTCCGGCTCCTGCGGCGACGGGCGAGCCTAGCGCTCGCTCGCCGCTTTGTTTCTTCTTCTGCCCCCTAACGGGGGCGAGACTCCTCTTTTTTGAGGGTCTCCCGTAGGGCCGGCTCGTCGGGGGGCGCGCCCCCCACGGCGGTGGAGGAAGCGGCTCCCGGCGCGGCTCAGGTGAGGGAGAACATGCTAGCGGGGGGTTCTCCCTTCGCCTAAGGAGGACGGCGCCATTTACAGCAATGAGGAGGGCTGATCATCTCAGTCGGAAGGGCTCCCGAGGCTTCAGCTGCGAGGAGAGAGTGAGTTTCTAAAAAAACTTTTTTTACCTTGCTGCCAGCCAGGCTGAACGGACTGGGAGGGGGGTGTTTATTTTTTAAAAAAAAACCCCTCGGATTTAAGCGGCGCGTTAAAATGGCTTCTCTGCAAAGAGAAAGCGGAAAACTTTCACTCCGGACGGTTTCTAACAAAGGAAAGTGGATTGTGACTTTTTGCAACATTGTTTCTGGGTCTGGCTGAGCTTAAAAAAATTCTTATTTTGCTACTCTCTCCCTCTGGCTGAGATGAGCGGTGGAAGTGGATTCCTTTTGTCCCTGCCTGACTATTTCAACTAAGGAAAATTTCCAGCGTCTCTTTGAAAGCAGGACTCTCTCTGGATTTTTGAAAAAAAAAATTTCTTTTGATGGATTTGTGACTTCTTCTCTGGAATACCTTCGCTATTACTATTTGGGAAATTGTGTCTCTTTTGGTTTCTGAATTGTTTGCAACTTCACAGCCCTGAACTGAACTGAGCTCCTGGTTTGCCCCACCAGCCCCACCCGGAAAACGCCATCTTGGTGGCAGTGACTCTAACTTTTAACCATGGCACAAGAAGCAGCACTTGTAAATTTGGAACAAAGGATGGCTTCTCTTGAAACTTCTATACTAACTTTGATATCAGAAATAAAGGCCCAGAGGGCTGAAAATATTATTTTCAAGAAGGAGCTGTTGGATACAAGAAGACAAGTGCTGGATAACACACAGAAGAATAAAGAACTGGAAGGGGGGTTGGAGGGGGCCAAGGGGGAAATTAAAAATGTTACCAAGGAGGTTGTGGAAATAAATGGGCATGTGTCTAGGATGGATATGGAAAGAATGACATACTTTTTGAGATTTCAAAATGTTTCTGAGGAATCTGGTGAATACCTCCCTGATCTTATGAGCATAATTTTAGCAGACTATTTACAAAAACCTAAGGATGAGATCAGGGGGGACATTGACCTAGCCTACAGAATTAACTCAGCATATGCCAGGATAAATGAAGTGCCTAGAGAGATACATGTGAAATTTGTTAGAAGGTCAACCAGAGAGGAAGTCCTGAAAGCGCAGAGAGAGAAACCCTTAACTTATCAACGAGAGACGGTCACTATCTTGAAGCAGATCCCTAGAAAAATTAGAGATGCAAGAAGGAATTTTTCCTTCTTGTCTAAAACCTTGTTTGATCACGGGATTTGGTTCAAGTGGATGACCCCTGAAGGGATGCTGGTGTTCTGGGAAGGAGGAAGAGTGAGGATTAAAACAGTTGCTGAGGCGGAAGCCTTTCTTAAAAAACATTCCTCTGCCCTGGGGGAAGATCCAGGGGGGACGGAGGGGGCCACGGCCCCGCCCGAGGGGGGCCAGGGAGGAGAGAAAGAAGACACAATAGCCAAAAGACTTAGATCAAAAAAATAACTTTGCCTTGATTTTTCTTGAACAATTTTGCATAATATTCTTATCCGGACTTTTTGTAAATGTCTGACAGCATGGAAGGGAGAATTTAGGTAAATGTACTTGCTCTCATCTTGTAGTGGTATGGAAAATGTTTTCTATGTTAACTTTTTTAATGTGTAATTTGAGGTCTTGGAAGGTCCGACGACTCCGACGTGAATGCTCTCAAAATTTCTTTGTAACCATTACCCTATCCTGTTAAAAAATGTAAAACCAATAAAACTTTTTCAATATAAAATAAAACCATCATCAAGATGGTTATGATCATGATACTTTATGATACTTTATATAAGTTTGAGCAGCAACACAGACAATCATTTTCCAAAACATCATAAACTAAAATATTTAGGTAGAGTAACTTCTAATGTCTGACTGCTGCTTGAAATTTAACCATTAACATGTCAACAATATAATACATTCTTGAATCATATTGCAGGCCAGATGTATCATATTTATGTCCTATTCATTAATTTAAAACTTAAACTCATTTTTTTCTGTATGCATTCCAATTGACTGTAGATGCCACATGGCTACCTAGTAGTATTAATTTTTATAAAAGCATTATTCATGGATCATCCTAACATCCTATAAGTATAAAATTGTGACTGGTACATACTATTACAATATGGAAATACTAAATGAGACTAATACATCTTGGCAATGTCAATTTGATTAATGTAACAGAAGCAAATTTCAGGAAAAAAGGAAATTACAGGTCATTAAGTGTAAATTCAAATTATATTATTGAGTTTGAATGATTTTCTTCATTTTTTTGCAGGATTTTTCCCCCCATTGCGGTAGTGGTTGTTTCATATGTATCTAATCTTTCACTGTATAATGCAAAACATTTTTCTTCCTTCTTAGTTTATTTTAAGTCATATAAAAGAAACATGGTCTGCCAGTTTCTAAGCATCTGCTGATATGAAAAGAAATGTGAATCTGTGTAAAAGCTACTATGATTATTCCCACTCTTATCATTTTAAAATCAGTATTATTATTCGGAAGCAGTTTAGCTCTTCAAGTTTGCTCAACATTTAGAAGGCATATTCCTTTTTTCAAACAAACTTACAGAAAAAAGCAGGTATGTAGCATGTCATACCAATTCTGATTTGAAAAGCCAAATGGATAGATTTGAAAAGAGAAAAGAAGGCAGATTTGTTAGGGAAAAAACCCTTAGGTTTTAAGGAAAATCCGGAAGCAGAAGACATCTGGCAAATGAAGGGAAACTTCAAGACACAGAAAAAAGGCATCCAGAATAAAGTTAAATGAGCTTCAGAATATAATAGTTGGTGGGAGAGAACAAAAAAAACAAGAAAATGATTGTTGGCACATTTATGGACTATATTATAATTTAAATATGAATAAAGGTCATCTTGAACATGCCAATTTTCTCAATCCTTTAGCAAATGCAAAGATGATATAGAGAATTTCAAATATCTATATAATATGAAAGTGTTTTATGTTTATTGGTATAAATGGTAGTGAATTGCTCAGAGCTCTCAACATGCATGCCAAAGAGCTTTTTATTAGACAAATTTATTTCCTTCTTTGTTTTATTAAATGTATATTCTGCCATTCTTCAAGACGTTCAGGATGACTTAGGTTTGGAACTGAGGTGAATTGAAGATGGATTGTAGATAGAGATGAAGTGCATAATAGAAATCTCTGTGAGATAGAATACTAAATGGAACAGCGGTTGCACAGGGGAAACCTGTCCCACTTTCTTAGCAGAGGAGACCTTAATCCACTGGCACGAACAATTGTTATGACTGTAGACTTTCCTCATGCAGTGAATGAGTAGGACATGTAAATGTCTTGTCATCCTGGGCAAGTCTAATTGACACCTGCACTGATTGGTCTTCTCCACTCTAGCTGCCAGGGGCAGATTTTATATTCTGGGTTAGAAAAATCCCTTACCTAACACCAAGGGCTACTGTCACCTGGTTTGGCCTGTCTCTCAAGATGGTTTAACAGGGTGTGACTAATGCATGTGCTACAGCAGGGTAGTCAACCTTTTTATACCTACTGCCGCTTTTGTGTCTCTGTTAGTAATAAAATTTTCTAACCGCCCGCCGGTTCCACAGTAATGGTGATTTATAAAGTGGGAAGTCAATTAATTTAAAAAAAGGAAAGTGCTTCAGTATCGGACAAAACCCCTATCACCCACCATGAAAGCTGGAATGCCCACTGGTGGGCGGTAGGGACCAGGTTGACTACCACTGTGCTACAGTTTCTGGGAGCCAAAGGTAAGAGCTTAGTGCTGTGTGCCAGGTAGGGATTAAAGGTGAAAGAGCACCCATCTGATATCACACATACTTTGTACTTAATATGCAAAATCACATGAAAACCGGAAATAAATTTGCAACTCTGAGTTAATATGAACATTTTTGTTCTAGAACTACCCATGAAAATCAGAAAGAGATGAAAAGTATCATAGAAATGATCCAGTAATACAGGTAATTGCCAACTTACAACAGTCTAGTGACAGTTCAAAATTACAGTGGCACTGAAAAAAGTGACTTACTACCATTTTTCACACTTACAACCATTGTAGCATTCAGATTCTTGGCAGGTGGGTCATATTTATGATGGTAGAAATATCCAGGGATCCTGTGATCAGCCCAAATAACTACCAAAACCTCTCCCAGCAATACCGAAAGGGTCACTGGTGTATAAAATGAGAGTAAATCCCATTCCCTAATCATGCTAATGAAAAGTTATTTGTAATGAAACCTCTGTACAAAGGATGAAACTACAAGCTGTATTCATTCTCTCTCTCTCTCTCTCCCTTCGTCCCAACCTCTCTCTGTCCCTCCCACCCACCCACCCCCTCTCTCTTTCTCTCTCTCTCTCTCTTTCTCACACACGCACAGGCAATCTCATCTCCAGCCCAAGTTCTAATTATCTTAATGACCAGTGAATATCCTTAGATGTTTAAAATGGCTTTTCTGAAACTACCGTCTGACATGCGGAGGGAGGGAGAGGGACAGAGGGAGGGAGAGAAGGGAAGGAAGGGAGGGGAGAGAGAGAGAGAGTATTTTAGATCCATGCCCCAGTTGCTATTCTCTAACTTCATTAGACTAGAAATGCAGTTCCAAACTGGTTGTAGCAATGTGCAGAGGGAAAAGAAAGATAAATGAATATGGAATGCAAGATCTGTTATAATAAATGGTTCCAGGCAAATGAAACTGCGGCGGAGTCCCTTGAGAAGATCAGCATCTGTAGCTGTCACATCTGGAACTCACACTGATCTATGATTAAGAGAGGCTGCTTTCAAAGAAAAGATATAAACTGTGAAGTGTTCTAAAAACCAGAAGATTGTTTACACAGTGAAGAGGTAGGAGAGGGGTTTTCTTTGTTTTTGAATCTTTGAAAGAAAATCTGGCATGCAGATAAACTGCATGCTGAATGCCTTGGAAGATCCCTTGACTCAGACAGAAGTGATGTTCATAAGAACAAAGCCTTCTCACATCAGACAAAGCGCATGAGAGACTCAGCAGCAAGTTCCAAAATTGTCAGTAAAACAATTGCCAAAGAGTTACTTGTTAAGATTCAAAGTATTTCTTTCACGGACTTCTTCTAAGCTAACCAAGCCTTACTGTTGTGATGAATGGTGAATGTTGCCCCTGGAATGCATCACCAAAGAGAGTGAATAAGAAAAAATAATATGACTGGGAAACATTTAGCCAGCAAAAGGCTGCCTTTATGTGTAAATTATTTACTGTAGGGCAGATTTCCAAGGCTAAACTCTTATTTCACCAAGGGAAAACCATCCAAGCATTTAGAACTGTAGTCCCCAACCTTTGCGGCTGGAGGGAGGAGGAACTGAGCTGCACCAGTGGCAGCCTGGCCACAAGCACAAGTGTACAAGTCAACTTGTGCAAGCAGTGGGCTGGCACACACACACACACACACACACACACAGCTAAACTTTCAAAAGTTGAGCTGCCTGTATGTGCACACACACACACGCTAACCTTCTGCTCGCACAAATTGAGCTGTATGCGTGCAGATGCACGCTAGTCCACAACTTCAGGGGTGGGTTGCTAGCGTTGCTGCTGGTTTGCTTTGCGCACGCAGTTGACTGCAAATTGTTCTGTGCATGCGCAGAACATGAAAAAATAACTAGAAAAACAAACTGGCAGTGGCAGTGGCAACTGTGGAACCGGTTCGGGGTTGTGGCCAGCCTCCCATCTCTATTGGTTCAACGACCCAGTCCCAATTTCCACTACCAGTTTGGTGAACTGGTGTGAACCGGTAGCAAACCACCTCTGAACCACTTGTCCGGTCCATTTCCAAATAGACCATGGCCAGGTCGTGGGCCTCAGCCCAGGACTTGGGGCCCCCTGATTTAGAAGACTTGCCTCAAAAAAATTATACACAGGGAAGAGGAGGGTATGTTTTTCTACAATACATGCAAATGAGTTTTAGTCAATTCTTATGTAGCAAATATGTATAGAATTTTGATATTAGTTACACGTTCTTGCTTGGTAAAAGAAAAAAGCAGAAGAAAGGAAGCTCAGCAGAAAAAATGAATGTAAAATGTGATAGCTGGAACTAATTTTTTTCCCCATTTTCAATTTCATTTAATATAGCTAGGCTATGTTAATTTAAAAAAAATTCTTTATCTGGAGTAGCAGAATTGTGCTTCTTTAAACACATTGCTGAACAGTTCAAGTGAAGCAAAGACTGAGACGTTAATTAAATTTATGCCTAAATAAAATATTACTTAGATCTATGACAATCACAAAAGTCTGGTTTCTGGAAATGTATGCAAAAGGTTCAAACATGCTAGAGGGTGTTAATTAAAATATGAAAGGTGTTTTTTTTAAAAAACTTGGTATATTGAAAGAAATAGCTTGTTGTGTTATATTTGAGCAAGGGGATAAATGAGCAATGAAAATAGGTAGGCATATAGTCAATACAAAATCAATAAATCTCATACTTTTGGGTACTAAAACAACTATCCAACTGCAAGACCATGTTTTATCAAGATTAAATAATCTCTTTTTCTTAGTTACGACATTCACTTTAGATGAGTTCATTGCTAATCAACTTCTTATCAAATTTGCAGATAACACCAAGTTGGCAGGAATAGCCAACACTCCAGAAGATAGGCTTAAGATACAGAAAGATCTTGGCAGACTTGAACATTGGGGGACTATCTAACAAAATGAAATTCAATGGTGAAAAAAGTAAGGTTCTACATTTAGGCAAGAAAAACAAAATGCACAGGTACAGTATATATGGTACCTCGTTCAATAGTAGTAACTGTAAAAGGGATCTTGGAGTCCTAGTGGACAAACATTTAAATATGAGCCAGCAGTGCAGTGTGCAGCAGCCGCCAAAAAAGCCAACAAAGTTCTAGGCTGCATAAACAGAGGGATAGAATCAAGATCCCATGAATGGTTAATACCTCTTTATAATGCCTTGGTAAGGCCACACTTGGAATACTGCATTCAGTTTTGGTCACCACAATGTAGAAAAGATGTGGAGACTCTAGAAAGAGTGCAGAGAAGAGTAACAAAGATGATTAGGGGACTGGAGACTAAAACATATGAAGAACGGTTGCAGGAACTGTCTATCTGGACTCGCGCCAGTCCGGCTTCCAAACCGGGCACAGCACAGAAACGGCATTGGTCGCGTTGGTGGATGATCTCTGGAGGGCTCAGGATAGAGGTTGCTTCTCTATCCTGGTCCTATTAGATCTCTCAGCGGCTTTCGATACCATTGACCATGGTATCCTGTTGCGCCGGCTGGAGGGGTTGGGGCTGGGGGGCACTGTTTTACGGTGGTTCTCCTCCTACCTCTCCGGCCGATCGCAATTTGTGTTGGCAGGAGGGCAGAGGTCGACGTCAAGGTACCTCAGTTGTGGGGTACCACAGGGGTCGGTCCTCTCGCCTCTCCTGTTCAACACCTATATGAAGCTGCTGGGTGAGATCATCCGTGGCTTCGGGGTGGAGTTCCATCAGTATGCAGACGACACCCAGCTGTACATCTCCACCCCGGGCCATCCCAATGATGCCGCGGAAGTGATGTCCTGGTGCCTGGAGGCCGTGCAAGTTTGGATGGGGAGTAACAGGCTCCAACTTAACCCGCCCAAGACCGAGTATCTGTGGTTTCCGGCGCCACAACATAGCCAGCTGGTTCCATCGCTGGCTATCGGGGGCGAATCATTAGCCCCCGCGGAGAGGGCTCGCAACTTGGGCATCCTCCTGGACACTTGGCTGTCTTTAGATGATCATGTGACAGCCATGGCCAGGGGGGCTTTTTATCAGGTACGCCTGATACGGCAGCTGCGCCCCTTTCTGGATCGTCACGCCCTACGCACGGTCACTCAAGCCCTCATCATTTCCAGCCTGGACTACTGCAATGATCTCTACATGGAGCTTCCCTTGAGGTGCAGCCAGAGATTCCAGCTAGTACACGCTAGTACACGCGGGAGATCTTGGGGGCCTCTAGATGCTTCCATGTAACACCTCTCCTGCGCGAGCTGCACTGGCTGCCTGTGGTTTTCCGGGTGCACTTCAAGGTGTTAGTAACAACCTTCAAAGCGCTCCATGGCAAGGGACCTGAATATTTGCAAGACCGTCTCCTACCGCATACCTCCCATCGACCAGTCTGCTCCCACAGAGAGGGTCTCCTCAGGGACCCATCGGCTAGCCAATGTCGGCTGGTGACCCCTAGGGGGAGAGCCTTCTCTGTGGCAGCTCCGGCCCTCTGGAATGACCTTCCCCCCGACCTGCGCACAACCGCGGACCTGCAACTCTTCTGTCGGGCCCTGAAAACTCATCTATTTCGTGTGGCCGGCCTGGCGTAGCTTTTAAATTTATTTTATCAACTGGGTTTTATTGGGACTTTTTAGAACAGGTTCTTATTTAATTTGTTTTTATTATATTTATTGTGACCCTATGTTTTTATGTTTTATGATTGCCTGTTCACTGCCCTGAGTCCCATAAAGGAGATAGGGTGGTATATAAATTTAAATAAAGTTAAAGTTATGTCTAGTTTAATGAAAATAAGGACTAGGGAAAACATGATAGCAGTCTTCCGATATCTCAGGGGTTGCCACAAAGAAGAGGGAATCAATCTGTTGTCCAAAGCACCTAAGGGTGGAACAAGAAGTAATGGGTGGAAACTAATGAAAGAGAAAAGCAACTTAGAACCGAGGAGAAATCTTAGAACAATTAATCAGTGGAACAACTTGCCTCCAGAAGTTGTGAATGCTCCAATACTGGAAGTTTTAAAGAGGATATTGGATAACCATTTGTCTGAAGTGGTGTAGGGTTTCCTGTCTAGGCAATGGGTTGAACTAGAAGATCTCCAAGGTCCGTTCCAACTCTGTTATTCTGTTCAGTTTACATTTTTTGAATACCATGGGCAATATTTATAAAAGGTTTGCTTTCAATCTTATAGGTTGGAAATGTAAAATAAGTAAGGTGACACTCATATTTGTCCATTTTGTATTGACATTGGTTTATAAGATGCTATGATTAGACTTTGCTTAATCATTGTCACGTGACCACAAAATTATGACTACACTGAAAAAAACAAATTTAAGATTCTTGTACTTATGACTAACACCTGTCATGTGATCACCATTTGTATGCTTTACGACTGGTTTATGATAAGCAGAGCCAATGGAGAAGCCACAAGTAAAACTGCAAATTGTAGTTCTTTTGCTTAATGGCCTGAAATGACTTCCTTAAGAACCAAATGAGAAGGGGCATTGCAAGTCTGCGGACCTAGCTATCTGCGGGATCGGATCCTGCCCCATACATCCTCACGGCCGATTCGCTCCCACAGAGAGGGACTTCTCCGGGTGCCGTCCACTAGACTTTGTCAGCAGGCGACGCCCAGGGGAAGGGCTTTCTCTGTGGCGGGCCCAGCCCTCTGGAACGACCTTCCCCCCGACATTAGAACAACCACGGACCTCCGCTCCTTCCGTCTAAAATTAAAAACACATCTTTTCCGCTTGGCCGGCCTAGGGTAGTCTCTTTTTAATTAATTGGGGGATTTTAGCGCAGGGATAATTATTTAATCTGCCTTTTAATTCTATATTTATTGTTTTTATGTTTGTATTTTGCCTGTTTTTAATTGTTTTTTAATTCCCTGTGCCCCGCCTCGAGTCCCCTCGGGGAGAGAGAGCGGGTTATAAATAAAACTATTATTATTAATATTATTATTATTATTATTATTATTATTATTATTATTATTATTATTATTATTAAGTCTGTGATTGTTGCAAGATTTTTCATTTAATAATGCAGTTGCCAATCCCAATAGTGATCCCTAAGCAAGGACTATCTATCAAAAACTCTGAATTTATCATTATCTGAAGAATTTGAGTATGAACCAGGGAAACATCAAAAAACTATTACCTTTCAATATTGGAAAGACAATGCTACTTTAAACTGACAGTCTTTTATTGCTGATTTATTCTTTGCTTTCTATTTTTAAACTGGATCTGAATTGCTGTGATGGCAAATTTTATCATTTTTATTTTATATGGTCAAGATTTTAAAATTACATGGAATGATTTCCTATACATAAAACATCATTTGATTCTCCCTTCCCTTCTTTTGTGTTTTCTTTTTCTTTGCCAATCAGGAGAAAACTGTGGTCTTAACCACTCTAAAAATGCCAGCTATAGACAAGTGCCTGCTTGCAAGTCTATGAGTCATATTCTACAATCTATATATGGGTTTCCATCCTACCATCTGTACAAAAAAGTATCCTCTCTTCATGATTTCACATAGCAACTATATTTTTCTTTTTTTATGACAAGCGCATTACATTATTACTTTTTGCAGAAGCTTAAAAATAAAAATAGCATATATTACCTAACCGATTGCAGCCTTCCATGTAAGTCCACTATTATGCTGTGATCTCATTGAATTCTTAGAAATATGGTATGTTTTGCATTATGAGACTGTGAAGGAAATATAAGGGAGGATACAAATGGAGGTCAGAAAGAAGAAAGAAATGGATTTCAATATGGCACTTTAAAACAAAGAATGATGCCATATGAGCAGAACTTAATAAAAATGACTCAATTAAAAGAAAGAAGGGTCATAAACTTTCTAGATCAGGGCTCTCAAACTCATGGCCTGCAGTCAGATGCGTCACATACTGGCCACACCCCTACCCCCTTTAGCAAATGGGAGAAAAGTCATGATACGTCATGTGATGATGCCATGAGGGTGCAAGTTTGACACCCCTGTTCTAGATCAAAGCAAGTTTTCTCCTTCCATTCTGTCCTCTTAGTATTGCAAACTGGGTTTTTTCCAAATGGGTTAAAAGTCTGGGGCTCATCCCCAGGTAAATCAAAAAATAAACATCACTACAGTATGTGTGTGTTCAGATATTTCAAAGACAAAATCAATACAACGCTTCATGTCTCAGCCTCTATCGTTTTGGCAGAAGCAGAAATCCCCAGGGTACTGTTTGGCCAGATTATTTGAATTGGCTTCAGATTTCAGGTCTAATTATATGGATTATTAGAATTGAGCTAACCATGGATTCTCTTGAAGTTTGCTTCTCATGACTTATCAATTATCAGTTTTATCCCAGATGTTGTAAAAAAAATCCCTTTAATGAATGCTGCAATGTCTATCGTGCTTGGAAAAAATAGGCCCAGAAGATTGAAGTCTAGTCTATTGGCCAATCTTTTCCAAAGTACAATATTTATCAAACATTGACATATTTTGACTTCCTGTTCCTGTTCCCGGCGGCGACGGACGAACCTTGGGGTTCGTCCGCCGTTTTGTTCTTTTTTCTGCCCCTAACGGGGCGGGGCACCCCCTTTTTTTGGGAGTCCCTCCGTAAAACTGGCTTGCCTGGGCTGGTTTATCCTGGCGGCGGCTGGGAAACGGCCCTTGTCTTCGGTTTAGGCGAAGGAAGACATGCTGCGGGGGGGTTCCCCTTCACCAATGGAGGACAGTAACGATCAGCGAATTTAAAAAGAACTGAGCGTGCGGGTCGGAAGGCTCCCTGGGGCTTTGGCAGCGAGGTGAAGAGTGAGTGATTTACAACATTATTTATGCTGGCAGCCTGGATTGAAAGAACGTAGAGGGGGGTGTTTGTTGGTTAAACCCCCCCTCGGATTTAAAGCGGCGTTCCGAAATGGCTCCTCGTTGCGAGGAAGCGGATACTTTGTTTCCGGACTGCATTGAAATAAGCGAAAGTGATCTGCGGCTTATTTTCTTACAATGTATCTAAGTCCGGCTGGCTTGATACAATTTTTCTTGGGTTATTTTCTCCTCCTGGCTCTCAGACAGGACGGTGGAGGATGGTTCCCTTTGTTCCTGAATGACTATTTTTACCTTTGGAAAATTACCAACATCTCTTCGTGAAATGGACTCCCTCTCTCTACTAATGAAGAAATTTCTGGATTAATTGATTCCTTCCCTGAGTGCCTTCTCTGCTAAAATTTTTGACTGTGAAAAGTGTTTCTCTGCTGGGTCTTGAATTCTTTTACAACTTTCACCTGAACTGTTTTGCTCCTGATTTGCCTCAACGGCCCCACCCAAAAAACGCCATCTTAGTGACACTGACTTTAACAGCTTACCATGGCATCAAAATCAGAATTGGCAGGATTGGAACAAAGAATGTCATCTTTGGAATCAGTGTTACAAGTTTTGGTGCAGGAAATTAAAGCTTTGAGAGCTGATAATAAAAGTTTTAAGGAGGACCTTCTGGAAACACGGAAGCAAGTACTGGAGAATTCACAGAAGACTGAGGAGCTGGAAGGGGGGCTGGCTGTGGCAAAGGGAGAACTTAAAAATGTCAACATTGAAATTGCAGGTTTGTCTGGTCATATGTCTAGGATGGATTTTGAAAGGATGTCATATTTTTTAAGATTTCAGAATGTTTCTGAAGAATCTGGTGAATACCTTCCTGATCTCATGAGTACAATTTTAGCAGACTATTTACAGAAACCTAAAGATGAGATCAGGGGGGATATTGACCTAGTCTATAGAATAAATTCAGCATATGCCAGGATAAATGAAGTACCCAGAGAGATACATATTAAATTTGTTAGAAGGTCAACCAGAGAGGGAATTTTGAAGGCGCAGAGAGGGGGGCCGTTAATTTACCAACAAAAGGAAGTCACCATCTTGAAGCAGATCCCAAAAAAGATTAGGGAGGTGAGAAGGAGGTATTCCTTCTTATCCAGAAAATTGTTTGACCACGGGATCTGGTTTAAGTGGGTGATGCCGGAAGGGATGTTGGTGTTCTGGGATGAAGGAAGAGTAAGAATTAAAACAGTTGCTGAGGCGGAAGCCTTTCTTAAAAAATATTCCTCTATCCTGGGGGAAGATCCAGGGGGGACGGAGGGGGCCACGGCCCCGCCCGCTGGGGGCCGGGGAGGAGAAAAAGAAGATACAATTGCCAAGAGACTTAGATCGAAAAAATAACTTTGCTTTTTTTAATTATTATTAATATTGCTTAACCTTATGTCTGGATGTTTGTACACGACTGCTAGCATAGAATGGAGAATTTAGGAATCTTGTACTTATTTTCACCTTGTAGTACTTTTGGAAAAATGTTCTTTTAATGTTTTATTATGAAGCCCTAGAAGGGCCAATGATCCCGACGCGAAAGTTCTTAATATGTTTCTGTATCCCTTACCCTACCCTTTTCGAAAATTGTAAAAACCAATAAAACTTTTTCAATATAAAAAAAAAAACATCGACATATTTTGTATGATACAGATTTTCATAATCTATTTTAGCTAAGAGTGATCCATGAGTTTAACAAAGCATCTTTTTCAGTTGGCCAACTCACTGATTTTCACTAAAGCAGAAAGAGACATTGCAACTCGTATTAATTCTCTGAACTTCTCAGAAGCTTTCATTCAGTACCCTTAATTATGATACTCTCGTCAAAAAATTGTTCAGTTTAGGTACAGGCTATTTGTAGCTGAGTGGACATTTCCAGAAGGCTGAAATATTTCTATATGACCCCATGCTGTAGTGTTTCTACAGTAACTCACTTATTTCCCAGGCATTTCAATGTCTTCATAAATCTACTGAATGAAATTAATTGTAAATGTACAATACCATGATGGTCGCCACGATGTTAAAAAAAATGTGGAGACTCTAGAAAGAGTGCGGAGAAGAGCAACAAAGATGATTAGAGGACCGGAGGCTAAAACATATGAAGAACGGTTGCAGGAACTGGGTATGTCTAGGGGACACATGATAGCAGTGTTCCAATATCTCAGGGGTTGCCACAAAAAAGAGGGAGTCAAACTATTCTCCAAAGCACCTGAGGGCAGAATAAGAAGCAATGGGTGAAAACTAATCAAGGAGAGAAGCAACTTAGAACTGAGGAGAAATTTCCTGACAGTTAGGACAATTAGTCAGTGGAACAGCTTGCCTCCAGAAGTTGTGAATTCCCCAACATTGCAAGTCTTAAAGATGATGTTGGATAGCTATTTGTTTGAAATGATATAGGGTTTCCTGCCTAGGCAGGAGGTTGGACTAGAAGACCTCCAAGGTCCCTTTCAACTATGGTATGGTATGGTATGGTATGGTATGGTATGGTGTGGTGTGGTGTGGTGTGGTGTGGTGTGGTGTGGTGTGGTGTGGTGTGGTGTGGTGTGGTATGGTATGGTATGGTATTAAAACAACAATAGTATGTTCATGCCACCAGTTTTAACTCTCCCTTGTATATGTATATGAAGCAGAACTGGGGAATCAGTACATATCTTTCTAAAAGGACTAGAAGAAACCATCAAGCTGAAGTTCAGTCTAGATGAAACACTAAACAGGATTGGTTTATTTGTCACCGTTGGTGTTGTTTAATATCTTGTGGATAGGCTTACATTTGGGGAATGCCTCCAGATTTAAAGTAATCTTTGGAGGGCTATTATCCTAAAATCTAAAATCAACTTTGAAAAATCAGTTCATTATTGAACTAGGAAGTGCAAATATTCAGGAATTTTATTCTCCAAGACCTTTCAATAAAATGGAGATTTATATGCTGTGCTGATTATTTTAACCTTCTTTATTGGCGCTTTTCTTTCCTATGTTATTGTTTTATTGTTTATGTTATTATTATTTATTCTTGTTCATGTATTTTTTCTATCAATTTATTTCAACTTACTGTCTAACCATTTTAAATGTTACTACAAACCTCTTCAAGACTTTTAATGGGAAGCAGTTTAAAAATGTTTTAAATAATAACAACCCGATGCACCACAGAAAACTTCATGGTTTTTTCCCCTGGAGCTTAAATTGTAATAAAAACAAAGGTGTACACTGTTTTTTTCCAAAGTGAATGTCTCACTTTTAAATTGTTCATGACTTGAACGGTATGAATTTTGTCAAGCGGACCACAGAATAAATTTGCACAGGGTTCAACCCAACAAGAACACATTAAATAGGATTTAGCATTTAAAAAAAACCTTATACTGAATAGGATTTGAAAATTAATGCCTGCATTCTCCCCAGAAGACTATTCAACTAGAGGCCTTAGGCATTAATTTAGCTGGATGAAGAAGCCATGAGGGCAGCTGTTGGTAGTTAATTTGATTTGTAAACAAACAATAGCTTCATTTTTTAAAGGCTATTCACCTTTTTCCCATTCCAATGTATCAGAAACCACAAAAGGAAACAATAATTTAAAACGTGAATACACATGTGTGTTTTTCTTTAAAAGAGATTTCAAATTTAAATAGTTTCTTTTTAATTCCAGCATGGATGGGATAAACATCCCTCAAAACAATTTACAAACTATTAATTTTCTGCTACAAATATTAAGAATCCCCGTGGCTGTATCTTGTACTTAACTGATACTATACTTTTGTCTCTCTACATTATTGAAGAAATAAGGATTACAAATCATTCTAATAAAATTTATATTTGTCAGCATGAATTATGTACCTTCACATGTTTCAGAAAACAATGGCAATATGATGATTAGTCTTGATACATGTTAAAACCTATTAGAAATAGGTACATCTTGTCCAAAGAGAGATGCAAACATCACACTAAATACAGTAATTCATTAAAAAGTGGAATAATCATGACCAGTTTCTACTTGCAAAGAAATATGATTGAACAATACTGAATTTTCAAGCACATAGACATAATTTGCTAAAATCACAGAATTGACCTTAGGTCAATGATGGTGAACCTTTTGGGCTCAATGGGTCAACAAATCAGACACAGTAATGACTAGCTTGACTCTGCTGAAGTGTCACCCTCCACACCCTCACAATAAAAGAGAAACAATTCATAACACTTCAGAGAGAAAAGATGAGTGGTATGCCCATTTAATAAGTAAACAAACCTATGTAATTGTAAGTATTTTTTTAAATTTGTCTTTATCTCTCAGAAAACAAAGGGAGAAAGTTGGAGACACCCTTGACTTGGGGTATATAATCATATACTCCTGTTTGTACAACCCAGCAAGGTGTCATTTCAGACGTAATTCATTTTAATGTCTCCATTGAAGCTTTTCAATGGAAAAACTCTAAAATAGCCTTCTAAAGTAGTACTTTTCAGCACTCTGAATAGTTTACAAATGTCAGCCTATTGCCCCCAACAATCTGGATCCTCATTTTACCAACCTCAGTAGGATGAAAGATTGAATCAACCGTGAGACTTTCAGGATCAAACTCCTGGCAGTGGGCAGAATTAGCCTGCAATACTGCATTCTAACCACCACAGCTCCAAAATAGACCAATTATTAAACAGGTTGCTATGTCAAAGAAATTGTTTCTTAGTTTGTTGTTTAATTCTAAATGTGCCAGGGGCTCAAATGTTAAAGGAGATTTGAGATGAAAGTAGAAAATAAAAGGAAATAAAATATAAGGGAAGCTGTTTGCAGTTAGGCCATTTTTGAAAGAAGTGTGATATAAAGATCTTCAAAACATCTTTCATATGTTATTAAGATATACTTCCTCATCTTGCTGTATATATTCTGACCTGCCACTCAAAAAAGTCCTAAAAAATAATCATCAACTTTAACTGAATTTGTTGCACGCCTTGTGTGGCCATCCTCACCTTAAAATGTGCAGGGTTTTTTAATTAAGTAAATTATGTTTGTAATACAAAAATATTTTCATTTTAAACATTAAAATCAACTATTAAATTTTAATTACATATTTTATTTAATGTGGTTTTGAAGGCAGTTCTGAACTTAATACAAATTTTACACTTAAATCGAAAATAACACTGTTCCACAAACTGACTGAAGGTTCCTTTCAATGTTAAAAAATACAGAAGAAAGAAATACTTAGTTTATGATAACAATATAAATAGCAGTCATTTACAGCTGCATTATATGCTTTTCTATGCCTTGGTTCCTGGTGGGAAAAAAGGCTTTCATGGCATCTTGAGATATCATCTTATGGCTCAGCAAGATATCTCATGAACCCCACATGGATGACTTTACTTCTCTTTTAAGTCTTTCAACTAACTCAGCTCTGCGATGTATTCAGTTCTGAAATTATGAATATTTATAAGCTATTCAATCTTTCCACGTGGTCATTAATGCTCCGTCTCATAGAGAAATATTATTTTGCTCAGTAATTACCAGACCATGTTTCTAGCAGGTGGGAATATATGAACCGGTTAAAACTGATCCTGACATGATGCGTTTTTACTCCCCTTTACTCTGCATCAATGAGACCAAATCTGGAATACAGGGCACAATTCTAGTTACCTATTTCCAGAAATTAAAACAGACTCGGAGCAGGGAAACAAAGGTGAAAGAAGGGTTTGAGAATGTTGCCTAGGATGAGAAGCAGAAGGAACTTGTGAACAGGACAAATGACTGATACAATGTGTTTGGGTACACAAAATTGTTGCTGTATGCAGAAGGACTGTAGAACTATTTCCCATTGGGAAATAGGTTCAGAAATAATGGATACAAGTTGCCAGATTTATCTAAAATATAAGGAAAAAATGTCCTGTGCTAAGATCTATAGAACCATGGAACAATTGGCACTTTCTGTCTAGGAGAGTAGGGGATTCTCCATTCTTGGAGCCCCTCCCCTCTCTCTTTTATAAGGAGTCTCGATAGTCACTTTCATGGATCACTTAAATAGCTTTCCCGTGCATTGCGAGTATTAGACTAGGTCAGTGACGGCGAGCCTATGGTACACATGCCCGAAGTGGCACGCAGAGCCATGTTGACTGGCACATGCGGCATCACCTGTTCCTCTTCCGGGTTTCTGCCACTGGCAGGGTCAGTGGCTAAGATGCTACGCTTGTCAATTAGAAAGATTGGCAGTTCTGCGGTTCAAATCCCGAGTAGCTCACAACGGAGTGAGCTTCCATTATTTGTCCCAGTTTCTGCCAATCTGGCAGTTTGAAAGCATGCAAAAATGTAAGTAGGAACAGCGTTCTGTGAACATCTGGCATTTAGTCATGCCGGCCACATGACCACGGAGATATCTTCGGACAGCGGTGGCTCTTTGGCTTTGAAACAGAGATGAGCACTGCCCCCTAGAGTTGGGAACGACTAGCACTTATGTGCGAGGGGAACCTCTGCCTTTACCTTTTTATCTTGCCTTGGAACTTTTATTCAACTTTTATTTATGTGAGCAGCCTGTTCCCACTAGTCCAATTAAAATGATTCTCCCTTCTTTGCAATTGATTAAACAACCACTGATAATTAATTCAACCCCTTTAAATTCTTCAGCATATAAACCCATTTCAGCATAATGTACAAAACAAAGATATTATGATTCGACACAACACACTGGAGTTGCCCATTCTTCTGAAACTTTTAAATCTTTTAAAGTCAGCCAAGAACTTTACTGACTGAAGATGCTGGTATGAAATGAAGGTGTAGAAAACTTAGGTAGATAGCTACATTTAATAGATGAAACACAGTGAACAGGTGCAAGTTATACATAAATGATATAAAATTAGAACAAGTTGATGAATTTGTTTACCTTGGAAGATTTTAAATCAGGGAAAAGGAAATGTATTTCAGGGAATATTTCTTGGAAGAAATGAAAATAGCTATATATAAAGCTACATATATCTTTTCACCTGCTTTCTTATTTTGTATGATAGCAAGACAATGTCAGGAAAAAATATAAATGTAAGTTGAACGCAGTGGAAGAAATAAGAGTCAAAAATTAATGCAATGAATAAGTTAGCGAAAATACAAAAAAGTGCGTTGAGGTGTTTTTGGGGTATAGAAGGAATGACACTCAAATTGCAAAATAAATATATGAAAGAAAGGTAAAACCAGCTGAGGAGAAGACCCGAGAGAACTGTGTCTAGGTAGAGTTGATGAGATCAGCAATAAGAGTACTGGAAAGACAGAATATAAATAATGTATGTTATGATTGAAACAAGGATATTCGCATTGCTAAAACACACAGGGAAGTGTAACGCATTGAGTTGATATAAACTATATTCAGTCTTTCTTTTCATTCTCTTATTACCAAACATTCTTCCTTTACTTACTAGTTATTTCTTTTTCTGTTGCATTGTCACTACACTGCCTCCTTTTCAAAAGGAGACAGTGTAATGACTATGTATAGTATAATTATTTTTCCAAGTTACTAGCTGTCATTTTTGGGGGGGTCAGAAATGCATTCATTCACCCTTTCATTCCCCGTTTAAGGCTATTTTTCCACATTATGCTACCTTGAACTTTCCTGTTCATTTTCAATGCTCACTTCAGTTTGTTGAAGAATAACCCCAGTGACTGAGTGGCAAGCACACTCTATTATACACGTACACACACACACACACACACACACTTTGTGTGCACACATACAACACACAGAGATAGTTATCATTTTACATTTTTTTTTTATCCTTTAATGGACATTCCTGTGAAATGTCAAAAAGACCTTTAGTTTCTGATTCCTGCTGACTGTAACATATTGGTGGTGGCAGGGATGAAGAATAAAATAATAACATTATTAAATCAGATGGTCCTGCTCATTAGGGCTGCAAGAAGGTAGAGCACAGGGCCGGTGGAACCAAAATAGAGAAATTGTCCAGAAAGGTAGCATAGCAGCCTTCCAAGCCAAATCACCTCAGTTCATACCATTTTTTTTTCTTAAACCAATTGCATCTGGCGATTCTATATCTGCAGATAAATAACAAATGCAGTTTCAGTTGTTCTATTTTGTAGTGCGACAATGTTCACCAAATAACTCTTACCAGAAAAGGTAACTGAAAAATGGTGGACTGCATATATTATATTCAGTTTTATAATTTAAGAAAGGGAATCATTATGAATTGATGTAGCCACACAACAGTTAAATCACAACCTTGAGTATCCAAGGTGCATATTATTAGTTACATGTTATAAGAATGTGCTTCTTAATCTACTCTGCCAGCCCAATTCCATAAATTGATTTTTGAAATATGAGGAGGAGAATGTGAAAAGCAAGCTTTTAGGCTGATGGGTACCAAAATAAAGTCAGTGAAGTTAATTGATGAAATAAGAGCACAGGAATGAAAAACAGCAGGCCACAGTGAAAGACAAGAGGGAGGCAATTTAACCATTAACCAATTTCATGCATCACTCATATTATTTCAAATGTTTGTACTGATCAAATGGGTTGCAATTGATACCATAATGTTTGAATAAATGTGATAATGAATGGCCCACTGTTCAGTATGTAAATGTCTGCTGAATTGAAATCCAGGTCCTCAACCTACCATATCTAATTTCAAAAATGAAGAAGTGTGGATGCCAAAAATAATTTATCTATCCATGGTCCGAAATCTATCATTTCTGACCATGGATGCACAATCATATTAATGTCAACTGCAGCAGTTCTCAATGGCAAAACAGCAACATTCTGGCTTTGTTTTACATTCTTCTTCTTCTACAGTTTCCAGGACGTGAGCTAGGGAAATACACATGTTGATAGATTATAGATCAAAACTAGCCTAGATAGTAAGATCACTTAAATTATTTATGATTTAGATCAGGGGTCTCCAACCTTTGCAACTTTAAGTCTGAAGGACTTCAGCTCCCAGACTTCTCCAGCCAGCTTTGCTGGCTGGAGATGTCTGGGAGCTGAAGTCCTTCAGACTTAAAGTTGCAAAGGTTGGAGACCCCTGATTTAGATGACAAGCGTATTGCTTTCTATGGCAGAATGCACATGTGCAGAAAGGAGCCAACTTCACATTTTGCCACATATATCCTACTCATATACAAGCTTAAGAAAAAAACCCACACACAAACGTTTTCTTACCTGGCTTATATAGCAACCTAAGTTTATATCACAAGCTTTAAGTAACTTCTAAAATCATCAACAACAATAATGATGATTCATATTTATTCCAGATATGCAGGAGGATAGGGGAAGAGTTGGGCTCTTTTCCCTTTGTGAAGTAGTAGAAAATATATTGCTTCAGAGTTATGTTGACATAAACAAAAAAAGTGTAAAATGATTGTATCTTCATTATAAAATGTAGAATGTATTTTCTATATATTAACATTGTTGATTTTGTTTAACATTTGTCCTATAGACCTTATGCTATCTTCAGCTTATCTTCTGCTTCATTAAACACTATATATATATATATCACCTTTTAACTAGTTATCCTTCGGCACTGAGGATAAGGTGAACATATTGCCCCTTTCTCATCTTTTATCCTTAAAATACAAACAGAAACATAGAACACTCATGGCAGAAAAGGGCCCTCTGGTCCAGCAAATCTGCCCTTTCAGTATTTTGTTAAAGTTTTTTTTCTTTTTAATTTATTTATTTTATTACTTTTTAATTATTATTATTTTTATTTATTGTATTTATTTTTCATTTTTGACAAGATGATTAACATGTGTTTATCCCAAATAAGTTTAAACCCAGTTACTGATGATTGGCCTACTACCTTTGCTGGATGTTGATTCTAAGCATCCACTATTCTCTCTGCCCACACTTTCAAACATTACTTTTGAATTTTTCTCCTGTCACTTTGATGTTATTCCTCTGTGTTCTTGTTTTTTGTTTAATACTGAAAATACTGTTTGTTTGCTCTGTCTGCTATTTTTCAGCAATAATTGAGTTAACCAAGTATCCAAGAAATATGCTCCTTTCTATTTTCAAAATTTCCCGATGGAAATGACACTGTGACAATCTTTGTCTCCAGTAATAAATCTGGGAATTATTTGCATTTATCATAGCCAGGGGTGGGTTCTGGCAGGCACTATTGCCGGTTTGTTCATGGGTATGCTACATGTGTGCACTGCACACGTGTGTGATGCGCACGCATGCACAGCGCAATGCAATAAAAATTGTTCTGTGCATGCATGCGCAGAAGCAAAAAACAGGAAAAATGGTTCAAGGGCATGGCAGGCCTGGGTTAGTCCCAGTTCCAGCGACCCAGGCTGCCAAACCACTATTGGTTCTGCTGAACTAGTCTGAACCAGCAGGAACTCACCACTGATCAAAGCCCTATTCACATTCAAGGATTTGAAAGTAGAAACTGAACTATTATTAATTATTGCTTTTTTCCAATTAATAAGTACCTTTCTTTATTCTCGGCTTACAGCCTAAAGTATAGTAAAATAATTTTAAGCAATTGAAAACAGATGAAAGCGACTAAAATTACTAGCACAACTCCGAGGGCTTGACTAGAAAATAAGTTTCATTCCTTTTTTGAAAGCAGAAAGAATTGTGGAGTGCTTTTCAAAGCATGCGAGAGAAACAGGGGAAGGCCGTCTTCCTTACGGTCAGTAACAAGGACTCCAAAGAGAAGTCAATGGCTTGTCCTGCCAATCTTAAAAGACCTGCAAGGGGGTTCATGCTAGGGCCATGCAAACCTCTTAAAAGAAATAGCTCCTAATGTACCTTAGCCTTCTTTCCAAAAGCCACAATATCCTTGGCAAGCTAATTCAAGTAGTTTATTCTTAACTATTTCTTCTTGCATGTCCATGCGCAGCCACTTTGTTCTGCTTTATGATTTAAGTGTGATCTAAGACTGAAGATGTGTGCAGACAGCCTGGAAAAGCTTCTGAAGTGGTTTTGCTGGAGCTGTCACATTTTGCAGAAGATGTCTCTGAATGCTTTGCTTTGTGCAGCTCTAGTTAGACAATCCCCTAGGTAGTCGTGCAACAAACAGTTTAGTTCTAGGCTACTGGAAGGTTCACTACCGTTTCCAATGATTTTGTGAGTTAAAGCAGAGAAGACAAAATTTCTTAACTTTCTTAACCAATTTGTTCAGAATGAAAAGCTACCACTCTGCCCTCAAACTAATTGAATTCCTTTCTCCCTGCCATGTACGCGGAGAGGGAGGGGGAGGAGGGAGAGAGAAGGGGGGACAGAGGTGGGAGAGAGGGAGGGACAGAGGGGAGGGGGGAGGAGGGGAGAGAGAGAGAGAGAGAGAAAGAGAGAGAGAGAGAGAGAGAGAGAGAGAGAGAGAGAGAGAGAGAGAGAGAGTGAGTGAGTGAGTTTTAGAGGACAAAGAATTTCTTCATGATTTTCCACTGTCTCCAAAAGAACGTTTGTTCCTATTTTATGAATTTACACCATATTTGATTGTGTACAAACTTCTTCTCATTCACTGTAACAAATCCAAACAATATCCTCACAAATATATAAATAAGATCGATATTTTAATGATATTATTTCTAACTGGCATAATGGTGCTTATTAGGGTCCCCTCCCTTCCCCCTCGCTTTTCAATCTCATCTCCTTCTGAAAGATTCTATTTCTCAAAGTTTTGGACCTTTTCTAAAACTCAATGCATAGCTATTACCAAAGTTATATATGGTATTTATAGATATCTATAGATAAATATTTAGAATATCCTTGTAGAGCAATGGTTCTCAACCTGTGGGTCGGGACCCCTTTGGGGATCGAACAACCCTTTCACAGGGATCGCCTAAGACCATCCGAAAGCACATATTTTCAATGGTCTTAGGAACCAAGACACCAATTTTACGGTTGGGGGTTACCACATCAGGAGGAACTGTATTAAAGGGTCGTGGCATGGGGAAAGTTGAGAACCCCTGTCGTAGAGCCATGTACCAGTCAAACTCAACTAAGGCAACCAGACCAATTCTTCATTTATAATCCAAATACTAGTAAGTCACCAACAAGTTTAAATAAACAATTAAATTAAACAAAATTTAATTCAGCAACCCTACAGTTCTTCGAGAGAACAGCACATTTTATCTTCTTCCAACAAGAACCCTAAACTCAATTCAACCTTTATGGTCCATGCACAACACATGTACAATGAGGTTGGTTGAGCCTTGTTGGGTTTTTTTGGCTGCAACTCCCCAATATAAATACATATCAATAACTCACAGCACAAGAAAGTAAATCCCTAACCCAATAAATCATACTAACAACACAGAATCCTCTATACATATATGTGTGTAACATTACATTATAGTATATTGCACCAATATGAACATGTTCCGCTGGCCCTGCAAGTCTATCATACTACATGAGGATGAGGATGAGGATGAGGATGATGAGGATGAGGATGAGGATGACGACGACGACAATAATAATAATCTTTATTGTCATTGTAATAATATTGTAATAAAATTACAATGAAATTGGTTTGAGCACCGTGCCAACACCTGCACCAGGTGGAATACAGACAGCACTGACAGCCACAACAGGAATCTCTCCAGGCAAACAAAAAGGCTGACAAATGACAGTTGAAACAAAATGGCCGACAAATGACAGTTGAAAAGGATCAATTGTCCTTTATCTTTTATTATCCATTTCTTCAAATCTGTTTGGCATTTTAGGAGTTGGTGGAAGAGGAGCACGTCTCTTTTTCTTTTTTATTTCTTGTTGCAATGAACTTTGAGGAATCGCACTTGGCATTTTTTTCTTCTCTCTCAGCTTTCCCAACAGAAAAGGATGGAATCACTGGCAGGGGTGGTGCTCTTCGCTTCCTCATTTCAACTCCCGCAGTTGCCCCCTGTACATTCCCAAGAGACAATGATGGTGCCACCGCTACAGAACACAAACCTCGTGAAGAATCTGCAATCATTGTTTCATCAAGGCCCCGTTTACAATACAACATGGGTTTTAAAAATTCTCCACTACCCAGATCTAGGCTTCTTCTTGAGGATTTCTCTGCCTGAAACTTGTTTTTCTTACTTGTCCTAAAAAATCCTAGTAATCCTTTTTTTTCTTTAACTGATGTGTCACAATCAGTTGATATGTTTGCTTCTCTATAATTCACAGTAGGTTCAGAGGGAGTTTTTGCTGGAAAAGTCTGCTGTGACACCAGGAGCTCAAAGCCGCTGCGCCTAAACGCGCCGCCATCTTGAGATATTGCTGTTACGTTGCATTCAGCAGTCTGACAGCCCATGGATAAAAGCTGTTCTTCAGCCTGTTCATACAACTGACTATGCTTCTATATTTCCTACTAATGATAGGAGGATAAATAAGTGCTGAACAGGGTGTGAGTCGTCCCTGAGGATTTTCCTCACTTTTCTAAGGCAGCGAGTCCTAGAGATTTCATCTAGTGATGTCAGGGAACAGCCCATGATATTTTGTCCCATGCTTATCACCCTCTGTAATGTATTTCTATCCATGGTTGTCAAGCCAACATACCATATCGTAACGCAATAAGTGAGGATGATTTCTATTGTAGACCAGTAAAAGGAGGTCATCAGTTGTTGTTCCACCTTGTTCTTCCGCAAGACTCTAAGGAAGTGGAGTCTCTGTTCCTGGTCACCTGGGTTGTATTGTTTCTCCAGGTGAGATTTTCACTAAGATAGACTCCCAGGAATTTGAAAGCTTTCTCCATACATCCCCCTCAATGTAAAGTGGGGCAGGTTCCTTTTTCTTCTTCCGGAAGTCTAACATCATCTCCTTTGCCTTGCTGATGTTCAGCTGCAGGTTGTTTTCTAAGCACCATGTGGATAATTTTTTTATCTCCACGCTGTATGCTGCTTCATCTCCACCTAAAAACCATCTTCCTACCATATTCTGATCTTTTTGTATTCACTTATAAAAGCCGATAATTAGGAAAGCGTCTTTGATGGTCAGAAGCAGTGCACTATTTCTGTAGGCATGGTGTGGATGAATCACTAGCAACACTAATCTTGTAAGAGTGTTAAAGGTCTCCTGAGACGGTAAGAGAAGATGCTAAATCTACCCAGTATTACACTTTTCTCCACTAATCCTACAAAATTAATGTTAATTTTTCATGAAAAGGGGGTTAATTACACATTTATTTCTGATTCAGGCATATTAGCTTACTTTAGCAAAACAGCACTGAATATTTCTCTATAGAAAGTGATATTGTTCCACTTCAGTATTTGATAAAATACGTCTAACAGCTGGGAAAAAGTGGACTCCATTATGAACATTATCTTAAATTGTAATACAGTGTAAATATATTTTGACCATTTGGGACTTAAACATTGTTTTACACTCAACTACCTCATGTTTCCTCCACGTTCCCTTAACAATAGTTTTAAAGAGTTCTATGCCTACCAAACCTGATCCAAGACTTTCTTTTGGCTGGATATTATTAAAGTAACAACTTGTATAATAAAACATTGTCCTTTCCTTAAATATGTTACAGTAATTAAGTGAGAATAACGAGGCAACTTTGCAAAACACCACTCACAGTTTGAATGATTTATGACATAACTACACATTTTAATATCATTTTTGCATTTTATTGGTTATAGTGAATACATTGGTTTGCATTATTTAAGAAAACATGCTTAGGAACTGCAGAAGCATGAAACAGATCTAATAGTCTGAATATGAACATTTCCCAGTAGCATTTTATGGGGTCACTCAGCCACTGCTGTGGCGATATGAAGCCTGTTTTCATTTGTGACATACTGCCACAGCAGTAGCTAGGTGATACTATAAATTCTACTGTGGAAATGCTTTAAGCCAGATCAGTTTTCATATGGTAGAAATAAGCAGCATCCCAAATTTTCAAGGGAGATTGCTGTGAATTTCATTCCACATAGGCATCAGGAAGGGCATCTGGCAAGTAAATGCTTGCTCCACCCAGTTGTGCTGACTTTACCCCAAATTAAGGGAATACAGGATCATAAAAACAAATTAGAATCATAGAACCTAGTCGATCTACAGAATAAAAGGAAGAGTATCTTGTCTTCATCCCAAAGTATTCAATAAGCAAAATAAAATAAATGTATCTTAGTGGTACTTAGTTTATCTACTTATTTAGCTATTTTACGCAGGGTCCAAGCCTAATAGAAGCTTATCAAAATATAACAACTACAATAAAACTCAAGGTATCAATTAAAACCACAAAAAAACAGATGCTTCAGTTTGTAAAACTCTAAAAGGCCTCATTCTGCTCTAAACTCATCCTTAAACTATAAAAGGGAGAAGGGTGAGATAATGCCAGCAGCAAATCATTTAAGATGGGATATACCAAAATAATAACCTGCAAAAGATCTAAAACGTGAATGGGGGAAGACTTGTAGGTGATAACAGCAAACACTCCAAATGACTGTGTCTACTTGTGGTCATGAAAGTTTTAGCAATGAAATTCATAAGAACCAACGGTGGTTCTTTAGAGACCTAGTTAGAAATTAGCACTGTTAATCTCTCCCCATATACAAACACATAATTTCATGCTTAATTTACTCAGTTTGGTTTGACCTGGCTGACCACTTTTTCCACCTGTTTTCTTTTGAGCTATAACTTGGATTTTGATGTTATCTCATTATATCACCTATCCTATGGTGACAGATGAATCTCTTCCCAATCCCCTAAATTAAACTACCTACTCTTTTTGTTAGGGTTGATCATTTGCTCTGTAATTACACACGCACTATTGGAAGCAGTGATATTAATGTTTTTACATTGAGCCACTGATTTGTGGGTTTAGAAACGTACATTAGAATATATGTTAAATATAGGTGGCATTTTGAGAAGATCTAGCAACGAGACTACTAGCATTCATAGATGCTTTATTTTGTAGCTATGACTATTGTTTGAAATAAAATATTAGTAATATAATAAAAAATGGAAAATAAAAGCATTGCAGTGCTATTTTTCAGCTAGGAAGCTGATAGAGGAGCTGTGCCTAATATAACATTGCACACTTTCTTCTAGCAAAGTTTTAAATTCTACAGTTTTTCACTCTCAATAAAATGAATCCAGTTCCATTCAAGACATAACGAATTTCCTGTGATCAAATGTAATATCCAACCTAGAAAAAAGCTATTAATTCATTTGCTGCACCACCCAACAGCTTTCAAACTATTCTTCATCTTAATAGCTAATGCATTTTAATTTTTTGAAAAACATTTGTTTTTGTCTCAATTTTGATTTTGTGGTACATTGTGCACCACTTCCTTCTTAGAGGCACCAAAATGAAATGAAATATATATTTGTTTTAGCAATCTGAAATTAAACAAATAGGTTTAATTTAAGAAAGTGTCTGTAGCTGAGGACAGGCAAACAAATGAGTTATATTGTCTTCCTCTGTTCTATTACTTGGCCAATAAGTGTTAATCTCTTAATGGAATGCCAACATAAAACACTATAATAGATTATCAAAAGTGACTACTCAGAACCATAAAGTATTCATTTAAAAGGTCATGCAATAGTGATAGTGTAAACTGAAGTTGAAAAATATTCATGTAAAATTTTGATACGATTTTAAATTATTTATCTGTACAAATATTTAAAGCAAAAAATATTCTTAAAACTTGGAGGGATACATCCTTCACAAATATTCACATATTCTTTCTGTAAATTGGTTTGAAAACATAATTATCGGTATTTAAATTCAAGTTTTAATTCTTTTGTTAGTCAAATGCAATAAAAATAATGCGTAGATGAATCTTCTGAAGCATCAGCCATATTTCCTGGACAACTTAGTGGCAGCTCATAATTTACTGAGTAACCAGTACATTTCCTCTCTTGTAAGTCAAAAAGCCTATATGAAGGACAGTTATATTTTATGTGTTAGATTTATATTTTGCCGTTCCTTCAGAAGCTCAAGGTTCTTCCTTTTCTAATATTTTCCCTTCAACAACTCTGTAGCTTAGCCTAAAGAAAAGTCATTGGCCCAGTCGGGTATGAACCAATCTCCCCCCAAAATAGTCCATTAATAATACATACTAAGTAGAAGAAGCTACATCTAATCATTTAATGAACATAATTCACGTTTTCCCCAGCATGTGATTAATCCATAACAACTTTTATTTTAACTACAGCAATTATTTTTATCATAATTTTATTAAAAGTTTCAAGTACAATCATAAAAGGTAATACAAATTAAAAAAGAAAACAATAAACAAAAGCGGAAGAATAAGAAAACCCTCGTTACAAGTTTCACAATCTCTTTACTCCTTCTTAATTAACAAGTATAAAATTCTTCATCTCATAATTCAACTTTTAACTATAGGCAAATGCAACGTAATCTTTTCCAATTCAGGTCTCAGCAAAAAATCCAAACAGAGGCCTAAACTAGTATTCTCCCCCCCCTTTAAACTCTTACCCTGTTTCCCTGAAAATAAGACCTCCCCAGATAATAAATCCAATCAGGCTTTTGAGTGCATGCACTAAAGTAAGCCCTCTCCAAAAATAAGCCCTCCCTAAAATAGTGCAACACAGCAGCAGCCATGAGGTTATACTACACTCGCCACCTCCTGCACCTGAAAATAATAAGACCTCCTCCAAAATAAGGCCAATCACTTATTTTGGAGGTCAAAAGAAAATAAGACCCTGTCTTATTTTCGAGGAAACATGGTAGCTGTGAGCAAGTCCATTTAGAAAGTATAAAGTTGTTCAGGTGTCTTAGTGCATTTTATGAACTGGCACCAGTCCTCAACATGCCAAAAACTGGGCCGTGCAAACAAGTGACGCCCATTCAAGGGATCCAGGCAGCACACAAAACCACACACACCCTGTCCGCAGAAAAACCTCTCTCCACAGAGCCGGTCCCTGATGCCCAAAAGGTTGGGGCCGTTGTCCTAGCGTGAACAAACTTTTTTAAAGTTTAGCATGAGAAAAAAAGACAATTTCTCCTTTAAACATCGTAAGCTCACAATTATAACTTACCTTAAATAGAAAGACAATTAGGTAGAAAGCTAATTGAAATGCTAACAAATATATCAATTAACTCTAGAAAAAAGGCTTAAACACCACATTAATTATAAGCAAATTCAATACACTACATTCGTCCATTCCAGATCCTAGCAAATCTATAGAGTATCATTCCAAATAACAATATGTACTATTCAAATAAAGAGGGATTTAACAACAGCAATTCTTCTGTACGTTACAGTCCTAGTAATAATCATTGTTCATTTTTCATGTTAGAAATCAGGCAGGTGAAGGAGAAAAGGATTTCTCAAACACATTAAAAAAGCAAGGATCAAGAAAATAAAGTTAACACTGGACCTATAAACCATCTTCCCCTTAACTATTTTGCTTGTACTTTTCTTTTGAACATGAAAGTACAGTAGAACAGATGACTCATTATGGAATCTACTGTAGAAAGAACCATCTTTTCAAGAAACATCTTTAGTACAACAGTTCCCAATATTTCCAGGTCCACAGGCTGGCAGCTGTGGCGACATGGCGGAAAGAGGAAGGTTTTGAATATGCACCGGTCACTTGTGTGGCGAGTTCCCAATGGGTTCCCAATGGGCCTCAGATTAGGGATTAGAGACTGCTGCTTTAGTACACATAAGAAAAATAAATTGCAAATATTTATGGTACAGGTAGTCCTCAATTTACAACAAATGAGCAATGGAGCAATGAGTCCACTTCTTAACGATGGAGATTTTGGGCTCATTTGTCATTGTAGCTACCTTGAGGACTACCTGTCCCCACCACATGACTCCAGGATACTGCAACCAGGATAAATACATGCCGGTTGCCAACCATCCAAATTTTGATTATGGAATCAAGAAGATCCTGCAATGGTCATGTGAAAAAATGACGTACGTCATTCTTTAAAGTGCTGTTGTACCTGAACAGTCAGTTACTAAACAAATGATTGTAAATCGAGGACAACAATCATAAAGTATCAAGTAATCATGGCTCAATTCACAAACTGCTTGATCTAGGTATCACTAGATAATAGAAAATAATTTTGTTTTATGGAACTAAAGAGTTTGGAATCACACAACAGCACAAAGAAATATTCAGAAAGAAGAATCAACTCAGTAGAGATGTGCAGTGCTTTGGAAATAATTTGGAATGTGCAAAGGAGCATAAACATTGCAAATACATGCAACTTTATATATTGGGTTACAGGCACATGGTACCTCTGCATTCCAATATGCTTCAAATCACATTTTACAAATTACTTCTGAAGAATGCACAGCCTACTACTCAGTACAAATCAGGGCCTATGGGATATAAGAGTAGCATATATCTTGCAGCCATAATAATAAACTCTCTAACCACACCATTAAAAAATGACCAAGAATAGCAACCCATTTTTAATACTACGAACATAGGAATATGTTTCAAAATATTCTTCTGACTATACCATCTTTGTGACCTTTTATTATATTCTCCTAAACAGATATCATAGAATGCTATTCCATAAAGCACTTTTCATAGCTTATTTTTAATTAGAAATTTTCATTTTCAAAATCCATAGCATGGGTAGAGGAAAGATTATGGGGAAGGGGAAGCGATGTTGATGTATAGAAAGTGCAGGAGATAATATGAAAAGGGAATTAGACCACTGTTAACAAATACACCAATATCTCTATTGTAGATTGACAAATATTAAATAATTTGCTATTCAGCACCATGCATAATAGTACCTTCAAAACATTATTATGTATGTGGTACCAGTAAAATAATAAATACTCATTTGTGCAGATTTTTCTCTTTGATTCTACTTATTTGCCTTAGGAAAATAATCAGATTAGGATCAGAAGCTCCCAAAATTTGGCATGGTCTGGCAGAGAACTATTCTGTATCCTGATACTTATTCTCTAGGACACATTTGTCTGACAAGTACAAGCAGAAGTTTGGAAAGCATACACTAACCTAGTGATGGCTACACTTCTTGTTGTCGCGTCCCCCCGCTGCACCCATAATGAAATGCGCATGTGACCCTCCCCCCATGTGTCCCTTCCCATGGATGCCCTGCACTCAGGTGGGTGCACGGCCCTGGAAGCCAAAAAGGAGTCCCCTGCATGCGCGGCAGAGACCCGAAGACCAGCTGGCCGGCAGGAGTGCACGTGCATGCATAGTGGAGCTGGGCTGGGGCAACAGCTGGCATGCCTGCAGAAAGGGCTCTGTGTGCCATTTGTGGCACACATGCCATAGATTCGCCATCACGGCACTTAGCTATAGATTTTTTTAAAAAATTGGGGGACACATTTTTCCATATATCTCCTAACATTTGGATAATTACAGAATATTTAATAAATATAGCATGTACATGTGCTGAGACTAAGTTACTATATAAAATTGAACAGGATGAGATTCCTGCAATTTACACTTTTATTTCTATGTAGATGAATCCAAGATATTCTTACTAGAAAGCGAGGTTGGCTTTTTTTCTCTCTCAAGATGTTTTCTGCTCTTTACAATTCAACCGCTTTTAAATATCTGATTGTTGAATTGGTTCTGTCACAATGTTATCCTGAAATCCACCACTTGCTTTGTCTTCCTTCTCATATTTGCAAAATAGTTTGAGGGGAAAAAAGAGAAGAGACATACTGCAACTATGAAAATATCTATTTTGTGCCAATCATCCTGTATGATATAATCTTAGTTTATACAGTATCAATTGCTGCCATGTTGCTATATCCAGAGCTTTCTTTTTTTTTAAGACAATGCATGCCCATTTAATGTAATTCATTTTATATGGTCAGTTATTGTTTCTGATCAAATTTTAACTGATGTTTCAGGCACTAACATCTTGAACAAAGCTTTTACAGATGTTTGTGGTGTGTAAAACTTCACCACTATATTATTAAAAAAAATCTAAGCATTCTATCTACACCAGTAGTTATCAGGCACATTTCACATACATACAAAGTTGACAACAGAAAACCAATTTTGGGGATAAAAAAATACTTAAATATTTCCATTGCCCTTCTGGCAGACATTTAAGTCTATCCCTATCATGTATTTTCAGGTAGAATCTTTAACTTAACTTTAACTTTAATTTCATTTCTATACCGCCCTATCTCCCGACATGGGACTCAGGGCAGTATAGATTAAAAGATTCTATTTGGATTAATCCAAATATTGACTAGTAGCCAGATAGGAGAGTGGTTAGAGTGCTGCCTTTGATGCGGGAGATTAGCCTTGCACCAAAACAATAGTTTAGCTTTATCTCACGACAGGCTATAATTTGATATTCAATGAAATATGGTCAGCAATGTGTGTTGCCAGGTACTTCGATAAAATCATGGCATGGGGTCTGAAAATTGGCTAGTTCCTATCTTACCAGACCAGGTCCTTGGGCAAAGACACACTAACATTTCATCTGCCTACATCAGATATGAGTGACACATATCTACGTCTCACATATCTGTGTCACAGATATGAGACTGATACATACTGTATCTGAGAGAGTCATACTGGCTCATACATCACCTAGATCAGTGATGGCTAACCTTTTTTGGCTCGCGTGCCAAAAGTGAGGAGGGCGCAGGGGGGTTGTAAATGGGCGTGCTACATCCATAATGCTATGTGCATGACCCCCTGCTTTTGGTGCACTTTTTTCACCCTCCCCAGGCTCCAGAGACTTTCTAAGAGCCTGGGGAGGGTAAAAACAGCGTCCCCCTCCACCTCCAGAGGCTTCAGGAGCTTCCCTGAAGCCTCCAAAGAGCAAAAAACAGCTTCAAAAGAAGCCCTAAGTCATCTGGCAGTGCACACATGTGCGTTGGAGCTGACAGGGCAACACCTCGCGTGCCCTAAGAAATGGTTCCACGTGCCACCTTTGGCACCCGTGCCATAGGTTCGCCATCATGGACCTAGATTAATAAAGTCCACGCCATACGTTGGAGAACAAGGAAAATCTGATGATAAGTGGGTTACTGGAACAAGATAATAGGTTTAGGTTTAGGTTTATTGGTTTTTTATACCGCCCTATTCCTGAAGGACTCGGGGCGGTGTACAGCCAAAATAAAAAACAAATATATAAAAGTTAGAAAAAGCTATTAAAAGGCATAATAGAACCTGAAATTGATGGAATGCTTCTTCATTAATAGATATAATGATGAGGGATATTTAAATGTATGAGGTAACTATGGAAGGGCATAAGACTTACATCCACAAAAACTGAGAAATGACTAGTTATCCAAATAATTCAATATAATGAAGATAAAAGTTCTCTCACAATTTGAAATAGCCCAACTTTAAATCCCAGGTTCAAGAAGATCTGAAAAAACAACTAGATGTGCAGCCAATACCTGAAGATAGAACCTCACTGCCATCTTCTCCATTACAGATCACAACAGCTGACACAATAGTGCATAAATTAGCTACAGCCAACCTTCAAGACTGATGTTTAGTGGAGAAGTACCATCAGACAGTATGCTAGAAGATTCCAATAGAACCCTCACAACAATCCCTATGACCACCATAATTCTAATAAATGAACTGACATGATCTACAGCTGCTGTAATCCTGGAGATGGCTAAATAACTAAGAACAATAGCTGAATATACCAAACTGGAAAATGAAGCTGGAGGCTAAAATTACAGCAGAAAGAGATTACAGATTGCTGGAGAAAGATTACTTTAGCCAAGTAAATAAAACTTGACTCCTGAAAAATACAATGGACTATCTGAAGCCTAAAGGACTGTTTATGGCACTTGCTACCAAGCTAAAGAGATACTTTGGAGAAACAAAAGCCAAAATGCTATGTTCTCCCATGAACTATCTCAGGTGTATTCCCAACTGCAATGCAATAAAACAGTTAACAGCAGAATAGTATTGAAAGAACATATGGGAGAAAGAAGACACCTAACACCACTGCAAAATGCAGACCAGAACAAAAAGTTCATCTTGCCTGAAGAAGATAGTCACCATTACAACAGCAGACATCCAATAGCAGACAGCATGAACACACAAGAACGCGAAGAGATGGACAGCACCTGGCCTGGAAATAATCTATACCTGCTTGCTAAGAAAAACTAACAACATGTAATGGCACAGATGAACAGATGCTAGCAGCAGGTTACAATATCTGCTAATATAAGGAAGGACATATGGGCCAATACATATGCATGGGTCAGAAGGTCATTGTGAACAACACCAGAAGCTCAAAAGAGCAGTTGCTCATAGACAGAGCAGTCATCCCAGACTCGAGTCATCAATCTGAGCACAGCCTGGATTGACTACAGTTGAGCCTACAATTCAATACCACACATATTAATCTGTAAATGTCTGGCACTATACAAATTAACAGGATACTAAGAACTTGCTCAAGAACTCATTTCGACAACTTACTTGGCCATCAAGTGTAGCATATACCAAAGTGAGAGACTGTCCCTGCTGTGATTCTGCATAGTTGGCTGAACCATTTCAGCCAATTAATCATGAAGACTAAGTCTAAGAGTGGAACTACCATTGGCCACATCTTTTACATGGATGAAATCAAGCGGAATGCTAAGAGTGAACAAGACATTGACTCGCTGATTCATCTGACATGGATCTACACTGAGATGTTGGGTTGCCATTGAAACTGGAAAAGTGTAAAATAGTAGTAAAGAGGGGGGAATCAGTTAAAACTGGTGGAGTGGATTCTGCTAGCACTGAGTACAGGAACATCTGCATAGTATATGGGCTAGACCCCCCAAGTCCAGATGGGCGATCTACAAATTGTTGTGAAGAATAATGGGACTAAGACCCCCCAAGTCCAGATGGGCGATCTACAAATTGTTGTGAAGAATAATGGGACTAAGATCCTATAGGACCTCCCTATTTAGACAGGCAGACAGATTTCATGGTAGCCAACAAGGCCAGAAGACAGCAGTTGTGTTAGAGGAACCATCAGGAAGAATTATTTTGAGAACTTGGAAAAGGGCCAGGGCCTTAAAAATGTGGAAAGTAAAGGCCAAAGTGATCCCAAGTGTGACTCTTAAGCCAGGAGAGCGGTTACAGCAGAGTCAGGCAACAACATCAAAGAAGAGTGCACTGCTAGGAATAACTAATTTACTGCACAGTAACCTCAAGCTCCCAAGCCTATAGTCAAGGACTCAAGACTGAGGAAGATATACCACCCATAGGGGTGGAGAAGGGACACACACACACACACACACACACTATAAATAGCTGTTAATATTACTTTTTAAAAAATAACATACCCTAATTAAGAGTTGCACCATTAAAACTATGCATGTTTTGAAAATAATTAGGAAAAAAATTCTTTGAATTTCATACAACTATCAATTTATCTGCTATTCATTAAGCCACTGTGGATGTCTGAAAAAGTTATAATAATTGCATTAACTTCAACAAATGGATGCCTGAAAATTATCTTTTGTAGATTTATACAGAAGTCTCAAAAACCAGGCTGTTTTAGGGAGATATGTTTCATATATGCTTACATGAGAGTTGAAATGTTTTCCAAATCACATTCAACTATACACAGTCTTGTGTTTCATTGTTTCTAACAATAATACTGTAGATATAGATGTATTTACTGTATATGTAGTCCTTGACTTATGACTGCAATTGAGTCTGGAATTATGGCTGTAAATCATGCTTGCTGTTAAATAGGTTGGCACGTGCATGAGCTGATTTTTAAAAAAAAAACAAAAAACCTGTTGTGGTCATTAAGCAAATACTAGTCATTACGTCAACACATTGTCCACAAATAGTGGACGTATATTAGTGATTAAGATGAAGTAAATACTGAAGACGAGGGGGGGAGTTGGCAAAAATAAAAACCCACTGCAAATCATAGCCATGTAACCACAGGATACTCCAAATAGTCATAAATGTTGAGTATCCAAAATATGATCACATGACCGCAAGGAAGGGCCAGTTATCAGAATTTTGAATCCAAGTCATAAGTACCATTTTTAGAGTCTGATTTAACTGATTTAACTTTGAAAAATTGCTAAATCAAGGATCACCTGTATGTATGCTCAATTAGTAAATTACAGACTCAAATATTTCAAAAACAGTACTTACAACACAGAAAAGATAAAATTTCCAAATAGAGTACTGTACATTGTTCAATTGGGACCTGGATATTTGCAAGACCACCTCCTGCTACCTAATACCTCCCACCGACCAGTCCGCTCCCACAGAGATGGCCTCCTCAGGGTGCCGTCGGCTAGGCAATGTCGGCTGGCGACGCCCAGGGGGAGAGCCTTCTCTGTGGCTGCTCCTGCCCTCTGGAATGACCTACCCCCTGACCTTCGCACGATCATGGACCTGCGCCTTTTTCTCCGGGCTTTGAAGACCCATTTATTTCATGCGGCCGCCCTGGCATAGTTTTTAACTTGCTTTTAGATAAGGTTTTTATCAAAATTTGAAAATTAGGCGTACTGTTTAATACATTTTTAATAGCATTTTACTTGTTTTTATCATTAGTTTTATACTAACTGACTTTTACTGTTTGCCTGTACACCGCCCTGAGTCCCGCTGGGGAGAAGGTGTGGTATAAAAATTCAAAGAAATTCAAATTCAAAGTTACAGGCAAAACTTGGAGAAGAAATAGGGTTTGTATTCTCACACAATTAACAACTGAATGGAAACAATATGATTTTGTGTTTTGTGTGAAATCACATCTTTGTAGAAAAGGCTGTGTCTTGTGCATATATTTCTTTTTTTTTTAAAAATCACATTCTACCTTAAAATAATCCAAGCTTACAGTCTTCCCTCTACTGCAATGCATTATTATTTATATTGGCTTGCCAGAAGTGAAAATCATGAAAGAGAAAGGGTTAAACATAATCTGATGTGTTTTTTCCTAATCTGTCAACAATCTGTACCAGCATTTAGCTGATAGATGGAGTTCACTGCTTCTGAGGCATCACTTGAGTATAGTAAGAGTTCAGTCATTTTGCTAAATATTTAGTAAGCCACTGTCAGTTTCTATTGAAATCTTAGGCTCAGAACTTGCTTCTATAAATGATCGTTACTTATTAGTAGAGAAGATTCACGGGTGTAAGCTTTGGTTCTCAGGCTGATCAAGAATCTAATGCCATTGGGTAAATAAATCACAGCTTCCAGTATCAGACAAAAGAACCATACCTTTCCGTTTCATGATGAGAAAAAAGCAAACCTGTCCTTAATGGCCACATATATCATTTGTTCTAAATTGAAAATAGTTTACTTGCTGCAATTCTTGTATCACTACAATTTTCATCGAAATACATCTTGCTAAAGAGCACTCAAATGAAAATCACTTTCAGTTCAGGATGCTACCATTCTGCTCCCTTCTCTTACTGTATTTGGAACCAACCTGTTTTGTCTATTTATCCAGATCTTAAACTATTGCCTCTGAAGTCTGAATTTCACCTGCTCTTCTCTTAAGCTTCTGTGTCTTTCCTGGATTAGGCAACTCATTCTAGTAACCTTAAAACCAAAGGCTTTAACCCACAGACAGCTAGCATTGTGCCTCTTATTATTCTTTAAACTAATAAAAACTGAGCCTAGGAAATTCCTTATTCTATCCATATGTTTATCTCTCTGTCCATTCTATTTTCACTGTGAGAATACACTGCTCTACAAGAAACCACCAATGAACAGTATTAGAAAATATGTAAATATCTGTTTACAATTTCATAGCATACTTTCACCAGTAGGCTGAATTTGATTTGGTCTATTCAGTGCAAGAACAGTTTAGTTAACAATGTAGTATTGCAAAACAGATGATATGGCATGCATAGGAACAGGATCCCGATGCTCCATATTTTCCTGACTTGTGGGAAATTGTTTGAGATGCTCCTTTCACTTTGAAAACAGCATTGATACCATTTTAGAGACTACACTACATTCGTAAGTGTTTCCAGTCTTAAAATGGCAGGAAAACATGTTAATTTTCTATAATTTTTGCAGAAAAAAATTCTAGAAATTACAAAACTGAAGTTCAGTCAGGGAATTGACAGTGGACCTGCTGATTATCTTGCTTTTGTTTCTCTATAATTCAGGGGCATCAAACTGGCAGCCTGCGGGGCGGCTGTGTCACACGCAGACCATGCCCAGCCCAGCTCTGCCAAGGGTGAGAAAACGTTACAGAAGGTCACGTGATGGTAATGTGGTGCTGCGAGTTTGACACTCATGCTCTACATCTTAGGCAATATGCCTACAAAGGGCTGCTTTCAATTGGGCACATGAGATGTGTTGGAAAAAAATATTCGAAAGCTAAGCCAACAGCCATTTTAAAGGGAAAGTAGTCTCACCATTACAGAGAAGTGATAAAAAGATTAAGATAAAAATGAGTAGTATGTTTATGCTTTTGGCAAAGATAAGCTGTAACTATTAAAAAGCAGGAAATCAAGCTATGTCTTACTAAGGGAAGTTAAACATGGGAACTTTAAGAGTTAGACATGTCCAAATTAGATGTTTGTACCTATTCATGAAAGAAGGTTGCACCCCTGATGAGAGATAAATGCACCAAATGCTTCTGCCTTAGCTGTTTAATGAAGTTTTGAACTCAGAATTATGGCATCTGGTGTTTTGACCTGAGCAAGAAAAGAATGAAGAGGAAAATTATCCCAATGAGATCCATTACAAGAAAGAAGAGGCAACAGGTTGCAGTACAGTCTCAAAGGAGTTGCATATGGTCCACAGACTGCAAGTTGCCAACCTTTCTTTATATCTAGCTATCAGTCATCCTGTTACCGTTACTTGTATATGTTAACAACTGATTAAAAGTGTTTAGCATATCATGTGGTACCATTACCCTAGCATAATATTGAATCCCTATTAAGATCAGCACAAATCATTTAAGTTTCAATGTTCAACATTCAGGAGCATTATCTACCCAGTTCATTCCAGTTTGTTTGAACTAGGTGTTAAGTTGCTCTGCTGCATCTTCAAAAATACCAGAAACAGGATGAGCCAAACTTCCACCTAAATGGAGAAAAAGCTTGAGTCCTCTTCTGTTGCAGAGAAGAGCAACAGAGAAAATATGATTAGTTGGCTGGAGGTTAAAACATATGAAGAACAACTGCAGGAAGTGGGTATGTCTAGTCTAATGAAAAGCAGGGTTGGGTGGTGGTGGGGAGACATGATTGTAGTGTTCTAGTATCTGAGGGAATGCCACAAAGAAAAGGAGGTCAACCTATTATCCAGAGCACCCGAAGGCAAGGCAAGAAGCAATGCGTGGAAACTAATCAAAGAAAGAAACAACATAGAACTGAGGAGAAATTTCCAGAAACAATTAATCAGTGGAACGACTTGCCTCTAGAAGCTGCGGATGCTACAATACTGTAGGTTTTAAACAAAAGATTGGACAGCCAATTGTCTGAAATGGTATGGGGTTGTCTGCTTAAGCAGCAAATCTTGGATTAGAAGACTTCCAAGGTCCCTTGCAGCTCTGTTATTCTGTTACTGGTTACTCTGTTGTTATCCTCAGTTCTTTGACTAAGACTGCTATTAAATGCAGAGGAATTGGCCAAATTAAAGAAGGCAAAATTCCTGTCTGGATTATGGTCTAATTCAATTCTGTTTATCATTTTTGGACAGTTGATAATGACATACTACACTCCTGCTCATTTTATTATTAGACTGCTGCATCGGATTATTCTCATTGTTTCTACTAAGCATGCCTGTTAATTTGCATAATGAATATGAGTAATAAATATTTTAGTATTGATTTCTAGTTTTCTGTATATCCTGCAGTCTCTAGATATTTCATTTTAGGTATGACAAGCAGTGATCCTCTAGGTGGAAACTAAACTTCCATACTGCAATGATGGCCCTTTTTGAATGACACACAAAAAATATGAATAACGATCTATAAATGCCTTAGAGAACAAATATGATATGCCTCCTGATGCCAATTCTATCAGGCAAGCTGGCAGCTGCATTCTGTCCTTCTTCCTCTAGCTTTAAAGCATCATTTAAGAATCACTATATGTAAAGTAGACGGTAATAATAACAGACACGTTGACATGAACAATACACATCAAAAGAAAATTATTCCCAATCACGTTATCACAGAAAATGGAAAAACCCTGGAGCTTTGGACAACTATTGCCTTTTAAGAATACTGACACAACTGGGATTCTTAAAAGCCTTTTTCAATTGTCAGCATGTCTTCCCATCACAGTAAAGAATTCCAATCCATTCCTATACTCATTCTCACAATTCTTGGAATAACAGCAATTGACTGACCTATTCAATGTCTTTAGCGTTAGCATTCATGAATATGTGTGTGTTTATATGTATCAATGTTGATGAGACAAACTAAGACGAAGTATTGATATATGCCAAAATGCACACTCAAATAGTGAAAATGTATAGAAAGTAATTTAGAGGATACAGATTCTTGGAACCAGTGCAATTCTCTCACCTTCTTTTATATTCATACATATTTTATCCCCTATAGCTTTAAACTTTTGTACTCATTTCATCTCCCTTTGTTGAAATGTAATTTTTTCAAGATTCAATCTGGACTGGTCACCAGGACAAGAGGTTTACTCTTCGGAACTTTGTGTTGGAGCCATCTTCAAGGAACTCCTCTCTATTGGAATATGTGTTTTGGGCTATTCAATGAGTCATATTTATTTATCAACATACCAATCAACCAATAGGAAGACACCAAATAAATATGACTCATAGATTGGCGCAAAGCACGTATTCCAGTAGAGAGAAGTTCCCTAAAGATGGGCTCCAGCATGAGACTGAAAGCTCAGAAGACTAGACCTCTGGTTCAAGTGACTGACTCAAATTGGATCTTGCAACATTATCCTGGGACATTCATGCAATTTTTCCTTTTTAGTGTTTCTCAAAACGGTTGGAAATATCTCTCTTGGAATTCCCATATAACATGATCCTTCAGGTTGGAGATTGTACAGATTTGAATCTTAATACCTGAAGGATGCCAGGCTAGTAATGATGCCACTGAATTTCCAAATTCAGTTTCAAATCCAGTTGTATCGACATCATGTGATATGCAATACAATTTACTACTATGGTTAGACATAATAAAGTGACTGTTTGGAGTGATTGTTATAAAAGTGACTTTTTCATGCCTATCATAGAAGGATAGTGAGATTTTAAGTTTTTAATTTATTATTTTTTCATGTTGATTGCCCGACAGAAGAGTTGGTCTACTTCTTTGTATCTCGTTTGGAAATGTCATCTAAATGCCCTCGGATATTATCGGTATGCTCTTGAATTTAAAGCTGCCACTTAATGCCCATATATTTTACTTTATATATTCCCACAGGTGAGAAAATACACTGTCTTAAATTGTTACTCAAATGAACAAATATTGTGGGATCAGGGAAACAGAAGCTTCATTCACATGCAAATTTAAGCTGCCGTCTGTATTTTGGTTTACTATGTGTAAACTGATTCATTATTGCTTAGTGTTGTGTGTGAACCTGGCTTGTTAAAAAAAAACCTCTGTGATTTAAAAAAAAATATTCTAAGTGTTAAAAGAGAAAAAAACTGTCCAAAGCAATATTTGAGCTTTATAACACACATAACCCACATGCCAAAGGTTGTTTAAAAGGTTGGCAAAGGCTTCTTAAGAAAAAACCATTAAAAAGCAGTGTCTTGTAAAATGATATGTTATATGTCTCTTAGCCTGGTCATCAAATAATATTTACTATTTGATTTATAGTTATATTTCCACTTTTCATTTTGCAAAACAAACTGAATTCTTCCTATGGCAAAAGGTTTCTCAAGCAATGATAAAAGTAAATGCTTTCAAAACATACAAGCTAAAAAAAAATTCACATCAGAGAAATTGTTTTGTCCACGATCACTTTCAATTATAGTTATATAAGGTGTTAGAAGTAGCATTAGTAGCACATTTTCAGGCAGAAGTGTGATATTTTTCCCCCTCCAGCTGATGGTGTCACTTGAGAGCTGCTCATTTTGGGCTCACAAAATGGCTCTTTGCATGAACACAGTCTGCAAGCCAGTAAGAATTGCTGGGTCAATGTTATAAAATGTTATAAAAACTACAATGAGAATTTCATACAAGGTTTTGACAGTTACTTGAAAAGACAAGCATTAACACTATCGTACAGTGCCTTCAGCTAATTACAGTTATTTATTTTAAGAGTCTTATGATCAGCAATCCACTGGAACATGCCTTCCTGATTTTTATTTCCGAGTCATCTAAATTGTTCAGATCAATTCAGGGTATATATGACCTGTATGATAGCCTTCCCACAACCATTTTTATCCAGATGTTTCAGAACTGCAATGCCCACAATTCCTCACCAAAATCTCTCTTCACACCCAAAAAAATGGTTGGGAATAAGCCCAGTTCTGAAATTAATTCATAGTATTTATACTTATAAAAACCCTAATTTATTATGTAAGGCTTCTCGATTTTGGATTTTGTGGATATGTGATGTCCTGTATTTTATATGAAGCTACTGTTCATGCTGAAAAACAGCATAGTTGAAATTATGTAAAGCAATTCAATAAGTAAGTGCTGTGTCATGACAGTGAAGTCTGTCATAGCTCACTTACGTAGAGTGATAATTATAATGATGTGAAGGAGAAAAGAGGATTAACGTACAAGTGTTTCTACCCATATTAAGAATATGCATACCCACTCTCTCAATGTATTATTATTAAGGGTAATTACTTCTTCCCAGAATTTTAGGACACTGTGAAAACATATTATAATGAAGTATTATTCTCATTGCATTTCCAACACAATGATTTACTTTTTTTCCCCAACAAATGCAACAGGGAACAGAAATTACAGTGTGGGTTTTTTAAAAAGAAATTAAAAAGTCAAAGTCTATTGAAATCTGTGATGTGATGTCAAGACAGTATTTAATATTTTCAGACATTGATTGTTCTTTTGAATTATATAACTAATATCTAAATTAACAGCTGGACAATGGAAAAGAATTATCATGGGCTTTTTATTACTAATACACATTGTTCAACATTACATAAACCAACTGTTCGGTTAGATTGAAGACACAATGTTACTTACAATTTAAGAATGATGCACAAGTTATATATGGTTGATTATTAAATCACTGTTATTCTTTATTGAAACTATTGTAGCAAATGTTCTGTGCTTATGTATATAGTTGAATGCCTTACTGTTGTGTTGCTCTTTTACTTATTGTGAGGCTTAGATTTTACTTTTTATTCTTTTTGTTTAATTAAATAAATGCCGATCATTTATTAGGAAATCTGCACGTCTTTACCATTTCCAGGCTGCTGTATCTTTCTTATTCAATCAATTTTTAAAGAAAAGTAAATTACAATTTAGCCAAACGGTGTTTAAAACCATAGCATCTGAGTATAGCATGTCAGGTACAGAATTATTGAAAAAGAATTAAAGAATTCCTTATGGGTCTGTTTAAACCAGGCGTGTCCAAAGTCTGGCCCGGGGGCCAATTGCAGTCGTTTTCAAATTTCAAATGGTCCGCAGCCTCTTCTCCCTGATAGAGTTATTTGTTTAGTCTTTCATAAAATTGTTCATTTGCATTTAATGTTAATGATTCAAAGAATGTCAGGCTGAATGGTCAGCCCGACACATTTTCACCTCACCAAATCCGGCCTTCCTTGCAAAAAGTTTGGACACCCCTGGTTTAAACTAACACCATGAATGGCAAAATATTGAATTACACACAGAGACATTGGTTACATCAAAATACTATTAGCAAGATTTTTAAATTTATCATTCTAAATTACAGACATAAAATGGGAACAGTCTATGGTTACTTTGATGTATGGAAATATATAGTGTTCTCCAATATTTCTTGAATACAGCCATAGAGGTTTTATTAATAGGGAACAAAACAGCAAAGAAAGAGAAAAGCATGATGTCAGATATAGACTCTGACAGTTTCTAATTATTGATGCATCACTAAACAAAGCTTTGCTAACAGCCAAATGAGTTATTGCACTCACAAAATGAAGGCATGTGGCACATCCGATTAGTTTTATTTGCGCGTTATGATATTATATAATACTAGCGAGCCAAACTCTCATTGTCTTTGGGAAGAAAATGTGTTCCACTTTTCCTATAGTGACATTAAAAGCTATATTGCTTCACTTCCAATTATTTGTTAAAACCTTCATGCAAAGAAAACATGTTGAAAGCTCATGTTATTTATCAACCTATCTATTTCCATCTTTAATTGTAAGACAGTTCACTAGGAACGATGTGGAAAGGAAATAGCATATTTCTGGCAAATAAGCATAGAAAAAAAATCATTTGCAAAAGTACTTTTAAAAGGCTGGATTTAAAAATAAAAAAAGTTAAAAGTTACAATTTTTCTTGCTCATTTGTTAAGTGAATCACTGCAGTTGTTGACTTAGTAACACGGTTGTTAAATGAATCAGGATTCTTATTGCCTTTGTTTGTCAGAAGGTCACAAAATGACTCCTAAACACTGTAACCATCATAAATATTAGTCAGCTGTTCAAGCATCTGAATATAAATCATGTGACCTTTGGGATGCTGCAATGGTCACAAGTGTGAAAAATAGTCATCAGTCACAATTTTGGATGCCGTTGTAACTTTGAATGGGCACTAAATGAACTGTTGTATGTCAAGAACTACCTGTAGTTTTCCTGGCAGTAATACATAAATGATTTGCCCTTGCCTTCTTGTAGTATGCTTTTTCATAAGTCTAATCTATAGTTCTCCTGGGGATTCCCATCCAAATACTAAATAGGTTTAGCTCTGTTTGGTTTATAGGAACAGCCCAATTTGGCTAAGTAAAACCACCTAGACATTTATTAATACATACTAATATTAATAAATACTAATTGGACTTATTACCTATAATTTAAAGTGGAAAACAAAACACATTAAGTGCAATAAAAATTTAAATGTATCCCTCATAAAACATGTTTAAGAACAAAAGGGCTAGGCTTAGACACTCACTGATATTATAGTTTGCTAGAATCATAGTTGAGCATTCACATTATTAACATAAAACATAGGTATCAAGTTGCTTATCTTTAAATGTCTTCCTCTCTACTAGAAACTCAGATCTGCATATCCTGATTTCCCAAAACAGCAAATAGTGGAAGACGAGCAGTCCCTATTTCTAAGGATGACTAATTATCATTAGCCAATGATCTTTAATTTCAGGTTTAACAGAAAAACAAACATGAACTCTTGATTCCCAAACCATTTCCCAGCCTATCTATCAGCCACAAACAAACCAAAGTTGACGAGCAAGCTTGAATTCTGATATAGAATTCATTTAGAATTCATTTATCTGAAGCAGTTAGTAACACAATCTTTTCCTACGTAGCTATGGCATCTGTAGGGATTCCCACAGAATTTCATCTCTCCTTTGTGCAGGATGAGCTGTATTAATAAATACAGGTGAATTGAGTTGTCTGCTGTTGCTTAGTCAGACAGAAAATGTGAATGGAAGATCTCCCAATAGCACTGCTTCAGTTTTATGAATAGCAGAGTGCAAAGAATCTGTGGAGACTATTATTCAAATCAGACTATTTATTAGATACTTTAGAATCAGCTTCATTCATCACTTGATCAGAGAAGACATCTGTTGGCCAATCCGGCCAGCTAACTGGAATCTGTAGAAAATGCCATTATCATAAGGTAATTTAAAATCAAGAATTCAAATATTTTTCCCTACTTTATTCCTAATCCCTAAATTCCAGTGGGTTTTTGTTATGCTTCAATTTGATTCCATTTCAACAAGGATGGCACTGGTGAAAAACATCAGAATCTCATGGCAATTTATCAGATTCTGATTTATGTCATAGATATTGTGTTCCTGATGTTACAGAGAACTTATCTTTGTCATTGTGTTTTCTGTTCCATCAGAGAAAATATCAAATGACAGATGCGCAAAGTGCAAGGTCAGAGCTAAATATACAATATGGTCTCTTTGGGATAGTACCTCCAATGTACACTTGTAAATATTTGTGAACAAAACTTAATTTATATTGTCAAGGTATGCTATGCAACGTAGACAGAATTTTTTTTAATAAAAAACATCATAATAATATGGCTGTGTTCAGAGATAACAATAAAAAAGATTTTATGCCAGTTATGCAAAGCTATATAAAGAAGGATTTGGTATAGTATAATGAATGCGGAAGTACAGTGGTTGGCCTACAAAGGATGCCATATCTTCTATTGTTCTTCCCTTAGTGCTGTGATGGCGAACCTATGGTACGCATGCCACAGCTGGCACACAGAGCCATTTGTCAGGGCACATGAGGCTTGGCCTGTCAGCTGGCCAGCGTGCATGCACGCCCTGGCCAGCTGACTTCGGCCTTCTTTTGAGGCAATTTTTCGCCCTTCAGAGGCTTCAGGAACTTCCCTAAAGCCTCCGGAGAGTGAAAAACCAGCCTACTGGCAAACCGGAACTTTGGAAATGGACTTCCAGTTTGCTCGTAGTGTCGTTTTTTGCCCTCCGGAGCCTTCAGTGAAGCCTCCTGAGGGCTCCTGAATGCTCCAGAGGGCTAAAATTGGCCCTACAAGCAACCTGGAAGTGACTTCTGGTTTGCTCATAGTGTCATTTTTTTTGCCCTCCGGAGCCTTCAGTGAAGCCTCTTGAGGGCTCCTGAATGCTCTGGAGAGCTAAAAGCAGCCCTACGAGCAAACTGGAAATCCGTTCCCGAACTTCCGGTTTTCCCATAGGACTGGTTTTTTGTGCTCCAGAGGCTGCAGGGAAGCTCCTGAAGCTTCCAGAGGGCCTCCGGTGGGGGTGGGGAGGCTATTTTTGCCCTTTCCAGGCTCCTTAAAAGCATTTGGAGCCTGGGGAGGATGAAAAAAAGGGAGGGGGCACTGGTCACGCACACATGCATGCAGGGTGGCATGCCTAGCATTATGGGTGTGGCACACCCATGCATGACCCCCTTGCACTCCCCCCGCTTTTGGCACACAAGCCACAAAAGGTTTACCATCACTGCCTTAGTGTATGTGAGGCTTCTGTAATAGTTAACTTTGTTTTTGGCAGTGCCCTGAGAAGTAATACCAAAAGACTGAACCCAGATGTATAAAAACCTGGATTCTGGGTAGCAATCCATGACCGAAATAGTATAGCCACTCATGAGCTATAAAAACTCAACAACAATCAAGCAGCTTTTTCCTTTCTCTATTTCGATGGAGATCTACTATAAACCCCCAGGTTTTACAGGCTATTTTTATTCATGAGCTGAACTGTTCTTCCCCCAAATGCAAAGAGTATTGGGAGCATTTGGCTTCAAGAGACTCTAATAAATGTGCTTATTAATGGCATCTGGTTGACATATTTATACAGTGAGTTATGCCTGTCTGGTGGACCAGGCTCCCAAAGCGTGAGAAAAAGAGGATGGATGGATGGATGGATGGATGGATGGATGGATGGATGGATGGGTGGGTGGGTGGGTGGGTGGGTGGGTTGGGTGGTTGGGTGGATGGATGGACGGACGGACACTTCTATAATAAACCTGCGTATCCAGAAACAGTTTTATCACGATCACCGCCAATCCCAACATTCGCAAATTTAAGCATAAGGGAGACATCTGAGCTAGCTAATCTGAAATTACATGAAAGAGCAGCAAATGAATTGCTTAATTTGTCACCATTACATTTTTATTTTATGTTTTTATTTTCAGAAAGAGGGGTTTATGGAATGTTTCACAATTATTTGGTCATTGACTGGATAAAGAGAACCCATTTTTTATTCATAGAGAGCCCTGTTTATTGAATTCTTCCATCAGAACTTGTGGGTAGAGGAAATATCTACACGAATCACTCATTGCAGAGGTTATCTGTTTCATTCTTATGCAATATTTGGCAATTGCCAACCTAAAAATACACATGTCCTTACTGAAATATCCTGAAAGCTTTCAATGCTAGGTTCATACTTCTATTACACCATGTCTTTGTTTGATCTTGGCCTCGTATGTTGCATGACCGTAGCAATAGTGTTTTGTAGGTTAGGATGAACACACTAATTACGGTTTTTTTCAATAAACAATGCCAACCCACCATGATTTAGCATAATCTTCAGAGTTCTAAAATTAATACTATCTGTTCCTATGCCTGCAAATTCAGGCATTCTGAATAATGTTGCATCTTAAAATCAATACCAATCACATAAATATACATGCATCATCTAACTTCATTTATCACACAATCAACATAGAATCACACAATCAACGTAGAATCACACACTGCAGGCAACATAGGGAAACTATTTTGAATTTCAATCAGACTGCCTCCTAGAGAATAGGAGTTATGGAATGGCCTCTGCTGGAATATTGTCTTTTAGGTCCATTAAAGTATATTTTGATTCTTTGTGACTTCCATATTATCAATGTGTTTTTAGAGTTCTTCTTTCTGATTGCAGGTTTCTGGGTATTTAAAAACCATCCCTTTGATACTTAGCCTCTATTTTTGTAAAACATTTCTTACCATTATTCTTCATTTTTCTCCTTTCTTAATTGGAAGTTATCAGTTAATTGTCTCATATTAATGGGTTTTTAATATGTCCTTGGGATAACTTTGCATAGATAACACCTCATAAGCCGGGTTCATTTATTAATTAATAACAAAGGTGATCAAGCAAATACATAGTAAGAATCCTTATTGTTCCATAAATTAATTGTTTCCATTATGCTTAAACTGAGTGGGAAAATATCCTCCACATTTTGGAAGGTGAAATACTCAAAGAAGCAGCCTGAGAGTAAAGCATTCATAAGTAGAAATATGCCAGAGTTAATGCAGAACCTAAAAGCCATCTGAATTCCATGCAAAAGCTTACATATAGGACATTTTTACTTCCAGAAAATTATATTGCAGACACTTCATGATTTAACTCTTAAAATGTAGTTTTAATACATAAACTGTATCTAAAATTTGTCTACTTATATCATTTCAATTTAATTGCTTTGGATGCTGCCTTCCCTACAGTGATATGTTAAAATATTAACTGAAGATATTCATAAACATACAGAAACAAATAAAAAGGTTTGTAAGTGAAGAAGTTTTTGCAGTGTTTCTGAGTTAGTCACACTATACTTTAAGTTAGGCTTTTAAATCAATTAAAGCAATTATAAGGAACAATATATATTCAAGCTTGAATATTATCAAGCAGAGTTTGTCTTTTGTTTGCAAAACTCTAACTCTATCAAAGGAATTCATACAATCCATTACAAAAAAATAACTCTAGGTAAGGTAGTATTATTTTGTCTCACTAGCCAGCATGGAGAAAAAGGGGAGAGGAAAAGGGCTGAACTAAGTTTTTAATCATGTATAACTCAAGAGATGCAGAGAGAGATAAACTTTAAAATTATTTGTTCCCATATGGCCCAAGAAGCAGAAGGCTGGCACAGGGGGCTTTGATATCAATGTAATAATTTCTGGATAGCTGCCAGTATGGAGGTTAAAAAGCTATATTACAAGGCTTCTGTGATGACAGCCTACTGGGAGATATTTGTTGAAAACTGCTTTGCCTATCATTTAGTCAGCATAAAAGCACACGGTACTAGTTATATTCGAGCTATGCACCTATAAATGATGCAGATCATAAGCTTCAAAAGCCCCCATACAGGTGCAATCACCATAAAAGCCTCATTTTCTTGTTCTTATTCTTTAACACTGATCAGCTACATACATTTTCGCCATATGCTGCTCAAATGAGTACATATAATTATAAAGGAAATATGCTCCTAAGATTTAAATTCTAGTTTCAAAAATTAAATCAAAATGCATTTGTTGACAACAGGTAATAAAGTTTTCAACCGTTGTGGTGTGAATGCAGAGGCCTTCTATAGCCAGCAAATGTCACCTAAGCTAACACATTTCTAACTATGCTCTTTTACTCTGTAGGAAATGGCAACACTTATTAGAAGTGCTAAATTGTAGTGTTTTAACTGCTTTATATACTACGGTTGTACTCTAATACAAGGAAACATTTGGAAGTAATTGGTAAGAAATAAAAAGAATAAAAGACCTGCCATCTGATTTTCAAATGTGGTCTTTATGGATATTTCCTTGTACCATCCATTCAAAGTACTGAAGTTCACTGACTTAATTGCCTATGAATGGCTTTGGGAACTATTACAATGTTAATTGATTTTATATAATATTAACAAACAAAATGAAAGCCTAACAGGCTTGTTTACTCAGAAGTAAGCCCTATTGAATTCAATTCAATTTTGTGCCATCGAAAGATAGAGAGAGAGAGAAATAATATCCTTCTTAAAAGCTGGAAAACCCACCTGTCAATGCAATCTAGGAACTCTGCATTCTACTTCCTTGTATTTTTTTTATGAAGAAGTATTGTTATAGATAATCATTTTCAGAAAACTAAATTTTAAGCTCAGATTGACAATACTGGCTTTAGGCTTTTCAATCTATGAGACGGTTCATTTTAAGAACATAAAAAACCACAAGACAATTATCTTTATTACAGAGCACCACTGTGTTACTACATTTATTTCTTCTTCTATTTTCAGTGTAATTTTGAAAGTCTGAAAAATTAAATTGCCATCCAGGAGATATCAACTATTAATAACAATATATAAGTAGATCAGGGATTTTACTTTGCTTTAATTATTGCTAACTTAATCCAGACAACTCTCTCCCAAGGTGTCTCATATTTTCAGAATGAAATGGGTCATGGGAAAATATACAAAGACTGACATAATAGCAATTTTATTCTTCTTTCTCATAACTGAATAAATAAAGATCCAATACAAACTTTTCAATAAGTCACAAGGGCATTAGCTAAACCAGGGGTGTGAAACACAAGGCCGGTGGGCCGGATTTGTGGGGCCATCCTGGAAAATGTAAGAGGTCAGCCCGGGTGTGAACCCAGTGTGAAAAGGAAACATGTCAACAGTTTGGGGAGTGGCATCAAGCTGGCCACACCCACCCAATCGGCCATGCCCAGCCAGCCCCCCAAAGTCAATCATAGCCTTGATGTGGCCATCAATGAAATTGAGTTTGACACTCCTGAGCTAAACTGAAATGGAAATGTCCTTTAAACGTACAACAGCAAAATTATCTTTCACGTTTTTCTCTTATTTCAGTGAGTCCTACAGCTTCTATTCCAATGTGAATGCCCCTCAAGGCATGGACCTGAACTTCATGAACCCATCAGATATTATGAGCGTTTCTGAAATTTCTACAGCATATAGGTTGAAAGGGTCCATTCTAAAAAATGGTGTGTATTCAGAGCATCCTTTTTGCAAATTGGCATTCAGCAGAAGCACCTCCAAACAATATAGAGAATAGTGCAGCTTCTCATTTCATTTTCTATGCTTGCTTTAGAAAACTATTTGACCCTTACAAAAAAGATTTTCAAGGCTAAGGACTCTAAAGGAACTTAGTAAAAATCATCTTCTGTATTTCCAACCATTCAGTGAGTGCCATACCAACTGCAATACCAACAGATCCATCACAGGGTTTATCCATATACGTATAAATGATCCATTGCTCCATAGTTCATGTGAGCAAATAAACATACCCATGTTATATAGAGTTTACTGCAATATTCTGTTCTTTCTTTCCCAATGAAATATGCTGTTATATGCATTAACAAATTCCAGAGATGGATGAATATAGAAAAATCCTGTTTTCAATTCCAGTATTGAGTTGTCCAATGAATTAGCATAAGAATAAGCAATGCCAGTAGAACTAGCAGTCTTTATTATAGTCAATGGCCAAAATTCTTCAAGGTAAGGTTTATTTTAAGTAAAATAAACTTAACACACAATTATAATTAACTCATCAGCCAAACAGTTAAATAAATAAAATTGTAGTGATCTGATAAAACAGTGGTGGCTAACCTTTTTTGGCTCGCGTGCCAAAAGCGGGGGGGCACAGGGGGGTCGTGTGTGGGCGTGCCACACCCATAATGCTATGTGTGTGACCCCCTGCTTTTGGTGTGTTTTTTCGCCCTCCCCAGGCTCCAGAGGCTTTCTAGGAGCCTAGGGAGGGTGAAAACAGCCTCCCCCCTCACCTCCAGAGACTTCAGGAGCTTCCCTAAAGCCTCCAGAGGGTTAAAAATGGCTTCAAAATAAAGCCTAAATCAGCTGGCCAGCACACATATGCGTGCTGGAGCTGACAAGGCAACACCTCGTGTGCCCTAAGAAATGGTTCCACATGCCACCTGTGGCACCCATGCCATAGGTTCGCCATCACGGTGATAAAAAAAAACTGTCTAGGTATTTCATCAAACAGGGATACATACATCCATACATACTGTAGACTTATGACTTGGATCAATATATATGATCTAAATCATGTAGTCTACATTATTTGTGTTATCAGAGAAGTATGGAAGCTGCTGCCACACTGATATGTTCCAGAGCCTTTTTGGAGCAGATAGCCATTTATTATGGTTGGCTGCAAAGTCATCCAAATGTTTAGATTGGATTTAACATTTTTATCCATCTATCAAGTCCTACCCAAGCACCTGGGATAGGCAGATATCATTTGATAGGATTAAAGTTATCACTGCAGAATGTAAGCAGTTCTGTGTAAAGCTACTTTTGATATTGACTGATGGTGATTCCGTCAATGCCAATGGTGTTCAAGTAATGTTCCATTTATTTTAGGATTGCACACAAGACATCTACTACTATCAATACTACTTTTGCTTTATTTTTCCACAGTCATTCTACTTAAGTTTCCAGATTTTTATATTTTGTGATTTTGTCTAGTTGTTTTTTTTTTCTATTCTACTATCTCCAGCTATTGCGGGGTTCACTATGCAAACTTTTTTGTCTTTCTTATCAACAATGTTATGTCTGGTATGGCAGACGCTTGGTTGAATTCTAAAATGCCGGAGCATTTAGTTTCTTCGTTTTCTATTAGGTCTATTTTGTGGTCCCACAAGTTTTTGCTTAAGGGCAAATGGAATTTATGCAGATATTGCAATGAACCATTGTTGTTACTTTATCATTGTATGTAGTGTGTAAACTTCTTGCAGCAGCTAATTAGGTGATCCATTTTTTCTTCAGCTTCGAGCAGAGATGGCATTTGCTGTTAGTTGTTGTTTTCTCAATTCTGGGTTGATACGCATTGTTCTTAAAGCTTGGCTTATTATTATTATTAGTAGTAGTATATAGTTATAATATCTGGAGAAAAAGCAACAATACAGCCCATACAACTGAAATGACTGCTTCTGGCACAAGCATTGTTTCACTGCCAGAAAATAAAACGGGAAGCAAATAAATAAAAGCAATTCTACCACTATTGTCTACTAAGGAATGATGCAGTAGTCTTTTACTTTTGACTATTCTTGATGTTGACGTGCACAGCTTTTTTTTCCCCCAAACAGTTGTACAGATTCAGATATGCTTATCACTAAAGTTGCATGCATTCCCCCACTAATAATAGGGGTGCCACAATGCGTAGATTAACCCTGTCCATGCATTACAGCTACAAGGCTTGATAGCAACAGTCCACTAAACCCGAACCTTCCAATTCCACCATATGATCACAGAGCTGAAGTTTACTGTAAGGATTGGGGCACCTAACAGAGATTGTAATAAATCTAAGATGTATCTTTGAATCTCCATGAGACAATATGAGCTTGACAGAAGTTCAAGGTGGTTTCTTTTTTACTGGCTTGGAGACAAGATCTGTAATGGACTCAAACAAATCAATCTTGAGTGGCATACATTTAATATGCTTTTGATTATTGTTGCTGGTATGATGAAAGAGTTTCGGTTTATCTATAACAAGAGCAAATGCACGCTCTTTTATAACTTAGGCGGAAATCTTTCTTTGGAAATGGTTTAAATTCTAATGTGATCACAGAACTGAGAGAGAAGAGAAAAGGGAATTTTTAACTGCATCCAGACTGCTTTGATAAAGGTTGTCTCTGGAGACCGTCGCAATCAGTTTTACGATATTGTCAACTTGTGAGCAGGATTATTAAAAACAAACAAGCATGCCTAATAATGAAATAAGGCTTATGTCCCAAAATGAAAATAGTGATAAAAATAATCCAGTTTTCCTGCTTGGCTTACCAGGTCAAGATGACAGCTTTGTCAAAGCCTTACTATGGAAAAGAGTATTATTAATTACTGAAACAAAATATCTCTTTCCTTATCATTTCAACATATTATCTTTCCTTATCATTTCAATGTTATTTTTGGCTTTGTTATAAGGATAGGAACATAAGCAACACTTTCACTTTATGAGAAAAACGTGTATAAAAGTGACCTTGTGTGTGTGTGTATGTGTGTGTGTGTGTGTGGATAGATAGATGATAGATAGATAGATAGATAGATAGATAGATAGATAGATAGATAGATAGATAGATAGATAGATAGATAGATATAGATACATAAAACAGACCTAAGACATTTAAAATAAAATATATTTTAAAGCTAACAGCATCTAAATCATATCAAACCGGGAGCTACCAGATTCCATGTAGCTGTTCCATTTAGCTTGGCATCCATAGCAAATGCAGTCTTTATAATCCTGTGCCAATATCAGCCCTATTTATTCTACTGGGTTTTATATAAAAGGGTAAACACTGTCATAGGGTGAAATCCTTGACCATTCAATAGTGCAATAAATCTAAGTGGCGAATTGATGAAATGTTTGCCTTGAAGTTCTATCAGAATGCACCTTTCCTACTGCAACAGACATTTAGTTCTCAATTAGAGGTATTGATATAAAGACCAAGAATGTGGTGCTACCGCTCCAAATCCATATTGGCTTCTATTAGCAATTAATCTGATGACATTTCTCCACTGAGCCTTGGTAATCGGTGCCGAGGGTTGTATGCTTCTTCCTGGTTTGCACCAAAGCAGAATTATTATTTTTTTAATCTCACTCCAGACTATAGTTTTGGTAGTCAGTGAAATAGTTTAAGCAATGTGTGCTGCCAGGCATGATAAAATCATGGCACATATATATCTATATAGCAATCGGATAGAGTAGTGTTAGAGTTGATGCAGGAGATCGAGGTTCAAATACTGGCTATCTTACCAGTAAGGGTTCTTACAGAAGACAGAATGCTTTGTCTGCCTGTCTTGATTATGAGGGGTACGCAAACCAAGAGAGTCATGATGGCTCATACACAGGGACACTGTGTGTGATGTGCAGCAAAAATCCAGTAAAATTTCCACATGAAGACTGGCTTTATGTGCTCCAAAATGCTCTCAGTCTTGTTCTTTGTAACTTGTTTGTTTTGGTAAGTAGAAAAGTCTTTTTTTTTTCAAAAAAGGTGGCCAGATATCGGTAGGCAAGTCATTCACCAGTTGGCAATTTCCTTTGATGTTTTCTATACTGATATCCTTGTTATTTTTAAGATTTAGGTTTAGGTTTAGGTTTATTGGTTTTTTATACCACCCTACTCCCGAAGGACTCAGGGCGGTGTATAGCCAAAATAAAAACAAATATATAAAAGTTAGAAAAAGCTTTTAAAAGGCATAATTAAAAGACATCATTAAAATATTGGCCGAAACGTGGGGGGAAATCCCCAAACTAACCCTAATTAAAATAATAAAAATTTAAATTTAAAAATTAAACAAATTCAAAAACAAAAAAGTACTGAATTTTCTACTCAATTTGAATTTAACCCCGTGAATCCTATCCAACATCTTATGCCTTTGCCCTCTTCCTTCTCTTTAAAATGTTACATGGTATGTAGAAGCGCAGCTTCACCAACAAAGAAAGAGGACTGTGAAAAACTTTTTCTCCTCCTTCATTTGGCATCTGATTTGTTCAAGATGAATGGCCTTAAGAGACTTTTGAGCTTGTATAAAGCTACAAGTTCAATCGGGACTGGGAGGAAGAGAATTTTAGGCCCATCACCTCTTAGCTCTAGACTTAGTAGGAGAATGGGATCCTAGCCAAAAGAAAAGCAGCTGTCTCATCCTTCTGTCTGTGCCAGTAACCTTTGGCTAGCAGCCCAAAGGATTTGCACTCAAATGTCCATCAAAAAGAAAAAAGGAAATTAGAGAACAATACACACAGATAGGTTTCTCTTGCGAAACCGTCTGGCACCTTCAACTTAGCCACAATACTAGATACAAGAAAAGGTGGAGTATAAGAATTGGAAGTGACACAAGACCTGCTCTAGAAAAGAGACAATGCATCAGGGTCTTTGCTTTTTCTTGCACTTCATATGAATATAAATGCTGTTCATTGTACAAAAGAAGAGAAGGAAGCTTAAAATTTGTAGAATCATAGCTTTTATGTCTAACTACAGAAGAATATTTGCACAAAAAGTTTTACGTGCAGTTGTAGTAAAAAAACAACACTTTCCCACATGAAATCCAAGAATGCTTAGCCCTGTAATGATATAAAGGTAAACATTTCCCCTGTCTAGTCATGTCTGACTCTAGACGGTAGTACTCACCCCCATTTCTTAGCCAAGGGAGCCAGCATTGCCCGATAATATTTCCATGATCATTTGGCCAGCCTGACTATACACCAAAATGTACGGAATGCTATTATCTTCACACCAAAGTGGTACCTATTTATATATTTGCATTTGCATGCTCTCAAACTATTAGGTGGGAAGGAGTCGAGGCAAGTAATGGGAGTTGACCCCAGGGCACAATGCTTGGGTCTTGAACCCAAATTGTCAGCTTTTCAGCTGACAAGATCAGCACCTTTAACCGATGAACAATCACATTCCTCCATAATGATGTACTTACATTAATATCAGCTCCAAATGAATCTTCTTGAACCTGTCCCTTTGCACAAAAGACAAAAATGTTGGGTACAATAGGTAGCAGGTGGAATGTCTGGGAACAGGGAATAGCAATGATGGCAGGTACTAATCTCTTAGATGAGTAAATGACAGATATTACCATCAGCTACAAAAACTGTAGTTTACACAAGTTAGCTAGAGGGATGATAGGGGAATTTTGCTGATAACAACAGCATGTAGAATTGGGATGTTATTTTTTTTAAAGCACATAGGAAGGCTTTCATGAGCCAAACCAATAATTAATATATATACATGACATAGTGTAGAAAATTCTATTAAAAGCCAAATATTTAAGGCACCTCTTTCTCGAAGCCAATAACCTGGTTACTACTCAAATAAAGCTACTGTGAAGGAGATGAAGCAACTGGGAATCAATCAAAATTTATTTATAGTCCAAAACTAAATGCAATTAAAGACCAGCATACAATACAATAATTATAAAGGGAAATTTAAAAAGTGCAATAAAATCCTAAAGCAATTAGCAACTAACAATTAATAACATGAGGGAGGAAGCAGATGGCTTCTAACTGCTATAGCTATTGATAAGGATTTTGCAATCTTCTTCAAGGTTTCTGCATAGTGGACATGCAAGAGAAGGGTAATGGCCTCCTGGTTGCAATGGCAATTAGAGTTGCTAATAATTGGAAGCATTAAGTCTGATCACCATTAGATGTACAAAGGACATTTTAATAGCCCATGCGAGAGTGATTCTACCTCCAACACAGAACAAAAATAAGTCTGTCATTCCTATGGGAGACTTATATGTCTATCTGGAGTTTGAAGAAACAAAATAGAAAGAATACTGATGCTTTTGATCTTTGATGTTGGAGAAGACTCTTGAATCAGCCAAGAAAACAAACAAATGAATTTTCACTCAAGGTACAAATAGACTAGACTGAAATTATCCTACTTTGAACACATTATGTGAAGACTTAGCTCTTTAGAGAAGACTCTAATGCTAGGAAAGGTGTAGAGGAAGAAGAGAATGACCAAGATGGATGGGCTTTATTACAGTGTTGATGAGTATACTGTTGAAAGACATGAGACCGGGTTAGAGACAAATTATCATGGAGAAAATCTAGTTATAAATAAATAATAAATAGTTACTAACAGTTGACCAACTTGATCGCACTCATTCACTCATGCTCAATCGATCAGTTATTGCCCTAACAGGTCTGCTTCGGGTCAGGGTATAAGCAAGATATCTAATGCTCCCCTCCAATCTTTGGAACACATGTTTTGATAAATAATGGATTTTATTGCTTAACAAAAACCACCCTCAGTGTTGTTTTTGCTTAGCCCTTTTACCTTATTTCATTGAGTTTTGGACACGATTCATTCTTTATTATATTTAGAAAGTGATCTCTTTCGGAATGGTCTGTTTCTTGAATCATTCAACTGACATTCATAATCCTTATTTAGGAAGTAAATGAGAAGATTCCTCCTGATATTTTAGTTCAGTTTTTAGCTATATCTCAAAACAGCCACTTTGACAAATATTTCAATGCTATTGCTTTTTATGGATGTAATCTGGCTTTCAGATTTTTCAGCTTTTCAAATTTTCACCTTCTTTAGTGTCCAGTTTAATATTTTTCTCTTATTTAGATGCTTATACCTTGAGCAAAATTAATCAGAAACCCTTAATTTCTATGCAAAACCTTACCAATCGTCCCTATTCTGTGTCAGTACCAATGCAGGAGTCAAAGGTAATAAACTTCCTTATCAAGTATTCTTCATGGTGTCCCAGATATATTAGAAATATTTTTCCAAAAAGAAGACATTTGTTGGGGCTATATTAAAGTGTTAACATTGCTGATATTTAAACATTAAACATCAATATTTGCCACCAGAACCTATTTTTATTTGTGTCCATTTGATGATTTTCAAGGATGTAACTTCTCTGCCAGCTGATCGTAAAATCTTTTCTCTGATTGCAATAGCATTTAGACATATACTGCTTCATAGTACTTTACAGCCATCTCTAAGCAGTTTACAGAGTCAGCATATTGCTCCCAACAATCTGAGTCTTCATTTTACTAAACCTCAGAAGGATGGAAGAATGAGTCAATTCTGAGTCTGTCAGAATCGAACTCCTGGCAATTAGCCTGCAATACCTCACTCTAACCACTGCACCACCATGGCTCTGAAGGATATGATCTTCTCTGTGACGAACATCTCAAAACCAAAATGGAAAGCCATTTCCACATTGTCAGCTGAAGCTCACCAAGTGATTTAAATTTTTTCAAGTGATGGCATAACACAAGTGATGGCATAGCAAATATAAAACAAGTGTCTATATAGCATTGTTTGGGAAGCACAAAATATGGGCAAAATTGCCATGCAGAGCACTTAACAAGACAGCCTAATTTTAGTCTTAGCTTTTGCATATGAAGCGCTTAACACAGCTGCATTTTACATTTTAACAAACAAACTTATATTTTTGGTATAAATACAAACAATACAAATAAATAACAAGCATGATTTATGAGATGATAATCAATAACTTAAAGTGACATTTCATCTCCTGAAAGTAGAATACAGGTAGTAAAGCATGAAAGCCTAATCTGCTGTATTAACATTTGCCTGAAGTACTTGGCATATAATTAGAGCCATCATAATTAATTTTCCTTTCCTTTATGTCCACGGATTTCAGTAAGGAAACATTTACTAAATACAGGAACAAACACACTTGTCAGTTAGCAAAGGTTACGCTGTTTTAATTTTTAGAAAACTATGAAAGCTTTATATTAGCGATCACAGCTGTGAAATAACCAAATGTTGATTAAGATGAAAACAAATAGTCTAGTAAAAAGTATGCAAGTCAACTGTGCTTTTCAACTCAAGGTGAGAGAGAAATTAAACAGGAATCTTGTCTGATGGATGGTGTTGTATATAATTTCAGCAACCATTGTCCAGGGGACAAATTTCAAACTGGTGTTTCAAGACAAAGAACAGGCTGCCGGTCTCACTGAAAGGAGAAATGATACTTTGCCAGCAGTTGATATAAACTGCTGAGGCACCCCTTCAATATTCTGTCAGGTCTTCGGGAAAATAACTTCAAAGATTCAGTCCCATTAGAGAAAGTGGCAGTGAGATTTGATGATGGATCTACAACACATCTGTCTCTGCCCCAACATGAAGCAGGAAAAGAATAAGGTTATCAGGAGTCAAAGGACTACACGCACGCACACACACACACACACACACACACACACGTTATTATATATTGTGTAGTCTTTTTTCTAATTCACACTGTTCTTGGTGAGTGATAAAAAACCATCCTTTTTTAAAAATTGGAAGCTTACGGTTTCTTTCTGGTATGTGCATGAATGTGTAATGCTTATTGCTGAGCATATGAATAAAGGCAGGGCATCTAGATATTTTCTTTCTTGTGAATTTCTTACTACTATTACTGAGGAAAACGTACAAGAAAAGTTGAACTGGAATCCTTTTGCTATTATAGGTAGTCCTGGATTTATAACCACAATTGAGCCCCAAATTTCTGTTCTTAAGTGAGACCTTTGTTAAGTGAGTTTTGCTCCATTTTACAACCTTCCTTGCCCCAGTTGTTAAGTGAATCACTGCGGCTGGTAAATTAGTAACTCAGCTGTTAAGTGAATATGGCTTCCCCATTGACTTTGCTTATCAGGAGGTCACCAAAAGTGATCACAGGATCTTGGGAAACAACAACGGTTATATTTTTATTACATGTTATTATATATTATATTTTTATTAATTTTAATCAGAGTTAGTTTGGGGTTTTTTTCCACGTTTCGGCCAGGTTGAATATGTTTTTAAAAGCTTTTTAACTTTTGTATATTTGTTTTTATTCTGGCTGTACACCGCCCTGAGATCTTCGGGAGTAGGGCGGTATAAAAAAACCAATAAACTAAACTAAACTAAACTAAATAATGAACCAGTTACCAAGCGTCTGAATTTTGATCACATGATCATGGGGAGGCTGCAAAGGTCATAATCATGAAAAACAGTTGCAAGTCACATTTCTCAGTGCCATTGTAACTTGGAACAGTCACTAAATAAATGGTTGTAAAATTGAGAACTACACCTGTACTACTAATCTACATCACTGTACTTCCTGAATAAACCCAAGATTTCTGTTCTTGTTTTTCACTCAAGCTATCATTTGAATAGATTTCAGTAATTGTAGAATGAATACGTAGAAAAAGGCAATGCTTTTTGCTTCAGTGAAAGCTGATCACAGGATTAGAATGTCAGGCTAATAAACGGTAACTGATCTATTTCTGCATAAGGAACATTATTTAAGGCCTTCCACTTTAAACAGATACAAGTAGAATGCAGACTGCCAAATCAGCATAACATCAAGCTGGGTTTTTTGGGTTTAAGCCAGTTGTGTTCCATTTGTACTCAATATCCATAAATCCTGGGTTATGGATTGCACTCTATCTTTTACAGTTAATAATTGATTGCCCAGGTTGTATATGGATTATCTTGATCTGGCTCAATTAAGGAGAAAAGAGGGAAAAACCACAATCTAATAAACTTTTCCTTAGAGATCTGCATCATTTGTTTGGAATTTTCCTGTTCATTTCTATCAACACTTTAGATTTTACAAATATCTCTTTAAAGCAAGGAGTAGGCAACCATTGTTGTTGCTGTTATTATCAAGGGCTACATTCCCTTGGAGGTAATCTTATAGGAATTGTATGGCAAAAGCAGACAGGAGGCTGAATCTTCTTGCAAACAGATAGGATTTATTTTCTTTTCCTTTCTGTTTTTCTCTTTCAATTCCTTCACTTTTCGTGGTGTTATTCAAGAAGGTTTTTTTTTTCTAGGAACCACATCCTTGTCAGATGCTTCTTCATTTCCCAAAGATTCTATGCTATTCTAACCACAATTTTCTGTAGCTGGGCCTCCAAGCTAATGCATTCACTTGTGTGCAGCTCTCTTGCTTTCAACATAGTGATAAATGGTAAAAGTAGGTAGTTCTGGGGATAGTTAAAATAAAGCCAAAGGCCAGGTTTAACATCTGAAGCATAAGTTGCCTGATTTTGCTTTAGGCTCTTAGCTACAGAAAAATCATATGTTTAAAAACTCCTGAAAAGGAGCCAGCTCATATGTCTCCCCAAATGTGTGGAGAGCTGAAAGCAGGAAGAAAGTGAACACAGTTCTGTCATTGTCATATCCAGCTTCACAATTTTCTATGGGGAATTAAAAGTAAGCTATAGTCTCGTTAGCTACACAAATACAGCTATGCGTGCAATTCAGTAATACTCGTGTTTTGGATAACACAAAGGGATATATGTATGTGCAAGCCAATACAAGTACAGGTTAAGACCACAATTGAGCTCAACATTTCTGTTGCTAAGCGAGACAGTTCTTAAGTGAGTTTTACCCCATTTTATGACCTTTCTTTCCATAGCTGTTAATTGCATCACTGCAGTTGTTAAATTACTAACACAGTTGTTAAGTGAATCTAGCTTTCCCATTGACTTTGCTTTGTCAGAAGGTCACAAAAGGTGATCATATGACCTTAGGACACTGCAACCATCATAAATATGAGTCAATAGTCAAATGTCTGGATTTTGATCAGGCTCAATGGTTGTAACTGTAAAAAAGTCATTTTTTTCAGTGCCATAACTTTGAACGGTCACTAAATATAACTATTGAAAGTCAAGGACTATCTGAAAAGTTTTCCTTCAGACGCTCATCTAAATGTAAGTAGGCTGAAGAGAGGCAAGTGTCTATAAGTCCTTCAAGCATTTAAAAAAATCACCCATATAAACTAATCCTGACATGAAATTAGGAGAGATTGTTTGAATTAGGCAGGCATAATACTAACATTAAGTTACTGGTGTTTCACAGTTATACTGAAAAAAGGTATTATTTAGATATTAGAAGCTACATGGATAACCAATTGTCTGAACTAAAGCAAAACTAAATAAAACTGAATACAGATAATTAATTAATTACTCATTTCTCTCTTTGAATTACCACAGCCTGGGAAGGAGTGTTTTATGGCCCATATAGCATTTCCAGCCATTGTAAGAGGTTATGCCACCCCGGAGTGGTCACATGGCTGTATTTGAGGCACTTGGCAAGCCATTTCATATTAACTTTATAGCATCCCAATGTCATGTGATTGCAATTTGTGTCTTTTGCTGGCTTCCAGTGTTTTTTGCTGATTTCCAGCCCCAAAAATGCCTATTTGGGAGAATAGACTCAGACACATAATAATTTGATGCACTTAACGATCATCCTAAAAATGGTCGTAAAATTGAATCCAGTGACATGGGTGCCTCGATTTACAGTCGTTGCAACCAAAATTCCTATCCCAATTGTGGTCATAAGTCAAGGACTATCTGTAATGAATTTCAAAAAACAGAGTAGACAAGACCTCTGTTCTAGTTAAACCCTTCTTGGAATAGGGTTTCTGGGCAAGACAACAAATTGTACTGTAAATTTTTTTAAAAAATCAACATGTCAAAATTATTACATTATTTCATCATTATTGCATATAAGATTTTTTTTTACAATATTAAAGAGTGTCTAATATGCTCCCGGAAGGATCATCCATGAGAGCTACATCACAGGCAGTATATCAAACCAAATACTATCTATTGGAAAAGGCAGTGGCATCTACTCCAACATTCTGCCAAGAAACCGAATATATATTCACAAGTAAAACCAACATGATGAAGACAAATGAGCTCCCAGCTTGGAAGACATTCAGTGAAATATTGAGAGGAGACGACAAACATGAACAGCACAGGTGTTTATGGTCTAGTTGGATAAAAACCAAAAGAATATCTGGTTGCTGATGTACTCAATAGTAAAGGGGAAATTCAGTACTGTAAAGATACACAGTATATACCACTGTGGAACATCATATTCATGAATTAAGGAAAACTAGATATTGTTAAAGAAGAAATGTCAAGATCAAAAACTGACATTCTGAGAATCAGTGAATTAAACTGGATTAGAATTAGTCACCACCTCATGTCAGAAGAAATGGCACAGCCATCATTATTAGCCAAAAAGAATGTCAAAATCAACGATAGGATGCAAACGAAAAAAGAGAATAATTTGAATCCAAGGCAAGGCAATCAATGTTCGGATGATCCAGATCCATGGCCCAACCTCAGATTCAGACAACTTAGAAGCTGATGTTGTCAATATAACTTCCCCAAATTATGTATTGATTATTGAAGAATGCTAAAATTGAAATAAAATAAGGTTTGACATAACCAGAAAGCTAATAAGTATTAAAAATGGAGACAAGACTAAGGTGAGTACTGCCAAGAAATTTTGAATCTTATGGTTAATACTTTCTTTCAACAAAATAGAAGACCAAGCTTCACGACATCAGTGGATTGACAACACTAACTTTATATTATATATTCTGTATGTAATCAAATTATATACAAATCATATATTCTACATATTCTGTAACTAAAGACAGAGAAAGTCTATTCAGTTAACAAAACCAAAGCCTGGTGCTGATTAAAACTAAATTAAAGGAAACAAATGTAGCAAACTATCAACAATATACAACTTCAGTAATATTCTAATCTATATGATTATGTGGCAACAGTGTGGTATGTGGTATTTTTATTTATTTATCTCATCAATTTATATAGCTACCCTCTCGAGATATGATGCAGAATGGTGTACAATTGAGCAGCAACAATACTATAAATTGTCAAAGATGTAATGCATAAAATAATTGTGCCAGAAGAGTTTCAACAATGAAAACTAAACAATTAAAGTGGTTTCATAAGAAAACTTGAACTAGATCTCACAGCTTCCTGAGTATTGTTTATATGTGTAAAGATGCAAAGAAATCTTGCAAATTTTATTTTCCCAGGCTCAAAAATGTAGGGATGGTGACTATAGTTACAAAATAGAGAGATTACGATAGATCTGTATGAAACTTTATTATGCAAAGGATTTATTTTTATTTTTATTTTATTATTTTATTAAATTTATACCCCGCCCTTCTCCTTGTTAGGACCCAGGCGGCGCACAGGCATTATTTAAAACCACAAAATACAATATATATCAATTAAAATATATTAAATTAATTAAACCCGTGCTAAAACCTTACCAAATTATAATTTATTTTTAAAAAGTCAGAAACGGGGGGCTATCCTAGGCCGGCTTGTTGGAATAAATATGTCTTAAGGATCATATTGTATTGATTATGTATTGGCCAAGCTAGGGTTTTTTCCAGTTGCAATATTTGGCTGTGTAAACTAGAGTACCACAAGGACTGAACAAAGAAAAACGGGGGCTTTTAAACAGTGAACTTGAGAAAATTGGTGAAAATATCTTTGACAATGAACTCTAGACCATCAATGCTAGATGAAGGAAAATCAGACTTCACTGGAAGCACTTGTAATAAAACTTAAATATTTTGAACACTTAACATTGTTGAACACTGAGTTTTGAAGAAGACTCAGATGCTTGGAAAAATCATATACAATTGAAAAAGGGGCACTAAGGACAGAGGAATGAAGAAATAGAAAACAGGAACTCAATAGTGAAGTGATGTCTATTAGAGTTTAAAGAGTTTAAAGTGACAGAAAGATTGAACCACAAAGAAACAAAGTTGTGTATGTGTAAGCATCTATATAGATGTAGATAATAACTATGTCTACATCATCTATATCTCTATTTATATCTATATAAAGATATACACACACTTCACAAATCATAGTATATATACATAGATAAATAGAGACACAAATCCACAAACATCTGTGTTACTACAAAGGCTCCCTTCACAAGAATGGTATTATTTCATCCAACACCTGAATGAAATCTGAGAAAACATTTCCACTTTTTGTTATAAAAATCATAAGATTTAATAACAAAGCATAGTTTATACATAAATCAAAGACATATACAATTTCAAATACAATTTATTCTTGGCACAGCTTTCAGAGAAATCTCAAAGGAATCTAATAGTTTCTTTTCCTATGACTAGTGAAACTAGAGCATACATTTGAATAACTATTAGGCATACGTTATTTTTATTCATTCAAAATCTTTACTATTCGCAGAGCAACAGTGATTTTTATTAATATAGCCACCTTATTGTAATGCTTGTGAGTTTTCTAAGGGTGATTTTAATGTATTTATTTAAATAGTTATCCAACCATCTAAAAGTTGTGTACTACAGCATTGACTAGTTTCCATGAAATACAATTGCTGCTATTGAAATGAAACTTCATGCTATGAAAGCTATTGGAATATGAATCACAATGATTTTTTTTATTTAAGATTGAACCTGTTGAATAACAATTCAACATTCATTTCAACACAAACTCTAAGTGGAATGGGATTTTATAAAGTTGTCCATATATAAATATAAACAGAGACAGCAATAAGCCCACCAACCCGATTTCCTCTGGTCCTTTGCTTATAGCCAGGTTGAAAGAGAGGCATGAGTGCATTTAAAGTCACTTGCTTATCTTTTTTACATTCAGAATCTTTTCAACAGGAATAATAATTTCACTCCGTGTTTTTCTTTAATAGGGAGACTAAAGCTGGAATTCATTGAAAGTTTGTCTCCATGCTCCAACTTCATTTAGGGAGAGTTAGAATTGCTTAGGAATAATGCAAATGCTTAGTTTTGGTTAAACATCCTTGGTGGTTGTTGTCCATCCTTATTTTGAAATACTGCCATGATCCACATCTTCCAGTATAATAAATATAGGCTATGGTTTTTTTATTTCAGATTTCATTATCTTTTTAAATTTAGCAATCAGTTGTCAACTCTGAAATGTATCAAAAACCCTTTTAAAAGTGTATGTGTATGTATATAGCATTTTGCTAATCAGAAATTATTAATGTATTTAGTACATGCATTTTCATGGAGAAACTGTTGTAAGTTATAATGGCACTAAACAAATACCTTTACAACTGGTCCTCATACTTATAACCCCTGCAGTGTCCTGCAATTACATGATTGCCATTTACAACATTCACAGCAGCTCTTGACAAATAAAGTCAATGGAGAGGCCGGCAGTAAAATCACAAGTTACAGTCACATGATGTCTCATTTAACAACCACTCAACGACTGTGTCAGAAGTGATGTTGTAAGTCTGGCACAGCCACTTGTTGTTGTTGTTTAATTGCTTAACAACCATGTCAAACAACCAACTGTGTTGTTAAACAAGGATTATCTGCAGTCTCTGCTGCCTAGAGGAGGTATAGTAGAAGTGCATTGCTAAAAGATAGATAGTCTTGTGAATAAAGAAGAAATTGCTATCAGCGTATGTTGACCTTTCAATGCTCTTAAACCTTAACCTTAAACCCAGATGATCCATTTTATAGGTCCTTTAGCATTTCGTTTGTTTTGTATTTTTTTTACTCAGCTTTTTAAATTTAATCCCAGAAATAAAACAGAAATTCCAACCATTCTTTCTGCTGTTCTCGACTCCTCATCTCCCCATCTAACCCTCTCCATCTATTTCACCATTCAAACAACTACATTCAGGCAGTGAAACAAAGGAAAGAACTGCAGGAAGTGAAAGGTAACCATTAGAGGACTTTAAGTAATTAGAAGACTAGGAGTCAACAGGGTGTGGGGACGTGGGGGGAAAAGATGCTTGAGGGATGCCTGAGCTGTCTTACCATTGGAACATCTGTTTACTTTCAGACCCATAGAGATTCTCAGAGTGATCTCCTGTCCCTGTTCCCAGAATCTTCGTTCACTGTCTTATTTTATTTATTTATTTATTTATCATATTTATATCCCGCACCCATCTCCCACAGAGGTACCTGGGGCGGCACACAGGAAAATTAAAAAAAAAAATACAAATATACAAAAATACGAAAACTCTTAAAAACCATATTAAACCCAACCTTGCGCTAAAACATAATTAAAACCCCCAAATTAAAACTTTGATCGGCCAATAGCCAGTTTGGTATCGGGTAGTTCATGCCAGGCCGGCTAGATGAAACAAGTGCGTTTTTAAGCGCTGGCGGAACAGGCGGAGGTCCGAGGTGACACGGAGTTCGGGAGGTAGGTCGTTTCAGAGGGCCAACCCTTCCCCTGGGCGTCGCCAACCGGCATTGCCCGGCCGACGGCATCCGGAGAAGACCCTCTCTGTGGGAGCGAATCGGTCGTAGGGACGTATGGGGCAGCAGACGATCTCGCAGGTAACTAGGCCCCGTGCCATGGAGCACCTTGAACTGTCCATGCCCAAAAGACCTTATAGTTCTAAATATCAACCACTGGGAGCCTTTTAGACCTGAGATATATGAAGCTATCAATAACGTAGCAAAGTCATTGTTGCTAGAAATCTAATCCTCTGTTTTAGCTCTTATTTTAATTCCTTTTCATCCTAATCCTAATGCCATAAATCAGTTTCAAAAGAAGACAGCGCTCTTACACTCTTATACCAGTTAGTAAACCCTGGTTTCAATGCTCTCTAATTACAGAAATTCATATTCATTGAAGTGTTAGGCAGAGCTTTCACCTTGTAAAATAAATACTTTTACAAAATCAAGTCATTCCTATAACCTAATTTTATTTCTATTGTTAAGTCACAATTAAAAATACATATCAATTTTGAGACTAGAAATGTTATCAGAAGTTTATGGAGGTATCCAATCCCCCTGCCTTCTTTCACATCAGCAGATATATCTCCAACCACTTTTAAAGTCATGTCTCCTACTTTACAAATCAATATTTTCAGACTTCTCTAGGCAAATGCTCCTTGAGCTTTATTTATGAGTCCACTGGCTAATTTAATCATAAATATATATATACTCCCAATGGACAGCTCATAAGGTATATGACAGGTCTTATTGAATGCTAACAGCTCCTAAACACAAATGCAAACATCTGCTGAGCTGACTATGTAACGTATAACTCTCTGGGTTGGGCTTTTATTTCAACTTACACTTTTAAAATAATATATAAAAGGATGTCAATAGCCATTACACCAAGACCTTGGTTCCAAAGCAGAGTCTAGCCAGACAGCGTCTGCAGGCCTGCAGTAATTAAAGATTAAACTATGAGACAGGGTTCTTTGAATCTTTATTGCTGACTGCACAGATTCCTAACAAATTCTTTGGAGAATTCTTGAGCGTCTCCAAAACTCAGGTTAAAAAAAGAAAAAGAAAAACAATTATTTATGATTTCATATACAAAGAACTTCCTCATGCACTTTAATAACATGTAAACCATCCAAAATCCTTCATGATTAACATTATATAGTTTCCCACCCTATTTTTTACTATCAGTCTGTACAACATTCTTTTGTGGTCACCTTCTGTAGCTTAGGTAAGAATATTGGGAAGTTATTGGGAAGTTTTTTAGTATAGCTTAGTTTTAATGGGGAATTTTAGCACAGGTTTAGGTTTAATTTGTTTTTTAAAGAAATGTTTGTATATATTTATTGTTTTTTATTCTTCCTGTGCACCGCCCCGAGTCCCTATGGGGAGAGGGAGCAGTTTACAAATATTAAATATTATTATTATATTATTATTATTAATAATAAAACAGCCCTTAGTGCCGTGATGGCGAACCTATGGCACGCAGAGGTAAGAAGCTTAGGTAAGAATAATAAAACAGCCCTTAGTGCCGTGATGGCGAATCTATGGCACGCAGAGGTAAGAAGCTTAGGTAAGAATAATAAAACAGCCCTTAGTGCCATGATGGCGAACCTATGGCACGCAGAGCCATATCTGCCGGCACGTGAGCCACCAGCCTTAGCGCACATGGATGTGCCAACTAGCTGATTTTTGGCCTTCCGGAGGGCTGGGTGAGGCCATTTTTGCCCTCTCCAGGCTTCAGGAAAGACTTGGGAGCCTGGGGAGGGTGAAAACGGCTTCTCCCTCTCCCCCCCCCCCCGAGGCCCTTCGGCAGCCAGAAATTGATCATTTCTGAACTTCCGGTTGGTCTGTTATGCCCATTTTGTGCCCTCCCCAGGCTCCGGAGGCTTTCCCAGAGAAAGCGAAAATGGCCCCCCAGCCCCCTGGAGGAAATACCAAACTCAGCTTGGAGCCAAATAGCGTGGCACATGTGGGGGAGAGCATGTGGGGGGGGGGGTGCATGCATGTGCAAATGGGGGTTGCACTTTGCATTATGGGTACCGGCACACATACGTGCTATTGTGCGTGCGCCCTCGCATTTTTTTGGCACCCAACAACAAAAAGTTTAGCCATCACTGGCTTAGTGTATCCCAAGTTTACGAATGGAAGATTACCAAATTAAAAATAAAGTTGTTGAAGCATTTCTTCATTGTTGAAGAAAATAATGAAAAAGATCACCAGAAATGAGCCTCCTTTCAAATCATGATTGACTTTTGGCAATTTCATCCATGTGGAATATTCCACACAAGTGTGAAAACATCACTATATGTAAAATTATTTGCACCTCAGTTTTGGGGGAGTTCAGGAGATTTAAAGAAAGTTATTTTGAGTTATTTCAGTGCACAATGTACAATATAAATTTCTACCACAGTATTCATTACTATGAAAGGTCAATGAGCCCAGCTCTAAGCAAATACAGAAGAAATGAAAGATTGGGAATGCCATCAGATTCACATGCAGAAAAATATGCTGCTATTTTTATCAGCAAAGCTTCTTGCTTTTCTGCTTGGATTTTACATACCCCCAACATCTGATATCCCTTATGCCTATATAACAAGAGTCCCACGTTTAGATTTCTTTTCATATGATCTCTGTTGGAGGGAGGGAGGAAGATAGGAAATGAAACACCATTGTTATCTTTCCCAGGATAAGCAGAAAAACCAAGACCACACCAACAGTAACATGTGTAACATTCCAGGAGATCACAAAGAATCCCAGGGTAATTTCTAAGAACCTAAAGACCTCTCTTGCATTGGTGAACGTTAGTATTCATAAAACCACTATTATGAGAACTCTGAAAACAATAGTGTGCAGAACTGCAAGGAGACAGCCACCACTCTCCAAAAAGAACTTTGCTGTCTATCTTTAGTTTGTGAAAGACCACACAGATAAATAAGAAGGCTATTGGAAAAATGTTCTATGGATAAAAGAGACCAAAACATTTTTTTAAACTTGAATGAAACACATTCTGTTTGGCAAAAGTCAAAGGCTGCATTCTAGCAAAAGTACTATGAAGCATGATGGCAGTTTCAAGGTTTGGTCCTGCTTCTTTGCCTAAGGACCAGGGCAGCCTGCCATCGTTGATGGAACTATGAATTCTGATTTGTACCAGCAAATTGTATTGGAAAATGTCAGGGAATATGTCCATGAACTGAAGCTCAAGAGAAAAAATGGTTAATGAAGCAAAGCAATGACCCAAAACACGTAAGAATCATAAAGCAGAAGAAAGTTAATGTTTTTGAATGGCTGAATCAAAATCCTGACCTGAATTCCAGAAAAACATTGTGGAATGGTTAGTTTCGGGCAAAGAAGTCTACCAACATACCTTGGCTAAAGTTGTTCTGTAAGGTGGAATGGGATAAACTTCCTCAAGTCAATGTGCAGAACTAATATTTCAATTTCAATTTCAATTTATTTCGATTTGTATACCGCGCCTATCTCTATCAAGATGGACCCAGGGCGGTGCACAGGAAATTAAAAACCACAAATAACAACAAATACAATAATATCATTAAAAAGAATTAAATTAAGAGCCTGTGCTAAAATTCCCTTAATAAAAACCCAATATCCATTTACTAATTGGCAGGAGCTGTGTCGCGTCTAAGGTCTAAACTCTAAGCTAGGCCAGCTTGCTGGAAAAAGTATGTCTTGAGTGAGCGGCGAAAGAGGGGAAGGTCCGTGATAGTACGAAGTTCGGGGGGTAGGTCGTTCCAGAGGGCCGGCCCTGCCACAGAGAAGGCCCTATCCCTGGGCACCGCTAGCCGGCATTGACCGGCGGTTGGCACCCTGAGTAGGCCCTCCCTGGGGGAGCGAATCGGTCGAAGGGAGGTATGTGGCAGGAGACGGTCCCACAAGTAACTAGGCCTTGAGCCATGGAGCGATTTAAAGATGGTAACAAGCACCTTGAAGCGCACCTGGAAGGCCACCGGTAGCCAGTGCAGCTCGTACAGGAAAGGTGTTACGTGGGAGTATCGAGAAGCTCCCAGAATCCCCTGCGCGGCCGTATTCTGCACCAACTGGAGCCTTCGGATGCACCTCAAGGGGAGCCCCATGTAGAGAGCATTATAATAGTCTAGGCGGGACGTCACGAGTGCTTGAGTGACAGTGCAGAGGGCGTCCCGGTCAAGAAAGGGACGCAACTGGCGTACCAGGCGTACCTGGTAAAAAGCCCCCGTGGTCACGGCCGCCACATGGTTATCCGGAAGGCGGAAGCGAAGTTCAATCTTTAGCATCTTCTAATCCAATACTTTAAGCAGGCTGATCAGCAATGTCAGTAAGAGCAATATCTTCCAAATTTTTCCTGACCTGTTAAATGGGAGAATTTCCTCTTGGTCTTTGGAGAGATCCTTTGATGGTGACTTATTATTCCCTCCTATATAATTATGTGGAAAATAAATAGACAGAAAATTGAGGAGAAATGTGCTTGGGTACAATGAAGTTTGAGTATTTTATTGGCACTCTGCTATTCCTCCTGATTTACACATACAGTAAAGTCAGATACTACAGTGACATATTGAATCACAGAATCACCCCTTTAGAGTGCAGCTGAAGATATAATCCTTCTTCTGGGTAGTTCTTTTTTCTCCTATTTAAAAGAAAACTGAAGTTAAGCACAAGGTGGGACGACTGAATCTGAAACCGTACCAATTTAACAGTACATTGCTTTTTCCAATCTCATATTGTATCTGTAACCCCTAATCTTTAGAAATTTCAGAAAATGAAATTTATTTACATCTATAAATGCAAAAAAAAATCATACCAGAACAAAAAGGTGAACTATTTAAGAAACTCATAAACAGTATTCAACATATGCCATTTATTTCATTGTAAGTTAGTATTGGATCAACGTATTTGTAAAACCATTAAAGGATGGTTCATTCTTGCCTGCAAGGAAGTAGTAGAAAGCGTCCTTGGTAAAATCACTACTGTATTCTTTTTTCTTAAGCTAGGTTTATACTTGCAGACTCACTTCTTCCCATGCTATGGCTTTAAAATGCCACACTTACCACCATCTGTCTGGTTTCATGACTTCAAACAGAGAGGAATGTGATATAGTGGCTGGCATTAAAAAATAGCAAAAGCTAGAAATTTTACAAAACCTTGCCCGATGAAAGCAACAAAATACTTCAATGTTTAGACACAAAATCCCAGGACAGAAGAATGTATTTCATTATTTTTTAACTTGGCCTATATTCTCAATTCTTTGATATGTTTTGGTACATAAAAAAGGCAGAATCAAATTTAAAGTAAATACAAAGAGAAAATGTGATCCAAACCAGAAGGCGTTCCACATAAAGACAACATAAAGAATTATAAGAAAATCAGTCTTCATCATATAGTAATAAAAACATATACATCCTTTTTTCCTTTATGAATTAACCTCTCTTCACTGGGAGAAAATATTTGAAGTGTATTACAGTCTCTGAAGAAGAAACCTAAAGCAAAACTTGAAACTCAGATATAACACATATGCCTTGAAGCTACACTTGTGTGAAAGCAACTACCAGAATTGCATTCAAATACCCCTTTCCTGGATAATTATTTTATTTAGATTGTAAATGTTAATTAATTTAGAACAATCCTCAGTGGTTATACAATCCGTGCTGTTCAGTCAGAAGAGGACCAAAGGTCCCTTGTTTGCAATGCCACACTTATTAGTTCCTATGGTTAGAGATACTGATTCTCTGCAGGGTTTTCACTAACATATGGCCTTTTAAAATGGGTAAGTAGGATGTTTTAATGCTATCATTTTTCCAGATCAATTTGGATCAGAAGCTTTCTGACTTGCAATCATTGAAAGCAGTCAACTTTGCTGTAAGTACCCTGTTTCCCCGAAAATAAGACCTCCCTGGATAATAAGCCCAATCGGGCTTTTGAGTGCATGCACTAAAATAAGCCCTCCCCTGAAAATAAGCCATCCCCCAAAATATTGCAACACAGCAGCAGCCATGAGATGACCTCACTTGCCACCTCCTGCACCTCAATAACAATAAGACCTCCTTGAAAATGAGGCCAAGTGCTTATTTCAGGGGTCAAAAAAAAATAAGACCCTGTCTTATTTTTGGGGAAACATGGTATTTTTAAACATTATATATTTGTACGTATAAAAGGCTTAATTTTTTAAAAAGTTTAATCAGTTGCCCCTAAAACAGATGAAGTTCCTCTCCCTCCATGTTCAAACTCAAGTTGGAAAGAGTGGCATCCTTTGAGGCGGTAATATTCATAGGTATTGCCTTCCTGAAATCAGGGTTGTGACAATTGCATCTTCCACTCAGCACCTTGGAACAAATTATTAGTATTTTTCAATGGTTACTTCTGGGAGAAAGAGTGGCAGACCTTGGGTGTTCAGTCAAAAGAGGAATCAACCTAGAGTCACTATTGCCCTGATGGCGAATTTATGATATGTGTGGGCACGAGCCATCACCTCAGTTCAGCTCCGCCGTGCATGTGTGTGTGCTTCACACCAGTCAGCTGGTCATTGGGTCTCTGCCACACAGACAGGGGTGCGCATGTAGAGGGGGCAGGGTGTGTGCAGGGATGTGCATACATCCCTTCGGCCGATCCGCTCCCACAGAGAGGGCCTTCTCAGGGTACCGTCGGCCGGGCAATGCCGACTGGTGACACCTAGGGGAAGAGCCTTCTCTGTGGTGGGCCCTGCCCTTTGGAATGACCTACCCCCTGAACTTCGTACCATCTCGGACCTCCGCCTCTTCCGCCAGTGTCTAAAGACACACCCCTTTCAACAAGCCGTGCATGTGTGTGTGCTTCACACCAGTCAGCTGGTCATTGGGTCTCTGCCACACAGACAGGGGTGCGCATGTAGAGGGGGCAGGGTGTGTGCAGGGATGTGCATACATCCCTTCGGCCGATCCGCTCCCACAGAGAGGGCCTTCTCAGGGTACCGTCGGCCGGGCAATGCCGACTGGTGACACCTAGGGGAAGAGCCTTCTCTGTGGCGGGCCCTGCCCTTTGGAATGACCTACCCCTGAACTTCGTACCATCTCAGACCTCCGCCTCTTCCGCCAGTGTCTAAAGACACACCCCTTTCAACAAGCCGGCCTAGCGTAACTTCCCATCGGGGCTATTTTAGATAGTTTTAAATTGGGGATTTTAATTTGATTTTATCACAGGATCGTCTAATTTAATATGTTTTAAATTTGTATTTTGTAGTTTTATATGTTTTTAATTTCCTGTGCGCCGCCCTGGGTCATTCGTGGAGAAGGGCGGGATATAAATTTCAAAGAATAAAAAAAAAAGAATGTGCATGCGTGGGGACAGGGCGCAAGCTCGGGGGAAGCACCTGCACTGCATTTTGGGGATTTGGGCACGTGAGCGCTTTTGATATTTGATCCGGAAAAGGTTAGCCATCACTGTTCCATTGTAACCATAAGCAGACTAAGTCTAAAATCTTGAATTATGGTAACCTCTATCTAGCACCAAAATAGTACTAATCTTTAGTTAACCAGATTTCAGGGCATAGCCATGAGCCTGACACTATCTATGAAGGGGTGTTATCAGGCGAAAGTAACTAGAACTACTCATGAAAAATCTCGACAGTAGTTTATTGTTACAAGCATCTCACCAGATTGGGAATGGCAAAATAAACCTTCAAAGATGTCTCAGAGAGGTCTGGCCTAATCTTCTTTCTGCAGTATAACGATTCAGGTCCCTCTTAACTGCTCTGTTCAGAGATAGAGATTCTACCACAGGTGTGTTTTTCCCCCCATTTTGGTTCTTTGTTGTTTTCTGCCATACCCCACTAAAATTGGTAGGCCAAGTTACTATATATAAATAAGAAGCAAACCCCCAGAATCATTCATTGATAACGTTTCTCAATTGGGTAATGAAATGTCTGCAAGCAAGGCACCAAGCTCTGAGAGTGCAACCCTAAGCCACATTCTCTTCAGTTGGATGCTAAAGTCTGCCACATGTCTGAAAGGCTGAAATAACATTGTACTTAGCCTCAACTTTTGCTCATAGAAGATTTCTTGACATAGATATTCGCATGTGATCACACTAAAAGATAAACAGCTATATTTAAATAGGTCAAACATTTTAAACATAAATTACTGTCCATGTTATTGCCGGGACATTTAACTTGATAAATTTTAGTTGTCAAATAAAAGAACTTCCATGTACTAAATATTCTATTTCTTTGCTGCACTAAATATTTTTTACATGCAAAATAATCTGTGTATTTGTTTTTCATATTTTCAGTGCAACAATAGCTTTAGGTCAACCAGTTCTGATTTTTTCAGCTATGAGTCAAATCAACTTTCTTAGTTATTTTATGGCTTAGAAATCATAGGTAACAACTGACATGAAGTTATACAAATCAAACAATCATCTATGTAATTTACAGTGATTAATAGTTTATAAACTTTCCATTCATCTCAAAAAGTAATTCAAAACAGTATGTCCCTTTCCCTGGAAGACAAAATCTATCAACAGTACAATGAAATATTAAATGCTGTGATTTTGTTTTATATGCACCTCACAGCATAACAACCTTGATAAAGCTTTCTTTTCTTCCTAGATCTGAATATTTTCCAATTTAAGTAAACTATAAAATGTCTATTCTATCATCCATACATCCAAAGCATAAAAATGCCATCCTTCCTGTCTTATTTCAATTGATCTCTACATTTTCTACTGTTCAGTCAAGGAAAAAATGCAGAAATATGCTCATTTGAAATTTAACTATAGCATAAAATGTAATAAAACATGACAGACATTCTGAGATACATTTCTAAATAGTAATGACAGATAGGGCGTTTGAATAGAACATGAAAGATGAAAAGTTATAAGTAAAAACTGCTGACAGATATTACATTTGGTTCATTGAAGGCAACAGTTTTTCTAAGCTGTGCCATTTGGATCAAAGGATAGTTTTTACAATGCTGGTGACAATGTTTTTGTTGACATGAAGTGAATTCATGAGTCTGCCTAGAAAGAGTTTCTTTTCTGATGCACAGTCATGAAGATAATGAACCAGGAAGCCCTAAAACTATCCCAAAGCCAAGCTTGAAACAGAAAAATAAAACCGCAGCTTCTTTGGATAGACAGAAGCTCCAACAGTTGGGACTTCATAGCAGTGGTGGGTTCCAGATCCCGTTCCAACCATAGCAGTTGGAACAGGCCCGGCGGCATCCACATGGACACGCACAGCATACATCCATGTGTCTTAACATCCAGCGACGCCTGCGCAATGCTCCAGTTGCTTGCCGGAGCATCGCACAGGCACTGTGCATACTGTGTGCAGAAGCACTGAAGAGTTTAAAGACAGGTAAGGAGTACAGGCAGGCAGGTGGGCCCTCCAGAGGACCATACGGGAACAGTACCCGGTGCTCCGGGCAGGAACCGGTACGCCCGTACCAGGGAGTACCGTCTGCAACCCACCACTGCTTCATAGTTACTTTTCAAGTGTTCCCCCTGGCAGGTAACCATGTGCACTTTTCAGAGTGAACCACCACATGTTTTCTGGCTATCAAAGCACTAGTACTTGGTTAGGCTAATTTGTGTAATCCTTGATTCTGAGCTTGGTTTTCTTGCAAATGTTTGACAGTGCTGAAGATTTTGGGTAAAGAAATCTCTGAAAGAAAACATCCAACCTCAGAGACCACCAAGAACTTCACAATTCAAACTTGAGCTACAAATATTCTCTTATATTGGTAGTTTTAATTTTTCCAAAGCTCCAACCAGAATTTTATAAATAGTTATAACAATCTATTCAACTAAACTGATTTTGTGGAATTTTTATATTTCTACCCTGTTTCCGCAAAAATAAGACAAACCCAAATAATTAGCCCAATAGGGCTTTTGAACTTATGCGCTAAAATAATCCCTCCCCCCAAAATAAGTCCTCCTCTAAAATATTTAAATGCATGCACAGACAATCCCCGACCATTTCCTGTGGAGGGAAGAGGAGAACATGCCCCACGCATCCCACATACACCTGCCATCCACATGGAACAGCTTCGCAGAGGCCACTACCTCAAACCCTAACTACCGCACCCCTTCCCTTAGTGGCAGCCGCAAAAAGAGTGGCAAACCCAGCGATACTAAAGCTGGCAAGAGTGTGCTAGAAACAGACACAGAAATTCCGGTGCTCCCTGAATTAGCTGATGCATGGGCTGAGGTTAAGGGGCCTCCTTCACCTCAAAAATAATATCTCCCCAAAAATAAGGCCAAATGCTTATTTGGGGAGTCAAAAGAAAATAAGACCCTATCTTATTTTGGGGAAAACATGGTACTCCTAGGATTTTTTCACTTAGTAATTTTTCTTATATGATATTTACAATGCCAGCTGATATTAATTAGCTGAAGCCCTATAAATTTTATAATTTTTATGTGCAGATGAAATTCAGATGTGCTTCAGGTGCCCAATAGTTTTATAAGTAGAAAAACTTCACAACTGTTACTGGTTATTGGTGATAATATTAATAGTATAATAGTCCTAAAATAATAATTATAATTTTGGAACGTCATTAGCATTGACAATTTCCTCATTAGTCAATTGCAAAAGGTAGCTTTATTTGGATCAGTTTACATTCTGTGAAGATATCTGTAGTACCGTCAAACAGCTACATCTCCCTATCCAGTGGTGAGTTCCTACCGGTTTGGCCGAACTGGTAGTGGTATGCCAGGTGGGGTTACAGAATTTGCAGTGACCCAGGCTGGGTAACACCCTCCCCCCATCACAGGAAGATGGAAACATTATTCTGAAATACAGTATAGCAGAGATATAAATACCCAAGATACTCTAGAACAGTGATGGGGAACCTTTTTGGCACTGAGTGCCCAACTGGAACACGTGTGCATTCATGTGCATGTGCACGCACTGTAGTGCCAGAAAGCCAAAGACCAGCTGGCTGGTGCACACATGTTTTCAAGCTGTTTTTCAGGCCATTTTTGGGCTTTCTGCCCCAATAATGGTCTGAAAACAGCCCCCAAAACAGTCTGAAAATGGCCCTGAAAACAGCCTCAAAATGGCATCTGGTTTCTGGTGCATGTGCACACCAGAAACCAGAAGAGCAGCTGATGATGGTGCAGGTGCCCCCAGAGAGACCTCTGCGTGCCTCCTCTGGCATGTGTGCCATAGGTTCGCCATCACAGCTCTGGAAGATATTTCCTACTTACAAGAATGTCTAGTAGTAAAAGATGAAGTTAGATCAGCACTCCAGTCATGACACCATACCCACTGAAATATGGCAATCCAGAAAAGAAGAATCTGTCATTATTCCAATGAAATTAAACCAGCAAATGAAGAACGAGACAGTGATCAATCTAATTAGAAGAGGTCAATCTACATTCTGATACCAAAAGAGAGAGAGGGAGATTAACAAATTGTACAGACCACCATATAATATTCTTAATTTTATATATTAGCAAAATAATGTCATATTTTTGTAGCGTATGTTGCAGGTGGCGACCCTTTGAGAGCTGTATGCAACAAAATTTCATTTCAATGAATGCTGATTAGTATACATTTAAAGTGACAATAAAATTATTATTCTATTAAAAATGATTTGGATTATATAATGCAGATTACACAGGGGGAAAAAGGTGCCACATATTCAAGATGGCTTTGAAAAGGGCATAGGAACATGAGAACGTTATTACTAATGCACACTGAATAATGGGAAAACTAATAATATCAAAAAGGATCATTTATTTATGTTGATGGTGTGAAACTATAGAATATGTTCAGAAAAATGGAATCCCAGAACATTTCATTGTCCTGATGAGAAATTTATGTACAGATCAGGAAGGTGCAATACGGACAGAAAATTATGGTTCCACTTTGGAAAAGGAATGCAATAAAGTTGCATACTTTCCCCATATTTATTCAGCTTATATTTGTTGTCACTAAGTTACTAAATCATGGCCAACTATTCGCAACTCCATGGACCATAGTATGCCATAGCATGCCCCTGTCCTCCAATGTCTCCCGGAGTTCGCCCAAATTCATGTTCATTGTGCTGCTATCTCCTTCTCCTTTTGCCTTAAATAGTTCCCAACCTCAGGGTCTTTTTCAATGAGTCCTCTCTTCTCATTAAGTGGCTTTATTTGAGCTTCAGCTTTAGTTATCTGCCCTTCCAAAGAAGAATCAGCGTTGATTCCCATTAGGAATTCAGTTTATATGCTGAATATATAATAAGGAGGCTGCCTTGGAAGAAGAAGATCATGATTTTAGAGTTGGGAAAGAAACATCAATACCTGCACTAAACTAATGACCTGATAGCCAAAAATGCAAATGATCTGCAAGCTCTAGTAATAAAAGTGGAGGGGAAAAAGAACTAAATGCCTAACAGAAGCATTTCCAGCCATCATAAAACCACAAAGAGTTATGGTTTTGTTAACCAATTCAATGCTTTCCTTTATTTTGACTTGTCATGATATCTGGACCACTCTGGTTGTTAAATACTACCGAAGAGTGATTACTTTCTTCATTGTTGTAGTAAGCCAAAAATAAATTACATGCTGGTTTTGTGTGATAGGTGAACAAATTCATACTGCATACAGCCATATGCAGTATGAATTTGCTACAGTTATCTTCTAGATTCTGGAACCATGTGTGATTTCTTGATCAGTTAAGGGCTTAAAAGCCCTTTTCTATCAATATCTGCTCTTGCATGAAACCAAAGTAAGGCTAGTACATTTTATCATTTGAAACATGGAAAGAAAAGAGAAACATTTGTCCTATTTTGTCTACAGAAAATAAATTCAGCAGCTTATAAATCATAGCCTTTTAAATGACAGCATCTTAATTTCCTTGTTTATTGAGCTCTGGGAAAGACACTGATTACAGGCTGCATTCCCTCATTTTTCAATGGTTTACTAAAAATCCCACTGAGCTTCGTTTTAGAGAAAAGATTGCTATTTACCAAATCAATTCCTTTTGCCTGAAGTCACTGTCCTGGGTATAGTTACTTATTGATTAGCTTTTTGATATGCCTTTTGCTTTGTTTTTCTCTTTCTGTGGTTGCATGCCTCTATTTACAATTTTCAACCTATTTAAAACTCAGAATAATGGACAGTATTTGATTCACCTGTTCCTATCCACATGCACTTTAAAGGTGCTTTTACAATCCCTACAATGCAGATTTTGGAACTGCAATCTTAATTTTTTAACATACCCAAATGGAACAGTAGTTTATTATTGTTTTGTTGGCTTTGAACAGGGATTGATTTATAAAAGTGGTTCCACAGCCCATTACTTTTAGAGTTTTCTATAAATGAAATAAAAAGCAATCTACTCTCCTATTGATACCATGAAGAATTTACAAGCTTAAGCTCCATTAGCATTAATGAAAGTTGCCTTCCTACTGTGAAGCTGTGACAGAAGCACTAGAGGACATAAACCAGTCAGTCAACTGTGACCAGGCCTGGCTTGCTATAAATTAGCCATGAAATGTCTAATTAAAACTCCTTAAAGTGACCATACACAATTGTCAGAGTAACTTAGAGATACACATACATGAGAGGCAACTTTTTTTTTTTTTTACAAATGTGAACCAGCGAAAACTATACATTAATTACTTTAGTTAGTTCTAAAAAATAAAGCAAACCAGATCTGTGTTTCTTAAACAGATTCACTGTATTTTATAGAACAGAAATTGCTTTCTATTCTTTTCAAAAGAGCAAGATTCACAATCTGGGCAAATACCTTGCTTCTCAATTGGCAGCTATGATAAGAACATTTTTGTACAATAGTTATGAATATACAGGCATGACCTTTCCTGCAGGTCCGGAACGCGGCCCTGACAAGCACTTGCACACATGTGCAATGTTTCCACGTGATCTTTTTTTGCACTTGGTGCTATAAAGGTTCGCCATCACTGGTATAAAATGTGAGGGCTAGGCTGCTCATTGCTGCACAGTACTGGTTTCAATGTGATACAGGTAGTCCTCTCCTTAGGATTGATCACAATTGAACCCAAATTTTCTGTTGTCAAGTGAGACATTTGTTAAGTGAGCGTTGCCCCATTCTATGACTTTTCTTGTCGCAGTTGTTAAGTGAATTACTACAGTTGATAAATTAGTAACCCGGTTGTTAAGTGAATCTGGCTTTCCCATTGACTTTGCTTGTCAGAAGGTCGCAAAAAAGTGATCACACGACCCTGAGACACAGCAACGGTCATAGGTATGAGCCAGTTGCCAAGCATCTGATTTTAATCACATGGTCATGGGGATGCTGGTCATAACTATGAAAAATGGTCATCAGTTACATTTTTCAGTGCCGTTATAACTCTGAACGGTCACTAAATGAAAGTCAAGAACTACCTGTACTTGTATTCTAAGAACTACTTTGATAATCTCAAGTAAAGCAGGAACAATTTAGGATGTCACTATTGACCTTAATGTTCTAATGACTTAGAACATGAGAGACCACCTCTCAGTTATTAACCAGGAGTAAATAACAGCAGGGGGGAAAAACTTTCTGAAACTACTCCAGTTGTTAAATTGTGTTTTTCTGGCCAGTAATATGCATGTTCACAGGCTATACAACACCTAGTTTTGTGAATTCAGTTTGGCTCCAAGACACTCTCTTCCTTGGAACAGCAACCAAGCTTTTAACGGTTAATTCATGTTTACAGTTTTTAAGCTATTTGTTTTCTTTAAATGATTTTTTGCATCTCAGAATTTATTGAATATTACTGTCCACAACTGAGTAGACAGGTGGGATATAAATCAATCAAATAAATATTCATGAATCCCTATCTCCTATTTCCATATTCATCATCTTGTTTGTTCCTTTTCAATTTCTTACCTGAAGCTACCACAGCAAACCGGATTCTTAAATCAAGCGGAAAATCTCTAAGCTTAAACATAGACCTTCCCAAAAAACAAGCAGATTAACACAGACTTCTAGGATGAGCCTTGCAAATGATAAGCAATTTGTAGAAATGGAAAATTGCACTTGTGTGCCCCATTAGCCAGAAAAGATTTCCCTCCCCTCCCCCAAAAGCATATATGTGATCAGCAGCCTTCTATGCAGTTCCAGGAAATGGGGCATATACTGCTTCTTCCTGCATAAATATGAGCAAGAAATATCCAAGGAAGTTAAGGCGTCATCATGTGGAATGCTTCTGTATCGTTAACAATGCATGAGACTCAACAGGACTGCTTTGAAATGGTCAAAATATATGGTCTGTTGCAAACGCATAAAGTAAACTCCATCATTCAAGAGGGAGCAGAAATACGTTGTCCAGATCATTGGGACTAAACATGTTCAACAGGATCATGCCTGCTATACATTGCTATATAATATATGTACAAAAAAGTAGTTAGGGTGTCAGACAAAAATGCAAGGAGGGAGGGAATTGCTGCTGTGGCCTAGAGGTGGAGCTCTCACCTCCCAATCAGGAGGTTGTGAGTTCAATCCTAGGTAGAGGCAGATATAGGGTCTCCTGCTTGGGTAGCGGGTTGGACTAGATGACCTGCAAGTTCCCTTCCAACTCTGTTAATTTGTTAAAAGTGAAGTGACCATGTAGCATTAGTACATTCAGTTTTACTTTCCTCTGCCACCTCCTGCTCCATTCTGTGCTACATCCAATAGCCAGAAGCCATTTCTGTACAGTGTTGTCAGCTATTGGAAGTAGCTTCTGCACAAATGTTCAGCTGCACAGAATCTTCTTCCAGTTTCTGCAAGTGCCAGAGGAAGATGCAGAGGAGAGTGAAACAGAGTGCATTAATGCAAAGTGAAGTGAAATGCCTCAACAAGACAAATTGTATATTTTCTTCATGAGGAGGGAAACTGGGTTGCTTTCAAAAACTAAATCATTTAAGCCAAATCAAAGTTACCTCTTACAGCAGTGGTTCTCAACCTGTGATCGGGGGGCGAGGGGGTGGGGGATGTCATCCTAGAAGGTCCGCAAAGGCTTGAAGAAATGTTATGATTTAAATCTTGAGTAAAATCTTGGGGGTCGGTGGCCATTGTCTGTGGCCACAAGAAGTATTTAAAGGAGGTCCATGGTGAAGAAAAGGTTGAGAAACACTGTCCTAGAGGATTATTTATTGGTTTTCCCTTCTGTTCTTTAAAAAATGACAGCTTAGCAACTTTTGGAAATTTCTGGAAGCTTTATAGCCAAGGTTTGGAGAGGCCAAATGCATCTGAAAAATAAAGTTGTACAGTTGTGGCTTATGATGTCCACCAAACTTTCATCTTATCTTTCAAAATATGTAATTTAGACCATTTCTATATTGGTGGCTTATACAGTTTTCATACCATTAACCAAAACATTGACTAAGTGATCTGAAGCCTTGGGTTTACAATTATTTTCATACAATGGTTAGCTATCGTAATTCTAGAGAATGTCCTAAGGAGCTTTCTATGGGGCTTTGGGGGCACTTGGATGCTTATGCCACTCAACTCAACTCAGCTGATTTATTACAGATACAGTTTAATCTGTTAGATGCTGCTGTTTTTTATATTTGAACATTTATTTATTTGCATTCAACCTTTATTATTTTTTCCAAATAACTTACAGTAGTGAACATATCCAAAACAACTGCTCCTTCTAAAATGTTAATATTCTTTTTCTGTACATTATTATTTCATTTGCATTTTACTCTAATTTTTCTTAAGTACAGTTCTCAAGTTCACAAATGAATTACATGTTGGAGGGTAGAGATAAACATAAAGGTGTAGAATAAAGTTGATGCAACATAACATAATTTCAATGATGATAATAGCTTTTTTTGTAAGAAAAATATTGATTCAGCATATAACATCATAAAACATAATGATAAGCACATTTCTTGATTCCATGTTCAGTTTTACAATGCTCATTTGAAGAGCTCGGTCTAATAACGAGATAGTTACTTAGCAATATAGATGGATACTGATATACATAGTTGAAGCCATAGTCAAATTGTAGTTTACATGCCACATTTAAAATTACACTTGCATTTAGAAGATTAGTTTCCCTGGCCAAATCATATGTATAAATAAATCTTTAAATTAAAAAAAAATAATCTTCACAGTACAGAGATAAGCACAACATTTTATAGATCCAAATGCATATTGATTTCACATCTACATATATGCAATTGGTTATATTAAAAAAAAAATCAAGCCAGGTGTAATAGTTTGGACATTTCCAGATAGAGTTAGGTCTAGAGTTAGGTGACCTATGCCTATGTAGTGTTGACAGAGGATCTCCTAAGAACATCTATATCTTTCAAATATAGAGTTTAAGAATATCTAAATAATGCTGGATGTACATAATGAAAGGTAGGGATACAAACCAAAAAGTATGGTTGATCTGACTATATGCAATGAAATGTTAAGAGAATTAATGAAGGATTATTAGGTTGAAGAGTTTCTGAATGTGGAACAGACTATTATTTAGTAGCATCAAGTGAAGATTCTAGAGAAAAATGCACATGTAACAAAATGCAAGAAATAAAAGAAATCAGAAGGAAACAATCAGCTGCTTAACGACCTTTCAAGGCTTCAATGGACTTAAAAAAACTACAGTCAAAATTATGACTGCTTAAATCCGAGGGGTTTTTTTTTTAAATTAAACACCCCCCTCCCAGTCCGTTCAGCCTGGCTGGCAGCAAGGAAAAAAAGGTGTTCTTTTAAACTCACTCTCTCTCGCAGCTGAAGCCTCGGCGATCCGCCCGATCTCTCCGTTCAGCCCTCTCCATTAAAGCGAATGGCACCGACAGCCGTTGGGGAAGGAAAAAACCCCCGCTAGCATGTTCCTCTCCTCCTAGGTCGCAGAGAGGAGCGCCCTCCCCACCGCCGTGACGAGAGCCGCTCCCTCTGAGCCGACCCTGCGGGAAACCTCCGGTAACCGGAGAGTTTCGCCCCCCTGGGGGGGCAGAAAAGGCAACAAAGCGGCGAGCGAGCCCTAGGCTCGCCCGTCTCCGCTGGAGCCGGATACCGGAAGTGTTAGAAGGTCAACCAGAGAGGAAATCCTGAAATTGCAGAGAGAAAGTCCATTAATTTACCAACTAAAAACGGTCACTATCTTGAAGCAGATTCCTAGAAAGATTCGAGATGCAAGACGGAAATTTTCCTTCTTGTCTAAAACATTGTTTGATCACGGGATTTGGTTCAAGTGGGTGACACCCGAAGGGATGCTGGTGTTCTGGGAAGGAGGAAGAGTGAGGATTAAAACAGTTGCTGAGGCGGAAGCCTTTCTTAAAAAACATTCCTCTGCCCTGGGGGAAGATCCAGGGGGGACGGAGGGGGTCACGGCCCCGCCCGCGGGGGGCCAGGGGGGAGAGAAAGAAGATACAATAGCCAAAAGACTTAGATCAAAAAAATAACTTTGCCTTGATTTTTCTTGAACAATTTTGTATAATATTTCTATCCGGACTTTTTGTAAATGTCTGACAGCATGGAAGGGAGAATTTAGGTAAATGTACTTGCTTTCATCTTGTAGTGGTATGGAAAATGTTTTCTATGTTAACTTTTTTTTAATGTGTATTTTGAGGTCTCGGAAGGTCCGACGACTCTGACGTGAATGCTCTCAAAATTTCTTTCTAACCATTACCCTATCCTGTTAAAAAATGTAAAACCAATAAAACTTTTTCAAAAAAAAAAAAAAATTATGACTGCCACACACACCTTTCCATGATCACATTTTGGGTGCTTAGAAATCAGCTTGCATTTATGTCGGATTGCAGTGGCCCATGAACACATAACCATCATTTACAACTTTTTTTGTCCTCTTACAGTAAAAAATGTCCATTAAATATCCTGGATTCACTTAATGGCCAAATTGTTCAATGACATGATTCACTTAATGGCCATGGTGAAAAACCTATTGTGAAAATGGTTATGAAATTAAGTCAAGTCACATGGTGACCTGCTTAACTACTGCAATGACTTATGCCCAAAATTCTCGGTTCAATTTGATTCGTAAGTCAGGGCTACCTTGAGATTGATTGAGGAAGATAAAGTCTGAGTGCTATAGGACAGAGTATAAGATGACAAATTAGCCATCCAACAGAATTATTGGACAATGGAGATAAGTAAGGAATATTACTTACTTAACATCCAATAAGGAAGCAACTAATAATGTTGTTATTTTAGTAACTACAAATGGACTGCAATGGGAAATATTTTTTCCTAATATAATCAGAGTATAAATAGTGAGTTTTGTGAAATGTTAGAAAACAAAAAGAGATTTAAGAATAAGAACAGTTAATTTAAAAGAAATATTCAAATATTCAACTTGTTGGAAGGTTATTATAGATTGGGCCAGTGGGGAAAAAAATCAGAAAGATGCTTACTTGCTAATATTACATCAGACCATTTCCCTATTTTCTAGGCGAAATATAAATCTTTCTTTCAATTTTACAGTCCAAGTAACCCTTTTTGTTATAATAACATTAAACCACAAATGATTATGTTCGATCAACATGTTTTCAATTCCTAGTGACCACATAGATTTTCTACAACACTTTCTCTAACCCCAATGGTGTATTCATCGCCTCTGTAACTGAATTTATCCATTTTGCTGCTGGTCTTCCTCTTCTCTTTCCTTCCATCTTTCACAGTATTAAAGCCTTTTCCAGATAGCTGAGTCTTCAGATAAAGTCTGAAGTTGGATAATTTGAGCTCATTTGTGCCTCAGCTGACAACCCTGGGTTGATTTGTTCAATGATCCATCATTTTTGTCCATAATACACTTGGGAGTCTTCTCAACCACCAATGTTCAAAATCACCAATACTCTTTTCTCACAAACCATTCAGTTATATCCAAGAATGAAATTTTTCTAAAGCAGACTAGAGAGCCAGTTATCCTAGGAACCAGCTTAGGAAAAAAAGTGAGAAACTAAATAAGGTTGCTGTTATTACTGTCGTTCCTAATTTGGTGCCTTCCTATTTAGGCAATGCTTGGACATCATTAACTTAACTTTGCATTCTTTATCTAATAAATAACTTTCAGATAAGTATACATAGCAAAAATAATTATATAAAGCTGTGATGGCGAACCTATGGCATATGTGCCACAGGTGGCATGCAGTGCCCTCTCTGTGGCCACACAAGCCAACAACCTAGTTCAGTTTCACCGCACATGGGTGTGCGCCTCCTGCCAGCCAGATGGTCATCGGGTCTCTGGCGCACATGCATGGGGCACTTGCGGGAAGCCATGCATGGGGGGTAGAGCACATATGGGGGCACATGCATATGTGCAGAGGGCCACCCACACATTGCATTTTGGGGGTTGCACATGCTTTGCCCACTCACTCTAGAAAAGATTAGCCATCACTGATATAGCGTCAGTAATGCATACAATAACCTTGCTTCCTCGTGATGATGCAAAAAAACTATTTTTAAGTTCCAGCAGAAACTAAAAGCCTTGATAAAACTCTTAATGAAGTTATCAAAGATAACTTAAACTGGCTGTTATTCATTTGTTTTTAAAGAAAATTGATTTTAAGCCTTCAGATGCTGAAATCAACTATATTAGATCAGTCTTCCCCAATCTGTTATATCCCAGATGTTCTGGATCAATCTGAGTTGATCAAGTCCAGCTTCTATTTTCACATCGAGATCTACCAGATATCCTCCTGTTTGTTCTCCCCAAAAACTGATATTTGAAATTGCACTGTTCACAGTCTAGGAAAGGGGAGGGGAGATATTACAGGGCATTAAATACTCTATAGAATTATTAAAAAAAAAAGATATTCATTTGGCCTGGGCAAACATTATGAAATCATTGCTTTATTTCTTTCTTATTCTTCTCCAAAGCTTAACAGAACAAAAGCTTTCCCCTCCTGAGTTCTTGACAGTAGGCAATTCAAAGCTGTTCCTATTAATCCACACGTCTCCTCCGAACGCATCCGAACTGCCTACCATTTCAACACTAATATTGCAGAGAATATTGCATTTCTAGTCATCTTCACAGTATCCTCTTCAATTTTGTTTCGCGAAGGTGGAGCATTAACAATAGGAAGAGACATCTCACACGTTGTCTGCCTTTGGGAACACTTGCTTGGAAACACATACAATTTGACCTCTCAAAGCTTCAAAGCCGCTTGCTTCAACAACTATCCAAAGGTTTCCTGCTTTTCTGTCCTCTTCGCTTTTATGTAGAGTAAAATTTTGAAATGATGTTCGAATGACAAGAGCAGTAGCCACCGCAATAGGAGTAGCAACCATTTTCTCAGTCTGCTTCAATTAATAACTAGACGATAGCCCTATGTACGAATTTTTCTTGGGGCCTTGTCTTTGTTGCCCTTTGTAATCTTTTATCGCTTTGCAATATGAATGCACTCAATCTGCAGTATTCTAAAAGGTAGCTTTTGATGGAATAGATACCCATTTAAAAATATAAAAGCTGTAATAAAACTAGAGCTGGGCTGAATTTTAAATGTGCATGTTTTTGTACACATTTTTTATTGAGTTCTCCCCAGCAGATATTTTCGGGTAATTCTGAAGCCTTGACATGTGGTTATGTTAAGACCTGTTGCTTATTCACTACCTGAGATCAATCTAAGAGCATGTATGAAATATGACAAACTGCATAAGCTATAGGACAACATTACTGTTGGGAAAGAAATGCTATCCCACAGCAGCAACTCAGGAGACAGGCTGTAGCTTCAATCATGCCACTGGGCAATTACACAGTATTGACTATGGACTGATTCCCATGATTAACTGGGACAAAATGCATATGGGTACTAGTTTAAAATATGCAGAAGTATAAATTCCATCCCTCTGAGTGTATTAATTACAAAAGTGGAATGTAATGTGGAATCTCCTCATCCACATTGATTCAATTATTCACAGACCAGATAGGAATGGAAGCATCATGTTAGTCTAATTATCTCTCTGATGGACATAAATCCCTTTTTCTTTTCTTCCAAGGCTTCCTCTCTTAAAAATATTTCCACACCTTTTTGTAACCTCAAGGGAAGATTCATGTTTATTAAATATATTTACAACAGCCATAACAGTTCTAGATCAGCAATAATAATAACAACAACCATAAATGATAATGACGAAATTCATCTGGATCCATATGCAGTGATATGTATGAAGAAAAATAAATACAACTGCTTTCTCAAATTTTATACGGATGGATCCGTTCATCTTCATTGTTGAATATTTAAACAGTTTTCTGCCCAGATATATAGTATGTCTATAATTATTACTATTCAAAATTAGAAATACAACAAGACCTTGTCTACAAAACGTGGGTTTACAATGTTAGGTTTTACTAATACAAATATAATACAATTAAACTGAATGCTATCAATATAGAAAATGTACTTAGACTCATGCTATATGCTAAATATATAAATACTTGGACTCAAAAGCCAAAAGGCAGAAAACATGTTTTATGATATTGTTCTTCAAAAGTGTGAGGCTTTATAAAAACTGCCTGCAATAAAAAGTTGAAGCTCTTCCAAGGATACTACAGTAATCTTATCTTCTGTCCACTTTATTTATTCTTTTCCCTTCTTCTACCATGCTCAACCTTGCCAAGCACCCTTCTACTCCATCATTCCACTTCCATCACATGCCTCAAATGTGTGAGTTTCCACTTGCTGATTATTGCTTCAAGACAGCAGTCAGGTTTATTCAGTCTTGTACTGATTGACTGGTGCTTCTCATAGTCCATGATGTGCTCAGTAATTATTTTCAAACTAATTGTTCAAAGGTATATGTGGACGCTCTGTTTCATTGTCCAGCTTTTACAACCAGACATTACCACCATTGCTCTAACTATTCTGAACTCTGTTGACATGCCTACATGTCTAAATGTCCTTATGTTGGTTTAAATTAGTCATTTCCTCCATTGAATTGGTTTCTGCTTTACTTTTCAAGCAAACAAATCAGTGGTGGGTTTCTGCAGGCTCGCACCTACTCGCAAGAGCCGGATGGTGAAATTTAGAGAGCCGGTGAGAGGGGGTTCCACCAGCGGACCCAGAAGTAAGTCTGGCCTGCCGTTGCTGGTAACCCAATGGGAAGGAAAGGAAGGTAGAAAATAAGGAAGGAAAGGAAAGGAAAGGAAAGGAAGGGAAGAGAATTTATCATCACAATTGAACCCAAAATTTTGGTTGCTAAGCCAGAACGTTGTTAAATGAGTTTCACCACATTTTACAAGTTGGCCACTCCCACCATGTCACATGACTGCCAAGCCACACCCACAAAATAGGCCACACCTAGAGAGTAGGTTCTAAAAAAAATTGAAACCCACCACTGAAACAAATCAAGCCAACTGTATGTAAGCACAGTAAACATGAGGCCTGAAAATATCTTTACCTTATAATATTTAATATTAACATAGATTTTTCACTTTTCACTTTTATTTTCATAATGAATTCTTCTAATATTCCAAAGTTTTAATTAAAAAATTGACACTGTCTGCATGCATCAATGTTCTGACCTCCAATTTTGATTCTAAATGTTGTCTCTTTAAATCTTGTCATTCTCTTTGATATATTTCATGCAAAGGTTAAAAAAGGAGCAATATGCAAACTTATCTAATTTTTTAATTCTGAACCATTCTTTATAAATAATGTAGTTGTTATGCCAAAATGTTATTGTCCTGCACCAGGTGTGTCTTAGGTGCCTCTAAATTTCTAACATGCCCCATGACTTACTACAATAAATTTAAGAATTACACACAAAAACAAGCCGTTGCATGATATTGACATTTCCAACAAGTGAATCAAGATTAAAAAATCAGTGTACTTTATACAGCCAGGCCAAACTGGATGAAAAAAACAAGCTGGACACAATGTGCAAAACTCTATATAAATAATAAGTTCTCAGTACGCTCTACAGTTGATCTACAGCAGAGATTCCCGAACTTGGCAACTTTAAGACGTGTGGACTTCACCTCCCAGAATTCTCCAGCCAGGGTGGGGGATGTCATTCTAGAAGGTCCGCAAAGGCTTGAAGAAATGTTATGATTTAAAGCTTGAGTAAAATCTTGGGGGTCAGTGGCCATTGTCTGTGGCCACAAAAAGTATTTAAAGGAGGTCCATGGTGAAGAAAAGGTTGAGAAACACTGTCCTAGAGCAGGGGTCCCCAACCCCCGGGCCACGGACCGGTGCCGGTCCGTGGCTTGGTAGGAACCGGGCCGCAGGGCCAGAGAGGAGGAAGGGGCAGCCCCCTGGGCAAAGCGCGCAGCCGGGTGGCCGGGGCAGGCTAAAGCAAGTGAGCGCGGCGGGACGGGACGGGACGCACGGGGGGGACGCTAGGTTCCTTCGTCCAGTGGGTGGCTGAGCGAGCGAGCAAGCAAGCGCGGGCGGGCAAGGAAACTTGCTGCGGCAGCGCCCAACAAGCTGCCTGCCCGCCGGCTGCGGTTACTCGCTTGCTCACTTACCCACCGGACGAAGGAACCTGGCGTCCGGTGGGTGAGCGAGCGAGTGAGTAACTGTGGCCGGCTGGCCGGCGGGCAGGTAAAGTTGCTGCGGCAGCGCCCAACAATCTGCTGGCCCGCCGGCCGCGGTTGCTCGCTCGCTCACCCACCAGACGCCAGGTTCCTTCATCCGGTGGATGGGTGAGAGAACGAGCGAGTAAGTACAGTCAGCGGGCTGGCGGGCCGGCCAGGCTACTTCCAGGAGCTGAGGAGGTTTGGGGTGGGGGGAGACAGACAGACAGAGAGAGGCACAGACACACAGAGAGACAGGGAGGGAGGGGGGAATCAGAGAGTGACAGACACACACAGACAGAGAGTGGGAGGGAGGGAGAGAAAGATAGACAGAGACACAGAATGAGTGATTTAACTGCCTGAATGCCAGACAGACAGACACACACACATAGAGTGACAGATGGGCAAACAAAGGAGAGAGAGACAGAGAGAGAGAGAGAAAAAGAGAAAGAAAGAAAAAGAAAGTGGGAGAGAGAAAAAGAAAGAGAGAGAGAGAAAGACAGAGAAAAAAGAGAGAGAGAAAGAGAAAGAAAAGAGACAGAAAGAGAGAAAGAGAAAGAAAGAGGGAAAGAGAGAGAGAAAGAAAGAGAGAGAAGGAGGGAGAAAGAGGGAAAGAAAGAAAGAGAAAGAAAGAGAGAGAGAGAGAGAAAGAGAAATAGGGAAAGAGAGAGAGGGGGGAAGGGAAAGAAAGAGAAAGAAAAAGAGAGAAAGAGAAAGAAAGAGAGAAAGAGAAATAGGGAAAGAGAGAGAGGGGGGAAAGAGGGAAAGAAAGAAAGAGAAAAAGAAAGAAAGAGAAAGAGAAAGAAATAAAGAGAGAGAGAAGGAAAGAGAAAGAAAGAAAGCGAGAAAGAGACAGAGAAAGAAAGAGAGAGAGAGAAAGAAAGAAAGAAAGAAAGAAAGAAAGAAAGAAAGAAAGAAAGAAAGAAAGAAAGAAAGAAAGAAAGAAAGAAAGAAAGAAAGAAAGAAAGAACTTATGACCAAAATTGAGCCCAAAAGTTTGGTTGTTAACCAAGACCATTGTTAAGTAAGTTTCACATTTTCCAAGTTGGCCACGCCCACCCAGTCACATGACTGCTGAGCCACACAGCCGGTCCGCAAAATTTTCTTTAAAATGAAACCGGTCCCTGGTGCAAAAAAGGTTGGGGACCCCTGTCCTAGAGGATTATTTATTGGTTTTCTCTTCTGTTCTTTTAAAAATTTATTTATTTATTGAATTTATACCCCGCCCTTCTCCAAAAATGACAGCTTAGTAAGAACTTTTGAAAATTTCTGGAAGCTTTACACAATATGTTCATTATAGTCAACAGGTTTTATCATTTTTGCCTAAGCATCCATGTAGATAAAGCAACATGCCTATCTGATAATCATCACAAGCTACATAGACTGCATTGTTTTCTTTTATCAGACAACCTATTATGTCCAGATAATCCTAAAATCAACACAGGTATCAAAATACAAAAGCACAAACACAAAAGCAAAATTACACTTTGCAGGGATAGTACAGATTTAAATATACAGTACTATCCCTGCAAAGTTTAGGTTAGGTAATGGAGTGTCCTTCCAAGACAGATAATACATTTTTCTTCCAGATTTCCCTTTTGCATAGAAAGGTGGTAAGGGAAAACAAAAGGGATGGAATACACACTCCTGATTCTCTTCTATGTATAAATTTCACAATGGCTTGAATAGTGCTAGAGATTAAGTGAGAAAATAATTACAACCTGTTAGGATTGAAAAGTCATATAGCAAAAGTTAAATAACAGAATGTTATTTAAATCAGAGCAAGTTCTGCCTAGCAGGATAAAAGGCCCAAGAAGGTACCAAAATCGTTCTGACTGAAAAACAATCCAGCACACTACGGTAGATACAAATCTGAAAAAAGAAGATGCCATGAGAATATACAAGATCTTTGGCAAGACAGAGTAGATTGGGAGATAGCGCTATAACCCAACAACAAAAGGGGAAAAAATCAGGAAGATACTAAATCAGGACTTCCAAGTAAATTAAAAAGGAAATTGAGCATTTACCCTTCATCTCAAAGGACAAGGACAAGCTGATAAAAAGGTAGGTACCAGTACAAATTGAAAAGTTACATACAAACTGAACAGCCAATTATTGAATGACAGGGTTAGTACGAAAGTTGCCATGTCACTCAAAGTACAAACAGTTATTAGTGGAAATAACTTGATAGTGTTATTTATCTTCCAAAGAACCGATAGGAATTTCCTTCATTAGCATTGAAAGAACAAGGAATGAAGGGCAGGAGAAACATAATGCCACAAAGAGCAGTCAGATCAATGGAATTTATCCATTATCGTAATGAAAAAAACACTTTGAGAAAACGTGAATGCTTAATGAAGCCCTTAAACTTCAACACTAGACATTATACATATGGAGAGGTGAACAAGGGGGAGTTCTACTGTCTCAAAACTCTAATAGAAAAATGGAGCTTTGGGACAACAGCTAGTAATAGCATTCATGTAGATTGTGAGGGTAGAGATGCATCTTAGCTACTCAAATTGTCTGGTATCATCAGCTCTCTTAACAACCTGTCAGTTCTTCACATTTCTGCTCCTCAAATGGACTATTTTCTACCATTACACTTTTTATGTGTTGCGTATCTTTCATGTTGCCGTTTTGCTGGAAGAACAGTCTATACAGGACAATAACTTGACATTTGCAAAAATTGCCTTTCATTCATTCAGCTTTAAGAACTGAAGTGCTTCATACCAAGTAAATAACAGAAATTGTGTTAATGACTTATTTCAATAGCAATGATTCCAAGTAATTGCTTGGGTTTTAGCAGCACAGATCCTGCCATATTGCTTATTTTAAGATGTTAGCAAGATGCTGATGAAAAAAAAAAACAAATTGTCAGGCTTACATGGGGGGAAATGTTTCTGCAGCAAACTAAAGAATTCTATATAGATTTTTGAGAACTTTCTTCTGGAGCTTTTATCCAAGAACAGTATTCCTCTTTAAATGACCTGAATTATAGCACATATCTGTTATTTCTATATACATTACCTTTTGGTAATGTATTTTAAACACTTAAAATACAAGCACATTGTTTCTAATATTTTCCACATGTAGTCAATAATTGAGGCATGCTATGAACTTTTTAACCAGAATTATTCTAGCAACTAAACTTTAAATTGTGCAATAAAAATATAAAGGGTAGAAAGTCAAATATTACATAGCGAGAATAATATAAAAATCTATAAAACTGGAAACGTACGGCTATCTATGAGCTCTGATTTATACAGCTTTGCAAATAGATGTAGACTTTTCTGCTTTAAATTCAAAATGCCTTTTCCCCATTCTGAATTGCACCATTCATCCCCTGCTATTTAGTCTGCCTACATACATATATCCAGTTTGTTTCTTAGCCATTTGACTTATAATAAAGAGACTGTTTGAATAAAAAAATAAATACGTTGATAGCCTATTGCAAAGTACCAGACTCTAATATCATATTTATTTGCAAGAATATTTATGGACTTCATATAAGTTTCATACGCATTCAAAGAAAATAAGAGTTGTGGATGGCTACTTCTAAAGGCTTTGCCTGGAAATGTACACACCAAGTTGAGAAGAAGTGCAAGGGGACTATCCTGTGTTTACACAAAGCATCTCACCAATTTATTAATGTGCCCGACTGGCCAGGTTCTTCACAGCAGCCATTTGAAAAAATTGCCCACAACATGTTCTCTAAAGTGCACACTGACTCCAAAAGGCTTAGTTTCTGCATAAACTTCTAAGCAGCCATCCATCCTCAAAGTCTTCCAAAGGTCAGAAACTCAAGATCATTTATCAAAGGAATGAAACTCATTCCAGAGAGGATGTGCTAATTTCCTGTGTACCTTGGTATTGCATTAAGGATACAAAAGTAAATGTATGGTTGTTGTTGGGTATATTGAATCATGAAAGCATCCAGAATGGTATTATGTTTAACTGTTTTTAGAATGTTTTCTTATATTCGTTTAATTTATTTATGGATAAAAACATAAGGAGTGCTTGCAGTGATATTAGAGATGTGTTAGTTGGGGATATGAATATATTTTATTACATTATAGAATATAAATATAGCCAAGTACAATGATATTTATACAATAGAAACTGGAAGCTATTAACGCTGAAATGATTAAAGTAAATTAAACCTTTCAAAACATAAAATTTATATCAATGTTAATTATTGTTTCTGAGATAAAAAGGGAGAGGTGCTTAAATTGTACAATTAATGATGAATATTACATCAATACAAAGTTGCAAAGTAACTTAAATTATTTTATAATAGAAAAAGTTCAGATTTTTGAACCTACTACTAAAGTCTCAACTGCATTAATGGATAGTCACAGTCTGCAAGATATTAAGACTACATTTGGCATTTTATCCAGCAATCAACTCCCAAAGACCTGTTTAGGCAGCTCTTTGATGAAACTAAAGGTATCATTGCAGGCTGTAAGCTATTCCAAGTAGAGTTGCCTTATTACAGATAGTCCTCAACGTACTACCATTTAACAATCATTCAAAGTTATGGTGGCCTTGGAAAATGTGAATTACAATCTATAGTTGTACTTGCAACTAAATGTTGCAATATCCTACAATCACATGATTGCAATTCAGTCACTGGGCAATCAGTTCACATTAATGACCACTTGCAATGCCCGTGGCCATACAATCACCATTTGGGACCTTTTTTGGTTGATTTCTGGAAAAAACACCCATTGGGGAAGCTGGAGTCAGTTCACAAACGTTTGATTGTCTGGTATGTTGGAAATGTGATTTGTAAGTCAAGGATTACCTGCATTATTATGGTTTGTTGCACAGTCAACCACATGTTTGAACTGATTTTGGCAATTTCATCCACCTGGTTGTTGTCCTTCCAACAACCTGGGATAGGTAGATTTTTTTGTTCGAAGGCATTACAGGTATCAAGGCAGGATGCAAGTTGTTCCAAGAAAGCTGCCTGTCGCAATGGTGATTATGTCAATGCTGACGGAGTTCAAGTGCTGCTCCAGTTGTTTTGAGATTGCACCCAAGGCACCTACTGCCACAATACTATTTTTGTATTTGCTTGGTTGTGTGAAGTATTCAATGTATGGAAGCCATTCGTTCTTCAATTTGGTTAAGCTTCTTTTTTGAGTATACACACTCCATTTATGGATATATTGACTTGTGCAAACATCCCAGGTGGTATTGTATTCCAAAAATACATTAAGAATTTTGTTGCACTTTCCCAGCTGAGTAAACTGGCATCTCTTTCAAAGTCTAGCTGGTTCCATTTTCTGCAAAGTCCAACTGCAACTAATACATTTTGTGAAAGAAGTTCCAGACCCCGAAGGATTACATGAATGTCACAGTTTATTATAATGGCAACTATAATAATAGTTATTATAATATAATAATAGCATGGCAACAAGCCATGGTTGCCTTACCCACAGATTTCTGCATAAACCACAGCTCCCTGGGTTCACAAGATTTACAAAGATCTTGGTTTCCAAACTGCAAGGGCCATGTTCTCACAAAACACTCGACCAAAATAGCAATAGTAAGAGCATTCAGACATATACCGCTTCATAGTGCTTTTACCGCCCTCTCTAAGCAGTTTACAGAGTCAGCATATTGCCCCCAACAATCTGGGTCCTCATTTTACCAACCTCGGAAGATTGGAAGGCTGAGTCAACCTTGAGCCTGATGAGATTTGAACTGCCGAACTGCAGCTAACAATCAGCAGAAGTAGCCTGCAGTATTGCACTCTAGCCACTGCGCCATCTCAGCTCTTCAAAATGAAAGAAGTCCAATGAGCATGAACTTACCATCAACTTATTTATCCTTTTCTTTACCATCAAATTGAATATAAACTATAATTCTTCAAATAAATCTTTGTATACTAACTTCTCAAACTCCCAATAAAAGAAATAAATAATCTCTGATCACAAGGATATTTTGACTTGGCATACCATTTTACCCAAGGGCCTTTGTTCCCTTACAGGAAGAAGGAATCGCTGCAACTAAAGTGAAGGAAAAGGTTGAAAAGAAATTGTGTCTTGAGAGAGCCTGACATCACAGTCTTGAAAAGAATGACTGAGAGAACAAATCTGACAAAGAAACTAATAAAATATCCCAATTAGATCAGGAAGAAGTGCAAATAGGAAGCGACTAAGGCAGTCAAGCAAAAAGACTTCCTTGGATGCAATCGATTACAGAAAAAAAATGAAGAAAAAACAGAAGTAGGCATCAGCTGTTGATCTCTACACACAATGTTCATAATTGCTCTCTGCCTGGAAGTATATTTGGTTCCTCTACAATAAGGAGCTGCAGTCAGAAATGTCAGCAGCACAAGTACTTCTACATATTTATCGCAGCTACTTGTGTAAAAATATTTGAAAGTGGGGGCCTGACTTCCACAAGAAAAGGTTCTGCAGAGGTCAAAAGCATATTGCTGCAGCTGCCATTACCAAAAGCTAAAAAAGCAAAGTGCAAACTATATTAAAGTGTTCCTATATTAAAGCCACATTTATGATCTGTTACAGTGAGAGGCAACATAACCTTTATTGCCTTCCAGTGCAAGATCTCAGCTTTCTGAATCCAAAATTAATCTTCCCCAACCAGCACCCTCCCTCCAGCTCAATTCCATCAATCCCGGCAACCACAGGGTGGGATGGGGTGATGTGATGTGGGGAAACAGAATCTTTCGGATGGCAAACTGCACAAACAACTGCACAAACATCCTTAAAAAATGGAGGCTCCTTTAAAAATAAAACTTTACAGTATTGCGAGAAGAGAGCCTGTTGCAAAATCAGAGGAGTTTGCCATGAGGCTGGCTGTGTAAGGAACTTTTCCTACCAAGCCAGGTGCTTTTCTCAGAAATTGAAACAATAGAAAGGTAAGTGGGATATTGCTGGGAGAATGGGACAACTTGCCACAGCCAACTTGCTGAGGCCGACTCATCATGGCCAACTCAATGCAGAACTACTTGCCACAGCCAACTCACCATGGGGCAATTCAACCCTTCTATTTAATTATTTAAAATAAATAAAATTTATTTTAATTTTTGCTATTCACATTTCATTCTATCCTTCCATTTGTATCCTTCTTTAAATGATGCTATGCCACCATTTCTTTGCTATTAGTGCAACTCTTTTCCAACAGCGAGTTGTGCTTGGCGAGATGACCGTGACACCCAGTAATATCCAACTTACCTTTCTATTGCTTCAATTTCTGGGAGAGGAAACTGGCTTGGTAGGAAAGGTTCCTTACAGAGCCAGCCTCGTATCAAACTACTCCGATTTTGCAACAGGTTCTAATCTTGCAATACTGTAAAGTTTTTTTTAAGGATCTTCCATTTTTTAAGGAGATGCCAATTGTTTATGCAGTTTGCCATCAGAAAGATCTGTTTACCAACAACTCATCACCCAACCCCATCCCATCCTGTGATTTCCAGGATTGGTGGAATTGAACTGGATGGAGGATATGTATCTTTCATGTTCCAGTTCTGCTGGAAGAACTGGACAACAGCATTCAGAATTTAGACTTATATTCTGCTTCATAGCCCACTCTAAGCAGTTTTCAGAGTCAGCAAATTGCCCCCAACAATCCAGGCCCTCATTTTACCCACCTCGGAAGGATGGAAGGCATCAACCTTGAGCCTGGTGAGATTCGAACTGCCAAATTGCAGTCAGCTGGCAGTCAACTGAAGTAGCCTGCAATACTGCATTCTAACCACTGTGCCACTGTGGCCCTTATCAAATGACAATAACTTGACATTTGCAAAAATTGCCTTCCATTCATACAGCAGGTAAATAACAGAAATTGTGTTAATGACTTATTTCAATAGCAATGATTTCAAGTTCTTTGCTATTCCAATTTCCATTTCTTTGTAATTCTTGCCTCTCAGTGAGTTGTCCAGTGGCAAAATGGCCAGGGCAAATTGTTGTGCAGAGAGTTGGCAGTAGCAAGTTGGCTGTGGTGAGTTAGCTATGGTAAATTGGCCAGGGCAAATTGTTATTGACCCATTGCTGGGCGTAGAGTAGGCTTGAGTCCTGCAAATCCTTGGGTAGGATCTCCTCTTATATGCTAGAGCTTGCAAATTCCATCTGGCCAAATCTCCCGTTGAAGGAAACTGGAGGCTTGCAAGCTCCAGCTGATTCATGCCATTATGCCCACCTGATCTCTATTGGGTAGATGAGTTGCTGCATGAATTTAGCGGGATGGGTGGTTAAGCACTACAGCATCCGTAGGGTGCATCATAAGAGTGTATGACTGCAGGGGTACTACAGTGGTCATAACTTTGAAACTGGGTCCCAAACAGTTTTTGGAGACTCTTGTGTAACTTTGAACAGTTGCTAAGCAATCTGTCGTAAGTCAAGGACTCTCTGTATTTTTTACAAATACCTGTATGTTCTGTATGAATTTTGTAGGCCATTCGCCTAAATATATACTTCCTGCATGCAATTTCTCCACATAGGAATAATTTGTGTGCAATTTAGAAGCAAAGAAATATTTCAAGAGAGCTATACCGGAGTGTTTGAATTAAATGACAATTTGTTAGTTCTTGAAACGAATTTAATGACAAATCTGTCTGTAATACCTGTAAGATTGAGTTTAGCTGAAGGAATACTAGCATGCATATGCTTTTGTATATATATATCATTCTCAGCTGAATCAAACAGAATGTGTTAAGATAATAATCAAGCCTATATAGTTAAAGTTGTTCAAACTTTCTAGTATACCTATTTGTAATTGGAAGCCTTGCTGGCCACTCTTACATGTTCTTGCTTTTATTCATTAGAAATATTCAGAAGCTGCTACTTTGGAAAAGAGCTGAATGGAGGAGAAAGATTTAAAGGCGCCGCCTCCTTCCTTCCAAGCAATCTGAAGTCTTTCATGACTGGAGAATATGTGCCAAAATGAAAAAAATCTTATTTCTTTTTGTTCCAACTGTTAAACCTTCCTGACTCAGTGATAATCAGATATAAAAGATCGATACAAATTTCAAAGTTCATCTAGTTTCTTCAGACTGCTAGAAACAGTACCAAGCGTACAGAAAAACAGTTGTAGGGCAACTACATAAATGAAAAATGTGTGGCCAATCTGAGTTGTAATGATTGCACTTATATTAAAATTTCCAAGATGAGTAAGAATCAGTAATCAATAAGAATCTTTGGCTGAATGCTACGTGTGCATGTAACATATGATTTATTTTGGAGATTAATGTAATTCAAAATCAACAAAACTAAATCTTGAGCCCAAGTGTGAATTTCATATCCTATTTTCCACTACTACCATAGGAAGAATCACTAAACAAAACTGGATAAATTTCAGGTGTGATTTTTGAAGAGAAATATTTTTCCCCCTGCAGAAATGGACAAAATTGATAATGCTGTTCTGTTTCTGTAAAAGAAACAGGACTATCATCATTCATACCGAAAGAACGAGAGGGGTTCTGTTGGAGGCAGGGATTATGTAGGGAGCCATATGAGACTAGAGACCCATTCGTCCTTCATTTCTGGGTAATCTTTAGCTATTTATATGAAACCAATATACAGTGGTACCTCGCTTCACGAACGCCTCTCTTCACGACCAATTCGGATTACGACCAAAAATTTCACAAAAAATGTGCTCCGCTGCACGAACTCCGCCTCGCTGCACGAACGGCAATGTTCGTAAAAAACGCTCCGCTGCACGAACTCCGCCTCGCTTCACGAACGCCGCCTCGCTTCACGAACTCCGCCCTCGCATCACGAACAGAAAAGTTCGTAAAAATGCTCGGATTTGCGAACCCCGCCTCGCTGCACGACCCGGAGCCGCGGACATTTTATCTACGAACGGATTTCCTGTTCGTCACATGGTTGCGACTTCCTTCCTGCACGAACGTTCGTGGAGAGAGACACAGACAACGACACAGAGAAGCTGACTGCAAAATGGCTCCCAGGAAGCGTGGTGGAAAGAGGAGAGTACGGAGCAGCAATGCAGGTGACAATTTGCAAGCTGGGAATGCAGAAATTGCTGTGGAAGCTGGGGATGCAGGGCTTGCTGTGCCACCTGGGCCACCTGGGGATACAGAACTTGCTGGGCCACCTGGGCCACCTGGGGATACAGAACTTGCTGTGCCAGCTGGGGATACAGAATTTGCTGGGCCACCTGGGCCACCTGGGGATACAGAACTTGCTGTGCCACCTGGGGATACAGAACTTGCTGGGCCACCTGGGCCACCTGGGGATACAGAACTTGCTGTGCCAGCTGGGGATACAGAACTTGCTGGGCCACCTGGGCCACCTGGGGATGCAGAACTTGCTGGGCCACCTGGGCCACCTGGGGATACAGAACTTGCTGTGCCAGCTGGGAATGCAGGTGACAAAAATGTGCAGCGCAAGCATGGTGGAAAGAAGAAAGTGCGGAGAAGCACTGAAAGTGCCAGCAAAGCTGGGAAGAAAATAACCATTGAGCTGAAGAAGGAGATTGTGGAAAAGCATGACCGTGGCATTCGTGTGACTGATCTGGCCTCGGAGTACAAGATGCCAAAGTCAACAATCTCTACTATTTTAAAAAACAAAGCCGCCATCAAAGGAGCTGATGTTGCTAAAGGCGTAACAAGATTCAGCAAGCAGAGGACGCAAGTGCTGGAAGAGGTGGAAAAACTTTTGTTGGTGTGGGTGAATGAGAAACAGCTGGCAGGTGATAGCGTTAGTGAAACTATGATCTGTGAGAAAGCCAGGAGATTGCACAGTGATTTAGTGCAAGGAAGCCCCTCTACAAGTGCCACGAGTGACGACTTTAAAGCCAGTAGAGGGTGGTTTGAAAAATTCCGCAGGAGAAGTGGCATCCACAGTGTGATTAGACATGGTGAGGCTACCAGCTCTGACAAGGCCGCAGCAGAAGCCTACAAGGTGGAATTTGCAGAATTCATGGCGACAGAAGGCTACGTCGCTCAACAAGTCTTCAACTGTGACGAAACAGGGCTCTTCTGGAAAAAAATGCCAAACAGAACCTACATCACGCAGGAGGAAAAGGCACTACCAGGGCACAAGCCCATGAAGGACAGATTGACCCTTTTGCTGTGTGCCAACGCAAGTGGCGATCTAAAAATCAAACCACTGCTGGTTTACCATTCACAGACCCCTCGTGCATTTAGGCAACAAAATGTCAACAAGGCCAGACTGCCCGTCATGTGGAGATCCAATGCCAAAGCTTGGGTGACAAGGCAGTTGTTCATGGAATGGCTGTACGAGGTGTTTGCACCCACTGTCAAAATGTATCTCTCTGATAACCAGCTGCCTGAAAGGTGCCTTCTTCTAATGGACAATGCCCCAGCACACCCTCCAGTCTTGGTGGATGATATGGATGCTGAGTATGACTTCATCAAGGTCAAGTTCCTCCCCCCCAACACAACACCACTTCTGCAACCAATGGACCAGCAAGTCATCTGCAACTTCAAGAAGCTGTACACAAAGGCGCTCTTCACTAGGTGCTATAATGTCACTGAAGAGATGTCCTTGACTTTAAAAGAGTTCTGGAAGAAACATTTCAATGTTGTCCACTGCATTAACCTCATTGACAAAGCCTGGCAAGAGGTCACTCACCGAACTCTAACTGCAGCCTGGAGGAAACTGTGGCCAGAATGTGCCACTGAACAGGAACAGGAACATGACATAGACCTAGAAGGGTCTGACACAGAGGTAGTGGACGAAATTGTGTCCATGGGCAAGAGTATGGGTCTGGACGTTGACGGTGCTGATGTGGAAGACCTTGTTGAGGAACTTAGGGAGGAGCTGACCACTGAGGAACTTTCTGAACTCCACAGTGAGCAGCGAAAGGCACTTCTTGAGTAGCATTCAACAGAGGAGGAGGAAGAGAGGGAGGAGGTTACCAGTGATGCCATAAAAGCCATTATGGTAAAATGGCATGAGTGCCATGATTTTTTTGAAAAGCACCACCCCAACATAACTGTCACGAACAGAGTGTTAAATCTCATGGATGATAATGTGGTGTCTCATTTCCGGAAGGTTTTGCAACGCAGGAAAAGACAAGTGACATTGGACAGATTTTTCAGCAAAGCTAAGCCTGCAGCTAAGAGACAAAGGAGAGAGGAAAGCCCTGAAGAAGCCTTTGATGTCCTTATGGAGGGGGACTCTCCCTCCAAACAATAACCGCCTCCCACCTGCCTTCATCCATGCCAGAAGTCATCTCAAGCAAGCTTGGTGTTCTCTCTTTACTGTGTACTGTACATACATTACCATACTGTACAAATGTGTAATTTTTGCCTATGTTGGGGTGCTTCTATAACCTTAAAACCAGGTCAGAAATGTACAAATGTGTTTTGTGATTTGTTTCATATTTTGGGGTGTTTCCATAACCTTAAAACCAGGTCAGAAATGTACAAATGTGTAATTTTTGCCTATGTTGGGGTGCTTCTAAAACCACAATACAGTACAAGTTGAGAACTGTACAAATGTGTCTTGTAATTTTTTTCATATTTTGGGTGCTTCAAAACCCAAAAAACAAGGTCGGAACGGATTAACCGGATTTACATTGAACCCTATGGGAAATTGTGCCTCGCATCACGACCAATTTGGATCGCGAACAGAGTCAGTTCACGAATTAAGTTCGTGAAGCGAGGTACCACAGTATATCATAGGGCTGTTCGCATAAAAGAAACTTGAATAGTTTTGAAAAACGTATATGAAATACATTGTAAGAAACATTATGCAGCATTTTTAAGAATGCACTAAAATAAAAATTTTCCAAATCTCAACTCTATCAAACTCTTTTATTATTATTGCTCCCAAAAGTAATAAAAAGTAAAGAATACCAAACAATGGGGTAAGTCCTGCTGTGTACATTATTTCAACAGCCTCCCACAAAGTAGTTCTTGCTTGCACAAATGAGGCCACTTCTTTACAATAACTAGATACTTTTCTACAATAAAAGATTACATTTATAACACCAAAACATGTGGTCCTTGTTATCAAATATCCCATTAATCATGGTTTCATAGTAAGTACCATGTTTCCCCGAAAATAAGACAGGGTATTATTTTCTTTTGACTCCTGAAATAAGCACTTGGCTTATTTTCGGGGAGGTCTTATATATTTTGAGGTGCAGGAGACAGCAAGCGTGGTCACCACATGACTGATGCTGTGTTGCAATATTTTCGGGAGGGTTTTATTTAAAATAAGGGAGGACTTATTTTAGTGCATGTGCTCAAAAGCCCAATTGAGTTTATTATCTGGGGTGGTCTTATTTTCAGGGAAACAGGGTACAAACAAACCTTATTATCCACAATAAAGAATAACACATATCCCTCTTTTAATGGAGAGTAATTTGTTGGAAGAATTTGGGAAAGGTTTTGTTTGTGTATTTTACGTGTGCACAAATTGGTGGAACAGCTTTTGTACATGTATAAAGTATGCTTTTTCAAAGTCTTGTTATACACAGATTCCCCATTTAAGGCAAGATACTGCTTTAAAATAATAATCTATATATTACTAAATGTCTTTATCTGTTTATAATCTTTAATTTGGAAAAAAATGGTGCATTGATTTTTGAATCAATATACCTAAAATGGGATACTTTACAGCATGCGTCCAAAATCCTAAACTCTTTAATGCCATGGAATTGAAATTTGGCAAGTTGTGGCTACGTCAGTTGCACTGCATCTCCATGCTGCTGTAATTGGCCAAAATCACATTATCATCATGTGTGCATTTCCCCCTTTCCTGCTTCCATCTGGTCCCTGCTTCCAATTGAAGATAGTGAGCAGTGTTGGGTTTCAAAAAAATTTAGAACCTCTTCTGTAGATGTGGCCTGCTTTGTGGGAGTGGCTTGCCAGCCATGTAACCGGGTGGGAGTGGCTTGCTGACCATGTAACTGGGTGGGAATGGCTTGCCAGCCATGTGACTGCTGGCTTGGCAGTCATGTTGACTGGGTGGGCGTGGCCAACTTGTAAAATGTGGTGAAATTCACTTAACAACACTCTTGCTTAGCAACCAAAATGTTGGCTCAGAAACTCTGGCATTTGAAGCACGCACGTCTTAAAGCTGTCAAGTTACAAGACCCTTGGACCCCTAACCCTTTAGGGGAAAAAACCCAGGGGTGTTCAAACTTGACAGCTTTAAGACTTGTGGACTTCAACTCCCAGAATTCCTCCTCTCGCTCTTCATCTTGATGATGTGTGGATGGGTAGGGGGAGGGAGCTGGAACTAATTCTAAACGGCACTGTAGATTTGTTGAATCTCTTCTATAGAAGAGGTTAGAACTGGCAGGAACTCACCCTGGTAGTGAGGGAGAGGAAATGGTGCCAGTCCATATTATATGTGAAAAGAAGAATACTTCCTGTCAGCTTCCCATAAGTCAATGAGGATGTCAGTAGGAAGTATGAACTCTTCTGAGGTGATGACAGTACCATATACCTCAGGGATTGAAATTCTGCAAAATTTCAGCAAGGACCCATTATTCTTATTTCAAATGCTCCCTGCCAGCTTCCCACCAAGAAAGTCAATTGGGAAGCCAGCAGGAAGTCAGAAGTCACTCCCACTCCCACGCTTTTTTGCCCGCCCCATTATATTTGTTTCTTGTTTAAATAAAGAAATATCTCTGAAACGATGACTCAATGAATCGAACAGTACAACAGTATGAAGAGTAGAATATAATATAAATTATAACATTTTGGATAACATTTAGTCTGACCTCTGCCTGGAACAGGAATTTGCACTATAGTATCCCCCATTATTAGCAAAATCTACTGCTTTGTAATTTAAAGCCAACAAAGAACTCAGACTAATTTTACCCCATCGTCTACATGATAGATCTTTTGATAACTCAAGACAACTCTCATGCCTCCCTGTTGCTTTCTTTTTTCTGGATTGAATACAACCAGTGTTTCAAACAGTTCTTCATAGATTTTTCCTTCCATGCTTTCTGTCATCTTGGTTGTACTTTGACATTTTTCAATTTGCCAATGTCCTTCTTAAAATACAGTACCCAAAACTGAACGCAACATTGTAGGGGTACTCTGACTAATACAAAATAGAGAGGACAATGTTTTATCTTGCTCTTGCCATTGTATCTGTTAATGCACAATCACAAAACTGCTTTTCTGCAACATCACATCACATTCTTAATTGACATTCAATTTGTAATACACCAACCCAGCTAGAGTACTTTTTGCATATATTTTGCCTAGTATGTTCCCTACACTAATTTTACACTCGTACATTTGATTTTTCCTACCAGCAGGTAGGACTTACCAATTGTCTCTATTGATATTCATCTTGTTGGTTACTGTTCATTATTCCAACTTGTCAAGACCTTCCTTAATCTTGTTACTGTTTTCTACAGTGTTTGCTTTTCCCCTATCTTTTTGTCATATGCAAATCTGATAATCCTATTTTCTTACTCCTTCTTCAGTTCATTTATAAGTAGCCTGAACAGCAGATACTTTTCTTACACTTGTCAGTAGCAATTCTTTAGTGGTCTTTCCTACTTTTCCTATGTAGGCTGGCAATTAACCTGAGACTTTCTCCAAAGTAAGCACCTGTTCTACTACTGAGCTACTCATTCATCAATACTGCTACAGTGAGTTGCTTCAATTAAAAACTTTTATAGTAAACATAGTAAATATGATTCTTTGAGAGGCAGCTTGGTGTAGTGGTTAAGGCATTATGCTCAAAACAGGAGACCATGAGTTCTAGCTCTTCCCCAGGCACAAATCCAGGTTGGACCAGTCATTCTCTCAGCCTTAGGAAAAAGGCAATGACAAAGCCCTTTCAAAATATCTTGCCAAAAAAACCTGCAAGAGATTGTGACAATCTCTGAGAATCAGACACAATTGAACAGGAGAGTGGGGTGGGAATATTTATACAACTGGCTAAAAAAGACCTTATTCCGCTGTCAGTTGTGATATACTCTCCAAACATTAATACCCAAAATTACTAACCCTCATAAGTATGCCGCACTAGCTTAGCACAATTTCATAGAAAAGAAATGAGGGAAGGAAGAAAATTATGCAAATATGGAAAGTGTCATTCTCATTTTTTTTGTGATTCTAGAAACATATAACCTGTTGCTTATTGAAAAATACATGAAGCAAAAATGAACCATTGCTTTTCACCAGTCCACTATTTCTTTTACAAAATACCTAGAGAGAGTTATTGAGATTTTCCAACTTGAATCTAATAAATTATTCAGAAGCTTGGTCTCATTGTGTAAAGAAAGCCATATGGGAGACACACAACATTGTGGTCATATAAAACAGACCAACATCTGACCTCAGTTATGCTCATATATAACTCTGACAAGGGAAAACACTGTCTTGAGTGTATTTAATATGCAAGGTAAACCCTGACCAGATTTGGACATAGGCAGATAGAAACCCTGCTGCCTTAAGCAAGTTTACCAATCAAATTAGTAAAAAGCCAACATTTCAAATACAGTATTCTTTCTGGTTATACACCCAGTGAGCTTGAAACAGGGGAGTACAGCAAATCAATAAATTAACACAGTAAGAATCTAATTAGGACACAACTGTTGCTGTTCAATACTTTTAATGCATTAGAATAGTGATTCATATTCACAGTATTGTCTAAATTAAAGAAATTTCTATGTACTTTCGAAAACCAATCCTACTCCTGAATACATGGGAATACCAGGAGAAGAATACACAATAATTCCAGCTTCATAAGTAGATCATGCAAGTTAGGCAGTTATAAGATCTAACAAGATCTAACAACTAGCGACTGAGGTGATGGCAAAACAAAGAAAGCAACACACTTGCCTTGTCAAAAGAAAAGGAAAAAGAAATCGCAATTGAGCCAGAAAAGCTTACATTCAATCAGGTTAGCTCTGAAAGGCAGATTAAAAATGGTTTCAAATTGATTTTAAAGGAACATTAAAAGCTTAGCTGCAAAGTTTGCATCAGCCAATTCAGATGAAATACTAATGTTACTTATTTGGAAAGCCTTCAAAAAAACAATTTCATCTCCAGGCCACTTATCCTGGCATGCTGGTGTTCCTGTTTTTCACCAAGGAGCTGAGTTTAAAGTGCAAATATGCAAGCTTGGCTGATATACTGATTATATTTAATTACAAGACAAGATTTTGAAGGTGCCATGCATTCCGTAATTGGCTTTAACTTGAGATTTTAAATATCTATCTTTCTGATCCACCAGAAACGCAATTTAAATATGGAAGCCCAAATAACAGCCAGTTTCACTTTGTACCAGAATAATACAAATTGTCCAAGATACTACTGTGGAAAAATTATGAAAGCAAAATGAATAAAAGAACAAAAGATCAAATCTGGTATGAGAGTAAACCTCAATGAACTCCATGAGATTTATTTCTAAGTCCACAAGAGAGAAAAAAAGAAGAAAATACTTTTCCATTTAGTATAAAAAAAAAACCCCTTCCCATTCGTTTCCTCCTCATCTACACATGAAACAGAACCATCTTATTTAGCCTGATGTCAATGAAAGAAATCGGCACCAGTTACATTAGCAACCAGATCTTGCATTGTACATTCTAAAGGCAGAAGATCAGATTGCCACCTACAGGTATATTTAGTTTCTCCCTCTCCACCTCCTTTTTAAAAATTTCTTTTGAAAGTACATAAACAATGCAAAAGGGCTGGAACATTATAGAAAGCATTTTTAGATGAGTCTTGCAGTCCATTAATACTACAATGTCATTTAAGAACAATAGAACACAGATCATCTTTTCTCATAAATATAGCTGACATAGGACTTTTTCCCACATAAGCAGGCACGTCAGATGAGTCACAAATGAATGTATAGGCTGCTTTCACAGAAAACATTACGACTTGTCAGCTGGATTGATGTCATATGCTGTTTCTTGCTATTGTTGGGCAGTACTTTTTGTTTTACTCATCTAAGTAATCACTTCACATTACAGTAATTGAACAAGAATATGCACTCACCTAGGCTATAGGTTTTTAAATAATCAAGCACTGATACCAACAAATTTGTTAGAACTCTTAGGTTCTTCTCCAAGTCTCATAATAGCAAAATCAATAGGGGACAATAATAATACAATGACCAAAAGCCAAGAGGGTTTACAGCTTTGGTCTAAACTTAATTTGCCTAAACCATTCCCTACAAAGTGGGCTTTGCTTTTGATTAAACTTGCATAAGATGAAACAGCAGAATTAATAATAGTCGACTAGGTTGACATCTTTTATTTGTAGTTTTGATTATAACTTTTTCATTCCAAGTGTAGAACCAGACTTATTGAAGCTATAAGACCATAGAAAATGCATTATACTCCATCTAAAATGCTCAGTTCTGGCCACCCTACAGTTCTGTAGAAGAAACATAAGTCAATTACCTGATACAATTGGTGCTAGCCTGAATATGTCCGTTAACCTGCTGTTCACTGGCTCGTAAGGTGATTCTTCAAGCAAATCATTTCCTAAAAACAATTTAAAATGTGTTTTTTTTCATGCTTTTTAAAACATTTTCTAAACAACACTCCTAGGATCTCCAGGCTATCCCCAACAACAAAAATGACAATGCAATCTACTTTTATGTGGCCTCCCATTCTACCATATCATCTTCTTCAACTCTTTTTCTTTGGTAACAATCCTACAGAAACTTCAATTGAAGGAATTTTAATCTTTCTCTTTCCTAGCTGTAGCTGTTAAAGACAGGGGAACAAACTTCAAGGACTCATCACTATGAAGTTCAATCATTATAAGTACTTTGTACTTACTTCCAAATAAAAGGTAGTACAGAAATCAAATAAATAATACTAAGAGAAGGCAAAAACATTTTTTTAATGGCAGGGAATATTATGTTTATAATAATCATTTTTAGAGATATTAAGAGGAAAAAGTATTTTGTTTTCAACTTTTCTTGTAAACCAGATAGATTTAGATCTACATCTACATCTAACTGCATTCAATGCATGTGGAACAAGTATTTTTCTTAGTTAAGAGGGTGCCAGAAAACTAAGGAAAAAAATTCATCCCTATATCTATGAGAATCACAATAATTCTTTCCTCAAAAAAATCTTAAATTTGACAGTCTATGCGAAATGTATGGGTGTTTACAGAATTCTGTGGGAAAACACATCTGTTTAATATGTGAGATACAGGCCAGCAGCCTTTTTCAACCTGCGACAAAAATGTCATCATTTTACTTGAAGCAATACAGACCATAGGCTTGGCTACTTGTTTTTCCTCAGCTTTTTTCCCCCACAATAGGCCAAAACCACTGCCTTGAGATACTACGTGAGATAAAGCAGAGTATAAATCCTAAAAATGCCTTCAGAATACTTGGATGAAAGACCTCAAGTAGGAAGCTACAGTCAATAATCCAAAGTTAAACTATTTGTTTAGCAGCAAATATTGATTCAGCTAAGCCTCACAGATATAGAGAGACATTCTTGTAAGACATATAGAATAACAAGAATAGCATAGCTGAACTTTAAATTCTCAACAAGAGCCATATTCTGGCGATCCCTATTGCCTCAGGAAACAATGACTATAATTTTTTTTCATTGGCTTGATGTCAGCATGTTATTAAGGAAGCTTTCCCCGAAATTCATCTACTCCCACACTACAGAAAGGATGCTGCTGTTAGATATAATGCCTTGGGTAGCTTGGCTAGGGGAGGGTGTGACTTCAATTTGACCTCACAGGTGAGAAATTGGCTTGTATAATCTCCTGACTTTAGATTTCATTAACAAAGGCTGATGGTCTTTGCTGGGAGGAGGGGAGGTTCCTAATTCAACCGCTTTGTACTCCCCTTTTGACTTTGGTTTACAAAGGTCAGAGGAGTCCCTTCTGGGGAAAATCTTTTGAGTTTGCATTTTCAACAATAGGAAACGGCACCAGCAACAGCTGCTCTGGCTGGGTGGCATCAGTGGTCCTTCCTCTGCAGCCAAAGAACACAAAGAAAATTACAAGGTCAGCTGATGGAGGACCTGGGGGGCAGGACAGAGGGCATTCCTTTCTAGCACTGGGGAAGGAAGGAGGCAGGGAAGGATGTTGTGTATGACAACCACGTACCCTGTAAGCTTTGGTACATGCTCCAGTAAATACGCAGACAGTTTTTCTCCTTTTTCATGCCTCTTTTGCAGCGGCAATTATAGAGGGATTTCTGCTTGAGAGCCTCCATGGCGCTTTTGCACTCGTCCTTTGCCTCCAGGCCTGCTGCCCGGCTGAAGTTGCTCTCTTTGCCAGCTACACACTGCCTCAGTGTCCTGTATTTAGTGCTGCAGCTCTGCTCCCTGAGACACTGGTCGCTGGCTTTCACACAATCCAGATGGTCTCCTCCAAGCAGCCCACTCACTTCAGCCGAGAAGAGCACTTCTGCATTCAAAAAGAGCAAAAGAGAACCTGTCAACCCCTGAGAGGTCAGTCCAAGAGAACATACACAAAACTACAATAATTGCAAGGATGCGTGGAGTTGAGGAATAGGGAGAAGCAGAGAGAGCTTGGCTTTGGTTGCCTTTCTCAGGGTAGCAAAGACACCAAAGAGAACTTGGCAAATGGAAGGCTAAAGTCTCTCTCCCTCTTCAGGAGATTCTTTAAAATTGAATGTTTTTTTTAAAAGCCATTGCCAAATCAATGCATCAGCTGTGTAAAATAAAGTCATCTCACATATTACCCCCATTTTACAGCCATTTGTTTTCTCCCAAGTTACATTTTCATTGGAAAACCCATATTTATGGAAGTTAACTTTCAAAGTACAGAAACCATCTCCTTTATACTCTAATAACAGCATTAGGAAGTTAAATGCTCATTTACACAAAGGCAGTGTTGTGATTTTATCTTCCATCAGGAAAATGGTCAAATGAGAGCAATATTCTTAAATGTCCAGGAATCTTTGAAACTTCAGCTTTTTAAACAGCCAGGCTTCTGATCTCTTCCATTGGAAAGATTTAAAAATAACCAGATTTGCAAATTCCTCTTCCTTCAGAGTTCTTGGTACAACCAATATGGTAATCTTTTAGATATTTTCTTTCCAATAAAAAAAACTGGCCTGTGTGCACTCAAACACACCCCGTATCTATTTGCAAGCTACAGCGGAGTGGAGGTACAAGTCTTTTTTTATTGCCACAGCTCAGAACAGGCAGGATGCAACTGTTACCTTTTATAATGCAGCCCTCACTGTCTTCTAATAAAGATGAATTTAGGGGAAAGTTTTACTTCCAACTTACTTCCAGTTTAAAAAATATATATCAAAAGGCAGCCTATCTTTTGCAAACAGCACCACCCTGTGTAAGTTCTACTCAAAAGTAAGCCCAACTAAATCCCAACGAGACCCACAGCCAAGTAAGCAGGCGCTGAATTACAGTGTAAAATCAATTCTCCGTGTTGCAAACCTTGGTGTAAAGGCTGTGAGACCACCGTGTCTTTCCAAGGCGATCAATCGGCACTCGGCCCCTGCTTGGAACTCACAAAGCCGAGAAAGATTTGTACAGAGTCACACACCGAAGATTTAACGCACCGGGCCACTTACCCATTAAGGGCAACACGAAGTAGAAGGTAGCCAGAGGCATCTTGGTCCTCGACAAATCCTTTCTCTCCCAACGAACTTGCTTCCGTCGCTCCAGAAGGCGATCTCGCCACCTAAGATATTCCAAACCAGCAAGGTTCCAAAGCCACCAAGTTCATATCCATTGAATTTACAAGGGAGAGGGGGAGAGGGAAAAAGAAAGAAAGAAATCCCCACCCTCTCCTCTCCTCTCTCTCTCTCTCTCTCTCTCTCTTCCGTCCACCGGGAGCAAAAAGCAAGAGCAGCTGCTCTGCAAAAGGAGGGGGAGGCGAGGCGAAAGGCGAAGATTTTCTCACATGGAGGAGCTTACATCCCAGGATCCCGGAACATAGAAGGGTCGATTTCTCAATAAAAGCGAGAGCCAAGGAGAGCGAGCCTTTCCCACTTCAAGCGCGGGAGCGCAAAAAATCGGAGCTGGAGCTTCCCCTCTTTTTCGGGGGGGGGGACGGGGGGGGACGACGGGCAACGTCTCCTCCCCAGCAGGAACTCCAAGAAAGCGGGGGGGGGGGGGAGAGAAAAGGAACAGTGATCCAGAGGTTGGTTTCCCAGTCCCGCTGCCGTCCGACGACCCGTCGCCGGTCTCCTTCAGAGCCGCCTCCAAGTCACCATTAACGTCTGTGTGGGCGACCCCCGGGTTAGCCCAAGGGATCCCTCGGCCTCCTCTGGAGGGACTTTATTTTCCACCTCCCCGAACCTGCAGCCTTTCGGGATCAATTAGCTGGGTTCGTCCTCGATTATGGGAGAAAGGCACTAGAAAGGCGGCCAGCCCCACCGAAGCCTCCGGAGCACATTTTTTTTTTTAAAAAGCCTTCTTGTAGCGCCGCCGGCGTTTCTCGACGCGCTCCAGTCGCCCCCTCTATTGGACGAAGAGACACGCGCAACGGACGGAGCTCGCGATCCCGCCAGGAGGAAGCGCTTTAGCAGGTGCAGCTCCTGCGCACGGCCGGAGCGCTCTCGCTTCTCCGGGAGTAAAGTCCCTCCGCTGGACTGAACGGGGCAGGGTCGGAGAAGGCAAAGGCGACGGCTTTCTCTTCCCCCGAAAAAGTTTTTCCTGCTCTCGGTTTCACCCAGTCGCCATCAAAAAAAAAAAGCAAGAAGCCACGTTCGTTTGCGAGTGGATGCGGGAGGGGAGGAAAGGCGATGTTATAAATCAGGGATGGATGGATGGATGGATGGAGATAGAGAGAGAGAGAGAGAGAGAGAAAGAAAGAAAGAAAGAAAGAAAGAAAGAAAGAAAGAAAGAAAGAAAGAAAGAAAGAAAGAAAGAAAGAAAGAAAGAAAGAATCTCAATGGAGCTTTAATTCTAAGCCAAAGGAGCCGGGAGTTTGGAGAAATTGGTTCGCGCTCAGGATTGTCTCGCCTGACAGTCCTCGACCCTCGTCCTTGTGAAGAAAGACCCTTCCCAGTATGCGAGCGCTTTGCGGGAAGGCGCCTCCCTTTCGCTTTTTTTTTCTTCCCCTGAGCGCGTCCTTGCCTTTCCCGTTTGCCAAGGAAAGAAACTTTCAGGCGTCCTTCCCACGGCCAGCCTGCGCGCGTTTTCAGGTGCGCAAGGGAGCAAAGCAGCCAATCTCGGAAAGAAAGCCCCTTGGCCGAGGCTTGTGACAGGGTGAGAGGAGGGGCAAGCGCGGTGTTCTTGAGGCTCCGGCTGTTTCAAAGGCAACTCCCCGCTGGCTTGCATTGACTGTTGCTATCAAGTATTGGATAAATGTCACAGGCACTTAAATTATCCATTCAAGAGCAAAGCATGCATAGCCCCTTTTATCTTACAAATTATATCAACTTAAACGATTAGGGATGGCGTCCTTGCTGCAGGTAGTTGGCTGTAGCACAATTTCCCCCCCCCCCCATCTCCAAAACATGGATAGCAAAAGGAAACAAGGCAAATTAATATCTTTTTTGAAAATGGAAGGGAACATATAGCAATAGCACTTAGACTTATACACTGCTTCACAGTGCTTTACAACCCTCTAAGTAAGCTGTTTACAGAGTCAGCAAATTGCTCCCAACAGTTTGGGTCCTCATTTTACCCCATTTTACCATGGAAGGCTGAGTCAACCAACATTCTCCACTATCACATCTATCCAAGTTTAGGGATTAGGAGCAGAGTGGCTGCATGTTTACTAGGCCTGTATCCTTAAACACATTAATTTAGTTAGCTTGCCCAACAGTGTTACTTAAATTCCTGTACCCCCAACCACCATTGCCCTCACTATCCAACAATATGGAGAACAACAGGGGGTACTGAATTAAATTGCTGGCCGTCATGAGCATAGATGAATGTCTTCTGAATTAGGTAGAGTTGAGGGTAAACCATGCCAGCCAAGTAAACAGAAAGCTGAATGAAACCAACCTCTATTTGTTGTTGCCTATGTGTGAGGAAAGTGGGTAGGATTTTCTGTGCATGACCATTCATTTGGAAATTTTATCAGGCTTAGGAAAGTGTGTGCAGGCACGTACTCCTTGTATCTGTTCAGATACTCACTAATCGCTAAACATTACTTCAATGTATCAATTTACACTTCAGTCCTGAATAAACAAATCAAACATATGTCAAAACTACATGACAGATGGCTCTAGCAGAGAACTGTCAGCTATTTTCACACAGTTTCTACTTAGATAGAGAATCTCTCCCTCCCAAAATATCTCCAAAATCTGAAAAAAAATGCAAACTAGATTTTAAAAATCTCAAGTTTTATCTCTGTGCACACATACAACAAAACTCAAGTTAGCTTCTCAATATTTACAGATCTTTTGACATTTACTGAAGAGCAGGAAGAAAAAGTCAAGTCTACAAATATCCTGGGAAACGGGAAAAAACAATCTTAGGTACATTTATCAGAAGGCGTATTGTGTTCAGAGGGATTTACTCTCACATATGTCAGTATGGCTTGGAACTGATCAACGTCCTCATTTTAAATTTACTCAGATATAAATCCCCTTGAGTCCATTCTAGTTCCCCCTCCCAAAGCATATCTTGAATTATGTCCCAAACTGATCAGCATAAAATGAATGCTAAAAGATAAGTTGATAACAAAAGCTGCAGTATAGGTAGTCCTTGACTTACGACCACAATTGTGCCCAAAATTTTGTTAAGTGAGACATTAGTTAATTGAGTTTTGCCTCACTTTATAAACTTTCTGGCTGCAGTTGTTAAGTGAATCACTGGAGATGTTAAATTAATGATACAGTTAAGTGTATCTGGCTTCCCCTTTGATTTTCCTTGTCAGAAGTTTGCAAAAGGTGATCACATGACCTCAGGACACTGGAACTGTCATTAATATGAGTCAGATGCCAAGAGTCTGGGTTTTGATAATATGACCATGGGATGCTGCAATGATGGTAAGTGTAAAAAAAAATCATGTCAATTTTTTCAGTGCCACTGTAACTTTGAACAGTTACTAAATGAACTCTCATGTCAAGGTACAAGTTGAGGACAACCTGTACCTTGACATGAAAAAGCAGACATACACACATTTGGCCAATATGTTATTTCTGATGTTTAAGTGCAAAAAATAAAGGATGCTTGAGCTGCTCACAAGGTAAATGGTCCACAACATTTTTTTGCTATTGCATCTGGTGTCAGTGTAGATCAGGGGTAGTCAACCTTTTTATACCTACTGCCCACTTTTGTATCTCTGTTAGTAATAAAATTTTCTAACCACCCACCGGTTCCACAGTAATGGTGATTTATAAAGTAGGGAAGTCAATTAAATTAAAAAAAGGAAAGTGCTTCAGTATGAGACAAACCCCCTACCGCCCACTCTGAAAGCTGGAACGCCCACTAGTGGGCGTAAGAGACCAGGTTGACTACCACTGGTGTAGATTAACACCAGAAATTCCCCTCCTCAAATGGTGGGAATCCAGGCTCAATTTAAATATTCATGAGTTGATTCCTAGGGCTGCCTGGGTAAGTCCCTGCAATTTTCTCAGCAAAGTTTTCCAGAACTGTTTAGCCATTGCTTTTTTCCTATGGCTGAGAGAGAATGACTGGGCCAAGCTCATTCAGCTGGTTTATGTTTTAAAGTTAGGATTAGAATTCACAATATCCTAGTTTCTAGTAATACTACATCAAACTGGCTCTCAATAATTAGTTATTATGTAATTAGCTAAACATAAAATGGAAGATTGATTGTGATCATGGTAATTTATTACAATGACCACCTGCCAGTATGCTGATTATATGTATCCCATTTTCATATAATTCAGGGTGGCATGTGTCAAAATATCCATGAACTGGAATAGTACATAGCAACATGGTAACAAGTCAGCCAATGTATAGGCATGGCAACTGGGTCAGCCAATGGGGACTATTTGGTGACTGAGAGCCATGCCAGATGTGGCTGGGTCTGGCCGTGGCTTACCTATGTATCTCTGAGTCTGTGCAAGAGAACTAATCTAATCTGTATTAAGCTCTGAACTCTGAACTAAAACCAATCTCTCCTCTGCCTGTGTTTTGCCTGTAACTACTATCACGTTAGAAAATCCACTATTGGTATTGTACATTTACTCATGTGTTATTATGTATATAAAGAAGTTAATGTATCCTGCTGAATCAGTTATCTGTGTGTGCTTTATAGATGTGATTTCTGCAACAAAATGTGGCAGCGCGCATGAAGATGTTTCATTTTTATCCTCATAAAAATAATATAGGTTAAAGGGAAAGATTGGTGTTGAGAACAATGCTTCCCTTTGAGATTTTTGGCTGAGCAGTCTTTGTTCTGTACCTTATTCTCCAACTCTCTTAATATTTTACATATTTATGATACAAAGAAAGCTTGAAATCTATTGGTTCAACTGGATTTGGGCATATTTAACTTCTCTGACTTTTGCCCATATACAGACTCTAGGATTTAAAACAAAATTTGGTATTGTAGTGCTATCTCTACAGTGAGACTTTCACCTCCATCAAAATATATTAGGTAAGTGGAATTTACTTCTATGAAATAGCACTATAAGAATATTAATTCCAAAAATCCATTTACTGGAAGCAATCTCCTTAGCATTTCAGTGTGTCCATGTTTTTTAAATACTAATTTTATGTAGACTCAAACTGACCTTGCAGAGGTTTTCAAATGAAACCTGGGTGATGTGATTTGCCAATGCTTGAATAAATATAGCTGTTGTTTTTATTTTTTTTACAAATACAAATAGAACATGTTTATCTCTATATTTTTAACATGGTTTATATAAGCAGTGTAAAGCTCTTCTCTCACTCCACATATATAGTATTAATCAAGCAATGGCGTTTTCTAAAGAATCACCATATACAAAAACATCAAAGAAAGTTTAAATAACTTCATATTAAAATATAAAACTGATATTCAACTGTGATGGGATGAAGAATTAAGATATAAGCTCTACAAAGGAACCTGAAAGCCAGTTTGTTTTCTTTTTCTTTTAAATCAAGATAGGCATAAAAATTATATGAAAGCTTCATTCATATATAATGAATGCCATTTGCCTTCACAGTTCCACAGCATATTAATCCTAAAGAGAACTCTGTACAGAGCAAGAAATGTGCATTATCCTTTTTCTAAGTTCGTTGGAACATCTTTGGTGACATGTAATTAAAAGTAACATCATAATATATTGTACTACATATTTTACTATAGACATATGTCTCAATGTATTATAATAAATTTCAAGTCATTGTTTTGTCCCGTGTTTGAAGTCCTTTGCATAGGATAAAAGGTTGGTTGGTTTATTTGTGTTAGAAGCATCACAATTAAAGTAAGACGTACAATCTGATATAAAATTTAAAATATAAAATGCAAGATTGAAATATGTGCAAGTTAAACAGATCTTGGCCAGAAACTAGCAACATTAATTGCATTCTGTCATGTTACCATGAACTCCTCAAGTGTACACTGATCAGGGCACAAAGGGCAGGTATACGTATGTGTTGTTGTCTGCATGTCAGCACAATTTCAAAGAACAGAAGCCACCAGATAGCTCCATTTGTTCATAGTGTCTCTGGATCTTATTGTACTCATGCACAGACTATTCAATGATTTCCATACTTTCCAGCTATCTTCAGACTCAGGTGTCAGCTCCTCCATTGGTTCCATCCAGTGTTGGTTCTTCGTACCTTTCCATAGCTCCTCTCTGCTTTTAAATCTTTGAAGACTTCCATGGGCCTAAGGAATCTTTTCCTGGATTTTAATCTCTAATGATCTGGTTGTAGGCCAGAGACAATCTGTTGATACAACTGGTCAAAGACAAAATGCACTTAGCAGTGCATTTTCAGGAAAAAGGACAAAAGAGACAGTGTAGAGATGTGATAGAGTGGAAAAGCAGTGAAGAAAGAATCTACAACAGTATAATGTTAGCCCAAACAAACGCAGAGAATTCACCCCTCCTTATGCACCTCCACACAAAAATAAATAAAATACATGCATGCATGTATACATACAGTATTGCATTTCTGCTTGTAACTGGTTAGTTTCATTGTACTGCATTAAACAATCCTGGTCTCGTATATTAAACCACAAGCACTGCCAGGGATATCAGTCCTGCGTACCCAATAATCTGACTGTGTCACCTGATATGCCCATTGCAACCTCCTCAAATAGATGCCAAATTTTAATTCATTCTTCAGTCTTATGGTAATAGAAATAAGTTTGCTTCCAGGCCCACTAAAAAGTAGGCAATGGGCCCTTCTGTAAAAAGATATTCAGCATTCAGACACTTAAAGAATGATCTCGGCACACACAGAGAGACCCTGGATGAAAGACGGCTATAGGAACAAAATGGACATTCAGTTAGATTTACAGTATTTCAGTTGTAGTGACAATTGTTGCTTTGATAAAACTCTGCATCCAAGCTTTAGTTAGACACTTCTAACTGAGTGCTGAAATGGGAACACATACACACGTGTACCCGTGTGCCAGAAACTGGAAGAGCAGCCGCCCAACATGCATGTATGAGTCAGGAAGATGATCTTGTCATGGTCAGATCACTCACTTCTCCGGCTCGACTTTCCAACCGCTACCCCCCTCCGCGGGGAGGCGGAACCTGAGTCACCAATTTGGTTCCGCCCCAGGCGCCTGATGGACCCTGATGGGTTCCAGGCAGCGCTTGGGCCATTTCCTGTACCCCTGACCCGCGCCCCGATGGAGGACCTCGTGGCCGCATGGAATACTGCGACCACGGGAGCCTTGGATCGGGTCGCGCCCTTGCGGCCTCTCTTGCGGCGGTGAGCCACCCTGGCTCCTTGGTTCACCGAGGAGCTGAGGGTGATGAAACGCCACAAGAGATGCCTAGAGAGAAGATGGAGGACTACCCGATCTGAATCTGACCGGACACAGGTAAGAGCCCATTTATGGACTTACATTGTGGCGCTGAGAGTGGCCAAACGTCATCATTGTGCCACTCTCATAGCATCCGCAGATAACCGCCCTGCCGCCCTGTTTAGGGTGACCCGCTCCCTCCTTCAACAGAGGGTGCGGGAAGCCCCGCTACAGGGTAGAGCAGAGGAATTTGTGATTTATCTGCAGGAGAAAATCGCTCAGATACAGAACGAGTTAGCCCCCATTGATGGCCCAGTGGGTTGCCACGAGGCGGATCTTGTTTGGGAGGAGTTTGACTCCATTGCTTCCGAAGATATGGACAGGTTACGTGGGCGACTGCGAGCCACCACATGTTTATTGGACCCGTGTCCCTCCTGGCTTGTACTGGCATCCTGGGAGGTGACACGAGGCTGGCTCCAAGAGGTTGTCAACGCATCCTTGAGTGAGGGTTCCTTGCCTGCTTCCCTAAAAGAAGCTATGGTGAGGCCCCTCCTCAAGAAGCCCTCTTTGGATCCAGCTTTACTAACCAACTATCGTCCAGTCTCCAACCTTCCCTTTTTGGCGAAGGTTGTTGAGAGTGTGGTGGCACAACAGTTTCCCCGTCACCTGGAGGAAGTTGAGTATCTAGATCTGCGCCAGTCCGGCTTTCGGCCCAGGCATAGCACCGAGACGGCATTGGTCGCGTTGGTAGATGATCTCTGGAGGGCCAGAGATGGGGGTTGTTCCTCCATCCTGGTCCTATTAGACCTCTCGGCGGCTTTTGATACCATCGACCATGGTATCCTATTGCACCGGCTGGGGGGGTTGGGGGTGGGAGGCACCGTTTTGCGGTGGTTCTCCTCCTACCTCTCTGGCTGGTCGCAATTTGTATTGACAGGGGGACAGAGGTCGACCTCGAGACCCCTCACATGTGGGGTGCCTCAGGGGTCGGTCCTCTCGCCCCTCCTATTCAACACATATATGAAGCCGCTGGGTGAGATCATCCGTGGTTTTGGGGTAGAGTATCATCTCTACGCTGATGATACTCAGCTGTATATATCTACCCCAAACCACCCCAACGATGCCGTAGCGGTGATGTGCCAGTGCCTGGAAGCCGTGCGGATCTGGATGGGAAGTAACGGACTCAAGCTCAACCCGACCAAGACCGAGTGGCTGTGGTTTCCGGCTGCCCGGTTCAACCAGCTGACTCCATTGCTGGCCATAGGGGGCGAACATCTTGCCCCTGTGGATGGGGCGCGCAACTTGGGTGTCCTCCTGGATACCCGGCTGTCCATGGAAGATCAGGTGACAGCCGTGGCCAGGAGGGTGTTTTACCAGGTTCGCCTGGTATGCCAGTTGCGCCCCCTATTGGACCGGGATGCCCTCCGCACAGTCACTCATGCTCTCATGACATCCCGACTGGACTATTGTAACTCTCTCTACATGGGGCTCCCCCTGAGGTGCACCCGGAGACTGCAGTTTGTCCAGAATGCAGCCGCGCGAGCAATAATGGGAACAGCAAGGTTCACCCATGTAACACCGCTCTTGCGCGAGCTGCACTAGCTGCCTGTCGTCTTTCGGGTGCGCTTCAAGGTGCTAGTTATCATCTTTAAAGCGCTCCATGGCTCGGGACCTAGCTATCTGCGGGATCGGATCCTGCCCCATACATCCTCATGGCCGATTCGCTCCCACAGAGAGGGACTACTCCGGGTGCTGTCCACTAGACTCTGTCAGCGAGCGACGCCCAGGGAAAGGGCTCTCTCTGTGGCAGGCCCTGCCCTCTGGAACGACCTCCCCCCCCCCCCCGATATTAGAACAACCACGGACCTCCGTTCCTTCCGTCTGAAATTGAAAACGCACTTTTTCTGCTTGGCCGGTCTAGGGTAGCCTCTCTACTATAGTATTATAGGGTTATAGGGTTTTAGTGAATTGGCATTGGGAATTTTAGCGCAGGGTTTTACTGTTTAATTTGCTTTTAATTGTTTTGTATATTTATGTATATTTATTGTTTTAACTTCCCTGTGCACTGCTCCGAGTCCCCTTGGGGAGAGGGAGCGGTCTAGAAATTAAAATAATAATAATAATAATAATAATAATAATAATAATAATAATAATAATAATAATAATAATAATAATAATAATAATAATAATAATTATTATTATTATTATTATTATTATTATTATTATTATTATTATTATTATTATTATTATTATTATTATTATTATTATTATCATCATCTTCCGGTTTCCAGAGCGCGCATGCACCTGACCTTTTGCTTTCTGGCGTGTATGCAAATGTGAAGACCAGCTGGCCTGTGCACATGTGTGCACCGGAAACTAGAAGGGTGTCAATGAAATTCCCCCCAGCCCACTACCAAGAACAAGCCAGTGCAGCCCCCCTCTCGCCACTTCTGCCAAGGCAGTGTGACTGCTTCCTGGCCAGTGTGACTCTTACTCCAGCACTGGACAGATGTTCCTTCCCTGCAGACTCAGCTCCAGCAAACTCTGCCCCGCTGCCCCATGCGCCCAACCTGGCCAGGTGCTCCAGACCACAGTGCATTAATGACTGGCAGGCTGGGGCCATGCAAGAAGGGTAGGAGGATAGCCCTGGCCCTCTCATTCTGGCTGACAGGTTTGCTCCCCTAGGAAGCATCTGCTGGGATCCCCTCTCCACATCTTTGAACACGTGAGCCATCGCCCTTTGCTCTTCTGGGTTCCGGTGCAGGAGAACCAGAAACCAGAAGAGCAGATGCCCAGTGTGCATGTGCGTACTGGGAAATGATCTTCCGGTTTCTGGCACGAACATGCACACGGGCCAACTGGTCTGCATGCACGCATGTGTGCCAGAAACACTCTTTCTTCCTCTCCTTCTCCCTCTCCCTTGCTTCTTCTCCCTCTCTCCCTCACCCACCCTCTCTCTCTGTTTCTCTCTCTCTCTCTCTCTCATAATATCTGACTAATCTGCAGCCACTCATTGCTAAGCAGTTTACACTTCAAGGAGATGAATTTTAAAATTGGAAAACCTTTGGCAAAACTTACTCCTGTTCTTTAGCTGGTGTTGGCTTTCATTTATATTGGTTCTTCCCAAAACTTACCATGTCATAAAGTATTAGCATATTATATGTGCAGATCCAAGTAGTATGGCCTTTTGTAAATGAGAGATGAAAATTTAGTCAATGTGCAGATTTTCTGTGCTGTTCAAGATTTTTTGGCACCGCACTCAGTATGGCAATAACCAATTTTTCATTAGTGGCAAATGATAATGTTTATAGATGTTTCAATGAATTGTTTTGGTGATAACGCTGTCACTGTTTATAATCAGTTTGTGTGATCTTACAAGGACTAATAGCAAATTCTTGAGCAACAAGAATAGCAAACATCTGTTCTTGGCTTTCCTTGCTACACCTTAACTCCTAAATAAATCTTTGTTTTCAGTTGCATCGAGCATGCCATTCAAGTAAGATTGCTAATTGCAGGATCCAATATGAGTCTGTCACCGGGACCAGAGGTTTATTCTTCTAAGCTTTTGGATTTGTGCTGGAGCCCATCCTTAGGAAGTCTCTCTCTCTCTCTCTCTCTCTCTCTCTCTCTCTCTCTCTCTCTCTCTCTCTCTCTCTCTCTCTCTCTCTCTCTCTTTCCCTCTCTCTCTCTCTCTCTCTCTCTTCAGAATGTGTCTGGACAAAAAGAGAAGCTTTCTGAGGATGGGTTCCAGCACAAGTCCAAAAGTTTGGCAAAATAAACTTCTGGTCCTGGTGACCGACTCAGATTGGATTCTGCAACCTTATCCCAAGACACGTACATTTGCCTTCATTCGCAAGATTGCCACCGTTGAAATAAAATTCAAAGCCTAAGTTCAGTCAGGCAGTGATCTTTTTTTGAACTTGCTCAAGATGCCTAGGAAGAAAAGTACATGTGATTAAATAACTGAATGAAACTATTCACCTTTGCACATCTTATGAAATATATTACAGCACAAGTGTCAGGATTATCTTTTCTCTTCCTTTTGTCTGTGAAACCATCTCCAAGGAATTAATTGGGAAATGTTTGCATTTTAGGTCTCTAGAGTGACAGGTTTATGTTATGTTCAATTTCCCTCAAATGATTATTGCTGCCAGTTTTGCTTTACATTATAGGATGGGCTCACAATATTCATATAAAGCATGGATTATTTTAATTATGGCTCCTTAAACAAGCCATAATACTTGGTCCCCATTCAAGACCTTAGTTTACAAGTCATACAAGGACTTACCATGACATGGGAGCCTACTCCTAAGGTTAAGCCAAAATCACCCAGAGCTGAGTCTTTAACCTTAAAATATTCTTACAGGAATTTGGATAGGGAAAATTCAAATATCTATCCATACTTCAAATTTCCCTTAATCAGTGCACCAGCCAAAACATAGTTATATTTTGATATTTGCAGTTTTCTGAATCTTGTAGTGCAGTTCCCAATTTCATAAAAAATGCCTGCATTGGCAAAAGTTATGTGCAACACACAAAAATCTATTACGTTATGGAAAATTACCTTCAATAGACTGACTGTTAGAAAAAGTCAGCACAAAAATATGTATGTCAGGAAAAAGATTCAGGAAAATCATAAGCAGCTATTGATGAGGCGACAAAATAATATTAAGATTTGAGCACAGAGAACTGAGGGAATCCTAAATTGTCCAGATCTAGGATAACAGGATACCTAGAGCACCTAACACCATCTCTGCATTCTATCTACAAACTCCATTTGGGATTCTTTGAACTGCTTCTTAGTGGAAGTAGATATTTTCTTCTCTTTTGGGGGGGGGGGGGGAAATAATACCTTATTTATTGAAGAAATCTGAAAAACTCAACAGCCTGCATATTTGTAGAACTACATAATTATCCTGTCCAGTTTGGGTTCTATACATTTATATACTGTGCATTATAAGCCATAATTATATTTCTTTATATTGGCTGTTGTACAGTGGCTGTATGCCACAAAATCCAGTCAAGGTATGTATGCAGATTTCCTATAATAAACATCTATCATTCTCTCCTACCATTTGTCAGTGGCGCACTGGCCTAGAGGTTAAGACACTCACCTCCCATTGGAAGGTTAAGAGGTCGATCTTAAGCAGTGGCAGACATTTCTCTATCAGGGTGAAAAAAATAACATCTCTACGTACTCTGCATAGGCATCAGGAAGGGCGCTTGCCAGTAAATGCTCAGTTCCATTCAGTCACCCTGACTTCAACCTGATTGAATAAAGCAATTAAAAGGGTCATAAAAAGAAAAAAAATATCTCCTACGATTTGTTAAATATATTCTGAACAGTTATATTGTCTCTTTTTGTGCTATATAAAGTAAGTTTAAAATAAAGCAGAAACAGAATTAAAAATCACCCAAATGTGTCTGACATCTCATGATTAGCCAGGACATTGTTATGGAATAAACAACATGAAAAGCAATTCATGCAAGACGTTTTGAAAGCATATGTTGGACATAACAATTCTGAATTTCTAGCAATCATTTATATAAATGTTATTTTGTCTTTTTATTTAGAATGTTCAAGGCAGTTTACATAAAACAAGATAGCATAATAGAAATGGAAAAAATATTTTTTTAAATAGTCAAGCTGATAAGTACAATGTATGTATGCATTTTATATAATTTATAGACTGCCCCAACTCTAAGCATTGAACTTTAACCAACTCTGAGCACTGAGCACCGAACATGAACAAACCCCAAATTAGTATTCAAAATTATGTACCAGAAGATTAACGTTGAGTAGGTTGACAGATCAAATGTTTATAGAAAAGTAAAGATGACTTCCTACTGTTACATAAGCAGATCAGTTCCTCATTTAATTGAGGCCAGGAGATTTAATCAAACATTCTTATACGAGTTGCACATACAGGCTTTATTGGCTAATCTCTCTTTGTTTTTATTAACCTATTCAATAGCTAAATTCATAAACAGATCTAAACTGTCATTTGCTAAGCCATAATTTATGACCTAAACTATAATTTATTAAACCTCAGTGTCTTGGTGCAAGCATTTATATAACATATTACATAAGTAAAGAAACACCCATACTTAGCCTGACCCCAATAAATGCTTGACAACCAAAATGAACCCAATTCCAACACCAAATGTTGGGGGATGGATGGACTTCAGAAAATGTTTACCAATTTGAAACTTCGTTTCCATGACTGGGTTTTTCCCAGAAGTCCTTCTTGAACTGCAGAATCTCTTCAGATATTATATAAATATCTGATTTGTGTCACCTCACCTGATCTAAGAGGGGGAAAAAATATTTCTTCCTGTTGTTTTCAAATTTAAGCCACTTTAACATAAGCTACCATAGTCATTCTCCCATGTACTTTCATTTGTACTTTCTGGTTTAGCCCTGAGAATATAATCTTGAACTGCGGTAGTAGCTGGCCCGGTGACCAAGACATCTGGCTATTATGGACAATATATCAATCCTGAGTGAGGAATAGACAAGACTACATGCAACCCATTATTGCAGAAAGATTCTGCCAGCTTACAACACCATCTGTGCATACACAAAAAAGTGACATAATTTCAATGTAAATGAGTTTTTACAATATTTCCATAGACGTGGAGCCAGAATTTTTTTTTTTTTTTTTACAGACAAGCAGGAATATGTTCATGAGGTTAAAATGATGATTGGTCGATTCTTTTCAAATATTTATTTTTCTGCTCCCTCTTTTGCTCCCACACTTTTGACACCAACTTTACAACAAAGCACCAGACAATATAGTCATCGTATATTACAACCCTCTCCACTGTAATTATTTGTTAAAAGGAGAAAACTTGTTTTCTACCCAGAACAAATAGTAGAAGGCAGAGCAGCCTGCTGAAGAGACTTATATTAGCCTCCTAGAAGCCCAAATCAATATCTTAGCTTTTTTCTGATATACCCTGGCCTGATATATTTCTGCTACTTTTAGAAGCAGTCTTCAGCTGAAGAACAGTTTAGGCATATATTCTTGTCACAAGTCTATTCAACTTTATTGTAAGGAAGTAAATGATGAACATTCAGAACAATACAAGGACTAGACTAATATGAAGAGAAAAGCCAATAATGAGCCTCTTCTCTACTGCCATTAAGAAAACTGCATCATTGTATCCCTACAATCAAAGAGAGATCAATGAAGGGTGGCTATCTATTTTTAAAATCAAAGAATATGTAATATGGAAAAAAAAATCATTATAATATTCTTTGCGATGTCCTTTGCTCCCCAACTCTAGTTGCAGATTTGAATCTCGACAAAAGGTCTCTTAGAACAAAAACTAAACTTTCTTTTTAAAAAAAATAAGAGGTCTAAAACAAGCAAGCTCTAAAATACCTGTCTTATTCCCCCTTCATTAGTAATGAAAAGCTTTCAGAGGTTGACATTCATTGAAATTTTTTCCATTTTCCTTTCCTTCGATTACAGCTCTACACTGTTAGTTTTAATAAATGTAGAAGTGAAAAACAATGTGGAAGATGATCAGGTCACATTAGTTTAGCTACCAGCTATTCTTAAAAGCAAGGCTGGGCATAGAATTTAGGGAATCAGATTTTTCTCATTGCTCTGAACCTATTCCAGGTTATCAAAGGAATGTCTAACATTTAATCAATATCAAAATCCTGCATTTTTCCTTAGTGTTTATATAGTTGAAAAAGAAGGATCTAATTCTTGCTGGTCACTAAAGAAGGACAGCTGCTTACACATTAGTATAAGACCAAAGTATTGATGCAGGAGTGTTACCACTTGCTTCATCTTGAATGTTAGAGGCTTTTTACACCAGTCCAGCCTACAAGCTGGACTAAATGACTCTCGGAGATATAACTTGGTGCTTTTACAGATTCCAAACCAATTCAGAGAAATGCGCAGGACTTTTGAATTTATTTATTTATGTATTTATTTATGTATTTATTTATGTATTTATTTATGTATGTATGTATGTATGTATGTATGTATGTATGTATGTATGTATGTATGTATGTATGTATATTTATTTATTTATTTATTTATTTATTTATTTATTTATTTATTATTTAAATTTCTATACCACCCTTCTCCCTTCCTGGACTCAGGGCAGTGAACAGGCAGCAGTAAAAACACGAATAAAAACATAGAAACCCTTTAAAAATACATTAAATAATGGAGCCTGTCTTAAAACCTAGTTAAAATCCCTACTAAAAACCATATAAAACTATAACATTTAAAACTATGCCAGTTTAGAAACTATACCAGGCCGGCCGCACAGAATAAATAAGTCTTCAAAGCCTGACGGAAAAGGCGCAGGTCCGTGATTGTCCGTAGGTCAGGGGGTAGGTCATTCCAGAGGGCAGGGGCTGCCACAGAGAAGGCTCTCCCCCTAGGGGTCACCAGCTGACATTGCCTGACTGACGGCACCTTGAGGAGGCCCTCTCTGTGGGAGCGAACTGGATGGTGGGAGGTATTTGATAGCAGGAGGCGGTCTTGCAGATAACCAGGTCAGAATTATGAGTGCTTCTATTCATGTTCTGATAAGCCACATCCGATAAAAAAAATTGTGTTTCTCCTTTCTGTGTTAGGACTCAAAGGAGAATATTTATGAGTTAGAATTTGTCTTGAAATCAATATATAGTAGACTTACTATTCGAGCAGAGTGAGTGCTCAAGCAGCTGCCATTTTATGCAGCCATCTTTTCCAGATACACTGATGCGGCTAGCTTTTTCGCTCACCATTCATCACCTCTGCCTCTCACCCATCCAGATAGCTGAAAATATGACTTCTGATCCTGTTAATGGGATTGGTACTGAAGAGTCAATGGATACTTCTGCTTCAGTTACCCACCCTGAGGTTTACCCATTCCAGACATTGCTTGTTTTTTTATTTATTTATTCAGTTTCTATAGCTACTGTTCTCAGCCAAATGGCTCTGGGTGGCTTACAATTCCAAAACGATAAAACAGTTACAACCTTTAAAAGCAACAAAACTATCAAAAATACATACAACAGCCAAGATAGTTAACCAACTAAAAAAAAAAAAAAGCCAAGAATCAGAGCCCTTGATGCTGGTTTACCACAAAAAGTTGCTGAAAAATTAAGTGAAGTGTACCATGCAGGGCTAGTTGCTCACAGTGATTTAGATGAAAGAGCTAGTGGAGCTTTAAAAGAATTTAATGAGGAAGGTGCAGTGGCAATGCTTTAGCAATTTAAAGCCAGTGATCTCTCTCATGTTCTGAACAAAAGTGTCTTTTATATGGGCATCAATGAAAACATATAGACAGAAAAACAAGGGACCAAAGTGACAACTTCCTGCAAAGGGCCAGATGAGGCAAAAAATTAGGCATTTTTGTAAAGAACAGGTTATATCCAATAGGTTAGGTTATATTCTACCAGACAGAGGAAGTATGGTGGTCCTCCAACAGAGTGTGTCTATTCAAGACAACAGCCTTCTGTTGGCACTGAGATATTTGTAGATAAAATTCCACTTTTTTGAGGATAAATTTGTTCCATTATTTGAAAAAAAAAAAAAGGATCTATTTGGGTCATCATTTTAATGATGGATCCCTTGACAGGTCTAAATAGAAGCTATGCTTTTGTCACTTTGTAACAAAGGCACAACTCAGGAAGCTGTTAAACATGCTAACAATCATGACATTTGTTCTGGAAAATACATTTGAACATATATCTTTCTGCCAATAATAGGCTCTTTGTTGTCTGCATTCCTATGAGCAAAACCAAGGAACAAATTGCAGAAGAATTTAGCAAAGTAAGAGAGGGTCTCACAGATGTAATATTTTATCACCAACCTGATGACAAAAAAAAAAAAGAATAGAGCTTTTGTTTCCTTGAATATGAAAATCACAAAGCAGCAGCCCAAGACAGGCATAGGTTAAGGAGGGGGAAAGTAAAAGTTTAGGCTAATGTTGTTACAGTTGAATGAGCTAACTCCATAGAAGATCCAGATTCTGAAATGATGGCAAAGGTGAAATTATTATTTGTGTGGATTCTTGCAAATCCAGTCCCAAAAGAAGTACGTAGAAAAGGCTTTTAGTAATATTGGAAAACCGGAGAAGGTGAAAAATCTTTTTATTATGCTTTTATTCATTTTGGTGAGTGGGATGGTTATTTAAAAAGGGAAGCAGGAATGGCAAAGATTTAGAGAATAGAATAGAATAGAATAGAATATTTTTAATTGGCGAAGTGTGATTGGAGACACTATTTCTCTCCGTTGCATTACTTCTCAGTATACATACCAGCAGCAAAGTGATAAATCATAAATCATAAGATACAATCATAAATCATAAGATGCAACCAACAAAGTGATAATCATATATACCAATAAGAGTAGGTAATACGAAGAATAGAAAGGATAGTAGAAGTACAATCTGGATACATGTTTATCTATCCTTAGCATAAACAGTGCTGTGGAAAATATATGTTTAGCAGAGTGATGGCATGGGGGGGGGTGACTTTGTATCTAGTTGTTTTGCCATGCAATGCCTTGTAGTGGTGTGCTAAGGGGACGAGTTGAAATAGTTTATGTCCATGATGTGAGAGGTCTGTAGATATTTACTCAGCCCTCTTTCTGGCTGGTGCAGTATACAGGTCCTCAATGGAAGGCAGGTTGGTTGCAATTGCTTTTTTCTGCAGTCCTTACTATCCATTGAAGTTTGTGCCTGTCCTGTTTAGTTGCTGCATCAAATCAGACAGTTATGTTAAGTACAAATGACAGACTCAATAATTCCTCTGTAGAACTGTACCAGCAGTTCCTTGGGCAGTCTGAGCATCTTGAGTAGATGCAGGATGAACACATTCTTCATTATGCTTTTTAAATGAGTTATAATGTTAGGCGTCCATTTCAAGTCCTGTCATATTATAGAACCACAAACTTGATGGTCTCTATTGTTGATATTGCGTTGCCTATTATTGTAAGAGTTGGTAGGAGTGTGCCTCCTATTCTACCATCTCTTACAATAATTATAATACTGTCTCTTAAGATAATCTACATCTATTCTACCCCCCCTCCCTATAAGGATAAAGTACTGAAATTGTGTTCACAAAGCCACCAGTTCTGAATATGAAAGAACAAAAAGCAGAGACAAGCTTCTAAAAATTAAATGGAGGATGATGATGATGATGATGATGATGATGATTACTATGGTTCTTTCCATATGCTCCCACCAACAAGAGGTAGACCAGACTATGGTTATCCTCCTGACGACGACGACGACGATGATGATAATGATTACTGTAACTATTGTGGCAGTGGTGCAATTCAGCCGGTTCTATATGGTTCAGGTGAACCGCTAGCAGTGGTGGCAGGAGGCTCCGCCCACCCACCCTGGTCATCACATCCTGTTTTTGAAGCTCTGCGTGTGTGTGGAAGATCCTCTGTGCGCATGATCACATTTGCAAACTGGTAGCAAAGATAAGTTCATTTCACCCTTGTATTGTGGTAATGTGAAGATTATTACTATGGTTATGAAAATGTTTGAGTAGGAGCTAGAAGAAGGGGTGGTACAAAGAATGCTACTCTTTCTAAAGGTCAGGTCAAGGCATTGCATGGCAAAACAACTAGATACAAAGTCATCATAGCAGAGCTGATTATGCACAAAGAGTTGTCCTGGATCAGCAAGAGATGCTTGTGATGCCCACCAACAGGGAAGCTGCAGGCAAGGAAAAGGGATTGAGGCTGATACTGACCTGTACTGACTTGCTAAGTGGGAATACCCCAGAAGCTGGCAGTGGAGTAATGATAAAGAAATCAAGGCATTTGCCTGCATGGGAGCAAATTATTTTTTAAAGATTCTTCCTGTAAATAACTTGAAATTAAATATGGGACACTTGGACCTTCATACAAATTTTTAGTACAGTTTCTCTGCAGAGCAAATAATAATTCTAAAGCTAATGTTTTCCCAGTATGTTCAACATGATTGCTCCATAGCATGACCTCCTAATAATTCTTTTGAACTTTTTTTTCAAAAAAAGGGGAAAGACTTAATGATTCTCCCATAATTAGAGCTATTTGAATGAAAATACAATACAATACAATAGCAGAGTTGGAAGGGACCTTGAAGGTCTTCTAGTCCAACCCCCTGCCTAGGCAGGAATCCTATACCATTTCAGACAAATGGCTATCCAACATCTTCTTAAAGACTTCCACGGTTAGGGCATTCACAACTTCTGGGAGGCAAGCTGGTTAATTGTTCTAACTGTCAGGAAATTTCTCCTCAGTTCTAAGTTGCTTCTGTCCTTGATTAGTTTCTACCCATTGCTTCTTTTTTCTGCCCTCAAGTGCTTTGAAGAATAGTTCTTTGTGACAGCCTCTGAGATATCGGAAGACTGCTATTATGTCTCCCCTAGTCCTTCTTTTCATTAAACTAGACATACGTAGTTCCTGCAACCATCTCCAGTCCCCTAATCACCTTTGTTGCTCTTCTCTGCACTCTTTCTATTGTCTCCACATCTTTTCTACATCGTGGCGACCAAAACTGAATGCAGTATTCCAAGTGTGGCCTTACCAAGGCATTATAAAGTGGTATTAACACTTCACATGATCTTGATTCTATCCCTCTGTTTATGCAGCCTGTCCCATAACCAGCATGTCCCATAACCAGCATAAATATCTGCCTAATTGTGACTTCAATATAGAATCAGTTTTTCAACCTAATCAAATAGTCTTCATTACGGTGGAATATGTTATAAAATCTTTCCTTGTCCTTTAAGTGGCATCTAAATTTTATCATAGCAATCCTTGATTTGTAGAAATATAAATAGCCTTTGGCATAACTGTTCTGATGTCACAATGGATCTCTGATATTTGTGTCTGTATATGTAACATTAGAATAGATTTGCTAATGGTACCATCAGACTTAAAATCTCTTACCATCAAATTTGCAATTTCTTAGTGTGAATTTGTTTTTTGATAGCCTTTGACTATACAAAAATATTTGTTGGTTTACAAAACAGATGGTCTATCTTAGAGATTTACCTCAGAAATTGTTTAAATCACAGAATAAAACAAAGAATATAAAAGGCATTAAAAAGTATAATGCACTTTAAAATATAATAAGTAGCATATTCATGTCAAGCTAGACTTTGCTTTGCAAATCAGATCCATTACAATGATTTTTGTTGCTGGGTATGAAGAAAAATACTTTATAATTAAATAGACTGGGTAATCTGGCTCATTAATAGCATGATGCAACTTTGCCAGATTTTGCACAGGTTTTCTTCAAGAGATCCACCCAAATAAAATGCAACCCTCCCCAAATAATATTTAATATAATTTTTAATATTATGGAATAGTATTTTCTATTTAATAAGGGAGATCAAAAACTGAAATTGAGAGATAAATGAAAAGGAAATTGTGCAGATTCAAGCCTAGGGCTCTATTCCTATTTACTTTCCTCCAGGTTATAATCATTAATGACAGCACTTCTTTCCGTCCTTATTCCCAGTTCACAAGTGAGACTTAGGTAGTTGTTAGCTGTACTGGCATAAAAATAGCATTTTTCTGCGTATTCCAACTGCCTCAAGGATTTGAAATCAGTTACATGTTAACCATTTACCTTGAAGGCAACACCAACAATCAGTGATGGATGTGATCAGACGCTTGCTGTCAAAAACAAGGCAAAAACTCTTCCTGCTGGTCAGACAGCCTCTACCAGTTATTTCAATTTCAGTCTTTAACATCTGTATGTGCACTTTAAATCCCAAGTTCCTTTCATAACCCCCCTCCCCTTTCTGTTTTTGATATCAGGCTTCAAAACGTAGATCAGAGATGGTTGCTGCTTTGAATACAAATGCCAATGGAACTCCTTTTCATCTCCTTGCTCGGATCAGAACTGGTGCTTGCAGCTCTTCGTGGAAGGCAAAATTACTGAGAGATTATTGCCCCACTCCAGAGTGCAGAGTGCCAAGCTACCTCCCAGGCCATTTTATGTTGCTACTAAGATTTAGGGTGATCTGCAAATGGTGGAAGTGTCACAATTGATTGCCAATCAACAGTGGGATAGTGGGTGATGTGATCAATTTAATCTTCACAATGAAGAAATTATGCTCAAAACTTGTTGCAGTTGGGATTGAATCTAACCAGACTGTACTTGAAAGGTCCAGCTTGTAGTTTGAGTAGAGTCTCAGCTATAATAGGAAATTTGATATCTTCCAAAAATTGGACTACTCTCGTTTAAACAGTCATGAAAATATAATTCATATTCTCATTAAATCTAAACATAACTTGTGAAAAGATACTACTACACTAATTAAAATTGTGCAATTTATATTGGTTTTGAAGATGATTATTATTTTAAAACAGAGGGTGGAAAAAAATGGGAAACCTAGATTTTCTTGTTGCAGGGTAAGACCTGATCACTCAAAGATGGGGAGGGAGAGCCCCCTAGCTGTAGTTCAAAGGGATGTCCTCCTGTTATAATGAAAGAAATCAGGCAAGGGAAGGGAACATAATCACTGTCAGGTTTCTGATTGCTGTCTGTGCTTCTTTTGAAATGTATGAGAGAACAGGTGGTAGCATGGACAAGTTCCTTTTCCAAAGAATAATAAAAAGAAATGAATATATGTGTTAAAAAGTTTGAAAAACATAAAGATAAGTCTGCAAAATTACTAGAACATCTAAAATGAAGTTGGTAATAACATTAAAACCCATTATTTGTTATGACTGCAGTTTTCAGTAAACTGAAATGTTTTAAAGATTGAAACAGTAGATTCTATGTTTCTGGTTTGGGCTACAAAATGGAGAGTCATTTTAATGTTTCTATCTACCAGGCAGTCATCATAAGCTATCCATCATCGTTCTTCCTCTTTTTAGCTTTATGATAGAGTGGTTTTTAATTCTTCATCTGGATATTCTGTGAAGCAGATCTTACATAAAGTACAAGATATGAGTTCCAATAACTCTACATTGTGCTGGACTGAAAAGAAAACAAAGGGCCAGCAGGAAATAACTATTTGCAGGGGGGGGGGAGGAATGGTTCTTTACTCACTGTTTAAATTGCTGAGCCAGAAGGACAAAATGGGGGGACAAAGTTGAAAGATTAATGGTACCCATCACTGTATGAGTATCTATACTTTCTGGGAAACTGAAACAAAATCTTTATTTTTGGTTCTGCAACAATTAATTTCCTGGGTGCCTAATTTTATTTTTGACATGACATTTTCTGTCTAGTGTCAACAATCTTTGTAGCAATAATAACTCAGAAAAGGACAATTTTCAATTCTAAAGCACATGGCTTCCAAGTAAAACTGGCATTCTGTGGTCTGGGAAGTGGAAGATATTTTTTTATGTCTGAAACCCATCAATCTGCAGCTTGATAATGAAATTTAGATAAATTGCTTCCTTTTTGATTTAATGGAACATGATCATATCTTGAGACAATATCTCCATCTTTTTTACCCCTTTTTCTTTTTCTGTTTGTTGGTTTAATAGCAGAAAGTATTAGTTATGTCTTTATCAAAGATAATTTAAATATGGATAGATTGAGGAAGAGCAAGGTGAATAAAGATGACAGTAATTCTGTAGCCTACACTAATTGCTGCATAAATGCTGGAGGGACTAAATATTTTCTAATAGTAGCCTGAGAAAAGATAAACAGAATACACCTGGGAAGAGAATGGATAATATTTGCAGTAAGTCACCCTTGCTAATATTGCAATAAGTCTCCCTTGCTAATATTGGGCATGGGGTATTCCCGTCCTGATCCAGATGTGAAGAAATAATGAGAAAGCAGCAGAGTGAGAAGTGAAAGTAGAAATAACTTGTCTGCTAATCATTATACCCTAGGGTTTGTCATGCTGAAGTTTGTCAGTAAAATCTGGCATATCGCAAAACACTCCTGACTTATTTGGTCAATTCTGGGGTTGATTTCTCTCCTTTAATAATACTCTGGTATACATTGATTGATCAGAGACCATAAACGAGCAACGCCTGCTCAAATATCACCTTGCAGGCAAATTATGATGAACAGCCAGCAAATAGCTGTTGTTTGTAAATGGGCTTACAAACATGCATACATACCCATCACACTAGTCTTTCTCAGGGTAAGAAATTTTATGCAAACGCCAGCAAAGGACTAAGCAATATTGTGGCATGTGATAAAAAGATGGAAACTGTTTACTGTATACTGTTTATTGGACTTATATGCCGCCCTTCTCCCAAAGGACTCAGGATGGCGTACAACATAAAAATACATAATACAAAAGTTTAAAAAAAGATTAAATAGAGAATCCAATAACAATAAATTAACAATTTACAGTTAAATTTAAAATAAATTAAAATTAACAATTAAAATTAATAAGTTATTTTATTCAGGCCACACCGGCTTTCTGGAAAAGCCAGCTTTTTACGGTGCGCCGGAAGGATGGAGGTCGAGAATTATGTGGGAGCAGCTCACTCAAAAGGGAAGGCATTCTCACAGAGAAGGCTCTTCCCCTGGGGGTCGCCAGCCGACACTGTCTGGCTGACGGCACCCTGAGGAGGTCAACTCTATGGGATCGTACTGGATGGTGAGAGGCTACCGGTGGCAGTAGGTGGTCTTGCAAGTACCCTGGGCCTAAGCCATGGAGTGCTTTATCAATTATTATTTTTTATTATTATTATTTTTCCCATTTCAAAAACATTCATTGATATACATTCTTATACATACTATTTAACATTTATCTATTCATCATTAATCTCTATACACATTCTTACATATATACTATATGATACACTTTGGATCGCTTTCTTGCCACCCCGTGTCTCCATCTTATTTTGCAACAGCCTCACTCTTACTTTCTCAAGCTCCGTTCTCTGCCTTCTTGTTTCCTCCTCTCTTTTTTCCTCTCTTCTCCCTTTTTCCCCTCGTTTTCATCTATCTTTCTCTTCTCTCTTCTTTCTTATCCTCTCTCCTACTCTTAATTCCCCACCCTTACTTTCTCTACTTTATCCTTTCTTCCTTTCCCTCCTCGTCTCTCCTCTTTCCGTTGTTGCCTTTGCTTGTTTATTTTCTCTGGTGGGTTCTGGGGGTGGCGTTTCAACGTTCCGAACTTAATATATATATTTTCCCTTAAAATAAATTTCTATTAAACAATAATTCACATAAACATTGAACATTGAACAAAGAACAAAGACTGAGGAGTTTAATACCTCCTCCAATTTTAGTCTAATTCATCCCAAGCTGATAGGTGTTATACACATCTTACAGTCGTCTTATAAATCCCTAATTCTCAATATTTCAGCCATGGAGTGCTTTAAAGGTCATAATTAATACCTTGAATCGCACCTGGAAAACAACCGGCAACCAGTGAAGGCCGCCTAAAAGGGGTGTAATATGGGAGCACCTTGGTATCATCATGATAACCTGCGCGGCCGCATTCTGGACCAGCTGAAGCCTCTGGGTGCTCTTCAAGGGCAACCCCATGTAGAGAACATTACAGTAGTCCAGGCAAGAAAGGAGAAGGACATGAGTGACTGTGCACAGGGCATCCCAATCAGGGAAGGAGCGCAACTGACATACCAGGCGAACCTAGTAAAAGGCCAAAACCTAACAATAATTCATTCACTGTGTCTTTCTATAATTCTCTTAACCATCCTTTCTTCCACAGTACATATAGCCCCTTATCCTTTGGGGGGGGGGGTAATAATTAGTAATTTTCTCATTTTGAAGAACTTATCAATTCCACCAACAATGACTTTCTTGGCATGGCACAGTCTGCCTACAGAAGTACATGCACATTCATACTCACAACCAATACACTTCTTTTATCATCACAATGATTCTTTAGATGTTTAACAGATAATGTATTAATTTATTTTTTATTTATTTTTCGTATTTGTATCCCGCGCCCATCTCCCACCAGGGGACCCGGGGCGGCGCACAGGAAAATTAAAAACATAGATATACAAATATACAAAATACAAAAACCTATTAAAACTATATTAAACCCCATCCTGCGCTAAAACCTCATTAAAACCACCAAAAGTAAAACAGTGATCACTAAAAGCCAGTTCAGAGTCGGGTAGTTCATGCCAGGCCGGCTAGATGAAAAAAGTGCGTTTTTAGGCGCTGGCGGAACAGGCGGAGGTCAGAGATGACTCGGAGTTCAGGGGGTAGGTCGTTTCAGAGGGCTGGGCCCGCCACAGAGAAGGCCCTTCCCCTGGGGGGTCGCCAACCAGCATTGCCGGACCGACGGCACCAAAGGGACATCCCCAAATCTTCCTGCTAAGTGTTGAACCGTGCATTCACTATTCCCTTTATTTACTTCCATTGTGTACTGTTCTTGTTGCATTAAACAACCAACCTTCAGGTCCTAGACCTAGGCAGAATAGTTTGTTTATTGTCCCATGTTCATATCTCATGCTAAGCCACTACTACCATCCATTTATGGCCTAAATATGTTTATTGTAAACTTTTAAATGTCAGAGCTTGAAAAACTAAGCACACACACACACATACCAACTTATTGTGTGTAGATACAGTAGACAGATAGAAATAGACATTAATATAGTTTTAGAATGTACAGCAGTTTCTGATGTGCTGTATAACTTGGCCTTTTAAAAATTATTATTTGCAAACAGCACAGACCTCATGGTGGTTCAATCACAAGGCAGAATGAGGACATGCAGCACAGAGAAAAGCTAATCCTTCCTCTCATGTTATTGTTCCTACTACCATAAAAGCCCATCATGTTTGTGAAAAACAAAACTAGCACAAAGGAGATACTACTGAAGGAATGGCTTTGCTTTGGGACTGCTTCTGCTTCCTACACTGTTTTTCTTCCGAACTAATGGCTGTTCATAACAAGCTCAGATAACATGTTGAACTATGAGTAAACTAAGCTTATCTAAAACAAGCCAGGGCTACAAATCATACTTAAGGAGCCATGCCTCATCCATGGTCTGACTGAGATGTGGTCTTGGTAGGGAAAAAAGGATAAGCCAAGGCTCACTGCATTCTGTTTTCACAGAAAGAGAATATATTGCTCTAATAGTTATTCAGTATAGACATGAACTATTAAATCCCAACTAAAATATGATGATCTCTTAAGTAGAAATTTTTCCTTTTAAATAAACCAGTTCCTATCCTTTTTAATATAAGAATGCAATGCAAGATATGTCTTTATTGTTGCAAAACTTTATCAGGATTGTCAAAATCTAAAAAACCACTAGATGGCAACAAATATTCCATTTTAAATTTTACATAAACAGCAATAAAACAACAAAACCAGGGGTGGTTGGTGAAATTTACCTCTTCTTCTGGAGGCCCCGTACCAGAACACTGCCTCCCCCTGGCCTGCCCCCTCCCTCCCGATCGCTCCCCCCGCCCACCGGTCACCATCTGTTTGCTCGCTTGCCCCGCTTGTCCACACCATGCTTGCCCCGTCCACCCACTTCCTTTGCCCACTCAGCTGAGGCTCCAAGGCTGCAGGCGGCCACCTGTCCGAACCAGAACAAAACTATCACACACTGGGAAAAGCAATGGGTTGGTCAAAGAAGGCAGGACAAGGAGGAATCCAGGAGAAAACTATCACACACTGCAGAAAGAACTTTGGGAGATCGGAGAAGGCAGGACAGAGAGAAATCCAGGAGAAAACTACCAACCAAAGATCTCCCAAAGTTCTTTCCACAGTGTGTGTAGTTTTCTCCTGGATTCCTCTCTGTCCTGCCTGCTCTGCTCAACCTAATTGCTTTCCCCAGTGTGTGACAATTTTGTCCTGGATTTCTCCTTGTCCTTTTTCTGATCAACCAATTGCTTTCCCCAGCATGCAATTTCAGCCCTAAATCCTTTAGCAGTCTATTTTTGAGAGTTTTTCCCCTCTCTTCCCACCCTTCCTTTCATCAGTCACAAATTTTTTTGCCTTGGGCATAGCTTGGTTGGGGGGGGATGTCATGTGACTGAGTGTGCATGAGTGATGTTACGTTGGACATGCCCATCCAGTCACATGACCACTGAGCCACTCCCACGAAACAGGCCACACCTACAGAATAGGTATGTTAGCAGTGTTCCAATATCTCAGGGTTGCCACAAAGAAGAGGGAGTCAAACTATTTTCCAAGGCACCTGAGGGTAGAACAAGAAGCAATGGGTGGAAACTAATCAAGGAGAGAAGCAACTTAGAACTGAGGAGAAATTTCCTGACAGTTAGAATGATTAATCAGTGGAACAGCTTGCCTCCAGAAGTTGTGAATGTCCCAACACTGCAAGTCTTTAAGAAGTTGTTGGATAGCCATTTGTCTGAAACAGTATAGGGCTTCCTGTGTAGGCAGGGGGTTGGACTAGATGACCTCCAAGGACCCTTCCAACTCTGCTATTGTATTGTATTGTAAATTTTGAAACCAACCAATGAACAAAACCTACTTTTGGATTATTTAGAAACAATCACTAGAATACTAACATTTTGCTCCTATAGTTGGATACAGTTTTGGGATTACAGTTGTATTTTACTGTTGGAAAGTTTAGAGTACAGTTATTCTTAAATTTCTTCTATAGCAGAGGAAGAAAAATACTTTAAACACATGGAAATAGGAGAAGGAAGGTTTTCACTATCTTTTCAAGTGCCTGCGGTCAACTCTACTCCATATTGAATTTCCATTCACGAGTTTCCTAAAAATGGCTTCCTTGACATATGGGTGTGATGCCAGAAGAATCTACAACGTGTTAGAGACATTATAGGGAAGCAAAACAAATCTAACTACCCCATTCTAATCTTTGATCTTTTTACACAGACAGGAAATGAGGAGCTGATAAAAGTCATTTTGAGACTCAGTGTACTGCTATGGTTAGAGTTTCAATATCAACAACTTTACTATGGAATCAAAAAAATAGTGCTACAATAAAAGCTGGAAAATGTCACCTGCTTTACTCTCTATATAAGGCAGGTAACTGCTATATGTGTTCTCATAGCAATATGAGATAGCAATATGCCAGATGTTACCTGCTAACAGCAAAATGATTTTTTTTTTTACAACTAAGTAAGTCACTTTCTGGACCTTGTCAGCAAGTTTAATAATCAGTGTAAAATTCATCAAGTTTGGATTAAATTGTTTTGCCAAGCTACTGTTTGATTACCTCTTTGGCCTTATCTAACCCTATAAATAGCAAATATTCTGGACATATGATCTCTATTTGCTGATAATTCTGTTCCACTTTTGTGACCTATGTTTGCCAGATATTGAAAGAAAAACAACCCAGATGGAACCTCAGCAATGTTAATAAAAAACCTTGCCAAATTTGGTCTTGGATTCTAATCAGTTTGGCTTCCAGACATAAGGCTACATTTGGAACACTTCTAGGTATTATAAAAAGTGAGCCTGCTTGGATTTTTTTTAAGAGGTCAAAAATTGGAATATAAGCCTAACTGCACTCCATTTAATAATAGTACTGCAACAAATAATTTACTTGGATCTGGAATGAATTTTCTTCCCTAAATACAATGGAACCTTAAATTTGTGCAGCACTCTTTTTTTCCAAATAACCCAAAGATTCCTAATCTTTTTAGTCTTTTATAAAGAGTTACTGATCTGGATGTTTCCCTAGATATTTGGACCAAGAGGTTCTTCAAACAATGCAGGCTGGAGTTGTTTTTATTATAAACTGGGCTTGCTTTTTGTGACCTCGGTCATTTGTTCCTTGGATTGTTACTCTAATTATTTTGGTTTCAATTCTTATTCATTGTTCAGAGCCATTGCTTGTAGATTGCTGCCATAGGAATTGTATAAACAAATGAATAAATGTATGAACAATCTATGAATTGTCTACCCAGATTACAAAAAGAACATTTCCTGATTCCAGTTTTTGCTTCAAATATGGTCCTAAATTTAGAGCTATGTGTAATCCTTTTACAATTATATTTAATTTGATTCTGGGGTGCTAAATACAAATTGATGCACAGCAGAATGAAATGTTCAAAGTCAACAGGCATTGTGCCAATCTATTCTGTACGAAAGGAAAATTGGGAAAACTTGGCCCATTTGTTGGGCTGATTCTATTTCTGGGTTTGGTATTAGAAAAACATGCATGGTAATTACCACATCCATCAATATTCCAAAATATCACTGATAGTTATGTCACCTCTAATTGTCTTTTATTGGAAATTTATCCCAATCTCTCTAATTAATAAGGAACTTGAATTCCTGCACAGGGTTAAAATATTATCTAAATCCACCTCCCGTTCTTTTGGCAAGAAAAAAATTATATTTTGTTTATTCACAGAGGAGTCATTATTAGTTACTTGGACATTTTCTATGAATGCTTCTATGTACAAGGTGAAATCGGGACAGGCATTCTTATAAGTTAGATTTTCAAGAATAGGACTCTTGCTTTTCTTGTACCACAGTTTTGGATTGAACAGAATTCGGAGCTTCAAGGCTGCAAGATATTTTACTTTATGCACAGGAACATGACTCATCCTGATACTCAGTTGAGCTACTGACCCTTTATTCTAGTGATACCGCTATGTAGTTCTTTAGTTGTAATTAACAAATGTCACAGTATGCTTGATTGCTCATCAAATGTTGATCAAAGAACTAAAACATATCTCGGTGAATGGAACCTGTGATTCTTCTGGGGGCTGGTTCCTGTGAAGCATTAGTTTGACAGGTATCACTTGGAAGAAATGTTTTAGTTCAATCCTCTGTCAGTTTAATTTGCGATTGTAGCAGGGCAACATTTTTGCGATTGTAGTAAAGGACATTTTGTGATCTACTTAATGCTTTCCTGAAAACACATTTCTAACTACATCTTCTATCAATTTGTTCTCGTTATCTGAAATACTATATTAAAGTCTCAGAACTGGCAAAAGTTTCATCCACAAACATGATGGAAATGTATGGAGAAGGTATGGCGTCAATAAGGCAGAGCATCATAGTGGTTGGTTTGGGTCTCTCTGTGGCAAATTTCCCACATTCAGTAGCAATGATACTGATTTGGCAATGTATCTTACTCCATAAAATATTTCCTTAAAAGTCTGGGAGAAATTGAAATTCCTTAAAAGTCTGGGAGAAATTGAAATTTCTCTGAATTCTTTACATTAGGTTTTTTTTCCCCATGTGGTATGGCTGAAGATTGAAATCTTTTTTTTGTGGAGCTATTGTATTATTACTATGAGAAGTAATGGTATTGGCTGCATGCCCAGAAACTACAGTTGAATTAGCTTTTATCTCTATACACATTGAACAAAGAATGTGAGGCAAATGTAAAAACCATGGGTCAAATTTCTACTCATCCAAAAAGTTTACTGGATGATTTTAGAGTGCTACCTGACCTACCTCAGAGAGCAATTGTAAAGCTAAAAAGCAGAAAGAGAAGAACCCCGCAGTCCGCATTTTTAAGCATTTTCCTTTACTGGTCAGTAATAACTTAGTCTGTAGAGGCCTAGGGGTAACAATAAAGGTGATATGATCAATAAGGAACAAAATGGAGGGCAAGATATGGATAAAGAACTGGAGTAGAGGAAAGAATAGGGAGTAGACATGTGTGGATTCATCTGTTAAGAATAAATGTGTCCATTTGTAAATGAATGAATCAATGTGGATGACGTGAATTTTTGTGAGAGAACAAAAGTAACACATAAGTAAAGCAATGACAAAATACAGACCTTAAGGTAATTGTCTATTCTGCTATCTTCAACTTAGACATTGTCAGATATATTCAACAGCAGTTTTCATAATTCCCTTCCAACACTGCCCATAAAAGGTGGGGATTAAGCAGTGGTGGGAATACCAGTGCCTGCTGGGAGCACCAGGTACCACCCGCCCTCTCTCCTTATCTATGTTTGAACTGACCGGGGCATTTGCACACGCACAAGGAGTGTATGGCTCCTGTGCCATGCTCTGCCGAGCAACTGGAGCGTCGTGGGCAATGGGTACGCAAGCGTGTGCTGCATGCATGCACGTGGTGGACACCTGGACCCATTGCAGCGTACCGGTTGCAGTGGGAGCCAGAACCCACCGAATTAAGAGAACATGTAAAATAAAATATTTAGGCAGAAATGTAGTTACAATTTTAGATTAGATTTTAGATTTATTTAACAATTTTCCATTCATTATAATTTAATGATGGATACCATTTTAAAATAATAACCCTCAAGATCATAATCCTTTAGGTAGTCCTATAGTTTTAAAAACCAGAACACAATTCTCTATATAAGTAGTCTTCCACCTACAACCACGATTGGGACAGAAATTTCCATTGCTAAGTGACAGTGTCCTAAAGTGAGACATCACGTGACCACTTTTTTAGTGACAGAAATCCCAGAATTTCCTGCTTGCTCTTTAACCAAGAATTCAGATAGTTAAATCAGCATTCACCCTAATCCAAGTCATTCCAGGCTTGATCCCTTCAACCCGAAGCCTCAGTAAGATAAGTCTTTGGTTCTCCCCATTTTGGTTCTCCCCATTCCCAGCCTTTGGTTCTCCCCATTCCCATCTCCCTGCCTTTTTTGACCTCCTTCTACCATACACACCACTACTCTAGTTGATATTTGCTATCTTCTTGATCATGTTTCTAATAGGGCATGCTCATTCTGCCCTTTGCACCAAGACCCCTTTTCTTTGGGGCCGAGTTGGGGGTGGGCTTCTCGGTGTGCCATGGATCTCTGGCTGTTGCTTGCTTGCTTCTCACTATGTCCTAGATTGGGGCTTTTTGACACATCACAAGAAGTAGAAGCAAAAGTAAGACATGGATCTTAAGTCCCTTCATTTAGCATCACTGTAACTTCCAACTGTTGCTGAATGAATGGACGTAAGTAGGGGAGAAATACACATTATTATGTTCAAATTAATCGCTGGATTTATCTACCTATTCCCAGTTTCTTTTCCAAATAGTGGGGAAAATAAATTTTGATATCAAGATGGGTCTATAGGAAACATGGTGGAAAGATTAACTCCAGTGTCCCCATGGCATCCCCTTATGTTCCCAATATGACTCGCTGTAGAATTAAAAACATTTTCCCATTGGATATGGTGGAAGGCTTTCTTTATTTTCTTTCTTTGAGCAGGAAAATCTATTCTGCACATTTCCGAAGACTCTGATAAGGTATTTAGTTTGAAAATCAGATAACTCAGAAAATGTAGTAGGATTGCTTTGCTTCTTATTATTTAAGATAGAATGGTGAAAAACATTTATAAATAGATCCACTTTAACGTTCTTCCATTATGGTGTTAATTTTTTTTTAAAGTTACCTTTAATGGTGTTTTAACATGCATTCAGATAATGATTAAAAACATCTCAGAAGTTCATTATGAGGCAGCGTCTATGAAACGATGAAATCAAAAAAATAAAGAATATGAAATATATTCCTTAGAAGAACAGAACAAAGGGATCTACAAAAGTAACAAAAACACGATAATCTAAAATCAATTGTTATTCTATTGCTCAAATACATACTGATTTGGGAAAAAATAGAGTTAAAAACTAAATTAACTATACTTTAATTAAAAATATATATTCAAACTAATGAGCTTTCAAATTAGAATTGATTTCTTGCAAGGGATTAGCACACAAATTAATTTGAAAGGGAAAAGCATGGCAAACCTTGCAAAACAAATCAGTCAGCTGAATGCTGAATAGCTGCTCCAAACAATGTATGGCTCAGAATAGCTTAATATAAATACAGAATCTCAAAATCTCATAATCATTAACATGTATATGAGATAGATCTACTGATTCACTAAAATGGATACATTTTTTGACATGGGTGTACACAATCATTAAAGCATATAATTCCAGTATTACTGCTAAGCCCCCAAAATAAATGTATAGCGGCTAAGAAAATTCAACACAACTGCTGTCTAAATGTTAAAGTATTGCATTACACATTTCAATGATTTTTCTTTTTTTCTCTTTTTTCTATACACGTAGTAAGACAAATACTTAAGAAATTAAGGAATTTATCACCCATCCATCCATCTGTACATACGCAGATACATACATACATACATACATACATACATACATACATACATACATACATACATACATACATGCATGCACATACATACACATTCATATACAGAGTTATACATAATATTCAAATACTAAGTAGTTTGTATGCAGTCTGAAATAATTTAGTCTAGCATCAAATCTACTGCCTATTTAAGGTTACTGGTCATTCATTTCAGTCTGGAACAAAAGGCAGTGAAACAGGTGGAAGCCTTATCATAAGAATTTTATAAATAGATCCACCATAAACACATGTTAATTGTGATGTGAAAGCCATTAATGTGAGACAGATTAATACTTTAACAATGTAGAACAATTACTGTTGTACTAAAGGTGCTTTTTCAGGAGGCAACTGGACTTTCTTGTCCAGTTACTGTGTATACTTCTAAATTGTTGGTGATAGGTCCTTTTTGTTTTTAAGGCCATGGAATAAATTTAGAAATTAAGCAAGTGAGTGGAAAGGTTTAAGAAGCAAAATGCATACTTTCTATGCATTAATTATGTCTCATACTCAGCTTCATATCATATAAGATCTAACAAGAGGTGAGTTGCTACCGGTTTGCTAGTTCAGGCGAACCGGTAGTAGTATTGTGGCCTGCATTGCAGAACCAGCATCGACCCAGGCTTTCGGTTTTAATGGTTCTTGTGCATGCACAGAAAAATTTATATTGAACTGCGCATGCACGAGCAATGTGCAGCTGGCACATGCACAAATGAACCTAGCAGCACGTGTGCAAAGCGCATGTGAAGCAAACTGACAGCAATGCCGGCAGCAACCCTCCCCTGGATCTAACATATAGTTTGTCCTTAACTTTTCTTTTTCATTGACTTTGGAAAACTTTCCGCTATGTATTAGCATAAAAATATACTAATCAATTGTGGACAGCTTCTTTTTAAAAATTACACAGCTCCACTGAGTTAGCAAAAAAAGTCACAGAAAAAAAATATCATCCTTACTGTTAATTCCACTATTGAATTCTTTTTTTATTTGAAGAATGCCAAATGAGGAGATAACAGGCATTACTTGTATGTATGAATGATTGTGGTTTTCTCTGCACTTCATGAACATTTATCTTGATGTATCAAGACAGCGCTAAAGAAATCAGGCATGGACTAGTTCTGATAGAATTTTTGAGTATCCTATTTAATTCCACTGACAGAAACTTCAATAAACTATAAGCCGCATGTACTCTGCAGTATAATTCATTCTTTTGACAGTACTTGTACATCTGTTAAGGGTTGATGAACCAAAGAACTAGGAAGTTAGGGCATATAGATCTGCACTTCTAAGAAAACGCTTCACTTCTTGTAGAGTTAAAACAGTTTAATACTGAAATTGCTTGGCTGGATTCATTATATATAAGGGTATGTGGGAATGACCTTGGGAGACTAGGCCAGATATGGTCCCCAGTTAAGAGACAGCATACACTGCAGCTGGATAGACAGCAGTTAAGAGACCCTCCCTAGTTTCTTCTGAGTAAAGGAGATAGGGGAGAATTGTACTTTCAGACTTGCAAAATTCTGTTCGCATACCTTACAATAAAGTAGAATTAACTGAAGAAGTTTTGTTTCCTGTCTAATCTATCTGGTAAGGCTGACATTGTGTACATTGATGATGCAATTATGTCAATAATTTAATTAAGATATTTAACTATGAAAATATAGTTAACAGGAAAAATACAGATGGAAAATATAATTAAATTAGAACAAAATTAAGATATGTTGAGTTTAAAATAAGTATCTTTTCTCTTGATAGAAAAACATCAGGAGAAAACTCTGAGCATTTTATGATGTCTGTGTATAATATAAAGCTAGTTGAAATCCTTGTTTTCTGTAAGATAAAGGTAAAGGTAAATTGCCTTTTAAGAAAGGAGGTGGGACTTGATTGTCCATTGATCACTTAAAGTACTATTGTTATGATCAAAGCACTACTGAAAGGAATCCCATATACCAATGTTTCTGAACCTAAGCAACTTTAAGATGTTCAACTCTAACAATTTCCCTGTTGGCATCTTTCACCCAATTTAAAAAAATACGTCTACACATCTTAACCAAACATTGCATACATTCTCTTCACAGTATACAACAAATTATTAGCAAACAGTGGTAGGTTTCAATTTATTTTGCTACTGGTTTGCTTGAGCAGGAGTGCATGTGCACAAGGGTCTGGGCGGGTGGACGGAGCGTCCTGCCGCTGACACTACCTGTTCGCCCAATCCGGGGCCAACCGGCAGAAACCCACCTCTGATTAGCAATCAAAATTTGATAAATAGGAAGAGGAAGAGTAGGAGTAGGAGAAAGGTAAGGGAAGAAGGAAGGGAAAGGAGAAGAGGAAGGAAGAAAGTAGAGAAGAGAGGGAGGGAGAAAAGGAAAGGAAAACAAGGTGGTGTTACAACAGGAGGAAGGGATGGTAAACAAAGCAACCCAAACTGTATATGTATATTATAACCTACTAGCTATACCTGGCCACACGTTGCTGTGGCCCAGTCTGGTTAAATGGCCAACCAATCTGTGTGTAGATCTACACCTGCACACATACACACAACCACCATATAAGCCCAACCTACCTACCTACTGTATTTCTCCCTCTCTATCTATCTATCTCTCTACCTACCTACCTACCTACTGTATTTCTTTCTTTCTTTCTCCCTCTATCTATCTACCTACCGACCTACTGTATTTCCCCCTCTTTCTCTATTCCTCTACCTACCTACTTACCTACTGTATTTATCGCTATCTATCTATACACCTACCTACCTACCAGTGGTGGGTTTCAAATTTTTTAGAACTTACTCTGTAGGTGTGGCCTATTTTGTGGGCGTGGCTTGGCAGTCATGTGACAGGGTGGAAGTGGCCACCTTTTAAAATGTGGTGAAACTCATTTAACAACGCTCTTGCTTAGCAACCAAAATTTTGGATTCAATTGTGATGATAAATTCTTTCTTTCTTTCTTTTTCTTTCTTTCTTTCTTTCTTTCTTTCTTTCTTTCTTTCTTTCTTTCTTTCTTTCTTTCTTTCTTTCCTTCCTTTCCTTTCCTTTCCTTTCCTTTCTGTTGGGTCACTGGCAGCAGCGGGCCAGATTTACTTCCGGGTACGCCGGTGGAACCCCCTCTCACCGGTTCTCTAAATTTCACCAACCGGCTCTCGCGAGTAGGTGCGAGCCTGCAGAAACCCACCACTGCTACCTACCTACCTACCTATGGTATTTCTCCCTCTCTGTCTATCCCTCTACTTACCTACCTATTGTATTTCTTGCTTTCTCCCTCTACCTACCTACCTACCTACCTACCTACCTACCTACCTACCGTGTTTCTCCCTCTCTTTCTATCCCCCTATCTACCTACCTGCCTACCTACTATATTTCTCCCTCTCTGTCTATCTCTCTACCTACCTACCTACTGTATTTCTTCCTCTCTATCTATCCCTCTACCTACCTACCTATCTACTGTATTTCTCCCTCTCTATCTATCCCCCTATCTACCCACCTGCCTACCTACTGTATTTCTCCCTCTGTGTCTATCCCTCTACCTACCTATCTACTGTATTTCTCCCTATCTATCTATCCATCCCCCTACCTACGTACCTACGTACCTACCTACCTACTGCATTTCTCCCTATCTATCCACCTACCCACCTACTATATTTTTTCCCTTTCTCCCTCTACCTACCTACCTACCTACCGTCTTTCTTTCTTTCTTCTTCCTTCCTTCCTTCCTTCCTTCCTTCCATCCATCCATCCATCCACCCACCCACCCACCCACCCACCTACCTACCTACCTAGCTACCTACCTTATTTCTCCCTCTCTATCTATCCCTTGGGAGTCATCTAGTCCAACTCCCTGCCTAGGCAGGAAGCCCTACACCCATGATGGCGAACCTATGACACGGGTGCCACAGGTGGCACACGGAACCATTTCTTAGGCCACGCGAGGCATTGCCCTGTCAGCTTCAGTGTGTATATGTGCTCTGTCCAGCTGATTTAGGCCTTCTTTTGAGGCTGTTTTATGGCCTCTGGAGGTGGGGGAAGGCTGTTTTCACCCTCCCCAGGCTCCTATAAAGCCTCTGGAGCCTGGGGATGACGTAAAAAGCATGCCAAATGCAGGGGGTCATGCACATAGCATTATGGATGTGGCACACCTGTGCACATCACCCCTGCACCCCTTGCTTCTTGTTCTGCCCTCAGGTGCTTTGGATAATAGCTTAACTCCCTCTTCTTTGTGGCAACCTCTGAGATATTGGAAGGCTGCTATCCTGTCTCCCCGTCCCTCTTTTATTAAACTGTATTTCTCCCTGTCTCTCTATTCCCCTATCTACCTTCCTACTGTAATACAATAATACAATAGCAGAGTTGGAAGGAACCTTGGAGGTCATCTAGTCCAACCCCGCTGCTCAAGCAGGAGACCCTATACCGTGTCAGACAAATGGTTTTCCAGTCTCTTCTTAAAAACACATCCAGTGTTGGGGCATCCATAACTTCTGGTGGCAAGATGTTCCACTGGTTAATAGTTCTCACTGCCAGGAAATTTCCCTTCAGTTCTAAGTTGCTTCTCTCCTGGATTAGTTTCCACCCATTGCTTCTTGTTCTGCCATCAGGTGTTTTGGAGAGTTGGAAGGGACCTTGGAGGTCATCTAGTCCAACCCCGCTGCTGAAGCAGGAGACCCTATACCGTGTCAGACAAATGGTTTTCCAGTCTCTTCTTAAAAACACATCCAGTGTTGGGGCATCCATAACTTCTGGTGGCAAGCTGTTCCACTGGTTAATAGTTCTCACTGCCAGGAAATTTCCCCTCAGTTCTAAGTTGCTTCTCTCCTTGATTAGTTTCCACCCATTGCTTCTTGTTCTGCCCTCAGGTGCCTTGGAAAATAGTTTGACTCCCTCTTCTTTGGGGCAACCCCTGAGATATTGGAAGGCTGCTATCATGTCTCCCCTATTCCCTCTTTTATTAAACTGCATTTGCTGTCAGATGGGTGGTTCTTTGTTACAGTTTGGTTCAGTTCATATTAAACAGTTTAAAGCAGCTCCCTACCTCTGTGTTTTTACCTCAGAGAACAGTCTTGAGCAGTATTTCTCCCCCCCCTTTCTCTCTATGGGCCACCTGGGAATTTGCTATCCCAGTGCCTTTTTGGCCCTAAGAGGCCGCCATATGACAGTTGAAAAGCAGTTTGATGGGCGTGGCTACAGGGAAGTAAAAATATTTTTCAGTGGGTACCTTTTACATGCATGTACCTTGCACACGATACACGTGTGCTAGGCACAAAATGAATAGCTATTCTATTATCGGAAGTCCTTGGCTACATTGTGTTAAAATTTGAGGCAAATCGGTCCAGTAGTTTTTGAGATTAGTGGATTCGTACAAACTATTTTACATTTTTATTTATATAGATAATATGGAATAACAAACGTATAAGAATGATAAACGTAAAGAAGAAAAATAATTATGTGAATGTATACTTAAAAAGGTATGTAAGAGAATTAAAAAAATAAAAATGTTCCGGGGGAAAAATTAATAAATAGGACCCTTTTAGAATCAATTTGCATTAAAAAAAAGAAGGGCTATGGAAAGAGGACGTAATGGGCTTTATGCCCTGAGCTTCAGCTGAGAAAAAGCCAGTTCTTGGTGTTGATCTGGGGTCATTCACATCATCGTTTTCATGAATCTAGGATGTTAACTGAGATAATGGGAGCATTAGCTTCCCCCCCTTCTTTTTTCTACCATGAGAAAAAAGATATATCTTTAATGACATATATACATACATCTACATGTTCAAAATGGGAGAAAATTTGAAAACAGAGTATATCAAAATTAATTCTCTTATTTTGAGAAGATTATTAAGTAGTAAAAATATTATGCAATAAACAAATTAAATCTGTAAATTTCATAGGAAAAGAGGTAATGAAAACTTCCCTTTGCTGTTTGTTATATGTTTCACATATACATTGCCTCCATCACTTATTTCCATGACAACTTACCTGACAACATCCTAGCCTCAGGATATAAGCACTTCCATAGCAAGGATACTGCTACAGAGAAAGGTATCTTTCAAATCACTATAATCTGATTTTTTGGGGAAGGAACCTGTGCAGTGTTGTCTCCTAACTAGCACAGATTAAGTGGCAGAATCCACTTGAAGCCCCATAGGTGTAAAATTATTTTTCCCTATTCTAACCAGCTTCCATATTATCATTTCTGCTTTTCTTACATCTATTTTGCATGCATTCTATTGGGAGATTAATCGAGAATCTAATATTTTTTTCATACTGCAATTATAGTTTCTCTTTCACATCATTCTATTTTCACTCCTTTCCTTTCTTTTTGTGCCTATTTCATGGTTTTCCCCTGAAGGTCGACTGTTGACGCTGTTACCAAAATGCTCTCATGTTCAGAAAGCTCATGACTGTGTATTCTTTTCTAATTTTCTCAGTTTTCTATCATAAGTAAGGCTATCAGTGACAACTTATATAATTCCTTTGGCTATGAGAACATATGAACTGACTTATGTTTAACCCATGTATTGAAGATATTTTTATTTTGCCGATATAAGAACCCCTACTATGGAACTTTAAAACTTTTAGATAACTATAGAGAAATTTTAGAGAGCATTTCATCTTCAAGGAATGTAGACCTATACAGTCTCTAAATTTATCTGACCAAAGGTTATAGCACCTTTTCTTCTAGCCTTGGTTTAAAAAAAAAACCAATATAATGGAAAAGCTAAAAAGGTTTTCATGTTTAAGTAGACATCTCAGTGTGCTGATAATAAAGTTTAAATACGAATCAGAATGTGTCTTGCAGAATGAAATCCCTTACAGTTACAGTTGAGATTTGAGCTTGCTGGCTGCCTATGTTAGGATGCAGTGGTAGGATTCAAAAAAATTTACTACTGGTTCTGTGGGCATGGCTTTGTGAGCGTGGCGTGGCTTTGTGGACGTGGCAGGGGAAGGATACTGCAAAATCCCAATTCCCTCCTTCTCCGCTCCACTAACCTGCTTTCCAGCTCTGTTCTCCTGTTCAGGGCAACAAAAGAAGATCAGCTGGAAAGCTGGAAGGCAGTAGGTGCAGTCTATTTGCTGGTTCTCTGAACTACTCAAAATTCCTGCTACCAGTTCTCCAGAACCTGTCAAACTGGCTGAATACCACCTTGTTAAGATAGCTCTGATGGAATGCCACATTCTTTCTTGGGTAAAACTCAATGTTTAAATTCTGTACATCTATTTTATTCTTCAGTGCAGAGAAGTACTCCCAAGTACTCCCAGGTACACCCTTATCTGTGGCAAGGATCCATCCTACTTCAAACAGATAAAGAAAACATCTTTAACAAGCTAAGAGGAAAGATTTCTTGGACGAATTATAAAATCTACTTGAAACAAACACATTTTAAATAACTGAGGCACCCTAACAGCTGTTGTAAGTCAAACAAATTAAAACACTAATTACCTCATTAAACTGCAGGTCTAGGACCTTGGTTCAGTCAAATGCTGCTCTTTGCCTCCTTCTCTTTTGATTGCCAGCTTCCTTCAGAATGGAAAGTAAGTGATAATAATAATAAAACAATAAACACATAAGAACCTTAAGAAAAAAAACTATTTAAGTTGCAAAAAATTCGACATATAAAATCAGATATATAAACAGAGCCAGTTACATGCAGTGTACAAAAACATTAATATAAACACTGTGTAAAGGCCAAGATTTTTATATTCGTACACATTTTTTTAAAGTAGAACTTGGAAATAGTTTACAATATTTTATTTTGAAAAGATGGCTGATAGTTCTTCTACTACAGTGATGACGAATCTTTTTAGGCTCGCGTGTCATAAGGGGGGAGCGCAGGGGGGGTTGTGTGCAGGTGTGCCACACCCATAATGCAATGCGTGACCCCCCCTAGTGCGTATGTGCACACTACAGATCCCCCCCGCATTTTTTACCTGCTCTTTTCGCCCTCCCCAGGCTCCAGAGGCTTTATAGGAGCCTGGGGAGGGCGAAAAGAGCCTCCCTCTCCCCCCCCCCCCAGGCCCTCCGGAGGCTTTATGAACTTCCCTGAAGCCTCGGGAGCACTCAAAATGATGCTGCAAGCAATCGGTCACTTCCGGTTTTGGCGGTGCATCATTTTGAGTGCTCCAGAAGCTTCAGGGAAACCCCCTGAAGGTCGCTGAAGCCTCCGGAGAGCCTCCGGAGGGACTGGGAAGCCTCCGAAGCACTCAAAATGATGTGCCGCCGAAACTGGAAGTGACGTCCGATTTGCTTGCAGCATCATTTTGAGTGGTCCAGAGGCTTAAGGGAAGCCTCCTGAAGGTTATTGAAGCCTCCGGAGCACTCAAAATGACGCTGCAAGCAAACTGGAGGTCACTTCTGGTTTTGGCGGTGCATCATTTTGAGTGCTCCAGAGGCTTCCCAGGCCCTCCGGAGGCTTCAGCAACTTTCAGGAGGCTTCCCTGAAGCCTCCGGAGCACTCAAAAAGATGTGCCACCGAAACCGGAAGTGACCTCCGATTGCTTGCAGCGTCATTTTGAGCGCTCCGGAGACTTCAGGGAAGCCTCCTGAAGGTTGCTGAAGCCTCTGGAGGACCTCCGGAGGGCCTGGGAAGCCTCCGGAGCACTCAAAATGATGCACCGCCAAAACAGAAAGTGACCTCCGATTGCTTGCAGTGTCATTTTGAGCACTCCGGAGACTTCAGGGAAGTTCATGAAGCCTCTGGAGGGCCTTTGGGGGGCGAGGGGTTTTTTTCTTTTCACCCTCCCCAGGCTCCAAAGGCTTCATAGGGTGAAAAAAGCATGAAAAATTCAGTTGGCCAGCGCGCACATGCGATCTGGCCAGCTGACAGGGCATCACCTCGCGTGCCCTGACAAATGGCTCCGCGTGCCACCTGTGGCAAGCCTGCCATTGGTTCGCCATCACTGTTCTACTATCACTTTGGTCCCCAAAAGAATGAACATTTCCATTTTCCTACCTTTTTTAAATTCTAATGTATCTTTTCACTTTATTTTGTGTTGCCATTTTAAAGTTAATTTTTATAACTGTCAGTATTTATAACTATCACATATTGTATCACAGTGTGGTATGCTGGTTTAACAGTTGCAGAGAGGAAGGCACTACAGAGAGTGATCAATTCGGCACACGAAACCATTGGTTGCCCTCTGACATCACTGGATGACCTCGCCAGATCTCGCTGCTTTAGCAGGGTAAGGAAGATTCTCATAGATGATTCACACCCTGGTTGGTATCTCTTTGCACTTCTACCATCAGGCAGAAGATATCAAAGTATAGCCAGCCGAACAAACAGGTTTAAAGATAGCTTCTATCCTTGGGCTCTGAGACTTAAATTCAACCACAATCACTCCATGCACGTGCTAGTTTTTCCTTTTTTCTTTTCTCTCTTTTTTTTGTTTCTGTTATAATTTTGCACCAGTGAAGTTAAAACCAATTTCATTGTAATTTTAGTACAATGACAATAAAGATGATGATAATGATTGTTGTTGTAATCTAACTTCTACTTCTATTTCCTTTAATTATTTATTATTGTTGCAATTATTTGAATCTATTTTAATAGTCTGTATTGGGATTTGTTTCATGCTTCTGTTTTAGATTAAAATGTTTATACATTAAAAATAGCAATAGCACTTAGACTTATATACCGTTTCACAGTGCTTTACAGACCTCTCTAAATGGTTTACAGAGTCAGCATTTTGCCCCCAACAATCTGGATCTTCATTTTACCAACCTCAGAAGGGTGGAAGGCTGAGTCAATCTTGAGCTGGTGAAACGCGAACTACCAAACTGCTGGCAATTGGCAGAATTAGCCTGCAATACTGCATTCTAATCATTGCACCACAACTCATACGAAAGAAAGCAACATAAAAAGATATCTTATAATTTATTTAATAAATACGCTTATTGATGGTTTTTCAGTGATTAAAATCAAAATCCTTACTTAATTGTATCTTATTTAGTATGTCTCATAAAATGATGCCTAGACCTTCAAATGGTCCAGTAACAAAATAAAGATTTGTTCAAAAATTGTAACAAGTCTTAGATGTTAGTATTCCTTCTTTCTATTCTTGTGCAAAACTAATACATTCTCATATGTTTATTCTATTAAAAAAAGAATTTATAGGAAAGCAATTTCTTTGCACAAATATTTGAATGAAAATTAGAGAACTATTATGATTGAAAAAATAACATTTGTTGTTCACCATAATTTCCTTCTTTTTATTATTTCCCCCCTCCTCTCAAAAAATAAAACAAAGAACCCCATAGCAAGATAAGATAAAATATGATTTATTTCCATGGTTGTAATACAAGGAAACAGAAGAGATAGTCCAGGGCATTCAAATGCAGGATTCAGGCCCAGCCAAATTTATTATTATGTTTGCACAGAGTAGTAGATAAAGAATACCTGCTTGTTTTATCTGCAACATTTTTCTCAAAATTAATGCTTTGCTTACACATGGAATATGATAAAACATGCCAATGATTATTTCTCAACACAAAAAACAACTGAAGTGAAGATATGAGAAAATGTTAAAAGCTTCTGAAGAAAAAAGTAACAATCCAGCTAATTTTCAGTTAATTTTGCATGTTGCAAATGCCATAATTGAATTAAAGCATAGGTCTCCATGGGGATAATATGAATCCAGAGATCAGTATGATTTCCGAAGTATGAGTTAGATTAATTCAAAAGTAATCCAAGTGCTTGAGAAACAAATGCTACTTTTTTGTAGCTAATGTTGGGGAAATGTTACCCATTGTACGTGTTGAAGGGTCCTTTTCTAACAAAACTAGTGAAGTGAAACTGCTCTCTTTGCTTGGATGATAATTTACAAAAACATCATGTTATAGAAATATTTATATATGAATCACATTTATATGCATGCCTATCTCATAGGAGGGGGTTTAAGACAAGATTTAAATTTGTCCTATAAGCACATAATTTTCTACAATTAAATATCATTCTGTTACTTTTCATAAAAGAGGTGGTAAGAGTTCAGCAAAACATCATTTCTTCTTTTTCTTAGAAGCCAATCTATGCAAGAAACAAACTGCCTGTCTTCTAAAGATTATTTCTGATCTTAGTTTCATAAATAACATTTTTCTTACTAAAAACTTTGCTGATACCTGTTTTTTTTAAATTGTATAAGCCCATTTGGTAGAGTTGAATACCACTAAAACATATATCATCAAATGCCTTTTATTCAGTTCTTCATCACCCTCGCTGTCTTCACTTCTCTTTCGGCATCATGTAATGTCTGTTTTTGGACATATTCAATCTCACAGGGAAAGAGATTATTCTTTCATTATTCTCTTATCACATAAGAAGTCAATTGTGCTTTTATACCTTAAAATGGTGACATGTGTTCTCAGAGCAAGTTGTTGATGCATTGTCTCAATATCAACAACAAACGCAGGTGTGTGTGCACAGGCATAGAACCTTCTTTGTGCCATGAGACAACTAATGCAGTAGTTGGCTCCACAACCTTTTGTCAATCAATATTCCTATGTAAATTTACTGGAAAAGCAGTTCACGTTATATATTATGTAAAGTAAATATAAAGATTTAGAGTATGGTTTTAAGGGGGGAAAGAACAATCTAAAGAATTGAGATCAGAATCATGTTCATTTTTAAAATGTCTCTAAATAGGGTTATCATATTTTAACTTGGAAAATTATTGTCAATTCAACAAACATACAGGGCAAAGGGAATCAGATGTCAAATACTTTTCATAATTACAACTGTTCAGATTTAATGCAGTTAATAAACAAATAAAACAAGTGTTATAAGAGAAAACAAAAGAGGACTTCAGTTTTTAAAAATATTCAGTTTCAGAACAATCTGTAAAAGAAACAGTCCAATGTAATTGTTTCAATGTAAGAGAGAGAGAGACAGAGAGAGAGAGACTGACTAAAAATCTGTTTTCTAGTCAGGCTTCTGAGGAACTTAAGCCACTCAAGTGTTAAATGTTTTGAGACCAAATATATATTCTTTAAGTGCCAGAAACATCAGTTTACTACTTAACTATGCCATTCCATTTTCTCTAATCTTGAATCACTGAACAGCTCCTTAATATGGAAAAGCACAATGAGACAAGTTCCTCACTGACATTTCACATCAGTCACAGGGATTGCAATAGACATAAATCTTTATAGAGCTGACATTTTATTACTAAGGCACATCACAGTTCCTAGACGCATAATATTTCCTCTGTTTTAGCTACTTTCTAAAATTATTACTCATTTCAGGCATTACACTAAGGCAGAGGTGAACTCTTGAATGTGATCTCAGAGAATTCAAAAAATTATCAGCATATAATGTGTTAATATTACAGAATGGAAAAATTATTAATCAAACAGGTGGACAGTTAACCATTTCAAATCAGTCTGAAACCAAATCAAGTTTTGTTTTTGAAATGATTGCTGAATAATTTGGAGGTTAGACTCTTGGTATACCATTCAAAAGGTAAGCAAAGTCCATGACACAGGACATAATATTGTACATCACGTTCACTTAGACAATCAGTGATTTCTTTGGTTTTCATTTAATATGTGTTATGTGGTCCCAGCCATTGCTGTAAATATATAGCTTATCCGTTAATATTTTATGTGACATGGCAATTATGGTTTATTCAATAAAATATGGTTAATACTGTGTAGCAAACTATGTGTAGTCACATCTTCTTGGAAAAAAATTGCCGTATGTTTTTAATGGTCATGGATTATATGAAGTCAGCAATTTTAAATAAGCTGAAGGTAGTATGTATTTTATACATATGGAACTAAAATCCCTGCAGTGTAGATACTTTCACAAAAGAACTAGGGGACAAAAATAAATGACAAAAGAAGACCAGGTAGAGCAGGGAAGTTAAAATTGGTGGATTTTTAGGCCTTAAATAAAGTTTATTTGAATTGAACTGGATTCCTGTTGCACTGATTTGTCCTTTTAGTCTTCTTTTCAACAAAATGGAAGCGATTTACTAGTGAGCTGTTCTGTCTCGTTTTTTTCATGCTGGGCTATGGCCCTGATATTCCCTAGGGCAGAGGCGTAGCGTGGGGGGTGCAGGGGGGGGCGGCCGCACCGGGCGCAACATCTGGGGGGGGCGCTCGCACTCGCAGCTCTCTGCCCCTGCCTGGCTTGAAGTGACTTCATGCTATGTCAGCTTGAAATGCCAGAGACGTCCGGGAAGAGGCTTGCTATCCAGGTCTGACCGGGCAGCTAACACTGCGGGGTTCGGATGCGTCGGGCAAAGGTAACTCACTCCCCCCCCCAGTCCGGGCTCACACACACACACAAACACACAAACACACCCTCCTCCCCTTCTCCTCCACCCCACCGCCTCTCGGGGCCATGCTGCCACTCTTAAGCGAAAGAGGTCGCGGGGTGGGCAGCCTTGCCTCCCTGCCTATTCTCCCCCCCTCGTCTTCACTCTCCCCATAAAATATCCCAAGCCGGCTCCCGCACACGGGAAAGGCTGGCGGAGTTTGCCGGCGACTTTTTTTTTCTTCTTCTTTTCCTTCCCTGGCGCGCGTTCTGCTGAATGAATGAGCAGCGGTCTGGTCCTCCTTGCGCGCAGCCGGTTCATTTGAATGTAAATGGGAGGAGGGGATGCGGGGATGTGTGTTGAGGGGGGGGAGATAATGAGGGGGGGGAGAGAGAGAGAGAGAGAGAAACGAGCGAGGGAGAGGAAGTATATTTATGTATATTTATTGTTTTAATTTCCCTGTGCACCGCTCCGAGTCCCCTTGGGGAGAGGGAGCGGTCTAGAAATTAAATATATTATTAAAATATATATATTAAGGAAGGAAGGAAGAAAAGAGGCGCTTATTAAAATGGATGAGTCTGCAAGTTAGGGGGCGCAAATTACTTGCCTTGCCCCAGGTGCTGACAACCCACGCTACGCCACTGCCCTAGGGTTTCATATCTAAGTATTAATCAGGTATGATCCTGCTTATTTTTTGACATCAGCCAAAATGAACTAAATATTACTGTGCTTCAAACACATTATTTGTCTAATAGAAGGCAGTCTCCTACCATTCTGCCATTATATTGTGGCTTCCGGCGTCACGATGTAGCCAGTTGGTGCCATCTCTGACTATTGGGGGTGAGTCATTGGCCCCTACAGAGAGGGCTCGCAACTTGGGCGTCCTCCTGGACTCGCGGCTCTCTTTAGAAGATCATTTGACAGCCGTGGCCATTTGACACCTTTCTGGATCGTGGCGCTCTACGCATGGTCACTCAAGCCCTCGCCTCCCATCTGGACTATTGCAACGCTCTCTACATGGGGCTTCCCTTGAAGTGCACCCGGAGGCTCCAGTTAGTTCAGAATGCGGCCACGCGGGAGATTTTGGGAGTTTCTAGATGCTCCCACGTGACACCTCTCCTGCGCGAGCTGCACTAGCTGCCTGTGGCTTTCGGGGTGCGCTTCAAGGTACTAGTAACCACCTTCAAAGTGCTCCATGGCAAGGACCTGGTTATCTTCAAGACCGCCTCCTGCTACCAAATACCTCCCACCGACCAGTTCGCTCCCACAGAGAGGGCCTCTTGAGGGTGCCGTCGGCTAAACAATGTTGGCTGGCGACCCCCAGGGGGAGAGCCTTCTGTGTGGCAGCCCCTGCCCTCTGGAATGACCTACCCCCTGACCTACGGACGATCACTGACCTATGCCTTTTCCGTCGGGCCTTGAAGACCTATTTATTTCGTGCGGCCGGCCTGGCGTAGTTTTTAATTTGTTTTAGCAGGGGTTTTAATAGGGGTTTTAGGACAGGCCATAAATTTAATGTATTTTTAATTGTATTTTATGTTTTATATTACCGATTTTACCTGCCTGTACACCGCCCTGAGTCCCAGTAGGGAGAAGGTGCGGTATATAAATTTAATTAATTCTAATTCTAATTCTAATTATTATAAATCTTATTTATGGTTATAATAAACCTTATATTCTACCAGGAATTAATTCATATGCTATTATGCTTCATATCACATTTTTTTCAATGCTCTCTTTGATTTTCATTAATTCAAAAAATCAGAAAATTCCTAATTATATATGAAGCAATTGCTTCTCAATATAGTCATTTAACAGGACTTACCCAAAACTCTGTCTTGGAAGTTCCTAGATAACAAATATCCTTTGCCCTGTTGGAAAATTAATGCTGATAATTTCCACATTAGTTTTCATGTATTACCTTCTCGGTTACTCCTCAAATCTGGATCAGAACAAATGTACATGCCATTCAGTAACCTAGCATAAAACATAGCTTGATGTTTGCTTATTTAATATACATTAAAAAACTTCAAAAACAAATTACTGGCAAAAACAGGACAAAAGAAGGGCAAAAGAAGAGTGAAAAAAACCATGAAAAACATCAAGATATAAAAAGGCAGAAAATTAATAACAATAAACTACATTATCTATTCCTATATATCTTACACTAGAAGATAAAATTGGGGAAATTGGCATGGAAAGTCCAAAAGGGAAAATACGGTATGTTTTTGCTGATTTAGTTATTACAGTTTTTAATTTTCCATCTTTTTCAAAGACTATTATTTTGCTTTTACCATTTTATATACATAACAGCAGCAGAATAGAAATGGAAAGTAATAAGGAAAGATATCCAGGTGATATTAGCCTCTTCTATTCTGCAGAATTAAAGTAAAATATGTTGGTCAGTGGGCACATTCATCTCATACATTGCCCAATCTTCAGGGTAGACCTTGTTTAGTGACTACAGTTGGTTCCTGCAAAATTATAAACAACATTGTTGCTAAGTGAATGTGTGTGTGTGGGTGGATGGGTGTTTGTGTGGGGGTGGGTGGGTGGGTGAGAGAGAGAGAGAGAGAGAGAGACAGACAGACAGATTGCAAAGTTTGCTGGTTGCTGTTATAACATTTAGATAAGACGCTGTGCCTGACTTGTTTTTCCCCCCATATTTTTCCTATTACAAGAAAGAGTGATTGCTTAAACAAGCTCTTTTACTAAGATACTTTTTCACCACAGCACTGCATTTCCCTAAAAAAAAGTGCTAATCACAAGTTAACAGCTCTGTAACCTTAATTAGTTCTTTAGACCCCCTATGCCAGCTGGTATCTGCTGCCTGAAACTGACCAGACCTTAATCAGTTTCACAATGACAGGCTTTTGATGTGGTAAATACAGTCTTTGGGCAAATATTTTTAGAAAGGTTGCCAAAATTCTTGTAATTGCTATTTCAGTGAGACAATTAATTTTATAACAACCTATTGTTTCCCCTAAGTTATTTTCTCCAATTACATTTTTTACATTTTTCGCTTACTCTCCTAATTTGTAATATGTATGGAAATTCAGTTTTTCTTCTTTGATTAATCCTTTGATTTTAAATTTAACATTCCAATTTTAATATTTCCCATTTCCCCTTTTGTTCTTATCTGACTGTGTTGGTCTGTGTTGTATGCTTGACGTTTTGATTTTCTTTCAACATTCAGAATAGGTGAATTTTCTGTTATTCAGAAAATTCTGTTATTCAGAATGCAGCCGCGCGAGCAATAATGGGTACCACAAGGTACACCCATGTAACACCGCTCTTGCGCGAGCTGCACTGGCTACCTGTAGTCTTTCGGGTGCGCTTCAAGGTGCTAGTCATCATCCTTAAAGCGCTCCATGGCTCGGGACCTAGCTATCTGCGGGATCGGATTCTGCCTCATACTTCCTCACGGCCGATTCGCTCCCACAGAGAGGGACTTCTCCGGGTGCCGTCCACCAGACTTTGTCAGCGGGCGACGCCCAGGGGAAGGGCTCTCTCTGTGGCGGGCCCTGCCCTCTGGAACGACCTCCCCCCCGATATTAGAACTACCACGGACCTCCGTTCCTTCCGTCTGAAATTGAAAACGCACTTTTTCTGCCTGGCCGGCCTAGGGTAGCCTCTTATCACAGTATTATAGGGTTTAGGGTTTTAGTGATTGGTTTTGGGGAATTTTAGCGCAGGGTCTTATTGTTTAATGTGTTTTTTAACTGTTTTGTATATTTATTGTTTTAATTTTCCCTGTGCATCGCTCCGAGTCCCCTTGGGGAGAGGGAGCGGTCTAGAAATTAAATATTATTATTATTATTATTATTATTATTATTATTATTATTATTATTATTATTATTATTATTATTATTATTATTATTATTATTATTCAGCTTTGTCAATCAGTAATTTGAATTACTATTTTTTTTAAGTAAACACATTTCTTTCCCCTCAATTCCTCAATGAAATTCAATAGCTATAATTTCTATGTGAGAAGAATATGCCTAGCATTAGTTATTAAAGATAAGCAGTTTGACAGAAAAAAACATGGTAATTCTAAGCCAAAATTACAATCATGAATGAATATGAAGATATTAAAATCAACAGTGTTAATTGCAAGGTCTTAAGCTTCCATGTTTGATTTAAAATATAGATTATTTTCATCATATATAAGAAATTTGCAAGTTTGGGTAAATCCTTATAAAAATGAACAACAAAATTCTTATTCATAAGTTAATATCTACATAGTAATAGGAGAAGATAAATTAGGTCAAAAAGGAACTTTATCAGGAACTAATCTATTTTGTTTACAGCTTAAAGAATTATAATGTGTGAAGTCTATAAAATGTAGATCTGGGGTCCCCAACCCCTGGGCTGCAGCCCACTACCAGGCTGCAGCCTGTTTGGAACCAAGCCGTGCAAGGGGCGGAGGAGAGCATGCACATGAAGCTTCTGTCATGCAAGTGGCAGCCGTTTTGCATTTGCACTTGGAGCTCACCTTGCATGTGGCTGGTATACATGTCTGGTGCTCTCACAAATGGAGCTGCGTGCGCTTATGCTGCGTCCCTGACACTAACAGGAAACTATCTCCTCACCTTCCCCACCAGGCCACCAAGCCAGAAAGGTAGGGGACCATTGATATAGATGGTCCACATACCCTTTATCTATCAATATTGTTGTACTAAAGATCAACTATATGCATGCTACAATATATTTAAAAAGTTAAACGTTCAGTGGGGTGTATTTAACTTTTTCACATGACTATACCAGGGTACACTCCAGCCATTCTGAGGATGCTGTCAAAATTCAGTCCTGATAATAGAAACAATAACACAGCAACAACAAAAGACTGGGGCTTCTTTGGTCTCTTACAATCAGATGAAGCGGTCTATGTCACTTCTACATATTGGCTTATCTGCATTCATATCACAAATCAGTCTGAAGCAGCAAGCCTGCTTTATGTATTTAGGCCTCCATTCTTATGAAGTTCCGTGTGTAGTATCTGTGTCTTAATGTGAATTAAACAAGCACAGGCCATGACCTCCTGGAGGCCAGGGTGGGGAAGAACAATGCTCAATGTTGCCAAGACTATATGGCTGTGAATTTCGTGCCTCTTGGATCCCAGAATCAGAGTATTCCCATACTTGACTCTGAGCATTGCCCACTCAGATTCAATGAGCAATTTGGTAGCCTTCTGTGTGAACAGGTCCTACTTGAGAATCAGGTAGCAATTGTGGTTGACATTGCGGGGAGATGGAGCTTTGCACCATTTCATCTTATGTGCCACTTGACCTGTTTGTGGATTGGGGGGAAACTGTTCCCAATCCCTCACTTCTCAGTCACATCTCAGGTGTAATACACTTTACAGGGAGTTGGCCTTAAGGAACATCTGGAAGCTAGAGCTGGTCCAGAAATAAACCCTGCAAGGAGTTATGGGCGTTTCTCCCAAGGGCCGTTTGACTACTTTGAAAGCCGCATTTACTCCCAATTGGTTTCTGGATGTAATTCAAAGTACTGATTATCACCTTTAAAACTTTAAAACCAATTTCATTGTAATTTTATTATTACAATGACAATAAAGATTATTATTATTATTATTATATGGAATAGATCCGAGTCCTTGTAATGGCATTCTCCCTAAGGTGCCACACACTGTGAGGGGACACTCCTTCACTGAAAAGAGGCTGCCTTGTGAGACTCAGAAGACAATCCTTCTTGGTGATAACTGGGTCATATGAAATGACCTTCCTCCTTATCTATAAATCACTCTGACTCTGACTTTAAACTTGGCTCTTCCTCCAGGCCTTTGGGCCCTGATATGTCAGAGCTCCAATTGGATGACAAGTGTTGCTGCTGTTTGAATCACCATTTTATTGTTTGTATTATTCCCTCTTGGTGTATGTAGTACACTTTTGTATACTTTTTGTTACATGTTGTTGCCATTCAGAATTACTTGGCATTAATTGGGCGCCCACCAGTGGTGGGTTTCTGCAGGCTCGCACCTACTCGCGAGAGCCGGTTGGTGAAATTTAGAGAACCGGTGAGAGGGGGTTCCACCGGCGTACCTGGAAGTAAATCTGGCCCACAGCTGCCAGTGACCCAAAGGGAAGGAAAGGAAAGGAAAGGAAGGAAGGAAGGAAGGAAGGAAGGAAGGAAGAAAGAAAGAAAGAAAGAAAGAAAGAAAGAAAGAAAGAAAGAAAGAAAGAAAGAAAGAATTTATCATCACCATTGAGTCCAAAATTTTGGTTGCTAAGCAAGAGCGTTGTTAAATGAGTTTCACCACATTTTAAAAGGTGGCCACTCCCACCCTGTTACTGATTGCCAAGCCACGCCCACAAAATAGGCCACACCTACAGAGTAGGTTCTAAAAAAAATTGAAACCCACCACTGGCGCCCACATAAGTGAATTAAATAAATAAACCATCTTGTGAGAGACTGAGCAAGTGGGCAGTACCATTTTTAACTGAAGGTGAGAGAGAAAATTTAAAACCTCACCCATCATAAAAAGATACCAGTCCATAGCACATTATACATAACCACAGATAGTTACCCTTCTGTCCTATGCTAGTTTAATAGATGCCAGACTTTGTTTACTACTCAGAGCAAAATTAAAGTCAGACACCACACATCTGATATGGTTTTGTCCAGATTGCTCTGTATGACCTCTGTGGAAAAGGCTTCTACATTATAGCTCGGTAGCTAAAACACAGCAAATCAATTGCTCTTTTCCTCTCCTCATACTGAGAAATCTCAAAATGAACCTAGACTCGTTGTTCCAGCAAATCTTCCTCGTAGAACAGAAAGCTGAAGAAAAGAGATGTCTGATGCATCAAGGTCAGGGCCTACCCTTATTTAATTAAGATTCAGACACAGATACTACCCAGGGATCTTTATAAGGCCTAAATATATAAAGCAGGCTTGCTGTTTCAGACTGACCTGTGATACGAATGCAGAGAAGCCAATGCGTAGAAGTGCCACTGATTGCTTCATCTGATTGTTAAGAAGCCTCCGTTTTTGTTGTTGCCCTGGTTGCTATTATTGTTGTTATTATTGGTACTCATTTTGTCCAAGTTTTCCTGATCAAACTTCCCCCGTTTCAAAACCATGGATGTGGTTTAAAAAAAAAAAAAATTGGCAAAACATGGTAGCTTTAAATGTCCCTTTGAGACTAAGTAATTGAATAAAAGAACATTACAGCAATCATGAAGAATTACGATATCCTAACAATGCTTTGTATTGTTCAATTGCCAGATGGTAGAGTGCTTATTTGCTTTCTGCAGGGATTTGGAACTGATTTTGGAGAACTGGAAAAATGGTATGTGTGTGGTGGTGGGGGGGGGGGGGAGAGAGAGAATGAATGTATTGCCTTTGAAGATTTCTGGCTCACCAGAATTATTGAAGGCTTTTATTCTCTGGATTGATCTTATTCAAATGTAGGACAGCCTACTGAGTAAAAAAAAAAAGGTTGTTATTTTTTCCTAAAACTGATCAACGCTGACTTATTCACAGTGGTACTCATAATAAATTTGCTACCATAAAATGTTTATTGATCAAATATCTTTGAGATTTTTAAAAACTATTTCATGTTTATGGGAAAAAGAACGTTTGTTTCTGAATACATTCAATGTATAAGTGTATGTTTTGTACTGCAGTTAAACAGGAGATAAGCAAAAATCATGAAAAAGCTAATGAAATTACACAGCAACTTGGTGAAGAAAAACAAAAATTGGAAATTGAAGTAAGAGCAATGGATTTTTTTAAACGAATGTTTTCACTTTTGATTACTTTTACTATTTTCTTTTTGTTATATATCAACATTTATATTTAAAAAAATAGATGGAGTTTATCATGATCCATATGTGTTAGCATACAGAGCATCGTTTTTTATAGTATTAGCAGTGTTCAGCAGGATTATTGCAAAGGTATAGAAGATACAAATGGAAGGAAGGAAGGAGGGAGGGAAGGAAGGAAGGAAGGAAGGAAGGAAAGAAAGTGTGAGTTTGCACAGAAGTCAAAAACAAGATAATAATAATAATAATAAATAATAATAATAATTTAATTGATAGACCGCTCCCTCTCCCCGGGGGGATTCGGAGCGGTGCACAGGGAAGTTAAAAATACAATACAATAAATATACATAAATAACTAAAAGGCAAATTAAACAATTAACCCTGCGCTAAAATTCCCAATCTAAATTACTAAAATCCCTTAATAAAAGAGACTACCCTAGGCCGGCCAAGCAGAAAAGATGTGTTTTTAATTTTAGACGGAAGGAGCGGAGGTCCGTGGTTGTTCTAATGTCGGGGGGAAGGTCGTTCCAGAGGGCTGGGCCCGCCACAGAGAAAGCCCTTCCCCTGGGCGTCGCCCGCTGACAAAGTCTAGTGGACGGCACCCGGCGAAGTCCCTCTCTGTGGGAGCGAATCGGCCGTGAGGATGTATGGGGCAGGATCCGATCCCGCAGATAGCTAGGTCCCGAGCCATGGAGCGCTTTGAAGATGACAACTAGCACCTTGAAGCGCACCCGGAAGACGACAGGCAGCCAGTGCAGCTCGCGCAAGAGAGGTGTTACGTGGGTAAACCTTGCGGTTCCCATTATTGCTCGCGCGGCTGCATTCTGGACCAGCTGAAGCCTCTGGGTGCACCTCAAGGGGAGCCCCATGAGATGGCTGGTTTGGAGGAGTGGCCAGCCTGGGTTGCTGCTGGTTCCAGCAACTCAGGCTGCCAAACCACTACCAGTTCGGCTGAACTGGTAGGAACCCACTACTGAAGGAGAGACGGAGGGAAGGAAGCAAGGAAGGAAGGAAAATTTTCTTACCTTTTGTATTTATTGGTATTAAAAAAAATTATGTTTCTTGATAGTGGTTAAATTTGGACATGAAGTTCAATCATAATGTCTGATCACAAAAATGAAACCAGATAATGGAAAATATAATCTATTAATTATGCTTTGGTATGTGACTAAAACACATTTTTAAAAATCTAATCCTTACAACTATTCTAGAAGAGGATAGGATAAAACTATGATTTATTTCAGGTATCATTCAAGGAATCGTAAGTGCTCTCAAGCATGTTTCAGGAATTCTTAAGGTTTAGAGATTTGTTTTGCTTGCATTTGTTTTCATTGGAGAGTTTTCCATAAAATTAATCAAAACTTCATAAAAATGGGCAGACTATTTTTCCAGGTTCTTTCAGACCACCTTGGAAAAAATCAGGAGAGATTCCAATGCAGGAACTCTAGGGACTATTTTTTTTAGGTTAGTCTGAGGCAGAATTCAGAATTTTTCATCTCTGTAATTTCATTTCAACAGCATATTGTAAGCAGATCAAATAGATATAAAACCTATACCAACAACAATAGCACTTAGACTTATATACCACTTCATAGTGCTGTTACAGTCCATTCTAAACAGTTTACAGAATCAGCATACTGCCCCCAACAATCTGGGTCCTCTATAACTGCCCATTCAGTTGCTAAGCTATTTAAAAGCAATCTAATGCTTTCAGTTAGAAGACTGTCCAGCTATATCACTTTTTTTTTAAAAAATGGAGTCTTTTTTGTTTAATGCTAAAGAGTATAAATAAGTTAGGAAGCTATAATACGAATATACAGAAATCCACAGAGTTTATCAAAAGAATGTGTTTCAACGTTCTTGAACATTGTTGAATTTTTCATGACCTCTCATTTAGTCATAAACCAAGGTCACAGAAGAGGAAACCCATTGTCCTTTCTGCAAAATGTGCCAGGCAATGGCATTCATTCGGTTGCTGCTTATAAAATAATTTATGACAATCATAATTCCATGTATACATCACTAATTTGCTATTGACTCATTCTGATTTACAGTTTTGGTTACTATGGCAGATATAGAAGGTTGGTGAAAGTAGGGAAACAATTTCTATGAATTACAAATGAGGAAAACTAGAAAAGCATTCCTAAACCAATTATAACTTTAAACTACCATTATTAATTACATAAAGGTCAATGAACATTAACTTATACATTTGGCTCAATTTATTTTTCAAAAGTCTGTTGCATGTATTCAATATCCTGGAAAAGCCAATATGCATTACTTCTGCTGGTTGAAATAAATTCAGTTCACCACTTATCAGTTTTGGGATAGTGAAAAAATTCAAAATATGCTCTTCTAATGCAGTGTGTATTAGGTTGACTGCAGTCCCATTCTAAATACTATTTCCTGATTGCACTACAAATTTTATTTCTAATTTTCATGCATTCAAGATATTATAAATATATAGAGAAATATAGAGGGGAAAAAGCTCATGTGGCCGAACTGCTTTTGATCAAGGAAGTATACATTTTTGGTATGCTCTTGTGAAAAACTAGGTAGCATGTAATTAGAACTTTGAATTATAGCATTTCACCTTTCAAGGTTCAGTACTTTCTTTTCAAAAATGCTGCTCTCAAGAATATATTGTGTAAGTAGTTTAGGACACAGCTGATCTCACCAGTATAATCCAATATAAATGTAGTCATTCCTTGGCCAGCATGTCCCAGTTCTATAATGACGAAAGAGACAAAATCCTTCACTAATGGTGAGTCCTGATGGAATGCTCTGTTTCTCCATGACAGTGAGCTATTTCCAAGGCATTTGCAATCAAGCGGTCTCAAATGTAAAGAAAACTGAAGCAGAGAGAAAGTTTGGCAGCTAGAGTTTTGAAAGACAAAACTTGGATCTGCATCTCCACATTCTTCTGAAATAGAAAGGTTGTCTAAATACAGGACATCTACCTATTGTAAAATACTTGATTTATTTTGGCTAGTTGGAATTAAGAGATAATACCATTTTTAAAAATGTGTTTATATTGGTTTTTAAAATCTTACAAAGATTGCCATACCTGCAACATCTGTCTAACAACAAACCATAACAAAAAATACCACTTGTTTTTAATTTCACAACTTGTATGTTTTTCTTTTTATAGGCTCAGTTGCTATCTGAAAAGCTCTTTAACTTGGAACTTTTCAAGAAACGGAAAGAGAGTTTAGAAAAACAGAAAGCTGATGTTCTAAATCAGAAGAATACTAATCTTGAAGCATATGTATGTTTCCAATGGTAGCATTTTAAATATGTAGTATCCAATCTTTTTAGAATTACACCAAGCCTAAAAGTTTGGGGTTCTAATGAGGAAACAATTAATGGGTTCTAAGCCCATAAGTTAATTGATTTTTATAGCTAATTATGATAATTTATTTCCACAAATAAAAAATTTAAAAAATTGTATTATTTAACACAATCATATTATTAGTAACTAATACATTGCTAGTATTGCTTACCTAAGTTAAGCAGGTAGACAGATAAGTAGTATCTGTGTGTCTGTGAGGAAACTCAAGGCAAAATAACTTTATGTCATTCTTAAAGTTCTTGGTTCAAATGATATGGACTTAAAAGGATGTATTGTTTTAAGAGAAAGGTAGTTAATTCTGTATTCAATTAAGGATATAATGCTACTTATTTTTTTACCATTTCCATGCTGGCATTTTTCAGTGAATGTGGTTGCTATTATTCTTGTAATATTAACAAACATAAAATATATTCCTCATAAGGATATGCACTTTGAAATAAATTATACTGAAATCAGCTGAGATTATTTATGAGAAAATGCAGCTTAGGCCATGCATCAAAAATAAGTGATTTTTTCCATATCCATAGCCAAATGGTAAATTTCCATAGTGTACAAATGTAAGATGAATATTTTATTATGCTCTTATAATGCATACTCTTATATTTGTATTCTATTTCTAAGATCAGTATAGTGGGGATTATAGTGTTTTGACATCTCCCAATATTTTCTATATATTAAGAAAATAATATTATTAAGATTATTTTTTTCATTCACACTTTTTACATTTTATAACATAATAAGAAAAATCTAAAGACAAAAATTACTGAAGAAGATGAAACATTTTTGAAGGAAATTAAAAATTTCAACAATGAATATGAGTTAATATTAAATCGGGAACTTGTAATTAAAAAAAGAGCTCAGACTGAAATACGTGAACTAGATGAGAAGGAAAGTCTTCTGAGAAAAGGTAGGTCTTCAGTTTAAACATGTTAGATTACTGCAGAATATAAATGTTTGTACTAAAACTCTCTGGAAAATTAAATTCATATTTTTCAAGACTTTAATTTTTTTATTTAATATAACCATTTGACTAAAGTAAAAAACAGTATATTATAGTGAAGCTTCCTGACTGCTGCAGATAACTTTAACTGTGGATTTCAACACTCTATTATGTTTATGTAGGATATACATGTTATTGTTATTTATTTCGCAACCTTCCATTTGCTGAGGTACTAGTAACTACCTTTAAAGCGCTCCATGGCAAGGGACCTGGTTACCTGCAAGACCGCCTCCTGCTACCAAATACCTCCCACCGATCAGTTCGCTCCCACAGAGAGGGCCTCCTCAGGGTGCCATCGGCCAGGCAATGTCGGCTGGAGACCCCTAGGGGGAGAGCCTTCTCTGTGGCGGCTCCTGCCCTCTGGAATGACCTACCCACCGACCTACGCATGACCACGGACCTGTGCCTCTTCCGTTGGGCCTTGAAGACCCATTTATTTCGTGCGTAGTTTTTAAATGGTTTTTAGTAGGGTTTTATTAAGGTTTTAGAATCAGGCCAACCATTTAATATATTTTTAAATGTATTTTATGTATTTTATATTTTATATCACTGATTTTTATTGTCACCTGTACACCGCCCTGAGTCCCGGAAGGGAGAAGGGCGGTATAAAAATTTAATAAATAAATAAATAAATGAAATATTGTATCCTACTGCATCCTTAGTAAATATTAGAATATGAAAATAATAATAGTTGTACATAACAAGTATTTTTTAAATATTTGTAAACCTCAAAGTGTAGAGCAGGGTTTTGAAACTCATGGCATCATGTGACATATGGGGCTTTTCCCTCCCAACTTTGCTAAACCAGACGTGGGTGTGGTCAGCTTGTGATTCCTCCAGCTCACAGGCCTGGAGTTTGACAGTCCTGGTCTAGAGCTAGAGTCATCATGAACTGTAATTAGCACAGGTAGCAGTTAAGTTGACCATTTTTCATGTCAAGTTGATCATTTTTTAGGATAGCATCACAGACATTCTTTCATGGCCTTCTCTATGAGCACCGAATATTAATCATGACAAGGATGGTAGCTGCATCACACAATATTGGTCACAGGATAACTGCAGCAGTGGCAGACAAGAAAGCTTCATGACATCAGCAGATCTAGCAGCAGAATGCTCTACCAGTTCATTGAAGATATGTGGCTTCTAAGAACTGCTACATTGGGAAAAATTTTCTCTTGTGGCATTTGTAGTGTTTCAGACTGACAGTTTGATAAAGACTTTAGATTGTAGAGTTATTCCAATATAAAATCAAAAGCACAAAAACATTTCTGCACCCCAAAGAAAAGAAATATCAGTTACCTGCTCTGAAAAGTAACAATCAAATAATAAATATGGAAAAATGCAACACTGAACATGCATTTTTTTTAAAAGTAGAAATAGGAGAAAGGATTACAGATTTTGGCATGAAACCATTCCTGCTGCTACTGGAAGTGTACTGAAAATGCTTTCTTCAATAATATCATGAAATGCAGGAAATTTAGGAATCTGCTAATATTGCTTTGATCAACAAGTAGTAATAGAATAGAACATCATACTACGCCCTTTGGGATAAGAAACATTATTGTGCTTAGAAACACATACAGCAAAAATACAAAAGAAAACCACACTAAACTCACACAATTACTAAAATAAGTATAAAATTTGTATTAAAAATAATACTTTGTGAAAGCAAAGTGAATAGAGGCAACTATTGAGGCAATAGTTAGCAACTTTAATTTCAGAGATAAGTTCAACAGTATGGTACAACCTAATGTATCCATCAAATGACTAATTTAAGCAGACACTAATTTTCATATAATTTTTAATATGAAGTCAAATAAATTGGTATAATTGCAAGCTCTAGTATGAGGAAAATATGAATTTTAAAATGAACCAGTGAGAAGCAGCAGTAAGTTAAACTAGTATTTCACAGGATTCAAACTGTGCTGTGAGTTCTCAAACACACTTAACTAAAACAGCATCTGTGGTGCATCATTGCTACTAAGCAAATTGTATACAGTGTTTTTCTTCTATTACTTTTCTCTTATTTGGGAGAACAACTTTTGAACACTTACTGTTTTGTTATTGATCATAAATATTTTATTTTTTGTTCACATTTAGGTTCAAATTATTCACTCATTTTTCAAATTAATATACTTTCTCATATAAATGGACAACATAACTATAAATAAAAATACACATAGAATAAGATATAATTCTATGTGCAATAGTTAAAACATGCATATATCTGCTAACAGAAAATCTATATGTCATTATTAAATGCAGAAGTATAACATACATAATTTCTTGCAGAATTGGATTTTATTAGTTTCTTTATATAGTTCTATTTCAAAATATTTAGAAAGGGCATGCCACAGAGTTTTGTAATAAAAAATACATTGTTAATAGATTTCTAACTTGAAAATTATTACTTTCTTAGAAATAGAATCAATGGAGCATGAAACAATTCAATTAAAAATATTTCATCTACAGAAGAATGAATTAAAGCAGGATTTATCTACTCTCCAGAGAAAACTCAGAGGTATATTGCTTACCTGATGTTCAGCTGATTTAATGTTGAAGCATGATTTCAGAAATATTGTTTGAAATTAATCCTCACCGGAAGACATTTTATGAGAAAGCAGAAAATATCATATATTCAATTACTTTAAAATGACTACATAGTAAAATATAAATAAACAAATAAAAGAACAAACTTATCCTGTACTTTTTGTTAGTTTTAGCAAATTTTATTGCTAAAAAGAGGATTCTTTTTTTAAATGAAGCATAGCTTCTCATTACTTCAGAAAGTTACTGTACCAAAATCCACAAATAAGCTCTACTCTCATATTGTTAAATGTATTTTATTCTTTATTATCAACATATTTGGCATTCGCCGCCCTGGGTCCTTCATGGAGAAGGGCGGGATATAAATGTGATTAAAATAAAAATAAAAAATATATTGTGTTGTATCAATTAGTTTTGTGAGATTAATCACATCCTGATTTAACTGTAACCTGATAAATTAAGTATATTGTATTGAAGCTCAACCTCCTGAGCTTCCTATCTTAAAGGTTATCTTCTATTTTTAGTTTTGATTCATGTTAGTCAATATTACAGTGCACAAGTAAAATCTACCAATGCCAGTTCAACTGGCTGAATCATAAATTCCAGAAAACCTTGGCTATGTTTTATATAAATACTAAGACTTTCTACTATTGGTATGTTGTGAATGGAAAAGATACAAGCAAATGGACTCACAAGTTCCATGAATTTCCTCCCACTGGGGTGTACTGCATACATCTCAGTCTCCCAGGAAATTCAACCTAGTTAACAATTGACAGCAAGAGCTCTATCCCTAGACCTATTCTGTAATCACCTGCTAGCTATATTAAATTCAGCTAGAGTAGTTTTCCTAGAGAGGTCTCTTAGTAGTCGAGGTAGTCCTCCATGGTCCCCCATTGTCTACAGGGCCTTTTTGATGACCTTACCGACTGCATTTCTGAAGTTGCAGACCTCTTGCTAAGCCTCACCCAAAATACTTCTGGCCTCACATTACTAATCCATATAAAAGTCTTGACATCTTCAGAGTTGGCCGCTGTGGCTATTTTACTGGTGCTGGTTTGGGATCAATCTGGGCTTTTCTGGCTTTGATGCTGCTTTAGCTGTATTTCCTCCAACTGTGGTAGCTTTGGACATGCTTAGCTGGCTCCTGAAAAGCAAAAAGGCTTTTCCTTCAAAAAACTAGCATTTCTTGTTGTTTTCTCTACCCATTCTAAGCATCTAAGGAACATTCCCATGCATGTTACCAACTGCTCCCTGCTTTTATCTATGTGTGTTGTCAGTCAAGGGAGGTGGGGTCATTTATAGCCAACCGAGGAGCTGCAAAGTGTTCCTGTACCTCGTAACCCAGATCCTTCCCTTCTATGCTTAATATTCAGGAGTCTGCATTCACTCCGGAATGCAGGAATGCAGGAATGACCAGGATTTCATATCAACCCTTCTTGCTCCTAATCTGATTTAACTGCAAATAATATCAGAGAATTTTAGTATGTGGAGACGCTACTCGATCTTTGGCCAGGAGCTGTTTAAGGAACCAATCTATTGAGTTTATTGTATTTTTTTTAAATTGTCTAGTATAAATGGATAATAGTTTAATATAAACAGTGTTTATATTTCTTTCTAGATTTTGAAAAAAATATAGCGGAAACTAAATCTATCACAAACTGCTTAGAATTAGAAAAAACAACAATTTCTGAAAAACTTCAGACCGATCCAGAATATATAAGGTAAAAACACTCTTTTATAATGTAAATAGTTGTATTTAATATTTTCTTCTCTCTTTTTTTTTTGCCCATCATAATTGATTCTTTTCTGCCGGTTTTACTTTCTTATCTTCACAAAAGGTTTAAACATAAATAAAATGTTCTAACTATACCTTGCTTTAGTATTTTTGTGTAGATAGAGAAAATGAATTGGTGACACATACATTACAAAGAAACTCTAAATAATAAGATCAATTTCAGGTCTGTAAGCCCATGATACAATATATACTACAAAACTCACTTTTGTATTATGTATTCTGTTATGGTAAATAAACTTTTGTGAATGAAATTGTCATCTTTTTATCAATAATATACTCCCTTTAGAGTATTTTTATTACTATATCATTACATATTCAGTACAGTATAACTAGGAAAATGCTATTGAATTTTAAATATAAAGGTGCTGAGGGCCAAGGTAATTTACTAGCCTAGAATTTGCAATTTCATTCTTGTGATGGGGCTGAATAAAAAGTTTAAACAGAACTAAGATGTAAAGGATAGACGCTTGAAAAACATGGAGATTTTTGCAAGATAAATTGAAAGTGATGTATTATTATTCAAATTATTGAACATTATGTAAAATAAAGGTTTATACATAAAATAGAAGTAACCTATACAAAACTTAACAATGTTACTTTCTATAATTTAAACTGTTTGAGCCCTACTGTATTAAATTTAAAATCATACGTTTTATGTTTTTATTAAACAACTAGCTGTACCTGGCCACGCGTTGCTGTGGCCCAGTCTGGTTAAATGGTCAACCAATCTGTGGGTAGATGTATACCTGCACACACAAACACGTACACGCAACCACCGTTGGGAGGCACCGTTTTGCGGTGGTTCTCGTCCTACCTCTGGTCGGTCGCAATATGTGTTGACGGGAGGGCAGAGGTCGACCTCGAGGCCCCTCCTATGTGGGGTTCCTCAGGGGTCGGTCCTCTCAACCCTCCTTTTCAACACATATATGAAGCCGCTGGGTGAGATCATCCGTGGTTTTGGGGTGGAGTACCATCTGTACGCTGATGACACTCAGTTGTACATATCCACCCCAGACCACCCCAACGATGCCGTCGAAGTGCTGTCCCGGTGTTTGGAGGCCGTACAGATCTGGATGGGTGGTAACAAACTCAAGCTCAACCCTGCCAAGACTGAGTGGCTGTGGTTTCCGGCACCCCGGTTCAGCCAGATTACTCCAACTCTGGCCATTGGGGGCGAAACACTGGCCCCCATGGAGAGGGCGCACAATTTGGGTGTCCTCCTGGATTCCCTGCTGTCCTTGGAGGACCATGTGGCAGCCGTGGCCAGGGGGGTGTTTCATCAGGTACGCCTGATGCGCCAATTGTGCCCCTTACTGGACCGGGCTGCCCTTCGCACAGTCACTCAAGCTCTCGCGACGTCCCGTCTCGACTACTGTAATGCTCTCTACATGGGGCTTCCCTTGAGGTGCACTCGAAAGCTACAGCTAGTCCAAAACGCAGCCGCGCGGGTAATTACGGGAGCTACCAGAAGCTCCCATATAACACCAATCCTGCGCGAGCTGCATTGGCTTCCTGTGGTCTTTCGGGTGCGCTTCAAGGTTTTGACGACCATCTTTAAAGCGCTCCATGGCTCGGGGCCTAGTTATATGCGAGACCGTCTCGTGCCCCATACATCCCTTAGACCGATACGCTCCCACAGAGAGGGCCTTCTCAGGGTGCCGTCGGCCGGACAATGCCGACTGGCGACACCCAGGGGAAGAGCCTTCTCTGTGGCGGGCCCTGCCCTTTGGAACGACCTACCCCCTGAACTCCGGACCATCACCGACCTCCGCCTCTTCCGCCAATGTCTAAAGACATACTTTTTTCATCAAGCCGGCCTAGCCTAACCTCCCATGGGGACTTTTAGAAAAGTTTTAAATTGGGTTTTTAATTAATAATTGGTTTTAGCACAGGTTTGGGATTTAATATATATTTTAAATTATTTATCTATGTTCTATTTTGTATGTTTTTTAATTTTCCTGTGCGCCGCCCTGGGTCCTCTGCGGAGAAGGGCGGGATATAAATGTAATAAAATAAATAAAAATAAAAAAACCGTATAACCCCCAACCTATCTATCTACTTTATTTCCCCCTCTCCCTCTACCTACCTACTTACCTACTGTATTTCTCCCTCTCTCTCTCTATCCCTCTACCTACCTACCTACCTACCTACCTACATACGTACATACATACATACTGTATTTTTCTCTCTCTCTCTATCCCTCTACATACCTATCTACCTACCTACTGTATTTTCCCTATCTCTCTCTATCCCTCTACCTACTTACCTACTGTATTTTTCCCTCTATCTTTATCCCTCTACCTACCTACCTTTCTACTGTATTCCCCCCTCTCTTTCTCTCTCTCTCTCTCCCTCCCTCCCTCCCTCTACCTATCTACCTACTACTGTATTTTTCCCTATCTCTCTCTATCCCTCTACCTACTTACCTACTGTATTTTCCCTCTCTCTATCTTTATCCCTCTACCTACCTACCTACTTACTGTATTTTTCCCTCTCTCTCTCTCTCCCTCTACCTATCTACCTACTACTGTATTTTTCCCTATCTCTCTCTATCTCTCTACCTACCTACCTATCTACCTACTTACCTACTGTATTCCTCCCCCCCCCCCTCTCTATCCCTCTACCTACTACTATTGCAGCCTCCTGGGATCAAACATGGGCCACCTGGGAGTGTGTCCGTCCCCCCATGCCTAGTTTTGGGCCTAGTATGTATCCATACAGTCTCCTGGGACCAAAAATGGGCCACCTGGGAGTGTGTCACCCCGCATGCCTAGTTTTGGGCCTAGTAGGCATCCATATAGCCTCCTGGACCAAAAATGGTCTATGCAGTGTGGGAACGTTGGAAACTTATTCGGTTGCTGAAGAAACAACTGTTGGAAATGCGAGGGGCGTGTGTGTGATGCATCATAAGAAGCAGCCGGATGGGAGGAGCTACAGGGAAAACCTGAGAAGTGCGTACCTTTTATGTTTGTGCTGCTTGCACATGACACACGTGTGCCAGCCACACAAAATGTACGTATAATTGCATCAGAAGTTCTTGGGAACATTGTGTGAAAATTTATATAGATTTTGTTTAAGTTAATCATTGCCTTTGATTGATTTTTCCTTACCAATACAATATCCATCTTTAACTATTCTGGAACCAAGAAAATAAAAGTATTATTTTCATTGTTTTGTGATCAGTGATTAAATTAATGAACTTTTTCATACAATTGATGAAATAAGCTTTGTAGTTTACATGACCATTCCTTCCTTTGTATTTAAGATTAACTCAGATTTTTCATTTTCTCAACTCTGTCATACTATATTGCTTGAACAAATTAAATAGTTATCAGAAAATACATACATACATTCAAACATACATACATTCCGTATTTTTCGGAGTATAAGACGCACCTTTTTTCCTCTAAAAGGGGCTAAAAATCTGGGTGCATCTTATACATTGAATACAGCATTTTTTTTGCCTCCTGCAAACCCCCCCTCCCTTCACCAAACTGGCTGTGCCTAGCCTTATGGAGGCTTCCAGAGAGCTCCTGGGGGCTGGGGAGGAAAGAAATTAGCCTAAATCGGACCGTTTCTCTCCCCCCCAGCCCCCAGCAGCACTCTATAAGCTTCCATAGGGCTATACATGCAATTTATTTGACACAAAAATGGGCGGGTTTTGCGATAAATGGGCCGTTTTTTTGCCCATTTTTGCCCCACCCCCGTTTTCGCAGAGAAACAGGCTGTTTTGGAGAGGTTTGCAGAGTGCAAAAGGGTTTTTCCCCCTGCTTTTTAACTGTTTCTGTGCCAGCAGAAGTAAAGTCCTAAGGTTTGTTAGCAAATTCCTTCTTCAGGACATGGATAACTCTCTCGCTCTCTCTAACTACCTACTGTATTTTTCTCTCTCTCTCTATTTCTCTCTCTTTATCTCTCTACCAACCTACCTACACACACTCTCTCTCTCTCTACCTACCTACTGTATTTCTCTCTCTCTCTTTCTATTTCTCTCTCTATGCTTCTACCTATCTACCTACACACACACTCTCTCTCTCCCTACCTACCTACCTACCTACTGTATTTCTCTCTCTCTATTTCTCTTTCTCTCTGTTCCTTTATCTACCTACCTACCTACCTACTCTCTCTACCTACCTACCTACCTACTGTATTTCTCTTTCTTTCTCTCCCTCTTTATCCCTCTATCTACCTACCTACTTTTTCTTTGTAAATTGCCTCTTTAAAACCTTGGTGCGTCTTATACTCTGGTGCATCTTATACTCCGAAAAATATGGTACATACATAATCAGGGGCTCATTTCTTATTCTATGCTACTCTTTTTAACAATATTAACTCTTACAATAGCTTTTTTCTCATAAACATTAGTGTTAGAAGAATAATCAGTTATTTTGGTATGCCCATTAGACTTAATACATTTCATATTTAGCATGATCTTTATAATCAAAATCCTTGCCTTAGTCAATTAAGCAAAAATAAATTTACTCATTATATTTTCTTATTGTTTCTATTATCCATGGTATATCCTTTGTATTATATCTATCTGATGTCTCATCACTCATCTTTCTATAAAGCCTGCTTGTTTGTTTGTTTGTCTGTTATTTCTTCATCCATATATGACTCTAGTCTTTATAAAAACTTAGAAAACTAGTAATGAAGTACTAACTAAATAATTAATTACTTAATTTAGTTTTTAACATAATGGCTGAAATAGTTTTATAACTGTAAGTTGCAATTTGACGGTCTCTTATTTGGATAGGACCAAGAAATTTCAGTGCAGACATGAGTGGGATATTTGGTCCTTAATTCAAATGTGTTATTTTTTTTCAAAGGCTGGAAAGAAGAAAAAATGGGGGAAAGGGGGTTATTTACTAGGTATAACATTTTTTTTAATATTCACTTCTTAGCAATTCAAGGAAAAATTGTGATCTTGCACAAAGATTACAATAAGGCTTGACTAGAGTCATGATATATGCTATGCATGTCATCTGCATTTGAATTCATTGGCGCTTTTTTTTAGCAAAATGAAAATATTTTAATGAAGAGAAAGAGATTTATTTACTGAAAGCTTAAGAAGCTTTTAAATTAACAATTACTCAACTAGCGTTACTTTTATCTATATAACACTTTACAAAATCTGAGTAGGTTAGCAAAATATTCTGATTCCCTCCACTGTTCCCATCATATAACACCATATAAGTGGAATTGTAAGATGTTTACACATTAGTAACTATATCCCTGGTTCAAGTATCACTTGCAAAAGCTTTTAGGGTATAATCCTATGAATAAATTTCATTAAAATCCATGACGTTTATTGGTGATTAACTAGAAACAAGGTAACATCAAAATGCATTTTTTCAAGACATTTTCTAAACAAAACATACATTAAGTAGATATATTCTGTACTTATGCTAATAAAGGAAAATAATACTAAGGATATAACAGAAACCCGTAAAACACTGAGAAAAATAAAAGGATTATATGTTAGCAGTTATTTTACTCCAAAATGTTTTAATTTCACACTAGTTTGCACAAGCATTATAGGAAAATTTTATAAGCTTTGTAGGTCAACTAGTCTGAAAGCAGCATTATAGTAACATCTTATTACAACTTTTCTTTCCTATTAGGTATTACTTCAATTATAAAGGACTCAATTAATGTTTACACCCCAGCACTTCAAATCCTGTTTTTTGACATCCATGATATACAGACTGTTTTCTCATAAACAGCTTTATTAGAGAACTATCGTCCCGTCTCCAACCTTCACTTTTTAGTGAAGGTTGTTGAGAGTATGGTGGCTCAACAGTTCCCTCGACATCTGGAGGAAGTTGATTATCTAGACCCGCCCCAGTCCGGCTTCCGGCCCGGTCACAGTACCGAGACGGCATTGGTCGCGTTGGTGGATGATCTCTGGAGAGCTCGGGATAGAGGTTGCTCTTCTATCCTGGTCCTGTTAGACCTCTCAGCGGCTTTTGATACCATTGACCATGGTATCTTATTGCACCGATTGGGGGGGTTGGGGCTGAGAGGCACCGTTTTACGGTGGTTCTCGTCCTACCTCTCTGGTCGGTCGCAATGGGTGTTGGCAGGAGGGCAGAGGTCGGCCCCGAGGCCCCTCACATGTGGGGTTCCTCAGGGGTCGGTCCTCTCGCCACTTCTGTTCAACACCTACATGAAGCCACTGGGCGAGATCATCCGTGGTTTTGGGGTGGAGTACCATCTGTACGCTGATGATACTCAGCTGTACATATCCACCCCAAACCACCCCAACAATGCCGTCGAGGTGTCTGGAGGCCGTACGGGTCTGGATGGGTAGTAACAAACTCAAACTCAACCCGTCCAAGACCGAGTGGCTGTGGTTTCCGGCACCCCGGTTTAGCCAGATAAATCCAACACTGGCCATTGGGGGCGAACATCTTGGAGAGGGTGCGCAACTTGGGCGTCCTCCTGGATTCCCGGCTGTCCATGGAGGACCATGTGGCGGCCGTGGCCAGGGGGGCGTTCTATCAGGTTCGCCTGATATGCCAGTTGCGCCCCTTACTAGACCGGGGGGCCCTTCGCACAGTCACTCAAGCGCTCGTGATATCTCGGCTGGATTACTGTAACGCTCTCTACATGGGGTTCCCCTTGAGGTGCACTCGAAAGCTACAGTTAGTGCAGAATGCGGCCGCGCGGGTGGTTATGGGTGCCTCAAGGCAAGCCCACGTAACACCTCTCCTGCGCGAGCTGCACTGGCTGCCTGTGGCCTTTCAAGTGCGCTTCAAGGTGTTGACTACCATCTTTAAATCACTCCATGGCTCGGGGCCTAGCTATATACGAGACCGCCTCCTGCCAGATACATCCCTTCGTCTGGTCCGCTCCCACAGAGCGGGCCTACTCCGGGTGCCGTCGGCCGGGCAATGCCGGCTGGCGACACCCAGGGAAAGAGCCTTCTCTGTGGCGGGCCCGGCCCTCTGGAACGACCTATCCCCCGACCTTCGCACTACCTCGGACCTCCGCCTCTTCCGCCAACGTCTTAAGACGTACTTATTCCAACAAGCCGGCCTAGGATAGCCCCCCGCGTCTGACTTTTAAATATAAATTATAATTTGGTTACGGTTTTAATAACGGGTTTTAGCACGGGTGAATTAATTTAATATATTTTTAATTGATGTATATTGTATTTATGGTTTTATATAATGCCTGTGCGCCGTCCTGGGTCCTAACAAGGAGAAGGGCGGGGTATAAATTTAATAAAATAAAATAAATAAATAAATAAATAACTATTATTTATATGTTAAGTTACATATTCAGACAGATGAGCTGTATGTCACTAGTCCATCTTTGTGGTCTCTTGTTTCTTTTCTCATTTTTAAAAAAAGTGATTCCTTTCTAGAGACAGATTCTACAGGAGAATTGTTCTGTTTGAGATGTGAGTTGTTGCAACATTTTTAAATCTAAAAGTAGCATTGGAATATCATCGAGTTTTTATTTGATTGGTGAGGGTTTTGTTTACTTGATTAATCTAAAAGAAAATTGTTTTTTCAATGTCTTATTATTGGAAAAGAAACCGTATTAATGAAACCATAGAAGAACAAAGAACACTGCATTCACATAAATCTGCAAGGAAATATTTCCATTTGAGCTTAACAATTCTTCATATTAGTGGTAGGTTGCCTAAGGCCATGATTGTGTTGGTTTTAAACAAATATTTTCAATTTAATTTAATGTTAATTTTATAAACAGGACTTTCCCATCTCTGGAGTAATCTCTAGGATACAGAATGAATTTCTGTAATGACAGCTGCTCTTTGATTTCCTAAAACTTTTTTATATCAATGCACAGTGGAACTATTATAGTCAGGGATGTGTCAGTATTTCTATTATGCACTCCAGTATCAGTGTTTGTCATCCAAGAATAAAAACTTGCTCTAGGGTACATTGCGATATTGGAATTTCGCATGGGAATAATGTTATTTATTCAGATGCACACGCAAGAAAACTTAATTTAGAAGAGCTGTTGATCCATTTGTCATTCCCTATAGATTTTAAAATATTAAGTAGTATTGGAAAATAATCTCTCCCTTTCTCACTCTGTCACCCAACAACTAGGCAAGCCCTTTTCAAGCCTAAAATATTTTAAACCCTAAATATATTTATACAATTCAACAACCTATTTCTCTTGCAAAAGTCGAGTGCAGCAGTTTTCTTTCTTCTCGGTTTCATTCTTTCCTGGGCTTGAGTCCCATTGTACACTTCTCCTTGCTGCCTGTAATCCAAATCCAAATGGGCTGTTTATCTGTACTTAGATCATGATCCACTCCACCAGGTGTCACACATTGGGCCCTCCTTACTTTCTTATGAGAACAAAACAATCTCTCCAGATGACATATTGGATGATTCCCTTCCCATATGGAAACTGCTACACAATCCCTTCTTATGAATCCAAGTTGCAGGCTTGACAGCACAGTACAAGCAGAATGAAGGAGGAAATCTTCAGAACTAGAATAATGTTTTCTCATCTCACTTTCCTCAATAATCTGTCACTTTCAAGTTTTTCCTTCTTTCTCTCTTATCAACATTGGTAGAATGGCAGTCACAGTTTGAGTCACTATTCATCAAAGCAAGTAGTGGGAGATCCCACTACTTGCTTTGATGAACAGTGACTCAAACTGTGACTGCCATTCTACCAACATTGTGAACAATTCTGACTACAGGTGATTTCCATGGTTGGGGACAGAAAGTCAGTGGAGATCAAGTTGCGAGTCCTTTCTGAAAGGAATTTGAGTAAATAGCAAGGTATACTAGATCATTACAGAAGAAAAGTTACCTACATTTTTCCTTCTTCTAAGCCAGTGGCCGTTGGTCAACAGAGCCAAATATCAATAGTACAACGATTGAAATTTCTTTTGAGAGCTAAAAGAAGGTGTGGCCTGTTTTGTGGGAGTGGCTCGGTGGTCACATGACTATGTGGGTGTGGCCAGCTTGGAAAATGTGGTGAAACTCACTTAACGACGCTCTTTCTTAGCAACCAAAATTTTTGGCTCAATTGTGGTCATAGGTTCTCTTTCTTTCTTTCATCTCTCTCTACCACTTTCTTTTTCTTTTCTTTCTTCCTTTCTTTCTCTTTCTGTCTCTCTCTGTCATTCTCTCTCTGTATCTGTCTGTCTCTCTCTGTGGCTCTTTGTCTTTCTCTCCCTCCCTCTCTGTCTCTCTCTGACATTTTCTCTGTGTGTCTGTCTCTCTGTATCTCTCTCCTCCCTCCCTCTCTATCTCTGTGTCTCTCTCTCCTCCCTTCCTGTCTCTCTCTGTCATTCTCTCTGTCTGTCTGCCTCTTTGTCTCTCTTCTCCCTTCCTCTGTCTCTGTCATTCTCTCTGTGTGTCTGTCTGTCTCTGTGTGTGTGTGTGTGTGTCTCCCTGTCTCTGTGTCCCCCCTCCCTCCTTCCCTCTCTGTCTCTGTCTCTCTCTCACCTCCCTTCCTCTCTGTCAGTCACTCTGTGTGTGTGTGTGTGTGTGTGTCTGTCTGTCTCTCACTCACTCACTCACTTAATCACTCACTCTCTGTGTGTGTGTGTGTGTGTCTATCTCTATGTGTGTGTCTCTGTTTGTCTGTCTCTCCCTCCCAACCCGCGGATGGGTCCGGACCAGCGGAGCCTCGACCTTTTTTTAACCAGACGATTTTTCTTAAGATATAAAAATTGCAGGCTCAACAAAAGAAGCTGGAAAGAGATACTGAAGCCAGGAAGCTAAAACCTGGGACTGGAGAATAACCTTTTCTGTCCCCTTACCAGCCGATCCGGGAAGACGAGGAATGTGAGGGGGATTCCCCCCCTCCCATGGAGGGGCTCCAGACCAGCGGAGCCTTGTCCTTCTTTTTAACCAAGCAGCTATCAGAGAGAAGAAGGCAGCGCTCCCTCCCTCCCCCTTACGGATGGGCTCCGGACTAGCGGAGCCTCGTCCTTCTTTTTAGCCAGGTGATCTTTAAACAGGCAATCTTCAGCTGCTGCACAAGCCCATGGGAGGGATCCCCCTCACGTTCCCCATCTTCTCGGAAAACATAGCCCATACAATTACAGGCTCGGAGAATGCAGAAGTTTCCTTCCAAAGCCCTCTGAGCCAGGAAGAGCCAGTTGGGAGAGGAGCTTTGGTCCTGCTCCGAGCTGTAATAGCACGGGGCGTGCCTATGTTTTCCATGGAGTGGGGCCAGAAGACAAGGAATGTGAGGGGGCGCAGCGGAAGAGGGGCCAAACTCAAGGGGCCAAAGAGCCGCACGTGGCTCGCGAGCCGCGGTTTGCCGACCACTGTTCTAAGCCAATTGCCTCTATTCTAGGCACATGTTAATCTATAAAAATATTGCAGTGATTGCTCTGGAAGGGACTGATTGCAAAGTATATTAAGTTGTCTTTAGAGGAACCTAGTACTGATTACCTAGCTGACCAGCAGTAACTCTTCCTAGATCTATAGTTCCAACACTGTAATGGGCATATGTTGAATTTTGTATTGACTTCAAGCAAATGAGTTATATATTATATTTATATTTATATATATTATATTTATTAAATTTATACCCCGCCCTTCTCCTTGTTAGGACCCAGGGCGGCGCACAGGCATTATTTAAGAACACAAAATACAATAAATATCTATTAAAATGTATTAAATTAATAAACCCGTGCTAAAACCCAATATTAAAACCCTTGCCAATTATAAATTATTTTCTTAAGAAGTCAGAAATGGGGGCTATCCTAGGCCGGCTTGTTGGAATAAATACGTCTTAAGACGTTGGCGGAAGAGGCGGAGGTCCGAGATAGTACGGAGGTCGGGGGGTAGGTCGTTCCAGAGGGCCGGGCCCGCCACAGAGAAGGCCCTTCCCCTGGGTGTCGCCAACCGGCATTGCCCCGTCGACGGCACCCGAAGAAGACCCTCTCTGTGGGAGCGGATCGGACGAAGGGATGTATGGGGCAGGAGGCGGTCTCGTATATAGCTAGGCCCCGAGCCATGGAGCGATTTAAAGATGGTCATCAGCACCTTGAAGCGCACTCGAAAGGCCACAGGCAGCCAGTGCAGCTCGCGCAGGAGAGGTGTTACGTGGGTTTGCCTTGTGGCACCCATAATCACCCGCGCGGCCGCATTCTGTACTAACTGTAGCCTTCGAGTGCACCTCAAGGGGAGCCCCATGTAGAGAGCGTTACAGTAATCCAGCCGGGATGTCACGAGCGCTTGAGTGACTGTGCGAAGGGCTCCCCGGTCCAGTAAGGGGCGCAACTGGCGTATCAGGCGTACCTGATAGAATGCCCCCCTGGCCACGGCCGCCACATGGTCCTCCATGGACAGCCGGGAATCCAGGAGGACGCCCAAGTTGCGCGCCCTCTCCACGGGGGCCAGTTGTTCGCCCCCAATGGCCAGAGTTGGAATAATCTGGCTGAACCGGGGTGCCGGAAACCACAGCCACTCGGTCTTGGCCGGGTTGAGCTTGAGTTTGTTACTACCCATCCAGATCCGTACGGCCTCCAGACACCGGGACAGCACCTCGACGGCATCGTTGGGGTGGTTTGGGGTGGATATGTACAACTGAGTGTCATCAGCGTACAGATGGTATTCCACCCCAAAACCACGGATGATCTCACCCAGCGGCTTCATGTAGGTGTTGAACAGGAGTGGCGAGAGGACCGACCCCTGAGGAACCCCACATGTGAGGGGCCTCGGGGACGACTTCTGCCCTCCTGCCAACACCCATTGCGACCGACCAGAGAGGTAGGATGAGAACCACCGTAAAACGGTGCCTCTCAACCCCAACCCCCCCAATCGGTGCAATAAGATACCATGGTCGATGGTATCAAAAGCCGCTGAGAGATCTAATAGGACAAGGATAGAGGAACAACCTCTATCCCGTGCCCTCCAGAGATCATCCACCAACGCGACCAATGCCGTCTCGGTACTGTGACCGGGCCGGAAGCCGGACTGGCGCGGGTCTAGATAATCAACTTCCTCCAGATGTCGGGGAAACTGTTGAGCCACCACACTCTCAACAACCTTCACTAAAAAGTGAAGGTTGGAGACGGGACGATAGTTCTCTAATAAAGCTGGGTCCAGGGATGGCTTCTTGAGGAGGGGCCTCACCACCGCCTCTTTCAAGACGGTGGGCAAGGACCCCTCACTCAGAGATGAATTCACAATACCCTGGAGCCAGCCTCGTGTCACCTCCCAGGATGCCAGTACAAGCCAGGAGGGGCACGGGTCCAATAAACATGTGGTGGCTCTAAGGTTCCTCCGCAACCTGTCCATATCCTCGGTAGTAACAAAGTCAAACTCCTCCCAAGATGTTATCTCAAGACCAGCACCGGGCACCTCGACCGGATCACTAGTGGAGGGCAGCTCGTTCCGAATCTGAGTGATTTTGTCCTGCAGAAAAACTCCAAATTCCTCTGCTCGACCCTGCAGAGGGGCTTCCCGCGGCCTCAAATGCAAGAGGGAGCGGGTCACCCCAAACAGGGCGGCAGGGCGGTTTTCCGCGGACGCGATAAGGGTGGCACAATACTCACGTTTGGCCACTCTTAGCGCCACTAAATAAGTCCTAATATGGTCTCTCACTAGTGTTCGGTCAGATTCGGATCGAGAAGATCTCCACCTACTCTCTAGGCGTCTCTTACAGCGTTTCATCTCCCGATGCTCCTCGGTAAACCAAGGAGCCTGGGTGACTCGACGCCGCATGAGAGGCCGCAAGGGCGCGACTCGGTCCAAGGCCCCCGTGGCCGCACTATACCATGCGGCCACTAGATCCTCAGTCGAGCCGTGGGACAGGGACACAGGTACTGGCCCAAGCTCCCTCTGGAACCTTTCCGGGTCCATCAGGCGCCTGGGGCGGAACCAACTCGGTGTCTCCGGTTCCGCCTCCCCGCGGTGGGGTGTGACGGTTGGAAAGTCTATCCGAAGGAGAGAGTGATCTGTCCATGACAAGGGTAAGATGACTAAATCCCCTGTTCCAAGATCACTAATCCAGTGTCTATTTAGAGTTGCAATCTAAATAGACATTAGGAAGGAATTAATGTTCTGATTTTTGTTTTGGCTCAATCATTGGTTTCTGATAAAACTACAGATTGTAGCCTCCCTTCTAGATGGAATCATAAATCAACCCTATGCAATGAAGTTAAATATAGTCACATATAGTGATTTCCATACCTTCTGATTGCAGATGGGTAACACGGCAAGGCATATTCTTGCAGATCTCCAGCACTGACTATTTGATCCCTGCATAAATATACTCTTTAAATTTATTGGATCAATTTCCCCCTACTCTTTATCCATTTTACTGCATATTTTATCTGCATCTTGTTTTCCTGTTTTGTTACCTACTCTGTGGCGGGCCCAGCCCTCTGGAACGACCTGCCCCCTGATCATCGTACCATCACGGCCCTTCGCCTCTTCCGGCGAACATTAAAGACTTACTTTTTTCATGAGGCCAGCCTGGCGTAGTGTGTTTTTACTATCATTTTAATAGGGTTTCTTATTATTTTAACACAGGTTAAATTTATTTTATTTAATTTTAAATTTATCTATTGACTGTATTTATATGTATTTTATCCTTCATTATTCCTTTGCACCGCCCTGAGTCCCTACGGGAGAGAGGGTGGTATACAAATCAAATTAATAATAATAATAATAATAATAATAATAATAATAATAATAATAATAATAATAATAATAATAATAATAATAATAATAATAATAATAATAATAATAATAATATCACAGCTGCTTCCATTACTTAGACATCCAGGCACACAATGGATGCATAATATGTACATTTTTAGCTGTTATGAATTTGGTGGGAAAGATTTCATAACTCTAGAAGATTTTTCAGCGATTAAAAAATATATCCCCGAAATTTGGAAATTACAGAATAAATTGCAGCAGTATTAAGAATTGAAAAAAGATATTAGGCAGGATTCATTTCACTGATTTGAAAAACTGGGCTGCTGAGTGAATTTGTTTTCTTTACTTAACGTTTGTGTTCAAAGACTTTGTTATTGGGGAATATTAGTTTTAGGTAAAATAAAGCAATACAGAATATTTTTTCTAAAATCAGTCTTACTACAGTTGAATTGGGAGTACCAAAGTACTTCTGGGTTGAAAGGCTGGAATGACATCATCATTGCCTGGAGAACACCCAGTTGCAGGCTCCTTTCATGAACCCATTAAGTTCCACACTTAAAGTGGTACCTGTCTATCTATTGGCAGTTGTCCACTTTCGAACTGCTAGGTCAGCAGGAGGTGGCGCATGTGATGGGAGTTCACTCTGTCTTACGGCAGGAACCGTGTCTCAAACACAAGCCTGCCATTGTCAGCCCGGCATCCTAACTTTGTGAGCCACCATGTTCCTGTATCAGTTTTACTAAAAGCGATCTATCTATGATTGTGCACATGAATCCTTAAAGCCAACAAATGTGCGCAGTATTTACATAGGTGTCCTGAGACAACATGACTGCAAAACATAATAGTAGATCTGTAGCTATGAAAAAAGATGATCGTGGAGTGTTATAATAATAAATGAAACCTGGAACATACTAAGTTTCCACAACCTAACTGCTTTTTTTATGGCATTAAGCTTCATTAATAGGACTGTGAATCCAACTTCCTTGGTGTGCTATGATTAGGGGTTTGACAGTAATCTTGGAAAGTGGATAAGTATACTCCAGCCCTCATCTATTAGTGAGTACATTACTGAAGGCTCTCGGAGAGCTGCTTGATCCTTTTTCTCACAATCGCCAGTAGGGTATAGAGTGGCTTATAAAAACATCTACACTGGATAAAGGCATAGTAACAGGGAAGCTAGGTTTTGAATTAATGTTTCACTAAAATAGCTGTCTAATTCAGAACTGCATGCTACCATTATGCTCAACAGAATCTTTATGCATGTAAGCAGCATTCATGCAATAATGTACCATTCTATACAGAAAACTTGTGAACCTCACCAGTATCTAATACAGCTGTATCTATAAAATCTCAGCCCACATCCCATGTTATAACAGATATACTGTCCCCAGAATATAACACTTATATAAGCTCACTTACCACTCTCAAAATCATCACAATGACCCCAGAAATTGTTCCTCTCGTATTATGAATGGATTTGATACAATTTTATAGTTAACTTTCATTCTGCAGTCTTGTGACAGGTATGACAAGAAGTGCAGTATAACTTTATGGCTGCATATACTATGGGCCATTAAATGATCTGAAATAGCCTTTTCTTGGTCCAGCAAGTATCTACTTAAGCACATATAATGGGTAGTATGCTGCATGTGGATTCCTGGTTTTTAGATCTTTTTAATTTCTTGTAGAAGAGATGCTATAAATAGTTTTGTCACTTCTATTCAGTTTTCTGTTGTCTTTCTTTAATTGCCTCCTATCCTTCAGGTCTAAATTCTAAGACAAGTTCAGAGGCTGCAAAAAGAAAGCCAGAATAAATTTAATATAACTCCCATATTTCAGAAGGTTTTAAAAAAAAATCATGGCACTACTAAAATTTGGCCTATTTATTATAAGATTATGTATTAACTTGTCACTGATGGAATTAGAATCATTCATTCAATTAATTTTTCAAGTAATCTCTGTGCTAGTAAAACATTTCATGTAATATGATACCCATGTGTTATATATTTAATTTTGGGGGGAAGATTTATTTCAAACATATCCCTTATGTAACTTGCATCATTAGCCTGAGAAACATTTCTGATGCTCAACAAATAAACTGCGCTATATCAGGAGTTTTCTTTATAAAATAGTCTGAAAAAAATGAAGTGAAAAAAATGCTTTTTGAATTTTATGTAACCTGATTCTCAAACGATTTTAGAAAAATCAGGATTTTTTTTTAATGAATAGCACTTTGTCTGCTGCTACCAATAACTTCTTGTCATGTGGATTGAGGACATTTTATGACATATATTCAGGGTGTCATCTGAACTAAGACTCCATCATCAATGTATTAGGAAGTATAGAAGGAGTATTAGTCTATATCTTTAAAAGTTTATTTTGAAAATACTGTTCAGAACAATATTTTGCTATTGTTGTTGAGTAAAGTTACATGTCCAATGAAGAAATAGAATGTGGGCTTCCCAGCTATTAGTCCAAACCCTCATTATCCCACACTTGCTTACGTTGCATCAAATAATCACTTATTGACTGCTTATTCACAAAACATTTGAAGTTGAAGTTTGAAGTTTATTTGATTTCTATACCGCCCTTCTCCCTTTCGGGACTCAGGGCGGTGTACAGCCATAATAAAATAAGTGATACAAAATCTAAAACAATGTGTTAAAAGATATTAAATAAATGGCTTACATTTTTAAAACCCCATACTAAAATCGCTATTTAAAATCCCTTTAAAACTACGACAGGCTGGCAGCGCAGAATAAATGTGTCTTCAGGGCCCGACGGAAGAGATGTAGGTCTCTTCCGTTTGAAGTTGCAACACCACTGAAAAAAGAGATTTATGGATAGCCCTCGAAATTACAGCCATCACAGCATCCCCACAGTCACACGACCAAGATCCAAGCACTTTGCAACTGGTATGTGTTCATGACAGCTGCAGTCTCCTAGACTCATGTAGTTGCCATTTGCAATCTTCACGGTTGGCTTCCAACAAGCAAAGTCAATGGGGAAGCCAATAGGAAATTGCAAGTCACAGGCACATGATGCTATGCTTAATGAATCAAGCAAACAAAGCACCATCCAAATGCTTAAGCTGCCTAAGCAGCTACCCAGCCACCACCTGATAACAATAGTTTTTCCTTGTGGCAGAATGAAAACAGAAAACCAGGAAGCTTATAGTCTGGCAAAATAGTCTGAAGCCAAGGATCAGCCTGTGGAAGATTCCCCCCCCCCCCCTCATTGTTCTCATATGGTTATATGGTAGATTTATTTACTTATTTAAATGTTGACATTACTTGAGTCCCCAACGACTCTGGATAGTTTATAAATGAAATAAGATATAATAGATTTAAAAAAGAATGTGGCTGACCACAAGAATAAACATCTAATCTATGGTTAAACTAAACTAACTAAAGGGGATAAACATCCATCTTCTTCCAAGGTTTGAGAGATCGAGCCAGAGATAAATTAAACAAAGATCTGTAGTGAAAGTTTAAGACATAAACCTCATTGCTCCCAAATTATTTTAATTTCTACATACTGCTAATCTTTGGCTGATACTACATTATGATTTCTAGGTTGTTGAATACAGTTGTTACTTCATAACTAAATTTGATTGCAATTTATAACTGTGTATTAATGCATGACCCACCAATTATCGGGAGGGCTTTGTAAATTCCTGTTAAGATAATCGAGGTTAAATGAGGATTAGGTTTGCAGTTAAGAGGAAGCTGACAACTTCACCAGATCAGGTGGCATGATATCTTTTTTTTCCTTAACATTGGCACAGGCTTAAAAAGCAGTTGGAGAATTATAAAGAAGATGAAACGGAAAATGCCTGTGAGGCTCTTCAAATGGAAATTGAATTTCTGCAGATGGTACACTCTTTTAACTTAACATGTATCATTATGGCATGAGGTGGGGAAATAGATTCTATTATCTTGCACATAAAATACTTCTTTATAAATAGTGTACTATCGGGCAGGTAGATCTACTAGCTCTACAGACAGTTATCTGTATTTCCCATTATACACATGTCACTCCTTTTACTAGAAGCAGTATGTTGCTCAAAAGTACATGCTGAAAAGATAGGAAGCCCAATTTTCTTGCTTCTGGGTGATTCTTAGATATTAGATTAGTCTTTGTTTTCCATCTCAAGTGATTCTCCCTGGATACTTTCAGTGCTCTCCTGCAATTCATTGTTCAGGATAGACATTCAACTCAGCCTGAAATACTGTATCTGAGCCCTTTAATCCTTGTTAATGTAACAACTTCAAAATGCACATCTGTAACACCATGAAGGAACAATCTAAACAATGTGCAGACCACAATAAAAGTGGGAACATGAGGCAATTATATTCATAGCAATGCAATCTTATTGTCATGATTAAGAGACCACAGAAGCTAAAATAACTGAAAACTCAGTTGCAAAACAGCAGCGGAATTAGCTTTTAAAGCAGTGGTTGCCAACTTACTGGATGGAGAAGTTGATTGTACAGTAACTGGGCAACTTGTTGTTCTTCCACTTTTACTATGCCTTTCCCTTTCCTATATTAATCAATCAAGCCTTTCAATCCTATTTTCATTCAACCTATCTAGCCCATAGCAGCTTTATTATCTTTCCATAGGCTTCTAGACATATAGGTAGTCATTGACTTATGACTGGTGCTTGGAGATCATTTGAAGTTAAGATGAACCCCCCCCCCCAAGGTACCTATGACCTGGTTCCTAAGTTCTAATGGCCACCGCCTCCTTCCCATGGTTAAGTGACTGCATTTTAGGCACTTGACCACCAACCTGCCTTTACAGTTGTTTGCAGCAGCATCCACGGTGACATGATCATGATTTACAACACTTTTGTCAAAAAATGTTTGTTTCCCATTTTGAGCAAAAACACCCCATAGCAAACAATGGGTTAACTTAATGAGTATGGTGTTCACTTGACAAATGTCACAAAGGTTGAAATGTCAGGTGAGTCATGTGGTTGATCTGCTTTATGACCATTGCAACTAATGGCCATAATGGGCAGGCTCTATTCTGATTATAAGATGACAACCATCTAGTTCTAGTGCTATAGAGAGCTGCACCCTAATCTCTTGTATACATTTCAGTTGCAACAGGAACTCTAGCTATAAGCAACTATAATACACACAAGGAGAAACCCTTTCTATACAGTTTGAAGATACAGAGACAGATGGATGATACAGAAATGTTTTAAGTAACTAGATAAAGCTATTGGAATGCATTGCTTATTATATATGCTTGTTATATAAGAGCTATTTATTTCATCACTAGAACATCTAGAGCAGGAGTGTCAAACTCATATCGTCACGGCATTGTTGCATGATGTGCAGTCGCGCAGGCAATTTTGGGAACCTCCAGGTATTCCCACGTGACACCGCTCCTGTGCGAGCTGCACTGGCTGCCTGTGGCCTTTCGGGTGCGCTTCAAGGTGCTGATTACCATCTTTAAAGCGCTCCATGGCACGGGACCTAGTTACCTGTGGGATCGTATCCTGCGCCATACATCCCTTCGACCGATTCTCTCCCACAGAGAGGGACTTCTCTGGGTGCCGTCCATTAGGCAATGCCAGCGGGCGACGCCCAGGGGAAGGGCCCAACAACCTACCCCCCGAACCTCCCCTCTGGAACGACCTACCCCCCGAACTCAGAACTACTACGGACCTCCGCTCCTTCCGCCAAAAGTTAAAGACCTATTTTTTCCATCAGGCAGGCCTGGCATAATCTACCTCGTCTAGCCTTCAGTTTGAAGTCCAAATTGTTTTAATCGGGATTTTAAGGGGAAATAGTTTTAAGATTTTAAGATTTTAGCACAGGGCGATAGCTATTTAATTTGGTTTTAAATATTTATAATTGTTCTGTTTATATGTTTTTAATTTCCTGTGCACCGCCCCGAGTCCCTTCGGGGAGAGGATGCGGTTTATAAATTTTAAATAATAATAATAATAATAATAATAACGTATCATGACTTTTTGCACCTTTGCTCAACTGGAAATAGGCATAGCCAGTGCGTGATGCATCTGGCCCACAGGTTGCAAGTTTGACAGTCCTGATCTAGGGGGATAATTTATTTAATCACTAGAACATCTAGGGAATAATTATTAGAAATTCCTTTGTTCCAAAATAAAATAATATAGAGAAAACTCCCAAACTTCCTCTTCCCTTGCAAGCTGAAAACTGTTCCAGCTACTGGTTATTCATACATACTTCTTTCACCTGCAGAATAAAAGAGATACCTGCAATCTACCTCATAGTTGTTCCAAATAATAGAGAGAACAAACTCCTCCATCATATTCAAACTGACAGAAGAAAACTTGGCTTCCCTTAATGCGCTGTTCATGAAATCAAAACCTTCCATCAAATGCTAGATACAAGAAAGCAGTTATAAAAAGATGATTTGCAGATCCCAGACTATTTCCTTTGTCTCTTTCATAAATAATCCAACAGTAGAGATAGGGAGAAGGGCAAAGTCCCCCACCCCTTTCTTCTTGCAATTCAACCTGTCAGCACTCTGCAGAATTTATTAGGGATTCAGGTTTATGTTAGTAAATGTCAAGTAAAATTATTTTGTTGTTTAATTTAAAGTAAGGAGCAAGGAACTTCAGACAACTAGTGATTCCCACTATTATCTTTTTTTCTTTTCTTTTGCAGGAATTGTTACAAAAAAAGTCCTCAGTCAAATAAATAACATATTGTGGACTGATTCAAATGTCAGAGGAACAGAATATTGTAGCATTTGGAAAAATGCTACTTTTATCATCCTTATTGGTTAAATTTATCATCCTCTGCTTTTCCTGCTAGCAGAGCAAGGAGTCTGTTTTTTCACAACAAATGTTGTATCTTTGCTTCTGGATATTTATTACCATGAATGTCTAACAACTGTAAACAAATCATTTTCCTTTCACACAATGGGATTTTTCCTTGGCAGTGTTCCCATTCCCATATTCAACCGTAAAAACCTGTCTGCATTCTGTTTTTATCAACTATGGAAGAAGCACTAACAGTTTCACATACAACATAAACATTATCCTTATATACAGTACATATATATATATATGTTGCCATGTTAACTTAATATTTTTATAATGAAATCTATTGTTACATAAATAGCCAATATTTATACTAATATGTATTTCAAAGCTCACAAATTGATGCTCTAGTTCATTTCACCAGCTTGAAATTTCCTTCCTTCTATAAATTATTTAGTGTTGAAGTTCTCACATGTTAAGTGTATATTTTTAATGTAATGTAGAATTGATAAGTTTTGCAACATACAATTAATTGTAATAATTAATAAACAAATAAATATGGCCAAGTTGTGTTATACTGTGTACAGATTAAGCACTGCTATGAGCAATAACTACTAATTGTTATGCCTGTTTTACTATGGTAAGCTTTTTTGTTTGGTCTACTCTATCACCTTTATCTAGCTGATGAGCAATTAGAATTTTTAAAATATTCCTGAAAACAATTTGTTTTGGTAATTAAAGATCATATAATATATGCATAAGTCAAAATTTTATAAAATATTATATAAGTGATATAAAAGTTGAAAGTTGCCCCCTATCAGTTTAGATTACAGTTAGTGTTGAACCAATTCAATTTTGTTCAGTACCTCTTCTTAATGTCAGGTTAAATTTATAGTCTGAAAGATAAAAAAAAATTCATTAATCATGCAAGGTTCATAAAACCAACCCTGATAATTCTATGGAAGTTCACACCTGTTCCATATAATTTAGTAACCCATTTGCAACAAAGGCAGGATATCTCTAGGAAGACCACAAGCTCTTCACACAAAAAATATTCTCTCCCAAAAATATTTGATCTTCCAAATATTCCACACATTCTTTGTAAAAACCTATTTGAAATAATACTTCTGCAGCTTGTTTTCAATCCAGAAGATGGTTATGTCATCATACCAGTGGTGGGTTTCTGCAGGCTCGCACCTACTCGCGAGAGCCGGTTGGGGAAATTTAGAGAACCGGTGAGAGGGGGTTCCACCGGCGTACCTGGAAGTAAATCTGGCCCGCCGCTGCCAGTGGCCCAACGGGAAGGAAAGGAAGGAAGGAAGGAAGGAAAGAAAGAAAGAAAGAAAGAAAGAAAGAAAGAAAGAAAGAAAGAAAGAAAGAAAGAAAGAAAGAAAGAAAGAAAATTTATTATCACAATTGAGTCCAAAATTTTGGTTGCTAAGCAAGAGCATTGTTAAATGAGTTTCACCACATTTTAAAAGGTGGCCACTCCCACCCTGTCACATGACTGCCAAGCCACGCCCACAAAATAGGCCACACCTACAGAGTAGGTTCTAAAAAATTTGAAACCCACCACTGCATCATACGTTAGTTTTTGGTCAAAGGATGGCAAGCTTTGGAGCCAGGCATACAGATGGAATTCTGAAGACATGTTATGGCCATTCTCATAATGGGCATAACATGGGGAGAAAAGCTTACCTCTTCACAAAATGCTAGATAGCGTCAAATAAGAAATATTAGTGTATCAGCAAAATAATAATAATCGTATTATTTTCTCTGCCCAGTTTACCAGAATACTCCAATTTAATCTCTTTCCTTTTTTTCCTCCTTCAGGGCTTGTGAGAATACTTTAATATACCCAAACATTATTTTATATACTGTATTTTTTGGAGTATAACAGGCACCTTTTTCCCTCAAAAAAGAGGGTGAAAATCTGGGTGCGTCTTATACACTGAATACAGCATTTTTGGCCTCCCACCTTTGCAAAAGTGGCAAATGGGCCGTTTTTTTGCTCATCCCCCTCTCCAGCCCCCAGGAGCACTCTACAAGCTGCCTAAAGCCTGCCCATTTTTTGACAAAAAAGAACCGTTTTTGGAAAGGTCTGCAGAGTGCAAAAACTTTCTTTTTTTAATTTGTCTCTTCAAAATCTTGGTGTGTTGTATACTTCTGTGCATCTTATACTATGAAAAATATGGTAATACTGAAGTGGTTTATTTTAACACCAAGAAACCCACTCCGGATCATGATGCCTTGTTTTAGAGCATGTTAATTTGTCATCTTTCTTTAAAAAAAAAAAAAAGTTTGATGAAACATAAAGTCTGTTAGATGCCAAATGATGTGTTTACAGGCACCATTTTGCTTTATGGCTTTGAAGATCATAACTATGTAAAGAGGTAAGGAGTGAGATCCCAATGTTATAAGATTTGAAGTTCTATGTATACTTCATCATGCATATTTCATTCTGCAACTCTAGTCTGAAGAAGATCTGAACCAGAAGACTAGAGCGGGCATTTAAAAAAAAAAAGTCAGCCTCTCCATTTTCATAATCTCCATATCCTGATTTTTTTTTAAAAAAAAAAATAATGCAATGTTCAAGCAAAATTTAATAGACTTTCAAAATCAGTATGTCCGTTTCTCAGACAAACAAAATTATGGTTCAAATCCATCTTAGAGAATGGAAGAAATAAAATATCAGTAAAGAAGAATAGAATTATGGTCCCAAAAACATTTATGGGGGAGCTTAATTGATGCAAGTGTGTTGTATATGCAGATGCTGAAATTAGCACCATTATCTTACTCATACAGAAATCTCAGGCTCATTTAATCTATTTGTGCACAAAGCGTGGGTATGTCTGCATGTACAATTTTTAAATCAAAGATGAGTAATTCTTGAAATAACAAGACGAGAAAGATGAATCTTATGTCATTTTAATTAGACTGCTACAGTACAGAACATTTACAAATTAGTTTGAGTACATGGGATTATTAGCAATATACCAGATATCCTGAAAAAAGTTAAATGTTTACAAATGAAAGACAATATATTTAATTTTTTTTAAAAAGGTTAAGAACATCAATCATCTAAAGAGATCTTTTGACATGAAGAAAATATTGAAAAGGTTTATTCTGTCAAGCAAAAGTGGTAAAGAAAAGATATTGTTTCTATTATTTGTCAAATGAACAGTGAATAAAGATAGCCTCATTTTAGTCTCATCTCTACTTTTAACTTCTTTTTAGAATGGAATAATTTATTCTAGAGACACTAAAGTGGCTAGCTGTTTGCATGTGGAAGATCTTGTAGATTAAACCAGATAACCTTATAATACTTTCAGATGTAAAACTGAACTAATCTATTCCAAGTCAATCTCTAGATATCATTTGACTTCGGCTGATTTGAAATATTTCATGGCTTGGACAAAGACAAAGAGCTTTTTTGTAGTGTTGTAGAAAATTTGCTCACTATACTTCAGTTCTACTTATACTTTTCTTGTATTTATTAATGAGATGAATATAGTTTATACCATTCTAAAGACATTACCAATTCTGCTTACCATGTTTTTTGGAATATAAGACCGGAGTATAAGACGCACCCAGGTTTTGAAGAGGCAAATTTTTAAAAATGTAGGTAGGTAGATAGAGGGATAGAGAAGGAGAGAAAGAGAGAGAAATACAGTAAGTAGGTAGGAAGAGAGAGTAGTTAGGTAGGTAGGTAGATAAAGGAGGGGAGAGAGAGAGAAATAGAGAAATACAGTAGGTAGGTAGGGAGAGAGAGAATAGATAGGTAGGTAGAGGGATAGAGAGAAATAGAGAGAGAGAAATACGGTAGATAGGTAGGGGGAGAGAGGGGGGTAGGTAGTTAGAGGGGGGAGAGAAATACAGTAGATAGGGAGGGGGAGAGAGTAGGTAGGTAGGTAGGTAGGTAGAGGGATAGAGAGAGAGAAAGAGAGAAATACAGTAGTAGGGAGAGAGGGGGGGGGTAGGTAGGTAGGTAGATATTTCCAGGTGTATTTACCCATGTGCTGGAGAAGGAAATCACTGACAACCTTTCGAACTCAAATCTTTGTTTCTGCAGGCACAATACTTGACCAACGTAATTCTCATCAATCCCTCTAATTAAGCAGCTTTCCGAAAGGGAAAAAAAAGTTTTTGCACTCTGCAAACCTCCCCGAAACAGCCAATTTTTTGCGAAAGTGGGCCATTTTTTGGTCAAAAAAATTGCATTCATAGCCTTATGGAGGCTTATAGAGTGCTGCTGTGGGCTATTTTTTGCTCATTTCTACCCTCCCCAGCCCCCAGCTCTCTCTGAAAGTCTCCACGGCCATTTTGGTGAAGGGGTGGAGCTTCAGGAGGCAAAAAATGCTGTATTCAATGTATAAGATGTACCCAGATTTTCAGCCTCTTTTTAGAGGAAAAAAGGTGCGTCTTATACTCCGAAAAATACAGTATAATCTTACTGACAAAAACGTATACACACACACACATGTATGTATGTGTGTGATAAAAAGATAGACAGGTAACAGACAGGCAACAAATAAGCTACTAGCATGGATAGCAGAATAGAGAAAGCATTTGAAAACATTTTTCTACAAGTTTCTGGTTTTTTAAAATCAAATCTATGCATGAAGCTTTCTTTTTCTTACATTAATAGCAGCATAACTTTTGTGCCTCTTCTGGGCTCACAGATTAACCACAGTTCTGACCTCAGACAAATGCCCATCAGTTCACATCATAGTTTTGAAATGCTTTGTTTTGTGTACTGAATTTTAATATTCTTATAATTTCATCAGATCATCCACAGTTTAAACAGTGTTCCCTATGCTATTCAGCATTATCAGTGACTTGTGTTCCGAAAATGAGAGCATACTTATAAAGTTTGCATGTGATACAAGAGCTGAGAGAGGTGACTAACAGTCTAAATGAAGAAGAAAATGTCTAGACAGATTTGAGCAGTGGGATGAAATCAGTAGGAGACAAATCTATCGGAGACAAATGTAGAGTTTTGCATTTAAGAAAAGTGGTAAGACATAAATACAGGATGTCAGAGACCTCGCTTGGCCATATGACATGTGAGAGGAAATATAGGTGTCTTAGACATGAATCAAAAGGAGTCATAACTGTTACAAAGACATATGCTGTATTTCTTGTGTTGCATTAATAAGAACATTGTGTCCCGATCCCCACTTTAATATGTTCTCTAAGTAGAGCATTGTGGAAGGGATCAAGGGGACCAAACCAGTGTCATAACATCGTGGTGCAAGCTCGCCCCCTGCCCCCCTTTTGAAGCAATCCAAGAAACATAGCAATGAATACCAGGTCTATCTATTGTAAGGTTATATATTAGGAGACTCTTTCAAGAGTTCTATTTTCTGGAAAACTAGGGAGCTTCTTTCTGAAACTTCCCATGCTTCTTCTCCTGTGGACAAAGATATATTTTACCTGCCACTTACCCAGGCTACAGCTGTTCTTCTTGTCTCCAAAGGCCATTCTCACACACCATTTCTATTAGACACATATGCCAAAGGAGCAGAATGATAAAAATATTACACTGTTTTTATCATTTTGACAAAAGTATTGGATCCCGAGGATGTCTTTTGTGTCTACCTCTAGGCAACATAGTTCAAAATCATTGTGTCGCATGGAGATAGTTTAGAAAATGCCTACATGATGAGGAATAGTCTAAAAACCAAAGTATATGAGGAATGTTAAAAAGCTCTTTGTATATTTATCAATACAGAAAGACTGGCGGACATAATAAGTGTCATGTGCCATTGGAGGGGGATGGATGGCACGGGCAGTTATGGGAGTCTCTAGATACTCCCATGTAACACCACTCCTGCGCGAGCTGCACTGGCTACCTGTGGTCTTTCGGGTGCGTTTCAAGGTGCTGATTATCATCTTTAAAGCGCTCCATGGTACAGGACCTAGTTATTTGTGGGATCGTATCCTGCCCCATACATCCCTTCAGCCGATTCGCTCACACAGAGAGGGACTTCTCCGGGTGCCGTCCACCAGGCAGTGCCAGCGGGCGACGCCCAGGGGAAGGGCCTTCCCTGTGATGGGCCCGACCCTCTGGAACGACCTACCCCCGGATATTAGAACGACTACGGACCTTCGCGCCTTCCGCCAAAAAGTAAAAACCTATTTGTTTCACCAGGCCGGCTTGGCCTAATCTACGCTCCTCGCCCCAGTCTGTTTTCTCAAATTGTTTATTGGGTTTTAATGGGTGGTAATTTTAATAGTTTTTAAATTTTGTACAGGGTAGTTTAATTCGTTTTTAATTTGTGTGTATTGTATGTTTCAGTTGGTTTTTAATTTTCCTGTACACCGCCCCGAGTCCCTTCAGGGAGAGGGGGTGGTTTATTAATATAATAAATTATTATTATTAATTATTATTAGGCCTGAGGAGAGGGGGATGCAGCCGATACATTGTTCAGGGGCGCATGGAGCTCAAAGGGGGGCCATGAAGGGGAAAAGGAGGATTCACTTAATAACTGCAGATATTGACACATGTTGAAACAGTGACCTCATGGATTTTTAGCAAAGCAGTGAAACCCCTCCCCCCCCATGTACCCTTCCCCCCCTAGCATGTGGGGGAGCACATTCGGTGTGTCATGCATGCATGTGTGAGGTGCATGTGGGATGTCATGCATGCATGTGTGGGAATGGGGTGCATGTGTAGGAGGGGCGCACATTGTATTTTGGGGGCCCATATTAATCTTGTTCCAGCACTTAATAAGCCTCTAAGCAGCCCTGTGGATGGCTACATAAATTTGATGTATAAATAAACAAAGTCTTCACATATCTGAAGATTTTCACACAAAAAGCAAACCTCTAGAATAAAACTTTAAACTACACATTAGAAGACACTGCCTGATTTAGAAGCTTTCAGTAAATGAACCAGGCAACTGTATGAAGTGGTGGGTTCTTGCAAAAGAATGTAAATATTGGAAAAAGTCTAGTTGGGCAGCATTAAAGTCAAATAAATAGAATAAAATAACCACTAAGGGAGGTAAAACCAATTCAGTTCTAGGAAAGTGAAAAATATGAAAATGAAACTCATAATATAAATCCACCTTGATTCTCTTTATCTGATAGGGCATAGAGGAATTTTAATAGTCTTTCAAAATTCCCTTTCAGATAGACTAATAACTGGAGAGTTGAAACCTAATTTGTGAGAATTATCCCAACTGGAGAACAGCAATTCAAAATAATATACATGGTCCATAGGATCACCTACAGAACTGAAAAATCCCTATAAAGCTTTTCATTTACCTGAATTGGCCCATTCAATACATTCTTACTGGGATACCTCAAATCCTCCTTAATCTACAGACCTCATATTACAAGCGAAGACTTCTGCAGATACATTGCACTTAAAAAAAAAAAAAACCAGCAATGGCAAAGAGAACAATGATAGTTTTTTGATTACAAAATTGGTGAGAAAATATAGTTTGTTCCCAACATTTGGATCAGAGGTGGTTCCTCCCGGTCCTGTCCTGTCCACTACCAGAAGACGTAGTGAAAATCTGGTATACCAGACTGGACCTGTAGCAATGGTGACTTGGTTACACCTCTGAACCTCACTCAGAAGCTTTTTTTTTTAAGCCCTTTTTCTCTGCCGGTTCAAGCAAGGGAAAAGAGGTTTTACAAACTAAAAGAGAGGTGGGGGGAGAGGGAGGAAGGAAGGAAGGAAAGGGAGAAAGAAAAAGAAAGAAAAAGAAAGAAGGAATCTCACTTTTTAACCAGGATTCATCAAAGTAGGAAAAAAAGGCTGTTGCTTTCAATCGGAACTGAGTATGTCTGGCTGTGGGATTCTGGGAGTTGAAGTCCGCAAGTCTTAATGCTGCAAACTTTAAATTGAAACCTGCTTTAAATTGAAAAAGGAAGTATGCAAAGTGACATTCAGCAGTTCGTTTCTGGGTCACCTGAACAACAAACTGGATAAACAGTAGGATTCTTATATGGTTCTATGTTTTTGAAGTTTTGGGGTTTGTGCAATATGGGTTTTGTGTTTCTAAAAGGGTTTGGATCATTCCCTGCTTGTGAATGGAGCCAAACTTTCTACAGGCTCATTATCTCATTATCTATCTGGCAGGCATGTGGAATGAGTCTTTCTAGGAGTAATAATTTATTTGGTTGGGTGGGGGTGGTTGCTTTCCACAGAGGGAAGGGAGAAAGAAAGAAAGAAAGAAAGAAAGAAAGAAAGAAAGAAAGAAAGAAAGAAAGAAAGAAAGAAAGAAAGAAAGAAAGAAAGAAAGAAAGCAAGCAAGCAAGCAAGCAAGCAAGCAAGCAATTTAGGGCTAGAATTCTACTTAGAGGTCATCTAGTCCAACCCCCTGCTGCATCAGGAAACCTTACATTGTCTGGATTATTTTGGTGCCTGTAACAGAGAGGAATATTGCCAGAAAGGAGAAGGAGTTTACTAGGCTCCGACTCAACCCGTCCAAGACCGAGTGGCTGTGGCTTCCAGCGTTACGATATAGCCAGTTGGTGCCAGCTCTGGCTATTGGGGGCAAGTCATTGGCCCCCACAGAGAGGGCTCGCAACTTGGGCGTCCTCCTGGACTCTCGGCTGTCTCTAGAAGACCATATGACAGCCGTGGCCAGGGGGGCTTTTTATCAGGTCCGCCTGATACGCCAGTTGCGCCCCTTTCTGGATCGTGACGCTTTACGCATGGTCACTCAAGCCCTCGTCATCTCCCGCCTGGACTACTGCAACGCTCTCTACATGGGGCTTCCCTTGAGGTGCACCCGGAGGCTCCAGTTAGTTCAGAATGCGGCCGCGCAGAGGATTCTGGGAGCCTCCAAATGCTCCCACGTGACACCTCTCCTGCGCGAGCTGCACTGGCTGCCTCTGGCTTTCCGGGTGCGCTTCAAGGTACTAGTAACCACCTTTAAAGTGCTCCATGGCAAGGGACCTGGTTATCTTCAAGACCGTCTCCTGCTACCAAATACCTCCCCCCGACCAGCTCGCTCCCACAGAGAGGGCCTCCTCAGGGTGCCATTGGCTAAACAATGTCGGCTGGCGACCCCCAGGGGGGAGCCTTCTCTGTGGCAGCCCCTGCCCTCTGGAATGACCTACCCCCTGACCTACGGACTATCACCGACCTACGCCTTTTCCGTTGGGCCCTGAAGACCCATTTATTTCGTGCTGCCGGCCTGTTGTAATTTTTAAATTGATTTTAGTAGGGGGTTTTAATTTGGCAGGCCAATTTATTTAATCATAGCTTAACATTTGATCTTAAATTTTATATTACTCATTTTTACTGTTGGCTGTACACCGCCCTGAGTCCCGAAAGGGAGATAGGGCGATATATAAATGCAATATATCTTAATCTTAGGACAAGGCTTCCATGCAGAGGAAGGCAGAGATAGTCCATGACTTATGACTACAATTGAGGCCAACATTTTGGTTGCTAAGCAAGAGCATTATTAATTGAGCTTCACCACATTTTACCCATTCCTGACATCTCCTGGTAAGTAACATCAAGTTGGCCATGCCCACCCAGTCACACGACTGCTAAGCCATGCCAACAAAATAGGCCCCGTCTACAGAATAGGTAGTAAAAAATTGGATAGTATGCTGTTTATGAGTTCTTGTGTACTTATAACAGTAAAAAATATTACACATATATTTTTTGAATCAGCTTACAGTTTCCGCAATAATTTTTATCCACTTAAATTTTACTTCATAGTAACTAATATTTTATTTAATAACTATCAAGATGAAAGCAGCAAAAATACTAATCATTTGCTTTCATAAGCCACGAAATCATTCCAGGCAAACATGTCAGGGTTTTGCCGTTAGGGCACAGGCAGAATCACCCTGAAAAACCTGCCATCATAATTGCTATCCACAAATCAAAGGTTATAAAAGAAATCAAAGTGAATTTAACCTCTACATAAGGTCAGAAATATTTAAATATGTCCGCTTTTCTGTTAGAGAGAGAGAAAAAGAGTGATTTTGCGCCATCTGGTGGTTAGAACTATTATAATAGTAAAAAGAAGATTAATAAAATCCTTTGCTATTCTGATCCCAAGTCTTTCAGCTGAACTAATATGTTTCTGTAAATTCTGTATTTACTGGTAACGTGCTCAAGTGGGAGAACTTTTGTTTACAGTCTAACACCCTGATAGTTGTTTGTTACTGAACATTCTTCATTAGCAACCCAACATTCCTATAAATGCTACTTACACATTACTAAAATGTGAATTCCAGTAATATTTAGAATTCTATAATGTTATGCTGTCTGGAAAAAACAGGTGCAATGCCTTATGGTACCAACTATACTGTGAATTCACTATTTTATCAACAATAATTCAACTTTATATAGGACATTTTTTGAACACCACAAATAAATATTTTGATGTATTTGTGTTACTAAATGAAATTCCATTTGTATGTGATTTTAGGGAACAGTCATTCTGTTAAGAATCAGCAAAAAATAAAAAAAATATCCAGCTGATCTGCTGAGTCCTTAGCTATATACCTGAAACTTTATATTTCAGTCCATTAATAGTGGAGTTTTCTCCACTGAGCTTCTTCTAATTGAGATACAGAAAAAATATAAAATATATTTTTCTCCTTATCAACCCCAAGTTGCTAAAATTATGAAGAACAGTTTCTAACCTTCAGCCTCTTCTAGTGACGATTCATAGGTCTTCTGTAGAATTCTATATTCTACACAAGAGAACAGACAACAGAAGCATAACTCTTCAGATAAGTCTTCCAACTATTACAGACATTCTCCCATTAAACTTGAAAAGATTACTAATGAAGTTTCAGAATGCCTTCGGTTGTAGAGGCACTGAAGCTACAACTTGTTTCAGATGTTAAAAGTCTTTTAAAAAGTAGGACAACAGCAGTTAGATATAAAATGGTGAAATAAACTCTGCCTGGAGAAATGAAAGGAAGTCAAAGCTTCATTGTTTACATTATTCACTTAAAAAATCCACTTATCCATGAAGTCTTTTTACAACAAAGCGAATAGGCAAAGACACAACAAAGCATGAGACAGAAGTCCAGAGCAGACAGACTGTATTGACAAACCCAAGTATAAATTTTAAAGTAGAAAGCACCTGAATTACAAACAAAAATGCAATTGTTGCATTCAGAGGCTGCATATAAGCATGTTTATATCCTGAATGGTATGGACAATTATATGTTGGCTTGCAAGATATTTGGTCTGATTCTAGTTTGCATAAATAATGTCCACATACTTGGAGTAAAATCCATGTGGCATATTGGCTCAAATGTGCCACAACTGGCCAATACTCCCTGTATTGAGAAACATAGTTTACATTTTATTTACCTTATTAAAAAGCATTATAACAAAGCTTCAACTAACCAGAGCCATGGTGGGCGGCAAAGGATCCTTCTTGTAATACTGTATCATGTGGAAGATTGTGACTATTAAAAAGAGTAAATGAAAAAAGAATTAAATCGAAATTTTTTTAAAATAGATATATGTGTGTCTATGGCATACTAAGCCAAAGGAGAAAGCTGTATGGGATCTTAATAAAAGCATATCTTATGGAGTTGATGATACAAGTAGGGAAGTAAAGATATACAGGTTTAATTATGAATAAAATGGCTAAAACACATATTTGACAGTATAAATTAGTGTCACCTAGTGTTGTTATGGTTATGAATTTAATAGGAATTAAATTTCCATAGAGTAGGGATAGTTTCATGATACTTCCAGGTAAAGGAGGTAATACATTGAGTTTGGAAATTGTACATCATTCAAAATTAATGAAATTGTACATCATTCAAAATTAATGCAATCCAGAGGGAGGAAAAATTCTTCTATGAGGCTTGAATGAATGGAAATGAGACAAGCATATTTGAAAAAGTATTTGCCATTCATTGACCCTACACAAAAAGAGAATGACAGAATCCTGCTTTCATTTTGCTTTGTTTTATATTTTTGAACATATGGTTTAATCCTAAATCTATTCTACCAAAGAAAGAAACTCTAAATCTAAAAGCCCAATTTATCTATTTATTACATATATTTCAGATAATCTGTGGATATAATATACCTAATGTGGGGTAAATAACTTTTCAGTTGCATTAAAAGTGAACCCGGGGAGAAAAATGGAAGATATGGAAAGAAGTAGAAGAAACAAGAGCGAAAGTAGAATATGTCCAAATAGAATACCGTCAAACCTGTAAGTCCCATATGAAAAAAAAGGTATAAGATAGATTACTCTCCCAAAAGAAAAAAGAAAAATTGTGGGAAGAACTTGGAACTATCATAGAAATATGTAGGGTTATATTAATGGGAGTATGAAAAAGGATGTTTGTTGTATAATCACATGAGGAAGGTTGTAGATAAGAAAAATGCATCTAAGAGAATGAATGCTGGAAAGGATAAGGGTGAAATAAATATTGTATAATGCAGTGTGCCCTTCCATTCAATTTTGTCCCTGAAGTTTTCTTGACAAGGTTTTTCAGAAGTGGTATGCCATTGCTTCTTCCTAAGCCTGCAAAAAAGTGACTAGACCAAGGAACCAACTGGCTTCAGAACTAGAACTCACAGTCTCCCAGTTTCTAACCTGAAGCCTTAACCACAACACCAGATTGACTCTATAATATACATGGGACAGGAAAAAAATAGTTACAGAGTTAGAGAGTCTAGCAAAGAGCACTGATAATTAAAAGAAGCAGAATAATTTTGATGGGAATAAGTATTTAGAAAGTATCTGAAAAATAAATAAGTGGCTTTCTAGCAAAGTGAATGGAATTAAAAATGAAAGTAATAAAATTATTTCAGATAAATCTGAATAAATGATATTTGAAAGGGGAATTTTACAGTTTTGGGTAGAAATGAAACTGATATCAAAGAGATATAGAAACTTGATAAAGTCAGTATTCATAAATAAGTTATAAAAAGAAAGTCCTAAATAGTGTGAGCATTGAAAAATTAACAATTATGGTAGAGGTGTAGATGGTGCAGCAGGGGAAATGTTAAACCATGGAGTGTTCTTTTGTGGATGTTTGATTCATATAAGGCACACAACTGAAGACTGCAACCATGCCTGATAATCAGATGAATTCTATTGTTATTCATCTGTGCACAGACAAAGCAAGAAACAATAAATGAAAAAATTACTAAATGGCAAGTTTGTTAGGTTTGGTGTACCTGGAAGATGTTTAGAAGAATTATGATTGTTCCAAATTGACAGCACAAGAGATGACAATTGGTAAAATGTAGAAAGTGTGTAGAATAGACCACAAAACATATTTTTGCTCAGACAGGTTGCTGAGACATGTATGAATATGAGAAAGAAAGCAATTGTACATTTGCAGAATTAAAGAAATGCATTGTATAGTGAATATGTTGAATCATGATAAGTTTTAGAATATATTAAGAAAGGATATAATGAAAATAAAACTGGTAGTAAAATAAAGTGGAACACTCAGAAAATGTTTCAGTGTTGTCTAGAAATTGAGGCAAGAATATGTTGGATAAATAGATAAGTTAGATAAGTATGTTTTATGGCATTATCACAAATGGGTAGACTGGAGTACTAAAGGAGAATATTTGTAGCTCAGATTGAAATAAGGGATCGTTTTTGGTGCTCTCTGAGCTTAATTGTTTTTGTGCAAATATTTCAAGAATCACTTAGATCATTTTATCGATTCATGACCTATAATGTTTTCAGCTCATTTGTTTAATCGGGTTCTTCTTATATAGTTTTAGGACTAGTGTGGAGAACAGATCAGGTCATATTTATGCAGAAATAATGACAATTCAAATGGGTTCACAAACTTTTAAGCACCACTCTATATCTACATATTCAGATATAGATCTTATTAAACATTAAAATAAATATAAATCTCCAGAAGGAAAAGAACAAGAAGAAAGAACTGTCTCAGTAGATAAGATTCTTATGGGCAACCTTATAGTCGGTAGAAATTCTAAGGAGAGATTTATATTGGGACATTGCCTTGGCATTCATCGGAATCTTACATAGCTTTTTAAAAAGCTTATTCAAATGTATTATTCAAGGGTAATTCTGCTCATAATATAAAGCTTAATTTTTCCTAAACTGCAATAGGAAAACAAGATAGAGAACCCAAGAGATAACAGTTAACTGACAGCCCTGCAGAATCTTACCATCTTAAAGTGCCATCAATGTATTGTCCATGTAATCAGTCAAGATGGATGTCACATATTTCAAGATAAACTGCAATGCAATGCTGTTAGCATAATCTCTCTCTAAAAGCATATAAATTTATCATAGCATTCAGGATATCAAATGAACCTTAGCTCTAGCATCCCAAATGAAATGCCCTACTTTCACTAATGACAGGTTGCATTTAGAATAATTATATGTACTGAAGTTTCTGACGGAAATTGACAAGGACCTTGGCTTGGCTATTAAGGCTGAAATTAATGTTCTCCAGCAGAAGGCAGGGTTATTTGCATTTGGCTCTGATTTTGTTTTTGTTTGCCAGAGCAATTCAGTCACCTTCAGACCATACTCACTTGTGAGTATGTGCAAGAAGATGATTCAACACAGCAGCTAGGCTATTGAATGTTTCGCAAAAGTTTATTTTATCCCTTTTAGACATAGTTTGTCCTGGTTCTTACATTCATTTATAAAACATGGTTTGCATTTTATAATGGCTTGATTGACACATAACAGCAAGACAGAATTAAATCAAGTTATATTTTAGAAGCCAGTGAAGTGAAGTGAATAAATATGTATAGTATTAAAACTAAATTATAGAATGTTGTGCCTTCAATTAGTATTGATTCCTAATAAGTGCCAGCAGTTTTCCTGGCAAGATTGCAGAAGTAGCTTGCTGTTTGCCTTTTTCCTAGGGTTGGGCTATAATGACTCCCAGTTGGTTGGTATAACAGTCTCCAAGTTTGTAGCCTAATACTTTGCATTGAGCTTATTTAAATAGACTTAATAGGAATGTTTAATAGTGATCAAACTGATAAAATTAGGGCTACGAGATCTGGGCTGAAAATTCGAATTCCTTGGTCCCATCCAGTGGTCATCCAGAAACCTGTAACCCAGATCTGATAAGAAGAAAATAAATTTCTCCTGTAGGAAATGTTCAAATTGTATAGAAAATAAATAATATTTTATCAACCAAGTAGGAAAATAGTGAAAATAAACAAGGTCCCAACATTTACCAAGCAAGCTGCAAATCATCCATTAACATTTGTTATGGACTTTGAATATTTTTTATATAAAGTATAAAATCTGCTGCTGTGGCCTAGAAGTGGAGCTCTCGCCTCTAAATCAGGAGGTTGTGAGTTCAATCCTAGGTAGAGGCAGATGTAGGGTCTCCTGCTTGGGCAGGGGGTTGGACTAGATGACCTGCAAGGTCCCTTCCAACTCTTTTAACCTGTTAATAAAAATTGTTACATATTACATGATTATATATACTTTAGGAACAATGATAAATTCTCAAAAATTCTTTGCTGTAATTGCCATGGCCGAGGACTCAGATTCAGACTCTGAAGCAGCTGCTGTCCAAATAACATCCAAAATTAAATCAGAGTCCAAGGCAAAGTATTGCTAAAAGTTCCAATTTATTAAGAGAGTCATGTTGGCGCATCTGGGAAAACCCAAAAGTGAGCTTCCTGGTTTTTCCCACCCAGTTGAGAGTTCATGATCTTGCCCCCACACCCACAAGTCCATCACATGGTCCAATCTTCCACTTCCATGCTGGCAGTCCCACCCATCCAGTTCCGGTCAAGTGCAGAGGTGTGGAGACAAAGGATGATCTTGGATTCTAGAAAGAAATTTTATTTTGGCAACATCACATTCTACTCCTTACTATTCCCCTTCCCAATTCCCTACTAATGAAACAGCATAGCAGAATAGAATATTAGTGTGGCAGGCCATTTCCCCTTCCCAGGACACCAAGATTGGTCTGCAGCCTGGGAATCAAGCACCACCAGGTTGGGTTTCTTCCCACATCATGGATGGGTCCAATACCAATGGGTGCCTGCCCTTCCTCAGCAGAGTGGTGCAGCGGAAGCATGCTGGGTCCATAATTTAATTTATTAAATTTCTATACCGCCCTTCTCCCTTCCGGAGACTCACCCAGATGTGCAGTCACAACCGGAGTGAGTTGAAAGGGCTATTTCAACTCATGGCTTGAGAGGACAAAAGCAATCACCCAGTAGCCTCCCAGATGATTGGAGCCTCCCAGACTAACCTGTGCAGCCAAACGTGACCCTCCCCCCCTTCCCTAGCAAAGGCTCTTTCTATAGCTCAATAGCAGCAGAGCGTGGCATGTCTGCTGACTAAGCTGGTAAAGCATGGGCCACAGTTTGGATGGGCAACTGCATGTGTATGCTGTGTGGAAGGATGAAAAATCTCCACTCCAGTACGTTGCAGGCCTGACAGCTGCTCTAATTGAATCTGGACTATCAGCCCTGGGAAAATCAAAACCTGAAATCACCTAATCAAACACAGACACCATCAGAACTGTGTGAGAAATCAAATGGTGGCATATACATAGAAGAGTAAAGCAAATATGCTCTTGATTACAAACAGATGTCTGTAGCTGATTTAAGAGACAGCCCTGACCTGTGTTACTCTGTCGGAAACAACTGTTTGATCCCCTGCTCTGCAGGGTTGTTCTACAGGAGGAGGCCTGGTGGAACTAGGGGGAAGGGTGAAAAGAGGGACAACCCTAAACATCATGCCTTAAACATAGTCCCATGTGATTAAGTTTAAACCCTTCCCCCCTTGACTGCTGTTGATCCTTATCTAATCCTTACCAAGTGCTGACTGTTAATTGAGAAAATTCATGTGCATTTCTTTTAGCAATACATCAATTAAATTGAACCTTCAGTTATGGACCTGGTCTTTCACAGCTGACATGCTCCTATGAATTTGTTGATGGGAAACTGCTCAATGCTAGCTGGTTTAAGAGCAAAGCTTCTCCAAAGCATTTTGAAAGACAGCTGCTACAACCGCCCGCCCCCCCTCCCCCAATTCTGCTTACAAAAAGTTACTAGACTGAAAAGAAATCTTAATCCAGTGTTAGAGTTTATCCTCCATTGGCATATTTAAAACATAGGCTAGGTAACCCAAGTGGAATACACAGCTGTAAGTTCCAACAAAGGAAAGCACTAATATACACTAAAGAGAGGGTTTTTTTATTTCTTTAATGGTGCTAGCCATGAATGAAAATTTGGGGGGCGGGGAGATTTGGAAGAAAAATAAACAAATCTTCTTTAGCACCACAATCCAGATGACTCTTCTCAGTTCACTTCTGAGTAAAACAAAGAATCAAAGCTATATGCAATCATTTAAATAATATGTAATTGTAATGCACATTGATAAACCTTTTCCAAGGCATCCATCTACTGTTCAATATCCAACCTCTTTAATAAATTAGCTCTAACTAGAAGGAAATTGACCTTCTGGCAATGAATAGAGAAATGTAGCTGGAAGTGCTGAGAGAGAGCTTTTCCAAACAGTGTTAAAGGTTGTATGACTTTATTAATCATATCAAATCAAGTCTTTATTATGTTCATAGCCCAGCATAAGAAAGTGGGGATACAGTCATTAACAAAACATAAAGGATATATCAAGAGTAAAAATTAAAAACAATCTAAGCAGCTATAAAAAGCTACAAGATACAAAAGATCTATGACTTAAAAAATAGAAGTATATATAAAAAGTGAAAATCTAAAAAAGGGGTTAGGTGCATTACATGGGTGTAAAAGAGCATAAAAGTTTGGTACATAGATGATTACCTCTATAAAGCATTATAATGTGGCAAAGTAGATGCTCATTAAATATAATTTACAGCACAGGAATCTGAGAAATTTTGAGTGCTACTGCATAGAACCTGCAATACTGTATGATGTAGCAGGTTTGGTCTGAAAGCTACAAGGTGGTATTAAGTCCTCATATGAGAGAGGAGGCTAGTAGAAATGGCTCTGTAGTTATAAGCTCTGGTGAAGTACTGGTGAAGATCTGTTTTTTCTTGTATGTAGAGTCACAAGAGCATTGTCTTCCCAGGTAAGGAATCTGTATCAGCCTTCAAGGACTACTGAGGTAAGGGCATGCCATTTGTGGCAGAATGAAGGCACTGCACAACTAAGATACTTACATTTTGTTAAGTATGTTGTAGGAGAGTCAGAATATCTGTTGGCTTCACTGGCAAAAAAGTTTGGGATCCTGGCAGAGATCCTATTGGAACTCTGTGTCAGCTGCTTACTGTTTAATAAGAGCTTTGGCCTGATCATATCCCATGTTGAGTAGATGATCTGGAGAAGAGCCCAAGGATGAGATTTTAATTGCCTGTTTCCATGTGGATTGAAAATCATCACTCATCATGGCAAGGCCAAGTGGGGAAAAGGGATAGTCTGAGCCAATCATTGATTATGGTGACCCAATGTCATGAAGCCTATGTCTAGGCATTAGAGACAGAAGGGCTGATCTTAAACATTTGGCTTGTATGAATTCTAGTCTAACGGTGCAAAGTTGGAGAAGGCAACCCAGAGAACTGGTACTATTGGCTTGCCTTTAAATAATTTGAGAACTGTGGCATGAAGTTAACACTTCTTGTTTTAAGGAATTTAAGAATGGAAGTTAAGGCCCTTTGTGTGTTTTCAGAAAATAGTCCCTGTGGGCATTCCTACTGCTGGCAAAATAAAAGATTGACTCAAATATCATGCTCAGATATTTGAAACAGGAGACCGTCTGAATCTTGTGCTCTTTATACTCCAGGAATGGCTGTTAGGCTTTTTGGCAAGTACCATGATTTTAGTTTTCTCATAATTGAATTGTAGCTGGTCTTCCTGGGAGTGCTAGGGTTTTCAGTGCTTTTAATGCCGGTGGTGTTTGCTGCATCATATATTGCTGCATCATCTGCAAAGAGTAGAATAGAGACATGTCTTTCAGCAAGTTATGGTGGAGTGAAACTCCACCTGGATATGGCCCACCATTGAGTTGATATAGAAGTTGAATAAGAGTGGAGCCATTATACAGCTTTGTATGGGACTCTTTTAAATTTCATTGGGAATGGTAAGATGGCCCTGGGAGTTCATCTTACTTTGAGTGAGGTCCTTCATGTAGCATAAATCAAGTAGCTATTGATCAGTCAAGGAGGGTTTCATCTGGCATTATAAAGAGATGGTAGCAGGCCTTAGTATATGTCTGTTGAGCAAAGTGTTTTAACTGGATTAGGCTTGGGAAGTAATCACTGCCAATATTACCCAGGGTCTTGGCATAAGAAGAAGGGTCAATAGTACCAATAGCTGCCTGTGGCCTTTCGGGTGCGCTTCAAGGTGTTGATTACCATCTTTAAAGCGCTCCATGGCACGGGTCTTAGCTACTTGCGAGACCGCCTCCTACCTCATACATCCCTTCAACCGATCTGCTCCCACAGAGAGGGCCTTGTCCGGGTACCGTCGGCTGGGCAATGCCGGCTGGCGACGCCTAAGGGAAGGGCCTTCTCTGTGGCGGGCCCTGCCCTCTGGAACGAGCTACCCCCTGCTCTCAGGAACATCATGGACCTCCGCCTCGTCCGCCAACATCTAAAGACACACTTCTTTCATTTAGCTGGCCTGGCCTAATTTCCGAGACTATTTTATCGACTGATTTTAAATTAAATTAAAGTTTTAACAAATGGGTTTTAAATTGATTTTAGCACAGGGTATAGTTTAATTTAATAAGATTTTACTGATTATTTATGATGTATTTATTCTTCTTGTATATGTTTATATCTGAGCTCTTAATTTCCTGTGCACTGCCCCGAGTCCCTTTTTGGGAGAGTGGTGCGGTATAAAAGTCTAATAAAATGGAAAAAGATGAAAAATGAAATACCAGTGGTGGGATTCAAATAATTTAACAATCACTCCCTGCTTTCCCCAATGCATTTGTTAATCGAATATGCAGGTCTTTAAATGCACATGAGGTATCTCAGGCTGGGGAACAGCATGTGGGGCCTAGTGCTGGAGTAGACCATATAAGGCCTACCCCAATCCACTGAGATACCTCATACTGCCCTGGGATCCCCACAATTGCTTCCCCTACCCCATCCTGCCCCACTGGATCTCCACAGACTGGGCCTGCTTTGGTAGCATTTCAGATTCCACTGACTCCTCGCCATCCCATTTAACATGGATTACTTACTTTTTGAAGCTCTTCAGAGATCCAGAAGAGGTTGACCCACTGGCAGAAAAGCCAATGTGTTTTAGTCAGATGATGGAAAAGCTGTAAGAACGTAAAATCTAAGGAAAACGTTTTTACCACCTTCTGAGTAAAAGACTTTTGCTTGGGTCCAGCTTCAGGGATTGAGGTAGCAACAGCAGCCAATCAACGAGCAGCTTGCTTCCTTTGTCTCATTGGGCTGAACTGCAAGCCCCATGTTGATTGGCTGGCATGCCCCAATCCTTGAAGCTGCTCATTCAAACTAGCCAGTCAACAGCAAGCAGACTGGGCCCAAACTAAGTATGACCAGACTGGGTCCAAATTAAGCCTACAGGCCCTCATGCCAGAGAAGCCAAAGTCTTTTATTCAGATGGGGAAGGCTATTTTCCTTACATCTCATGTGCTTACAGCTTCACCGGCTTCTGAATAAAAGATTTTGGCTTCTTTGCCATGTGAGTAAGCGTCTTTTGCAGCTCTTCAAAAAGTACATACAGTAAAGCCATGGGAAGTAGGGTGGGGAGAGCTGGATCAGGTCCAGGGACCCTCCATTTTGACCTGTAATACGCTGGGGGAGCCCTAGGCAGGCCCTGTAACAGGCCATTTGTGCTGGCAAAGAGGTGAAGGAAGGCACACCAGGCAGGCAAGTAGCTGAGCCATGTGGGAGGTAGTAGAAAATGGCGAAGGAAGGCTTAGCAGGGAGCTGGGATGTATGGGAGGCCTGGGTGAAGACAGGTAAGTTGGCTGGGCCACCAGGGCCACATGGTAGAGGCAAGTGAGCTAGCAAGTGAGGGAGCCAAAGAACAGCAGCTGCTATGCTATGGCCAAAGTGGGTGAGGCAAGATAAGGAGTGACTGGGAGCGGAGGGGCATGGTGGGCAGAGCCAGACAGTAGTGCAATTAGCCAATTCTCGGAACTGTGCAAAAATCTAACAACCAATTCCCTTGAACCAGTCTGAACTGACTGAATATCACCTCTGAATAGTACTAAGTCAGAATAGGTAGTGGATTCGCTTTCAGGGGCACTATTTGTTCTTTGAGACAAGTTTGATTTATGGTCTTTTGAGCAATGGGTGGGGAAGAATTCATTGGTCACAGGGTTGTCCAGAACATTTGTGATGTACATAGAAATTATGGGCATTGGGGCCCAATCTACCACTAAGCTCTTCCCTCAGGACTACAGATACATTTGAATTAATGGTATAAGGTCAAGAGCTGAGTTTCCAATTCAGGCCGTAAGGTTCTAGTTTGGAATGTCTACTTCATTAGAGACATAGAAGCATTTGTTACCAACAGGGCATGGCACTCAGATTGGATTAACACAGTGGTGGGTTTCAAATTTTTTAGAACCTACTCTGTAGGTGTGGCCTATTTTGTGGGTGTGGCTTGGCAGTCATGTGACAGGGTGGGAGGGGCCACCTTTTAAAATGTGGTGAAACTCATTTAACAACGCTCTTGCTTAGCAACCAAAATTTTGGACTCAATCGTGATGATAAATTCTTTCTTTCTTTCTTTCTTTCTTTCTTTCTTTCTTTCTTTCTTTCTTTCTTTCTTTCTTTCTTTCCTTTCTTTCCTTTCTTTCCTTTCTTTCCTTTCTTCCTTTCCTTTCTTCCTTCCTTTCCTTCCCTTTCCTTCCCGTTGGGTCACTGGCAGCGACAGGCCAGATTTACTTCCAGCTACACCGGTGGAACCCCCTCTCACCGGTTCTCTAAATTTCACCAACCGGCTCTCGCGAGTAGGTGCGAACCTGCAGAAACCCACCACTGGATTAACACTACCATAGCATATCACTTGAAAGGGGGGAGACATGTGATACAACATCAGCATGATGAAAGCAGAGATGCCAAAATAGGGACTATAGGACAGTCCAAATTACAACCCCAAAGACATCAACCAGTACTAAAATCTGTAGCTCAGCAGCAACTAAGCTTCATGGCCACCATCTCTGTTCAAAGGTGTTTGAGAAAAATCACAACTTCGTTTCAATAAGAAACAATATTTTTTTTAATATTGCTGCGCATGGAAACAGAGTAAGTCACAGAAGTCACAATTTTGCTATTTGTTCTTCAAGATTAAAGTTACAACAAATGGCATTTCAGAATTATCTAATTTATTGAAATTCTTAGTTAAGAGTCAACTCTTAGTTAAGAGTCAAGTATTCTTATCAATGAAAACACTCAGCAACTTAACCTGTTTTGGAAGAATGTTTAAAAAATGCATCTATTAAAAAAAAAGACACATACCCCAACTTGCAATTACAATCACAGCAAGTGCAATAAGCTCTTTGGAATAGCCAGCATTTAATAAGGTGTCAGAATCTAAATAAAGAGAAAATTATTTCACAACGTAACCCCTTACTTCATAAAAAATATTTGAATTTTGTAACACTCTAAATATTTAATATTTTAAAACCAATAACAAATTGAATGATATTAAAAAGAAAACCTAATCTTATATAATTAAATCTTAATTTAGACCTCAAGAATATAAAATATAGCCTAAGCAAGAAGGCGAGGCTTCCCCAAATTTGACTTTATATATTATATATTTTCATATTCATGATTTGCCAATACTTAAATCACTTTAACAATTAGCTGTGGAGACAACATAAACTGCAATGTGGCATAAATTTCATTGGGTGGCAGTAGAAACATGTTTTCTAGATTTTCTGTATTAACTTGCAAATATTAAAACAGTTCTGCTAAATATAAAAAATTCCCAGCTCTGGCAGAACTAATTGAACAAACGTTTTACCAAAACTATAATATGCTCAGTCTTCACACTTGGAAATAGTCCTGCTATTTAGTCCTGAACATACATATCCATATATATCTAAAGAGGAGTGGTGAGATTGATTAAAGAGTTGCTGAACTCTTTTTATGAATACTTTCTCTTCCTAGACCTCATTTTATTTATTTTTCAGTGCCTCTAAGAAGCTTATAGCTTGTTGATACATATTGATGACCTTATCTTTTCTATATGAAATGTGTAAGTGATCTGAGAATGTCTTAAAATCATGTTATTCCTCAATTCCTGATTGGCTCCCTAATCTCTGGCATTCAGATGTCAAGCATTCCCTCAATGGATATTCCACAGTTCCACTGATGATAAGCAATTAAAACTGGTCTGCTTCCTAATCATAATAATCTACATTGTCTGAATGCAGTTGGGAACAAGGGTGATAGAGAACTAGTGTGAAAGTGTAGGCCTTGAAATAAGAATAACAGAGTTAGAAGGATCACCTACCTATATAGCCTTGGGAAGTATGCCTAAATATATCCTAATTTATGAATGAAGAGCAACTAGATGATACACAGGAGAAGGAAGGGTAAATGGTAAATGAAATGGAAGTATCGCTAGCTAAAAGGTTCCTGAAGGCATGGTTTTGATGGGGTGGGAGTGGGCATGATTTGTTTTGGAGAAAGAAGCAAACATGGCTTTATAAGTTGCAGAGATTGTTTTTCTCACACAGGACAAAGAAGGCCAATTCCACTGATGAAGTTTCAAAACAAAAAACACCACTCTGTTCTCTATATATCATTCTTAAATGTAATAGAACACAAAATGTATCAGCCAAATAATTGCTGATCTTGAAAGAGTATTCATTTACTCATCATTTGCCAGACTGAAAAGTTTGTTGTGACAGACTGGAATTTATTAATAACACTTTTCCTCCTATAAACTAAGAAAACCCTACCCTGAAGGAATGGAAGAATAATAAGACTGTGTTTTCCTCTCTTTTGAGGAATGCATGAGACATTTCAGATGAATAGATATGGAAAAGACATGGAAAGGAAAGACATGATATTAAAAAGATTGTGATGATACCCCTGCCTCAGGGCAATGCACTTGTTGGCCAAGGATTGAAGACAATATAAAAAGGGACCAATTGGTTAATACAATTGTCTAAAACAGCTCACAATATAATATCATACAATTAAGAGATTTGGGGGGAAATAGAGCTCAATCTCTTACAGAATCTCTACTCTTTCTTGTGATTAGAATAACCAATGATCATAAGGATTACTCTGATCAAAGTACTCATTAGTTTTAATGCAGTTCAATTAGTTTTGATGAGAACAAACTGCATAACACACTTCATTATACATTTTGTTAGTGATGACTATCATTTGATAATAGATATCTGCTATTTTATCTTCATTTACTATGTGATTGGAGAAGTTAACACCACCTTTTCCCAACTATCTGTAACAATGAAATATTGAAACATGGTAAACAGGACATACAAATTATCCAAATTGCTATGGATTACTCATTAGTACTTGATGATGATAAAAGGCAAATATGGGCATCTTTTACATTAGCAACAGCACTCAACACCTCAATATGAAAAATATAGAATATGGGACCTGCAAAACAAAAAAAGACATTCAGAGTTCTTCATAAGAATTGGCACTTGGCAATTAAGATTCTGCAGGATCCAATCAGTCACTGGGACCAGAAGTTTTGTCTTCCGAGCTTTCAGACTCATGCTTGAGCCCATCTTCAGGGAACTTCACTCTAGCAGAGCATATGCTGTTCTGTCTGCGGTATTAATAGTGCTTGTTAGTAGTAGTAACTGTGAGAGGCAGGGGGTTGGACTAGAAGACCTCCAAGGTCCCTTCCAACTCTGCTATTGTATTGTATTGTTGTATGTGCCTTTTTAAGATGATGATTGGAGTATGTTGATGTCTGGCTTTTAAGTCAGTAGCTGTCATTTGCTTATGCTGCCCAGTCCTTGCCTTCTAAGTCCTTGATAGGTTGGTGGTAAATCAGTATTCCTGTTGACTGTCTAGGGACCTGGCTTCAATCACTTCTCTGGCTGTTTTTGTGCCTGCTCATCCAACAAACTTAGTAGCTGCAAAATTAAATGTGTGTCCTTGTTCATTGCAGTGTGAGGCATTGCGGTGTGAGGCTACCAATGAGTTTGGGTCTTCTCATCTGACTGTTCGCTTGTGTTCTTGCAATCTGGTGGTTAACTTCTTCCCCATCTGTTCTACATAGTCACAGGGGCAATCCATGCAGCAGATTCAGATTACATGGAAGTATCTTCCACCTCCAAGCAATCTTTCTAATGCATTTACATTGCTTAATTTACAATTAAGATTCTTATTAATTTATAAATCAGTGATATTTTCCACACAACACTTTTTGTTTTGTTTTCTAAACCAACTTTGTTTTATCTATTTTCATGCCCCATTTTTTTGTTGCTACTGTATTCCTGAGTCTATAATATTTTTGAATGCTGGCACAATGTTTGTTTTGTTTACATGTTAATCAATGGCCCTCCAGCTAAAAAAAAGTTATAAACTGCACTATTGCAGACTGGAAAGCTGATACTGTTAATTTATATTTGGAAGTAGTGCAAAAACCTCTGTGTTCTTGGTGCTGAACTGACTTATTTGTGGACTACCTTAAGATAAACATTCTCTTTGTCCCCAAATCACTAAAATAAATAAGCCTCCATATATTTAGGCTTCCCAATAAGAATTCTAATGTGGTAATATTTTTAGAAAGTCCTTTGTGATTGTTTCACTGCCCTTGGCAGGATTACTGAAATTTGTTGAAGCATGGAAAACAGCGCATACATTATGGGGGCCTAAGAAACTGAAAGGTAGCAGGCTGATGTGCAAGTGAAATATCACAAGCAGAAGAAAAATAATGGTTGAGCCCTAAGGCAGGTTTGAGAATATCTATAGCAGTTTATTTGCCTATACATGAAATAATCCATTCTTCTACCTTCTTGCAAAATTCAGGTACGCCTGATACGCCAGTTGCGCCCCTTTCTGGACCGGGGAGCCCTTCGCACAGTCACTCAGGCATTGGTGACATCCCGGCTGGACTACTGCAACACTCTCTACATGGGGCTCCCCTTGAGGTGCACTCGAAGGTTGCAGTTGGTCCAGAATGCGGCCGCGTGGGTTATTATGGGTGCCTCAAGGCAATCCCACATAACACCTCTCCTGCGCGAGCTGCACTGGCTACCTGTGGCCTTTCGGGTGCGCTTCAAGGTGCTGACGACCATCTTCAAAGCGCTCCATGGCTCGGGGCCTAGCTATATTCGCGACCACCTCCTGCCCCATACATCCCTTCGACCGATCCGCACCCACAGAGAGGGCCTTCTCAGGGTACCGTTGGCTGGGCACTGCCGGTTGGCGGTGCCCAGGGGAAGAGCCTTCTCTGTGGCGGGCCCTGCCCTCTGGAACGACCTACTCCCCGATCTACGCACCATCGTGGACCTCCGCCTTTTCCGCCAACGTCTTAAAACCCATTTATTTCAACAAGGCGGCCTAGCAAAACCCCCGTTCTGACTTTTATAGGGATAATTTTAAATTTTAGAGTTTTATTAATTTTAGCACAGGGAATATTTAATTAGTTTTTAACAATTTTGGATTTTTGTACTTTTTGTATGATTTTAATGATGCCTGTGCACCGCCCTGGGTCCTTTTTTAAGAGAAGGGCGGGGTATAAATTTAATAAAATAAAATAAATAAAATTACTGAGCTACACTGACTGCATAAAGGATTTGAGAGGGGTAGACCAGGTGCTGTTACAACTTAGCCATATTATAGCTGAAAAATTCTGGATGATGAATGGATGACATCCGAGATACATAGACTAACTTTCTGTTGGTTGTTTGAAATGTTGCAGTCCAAATATAGTAGCCCTCTGGTATGCCTACTTTCTTTGTCTGAAGTCTTCCTTACAGCTAATTCTCTTATTATCTTGTTCACAGTGTCATATAAGCCCCTGTATCTCACTCCCAGGGTGAAATGTGTTGTGGCCAATGTATGCCTCACCCAAAGCTACCATAACCAAATCATTTTGAAAATACTGCATACTTTTATTTGCATGCGCACAAACAATAATACAGTGTATTTTAGGTCTTCAGCAAATCTTTGATACTTTGTGGAGCAGCCGTGCGCAAAACCTTATATACCTTTGAGCCACAAAGGCAGCACACACAAAAAAGGCAGACACAGTGAGAAGTCCATCATAACATCGAAAGAGAAGGAACAAACTGAGTATTATACCATATGGGAACTATTCTACCCAATGGTTAGAGAACAAATATGTAAATTAGAAATGAAAGTAGATTAGTGAAATATAGAAAATATATTAATAGAATTAAATGAGTCAAGAAGAGGATTGCTATAGTATCAGATATCTTATGTATATCAGTATTAAGTCATGAGCAGATAAATAATGAATATGGTTGTAAATTTTAATTATTATTGCGCAAGACATTAGTATCCAGATGACACACTGTTTAATGGAAGATGGATTGTTTGTATTAAAATAAAATAAAATAAACATTGAACTATTTTAGACTGAACCTATTTGTGTGATGTTGTTGCTATTGTTAATCCCTTCCTACTAGCCATACTATCTTTGAGTTATGGTCAGTGAATAGAAAAAGTTTGATAAACTGGCTCACAGACTCCTAACTGAATCTTCTCCCTGTTGCCACTCAAGATCACTTGAGCATGTGGTGACTATTTTATTACAAAGATACTTTCAGCAGTTCATCTGGGTGGAAGGCATCTCAGAGGTTTGGTAGGGTTACATATATAAAGAGGATATTCCCTCTTATCACCCCATCATCAATTTTGATGGGGATTTTAAAGCAAGGCAAATTATGTAAGAGTCTCAGTCCTGTTGCTCTTTCTGATCCACAGACTGAAGGAGACAAGAGTAATTATCTTTGCTTAGCCCAGGGGTGTCCAAACTTGGGAATTTTAAGGCTTGTGGACTTCAACTCCCAGAATTCCCCAGCCAGCATGGCTGGCTGGGGAATTCTGGGAATTGAAGTCCACAACTCTTAAAGTTTCCAAGTTTGGACACCTCTGGCTTAGCCAATAGTAATTACCATTGTCCTTCACGGGATAGGCTTGGCTTGGTTATCTGTGGAACCACCTAGAATGTTAATTCCATGCCTTTTTAAATTAGGGAGAATATTTTCCATGTCCAAAACAAGGGTGGGTTCCTACGCGAACCATTATCGGTTCTCCTGCGCATACGTTGCTCTCTTTGTTCGTGTGTGTGCTGGCCGTGCATTGCTTGCACATGTGCAGTTTGCTGTTAATGGTTGTGCGCATGCACGAAGACCATTTAAAGCTAATAAACAAGATGCTGGCAATGGCAACAGAGCCTGGGGAACCGGTTCAGGGGCATGGCCAGCCTGGGTCACTTCTGGTTCTGTGACCCAGCCAGATTACCACTACCGGTTCAGTTGAACCAGGCTGAACCGAGAGCAACTCACCTCTGGTCCAAAGAAGTATTATCCAGTGATTGATTATTACGCATATTGATTTACAGCTAAAGCAAAAGAGATACATCAATTGTATTATTTAAGCCGAAAAGCTGTTTCACCCTTAGCGTGTAAAATTTTAATTTAAGCATCTTTCCTGTATTTTATTTTCTTAGGAATAAATTATAATACTTTATTAAATTTGTATGGAAGATCTGGCGTAGTTACTGATATACTATTAAACAAAGTGATTAGGAGACACCTGGTAACTAGATGTCCCTAATGTGAATCACCCTGTTCTGCAGGACAGGTGTGAAATATCTAGTCACTAGCATTCAGAATATATCTTATTTTTAAGAACTTTTGTTAGCATTTCACGGGAAACTGCCTTCCTATAACCTAAAACTAAGTTATTCTGTATCTTGCATTCTTGGATGATAGTTCTTGTACTTCTTCTCTGGGGTGTCACTTCAAGCAATTGAAACCCACTCTGATTCACAGTTCCCTAAACCTTTTATTCCTTAGCTCTTATTTGTTTTCCTTTGCTGAACAGAGCTCTAGAAAGCAATTAAAGTGGGGCTCGAGTGGCTTCTTATCAAAATGTTAACTTTTGCTTGACAAAAATAATTCATGCATATAGTTAGTGCAATTCACTATGGAATTACAATGTTTTCTACACAGTATTTATTCTCAACAGCCTCCCAGACAAAGGACATTTTTAAACAGAGAGTTGTACATATCCGTGCTAAAACTAACATGTGGAGTTTTGACTAGAAACAAATATTTAAGTTGCTCGGCTATGAACAAAACTATTTCCTAATCTGAAAAATACCTGTCAATGAGATTGTCATAATTTTTAAAAAGGGGCTACTCTAGAGCAAGACTTATATTATTGGATTCCATGACCAAATATGGACACTTTTATTTCTTGCCATATCACAAGGGGATATGCAGGCTTGATTTAATTCTGGTCTATCACTGAAATAAAAATTGAAATGAACAAGTTTGGCTCAGTTATTAATGGAACAACATTTTGACCTTTCCTCGCTTTCCTTAGTTTAATGTAATGTTAAGCAACTTTTGGGAACCATGGACAATTCTGGCACATAAGAGAATATTGTATGTACTCATATATACTGGTTAACATGAAATAGATTGCTGTTCACAAACTCACTACCATGGTAATCAAGGTCAGTGAGACTCCTATTTGTTTAGTAACAAACTGCTGAGTTATATCCTAATATTCCCTACACCTGCCTGAATCCTCCTTCTTATTCCTTTGTTTCTCTCCTGAATAGATGTGCATCCTCTTCAATAAAACCCAGCCACATACCATATATCCACTCATATTTTTTAAAATTAATAAAATTTGTATACCACCCCATTCTCAAAAACTCTGGGTGGCTCACCACACTTTATTGTTGTGTCATATCTGTAAAGAGAACAGTGGAGCCCGCTGCAGCAACGTAGCCGCAATGGGAAAATTGAGTAAATGCTGGAAGTTTTCTATTCCCCTTAAACACACATTGATTGAATCTTCAAGCTGATCTTGAAAAACTGCCATACTGAGAAGGAATGTGATATAATCAGTCATCTCCACAAAGAACATGAGCCAGTATTCACTCCCTTCCAGGGTAAGCACAAAGCCTTTCCCTTTTCCAAAAAGCATGTAAGTGATTCCTGTTATGTTCCCCTTGAACTGTACAGAAACAGAGTTTAAGAATTTGAAAAAATGCCAAGCAGAAAAAATGCCACAGCAGCCTTCCCAAGTAAACATTTAAAGGAATGTTTACTTCCCTGCCTTATATATCTGGCAATGTAAGTTTTGGCCATAATAAAATGATCAATCTTTCAGATGGTAATGAAGAAATATTTTAATTCAGAAAAAATCCAAAATAAGCCCCATTGCTTTCTTTTCATTTAAGCCACTAAGTACATAGTTTTCACCACTGGAGGGCTTCTTCGTCAAGGCTTTTGTTGGCAGAATGAGGAAAAACAGGAAAGTTGCTTCATCATTACATGTAATCCATGCCCTTGGCTCTAAAGTCTGATGATTATCAGACTTTATAATAAAGGTTTGCACACTCCATTTGCAACAGACAATATAAGGAGACTTTGTGCTTACAGAAAGCCCATCTGAAGCACCTGAATATTTTTACCAATCGGTTGTCATTATTTACATTTATTTTGTTTTAATTATTTCAAATAAAAATATCATTTTTAATAGACTGTGTACACCAGGGGTTCCCAAACTTGGCAACTTGAAGACTTGTGGACTTCAACTCCCAGAATTCTCCAGCCAGCTCTGCTGGCTGGAGAATTCTGGAAGTTGAAGTCCACAAGTCTTCAAGTTGCCAAGTTTGGGAACCCCTGGTGTACACAAAGGGATGCCAGATGTGGGCTGAGAAATCCAGATAACCACAGGGTGACACACAGAATTATTACTATTATTTGTTATTTCCTTATTCAATTTGTATAGCCGCCCATGTCAAAACAGTGACTCTGTGTTGCAAACAATCCTAAAAACAAATAAAGAATTAAAGTACTGTAGTGCAATGTAATTAGCGACCAAGATATATTATAATCCATCAGGGTCAACGTAACTAGGAAATGTGGCCTTTCACACACTCGGGACTACAGGCCAGGGCACATAGGCAGTCTTAACCTCTGGAAGAAGAATGTTCCAGAAGGCAGGATCCATGCCAGAAAAGGCTTGTTTCCTGCTCCCTGAGAGCTGACATTCCTTGACTGACTTCACCTGCCAGACTGGACTGGATGGTTAGCAATAACTGGGAAAAGATAGCCTCTCAGGTAACCCAGTCCCAAGCCATGAAGGGCTTTAAAGGTGACAGGAGGTAAAGCCCCAGAGGTTGTGTTACATGTGCCAAATAGTCAATACCATTTACAAGTTCAGTTCTGTACCAGCTGAAGTTTCTGAATGCTTCACAAGGACAGCCCTATTTAGAGCAGTAGTTCAAGCAGGAATTCATGAAGGCATGAGTGACAGGGAGCCGAGCTTCCCAGTTCTGGAATGGGTGGAACTGGCACACAACCCAAAGGATTAGATATAATTTAATTACAGGGAATATTTACGATACTTCCCTGCCTTGTACATTAATTAGTTATAATTAATTTAGATTTAGATTTCAGGTTTAGAGTAAATTTAAAGATTTTTGCATATCTTTGCTGACTTCTATGTGTCAGATAGATGTTGCAGCCCAGATGTTGAAACCCTACAATAAATTTAGATACCTAGACATATATAATGAAGAAACCAAAGGTGAAAGATTATTTAAAAGTTTCAGAAGAAAATGGCATAACCAATTGTAAAGGTATAGATGTGAGTACCATTAAGTTATAATGTTGCTCATACAGGGTCTTCTTTTAGTTTAAAAATATGATATACAATGTGGCTATCTGTTCTTTATTAACAGATTCTTTGTGTCTGCTTCATTATAAATATGTGATTGCCTCTCAATTTGATGATTTGGAAAGAGTATTGAACTACCTTTGCTATATAAAAAATTTCAACATTCTGGAGTTTTTGGTTTCAGAATATTTGAGGCCCTAGAAAGTTGTGGATCAGCACCTCAATTATCAACCAAGTCAGAAATATTATATTATTTATAATATACATGGGGCAAATGCTCCTCAAAAGAGATAAGATAATATTTTACTGTTTGAAAAAGCCAAGATAAGATTTGCCTATAAGAAACACAGAATATAAGGAAGAATATAAAATATAAAATAGGTAAGTCAGAAAATTAAAATATTTAAGTCACAAAAATCTGGGAGAGAAACATTTCAGCAGGATTGGGGAAAAACCTTTCTGGACAAGGAGAGGATTTAAGATCACCAACACGTGCTCTAGATCAGGGGTCTCCAACCTTTGCAACTTTAAGTCTGAAGGACTTCAGCTCCCAGACTTTTAGAATTCTGGGAGCTGAAGTCCTTCAGACTTAAAGTTGCAAAGGTTGGAGACCCCTGCTCTAGATAACTGTGGAGTCCTTGGTGCTGTCTCAGCTTGACGGTTTTCTTGAGATATTTCATTACCAAACTAGATAATGTCAATGCTAGGAGGGAGTGGGATTTGCTCATATGTTTATAAACCAGTGGTTTGCCTATCAGCTTTGGTAGGAGTGTTCTTGGTGGTTATTTGATTAGGCTGTTGCTTACTTTTAATTTGTTTGTCTGTGATGGTAATTCCTTGATTGGATATTGTTTATTTCTTGATTGTTGGTCAATGTTAATCTTGGTGTTAATCTCTGCTCATTTGGGTGTTGATTGCTGGTAAGGAGATATTATGGTCTTTTTGTTTATATGCCTGTTAATCGCTGATTTTGTCAGAGTTCCATGCCTGCAGGAATTCTCTGGGGTTTTTGGACTTGGCTTGATCTAGGATGCTCAGAGTTTCCCAGTTGAAACTATAATTGAGTCCAGAGGTGGGTTCCAACCAGTTTACACCAGTTCGAGTGAACTGGTAGTGGTAATTGGGCCTGAGTCACCGAACCGGTAGGGACAGCAGGCTGGCCACCCCCCACGAACCAGTCCCCTGGTTGCCACTTGCTCACCCACCTGACATGTCCATCAGACAGCAAGCTGACTGGAGCTGGGAAGTGACTGGCAGGCAAAGAAGCCTCTCAGCTGCCTCTTTGAGTGCCAGAGGCTCTCTTTGAGTGCCAGAGGCTTCTTTTCCATCCAGTTGCTGGCCGCAAGGCTCTGAAAAGTCCTCCAGCTGGTGAGAAAAAAGCTGTGCATGCACGAAGATAGCAGCAGCGAATGGAGGTCTTTTTGGCGCCCTGCACCAGTGGCTGGGTGGAAAAGAAGCCTCTTGGCTTCTAAGTTCAGCAGCAGACAGGGTCCCTTTTTAATGTGCCTGACAAAGATCAAAAGACCCAGAGCAGCCTTTAAGGACAAAGCCGGGGCAGCCGCCTAGCAGTAAGAAAATGAACCACTGAGGGAAGGAGCCCCCCTCATGCCTGTGTGTGTGCACCCTCGCATTGCGGAGCGGAGCATGCCAAAAGTGCAGGAGGGTCAATCTGGTGAGGAGGAGGAATGTCCCTTCTCCTCAGGAAGACCCCTGAATCCCATCAGATCCACCCAAGGAAGAGAGAGAGAGAGAGAGACCAGCTTGGCTGAGCTGCCTCTCCCCAAGCCAGAAAAAGGAACAAGCATCAGGCTGCCACCCCTTTTGAGTTAGCCTTAAACTTCACCCCACACCGCCTGAGAAAATGAGCTTTATTTTCTCACTCACGCTGAAGACTATAGCGGTCTCTGCCCTTAACTGCTTCTTCTGGCTCAGGGAGAGGAGGTTCGGGCAAGACGGGCTCGCTCTCTGACTCCCCTTCCTTGGGTGTATCCGATGAGAGGACAGGAGGGCCTCTCTGGGCTAGGGAATGGGGGGAGGTGGAGTGTTGCCCGAGGGTGAGAGCAACCCCCAGCTGCTTCTGGGTTAGGGTGGAGAGAGCCATCTTGAGCCTCCCTCTCTTGGTCTCCTTGCACCAGGAGCATCCTTCTCTGGGCAGGGGTGAAGAAAAAGAAGTGCCACCATCCTCCTCCTCCTGTGGCTCCTGCCCAGTGCTCTCTCTTCTCTAATAAGGATCAGCACCTGGGGATTCTCTGCCTGGCATGCACCGGACCTCCCGCCCACCTTGGTTGAGTGTGTCCTTGTGTTGTGAAATTAAGGAGTTTTCATGAAGTTTTCTGACTTGTTAGTTGGTGTTCATTGATGCACTCTGCTAGACTTCTGTCTATTATTAGTTGTTACAGTCTTTATCCTATATGTGAAGGTGACTCCTATGTTTTCTTCTTCTGGGGCTGCTGGGTCATTTAGGGTGTTTTGGAGGGCTTTAATTGGTTTGTGTTCTACGGTTGTGCCATGTAGTTGTAATGGTCTGTTGGTGGTTTCTGAAATGTTTTTGATGTAATGGAAGTGTTATTCTTTTCATAGCTTTTGTTGGTTGTGTTACGGTAAGTTGAGTGTTCAGGTGCTTTTTGATAGTCATTTTGTTGGAAGCTATGGTATAGATGCTCAGTTTCTTTTTTCCAATGTTCATAGTTGCTGAATGTATTTGTGGTCATCTAAATAGAGTTCTTATACAGTTTTTCTTTTGAGAGGTTGGGTTGTTACTTTGCTAATGGGACACTTGGTTGGTGTGGGTAGATTTATGGTAGAATTGTGTTTCTAATTTACTATCACTGTCTCAGCTGATGATGGTATCAAGGAAAGGAAGTGGATTGTTATTTTCTTCTTTCATCATAAATTTTATTCCTTTCAAGATGTTGTTGATAGTTTTGTGTGTGTTTTCTCTAGTTGGTCCCTTATATTATTATGACAAGGGTTTCATCTATGTACCAGATCTATACTTTGGGTTATAGATGTGGGAGTACTTTAGATTCCAGTTGCATTACAATCTCAGCTATGAGCCCAGAAAGAGCTGATTCCCATGGGTGTTTCTTTGATTTGTTTATATATTTGTCCATGAAACTGAAAGTATGAAGTGAGGCACAGCTTGATAAGTTCCATGATTCTGGGTATTTCAATTTTGGTGCATTTGGTTAGGCCAGTGTTCTGTATAGCTGCGCTGTCATGGATTCTTTTGCTAGTTCTGGATCTAAGAGTGCTGTGACATCAAATAGGATCAGGATCTCTATCTATGGTCAGGCCTTTGATTCATTGGAGGCACTTCTCTGTAGTGGGTGTTAATAGAATATTCACTTCTCTCTGTAGGGGATCCAAGCTTATTTGTCAGGTTTTTTTTTAGCATTGTTGTAGTTTGGAGGGAATAAGCATCTTGCTGAAATATCTTTGATCATCCTTTGAACAACTCTTTCAGTACCAGGTGAGTTTCCTTCAGCTCTTAGCAAAATAAAATTTAGTTGCAAATTTAGTTTTTGTTGTTGTAGGAGTAAACAGCAAAAGGGTGATTAAAACTTTGATTATAGAAAGCTATAAACAGATTAAGGGTCCAGGTAAATTTGAAATAAGATGTTTACATTAATTATAAAGAATCCTTTTCATGAGAAAATGCTTTTAATCTTTTTTTTAAAAAAACTAAAGTTTTAAAAATTGGACATTAGAGGAAACTAGAGGGAACTAAAATTACAATTAAAATAGAACACAAACTCAGCTTACAAGTACAGAATGAAGTATTTTTTAAAACATTGCATATATTGACTATTTGAATATTTGAACAATGAATCCAGAAACTAATTTTAATAGTGTGTGACTCTATAGATTTATTTATTTATTTATTAAATATATTTATGTTACATAGTTGGTCCATTATCTATTAAATATATAGCTGTCTCCCTCACATATAGGTAACATAGATAGACTGTGTCTAAAAGATATGGAAAAGAACAAGCTCCACCTGTCAAAACTGGAACTGACATAAAAAAAAGATGCTACACCAGGGATACAAAAGAAATAATTAAAAGGCATTTACGAACAACAAACTAAGAGAATGACCTGGACAATATTCTATATGTCGTAGTTTTTAAATTGATTTTAGTAGGGGTTTTTAATTTGGCAGGCCAATTTATTTAATTATATCTTAACATTTGATCTTAACTTTTATATTACTCATTTTTACTGTTGGCTGTACACCACCCTGAGTCCCGAAAGGGAGATAGGGCGGTATATAAATGCAATAAATCTTAAATCTTATATTAGATTTACACAATAATCTTATTAAAGTTTGAAGACTTTTTGTGAAAAGAGACAGACAACGACGAAAAATAGATCAAGTCCTACATCCTTATTTTAAGGGAGTATAAAATCAAGATTGTTCGAAGTAAAAAGAAGGAATTTAACTAGTTTATTTGAAGAAGGTTAAAATAGATATGTTATATCTAGCAACCATTAATGGACTTTTCCCAAATTAAAATGATGACGCCTTGTGGTTTATAGTTAAGAGATGGGGTGGGGGTCGAAGAGATTGTTTGTTGTATTTTAAGAGGTGGTGATTAATTATTAAAATCACTTGTGATAAAGGTGAAAAGTCTTTTATTTGCTATTTTAAAAAAATATTTTTTCTTCTTTGTTTCTTTCTTTTTTCTTTCTTTTATTCTACTCTTTCTTTATTTGTATTATTTTTTTAATTTTAATCTTTAATAAAGTTATTATACTGTTGAATCCATGTATAGGAAGGACTCATTCTTTGAGCATGCGCGAAGGAATGGCGGCGGAGCTTTGAGGCGATGCTGACCGGAGGCCCATTTGGCTTCGGGGGACGCGGCCGGCCCCTTTGGGGTGATCAGTAAGGGCCGGCCCAGCAAGTTGAAGACCCAGCCGTCACACTGAGGCCTTTCCAACGCCGGTGAGTGTGACGGCTGAGACGGGAGGCGCGGGGGGGGAGTCCGGAGGAAATGCCGGAAAAAAAAAAACGCCGGCAGGCCGGAAAGTCGGAGGCCCTAGCGGAGGCCAGGCAAAAGCTGGAGGCTCTGGTGGACCGATAGAGCGGCGGCAGAGGGAGCGCCGGAAGGCCGGAGGCCCTGGCAGAAGCCGGTGGAGGCCGGAGGCCTCAGATGGAATGGAGCGGCGGCGGAGAGCGCCGGAAGATCCTGAGGCCCTGGCGGAGGCTGGTGGAGGCCGGAGGCCCTGGCGGAGCGGCGGCGGAGAGCGCCAAAAGGTCGGAGGCCCCAGCGGAGGTTGGCGGAGGCTGGTGGCCCCCAGCGGAGGGGCCGAGTGGCAGCGGAGCGCTGGAGGGAGCGCCGGAACGCCGGGTGGCAGGCGGAGCGGCGGCGGAGCAGTGGCGGAGCTGCGCGGACCATCTCAAACCCGGCGGAGGCCCCCGTGGAGCAGCGAGGCCGGGTGAAGGCCTCCACAGGGGATGGCTGGTGAGGTTGGCGGCCGCAGAGGGACGGGAGGTGCGGCGGACCGATGGAGCGCTGGAGGCCCCAACAGAGGCCTATTGGAGTGGTGGAGGCCCTGGCTGAGGCCCTGGTGTGGGGTGGCGAGCCTGCGACGCGGTGAGGCCCTTTGGAGGCCTGATAGAACAGCGGAGGGAATTCCCCCCCCCCAGGACTCCCCGATAAAATATCTACGGGGAGGGGGGGTGAGAGTGAAGCAAGGCCAGCCCAAAGGAAAACAGCTCCAGCCACCCCGTGGAAAGCCTCTACCCGAGGAAGAACTGACTGACTCTTATGATCTATTTCCCCTGTTGATTTGACTTGCATTTGCACTTTATCTTGGCGTTTCCTCCCTTAAAGCCAGCAATGGAGCCACGGGATGGTTTTTTATTCAAGGTCCGACCTCCTTGATCTGCGAGAGTCCCCCCTCTCGCAGGTTTGGCCCCTTAGTCTATCTTGGGCCCACCTCAAGGATGGGTTAATTAATCCAGAGAGGTGGAAAAAACGCAAGCTCAGGGGGTTTTTAAATAAATTTTTAATTAGGCTTTTAAGGGGTTCTGGGGTGGGGGAGGGGTTTAAAAAAAGATATAGACAGATGGAGACGGAAGCAACGATCAATAGTAAGGGCCAGGACAGCAGTCGACGGCGGGAAGCGGAAGGCGAAAGGAAGGGGGATACCCGAGTCGTTCCTCAGGAGGGCATACCAATTCAGAGGGTCGTGGGGAGGGGCAGGACCGAGGGGAGACAATTTTCATCCTCCCGGTTGGTGGCACGCAGCCGTTGGTTACAAACGGTCGGGTGCCACAACCCCCGCAGGCTAGGTGGCCAGGGAATACAGAGCCAGGGTCTGCGGCTGATGTTCTGCAACGCCAGGTCCGTTGTCAACAAAGCCCCCCTCATTAGTGACCTTGTGTCAGAGGGGGAGCCGGACCTGGTAGGAATTGCGGAGACCTGGTTGGGCCCCGAGGGAGGTCATCCCCTCGTTGAAATGTGCCCACCAGGCTACCGCGCATTTCATCAGCCGCGGGCCCTAGGCAGGGGTGGCGGGGTAGCGGTCATTATTAAGGAAGGCCTGGAGCCGAGAGAGACCATTGTGCCTCAGACCTCCGGTTGTGAGTCCCTCTGCATGAAGTGGGGCCTAGGGAGGCAGTTGGGCTTGCTGGTTGTATACCTGGCTCCCCGCTATGTAGCAGCAGCCCTGCCCGAGCTCCTGGAGGTGATCGCTACGGTGGCAGTGGAGACCCCCAGACTTATAGTCATGGGGGACTTTAATCTGCCATCGTTGGGCGAATCATCCGTGGTAGCTCGGGAGTTCATGGCTTCCATGACGGCCATGGACCTGACCCAAGTAATTCAAGGCCCCACCCATGAGGGTGGACATACGCCGGACCTCATCTTTGTCTCGGGCCAATGGAAGAGTGATCTGGGTACAGGGGATATAGTCATCACACCCTTGTCATGGTCAGACCACTCACTTCTCCGACTCGACTTTCCGACCGCTGCTCCCCTCCGCGGGGAGGCGGAACCAGAGTTACCAATCTGGTACCGCCCCAGGCGCTTGATGGACCCGGACGGGTTCCAGACAGCGCTTGGGCCATTTCCTGTATCCCTGACCCGCGCCCCGATGGAGGACCTCACGGCCGCATGGAATAGTGCGGCCGTGGGAGCCTTAGATCGGGTCGCGCCCTTGCGGCCTCTCTCGCGGCGGCGAACCACCCGGGCTCCTTGGTTTACTGAGGGGCTGCGGGTGATGAAACGCCGCAAGAGATGCCTAGAGAGAAGGTGGAGGGCTAGCCGCTCTGAATCTGACCGGACACAGGTAAGAGCCCATTTACGGACTTACATTGTGGCGCTGAGGGTGGCCAAACGTCATCATTGTGCCTCCCTCATAGCATCCGCAGAAAACCGCCCTGCCGCCCTGTTTAGGGTGACCCGTTCCCTCCTTCATCAGAGGGAGCGGGAAGCCCCGCTACAGGGTAGAGCAGAGGAATTTGTGATTTTTCTGCAGGAGAAAACCGCCCAGATACAGAGTGAGCTAGCCCCCATTCATGGCCCAGTGGGATGCCACGAGAGAGATCTTGTTTGGGAGGAGTTTGACCCCGTTACTTCCGAGGATATGGACAGGCTACGTGGGCGACTGCGAGCCACCACATGTTCATTGGACCCGTGCCCCTCCTGGCTTGTACTGGCATCCTGGGAGGTGACACGAGGCTGGCTCCAAGAGGTTATCAACGCATCCTTGAGTGAGGGTTCCTTGCCTGCCTCCCTAAAAGAGGCTATGGTGAGGCCCCTCCTCAAGAAGCCCTCTTTGGACCCAGCTCTTTTGAACAACTACCGTCCAGTCTCCAACCTTCCCTTCTTGGCGAAGGTTGTTGAGAGTGTGGTGGCACAACAGTTTCCCCGTCACCTGGAGGAAGTTGACTATCTAGATCCGCGCCAGTCCGGCTTTCGGCCCGGGCATAGCACCGAGACGGCATTGGTCACGTTGGTAGATGATCTCTGGAGGGCCAGAGATGGGGGATGTTCCTCCATCCTGGTCCTATTAGACCTCTCGGCGGCTTTCGATACCATCGACCATGGTATCCTATTGCATCGGCTGGGGGGGTTGGGGGTGGGAGGCACCGTTTTACGGTGGTTCTCCTCCTACCTCTCTGGCCGATCGCAATTTGTGCGGGCAGGAGAGCAGAGGTCGACCCCGAGACCCCTCACATGCGGGGTGCCTCAGGGGTCGGTCCTCTCGCCTCTCCTGTTTAATGCATACATGAAGCCGCTGGGTGAGATCATCCGTGGTTTTGGGGTAGAGTACCACCTGTACGCTGATGACACCCAGCTGTACATATCTACCCCAAACCACCCCAACGATGCCGTAGCGGTGATGTGCCAGTGCCTGGAAGCCGTGCGGATCTGGATGGGAAGTAACGGACTTAGGCTCAACCCGACCAAGACCGAGTGGCTGTGGTTTCCGGCTGCCCGATTCAACCAGCTTTCTCCAACGCTGGCCATAGGGGGCGAACATCTTGCCCCTGTGGATGGGGCGCGCAATTTGGGTGTCCTCCTGGATACCCGGCTGTCTATGGAAGAGCAAGTGACAGCCGTGGCCAGGAGGGCGTTTTACCAGGTTCGCCTGGTTCGCCAATTGCGCCCCCTATTGGATCGGGACGCCCTTCGCACAGTCACTCATGCCCTCGTGACATCCCGACTGGACTATTGTAACTCTCTCTACATGGGGCTCCCCTTGAGGTGCACCCGGAGGCTTCAGTTAGTTCAGAATGCAGCCGCGCGAGCAATTATGGGCACCTCTAGGTTTGCCCACGTAACACCGCTCTTGCGCGAGCTGCACTGGCTACCTGTCGTCTTCCGGGTGCGCTTCAAGGTGTTAATTATCATCTTCAAAGCGCTCCATGGCTCGGGACCTAGCTATCTGCGAGATCGGATCCTGCCCCACACATCCTCACGACCGATTCGCTCCCACAGAGAGGGGCTTCTCCGGGTGCCGTCCACTAGACTTTGTCAGCGGGCGACGCCCAGGGGAAGGGCGCTCTCTGTGGCGGGCCCGGCCCTCTGGAACGACCTTCCCCCTGATATTAGGACGACCACTGACCTCCGCTCCTTCCGTGTAAAATTGAAGACTTATCTCTTTCGACTGGCCGGCCTTGAATAGTTCTCTCTGTCTATTGACTCCAAATTTTAGTGGGTTTTTAATCTTATATTTTTAGCACGGGTAAATATTATTTAATTCTATTTTAATGTATGTATGTTGTATTTATTATATTGTTTTTAGTATTGCCTGTGCACCGCCCCGGGTCCCTGTGGGGAGAGGGTGCGGTTAATAAATCTCAATTTCAATTTCATTTTTCATTGAATGCACAAGAGGAGGGGGAGAAAGTAAATTTGGAAGTTTTGTTCTTGGTTCTAGATTTCTTACTGAATAAAGAAAAGCTTTTGCAATTGTTTATTATCAGTCTAAAACTAGAACAGGTTTTCCCTGACAAGGCAGTCCTATGGTGTGTACAAGGACTCATTAAGTAACCATTAATTTATTTGTATGCATACGCATATACTGGTGGTGCAATATTTACATAACTGGAGTTTAGGCTTGTAGATAGGTTGTAATTAATTAGGTGTAGTAAGAGTTCTGAACTATTGCATTATCCAGAAAGCTGCTCAGAAAACTCAGGAGCAGTTTCAAAATTCTTGTACCACAGTTTTCTAATGTATCAACAAGATATGGAAATGGAGAATGCTTTCCCTGCTCCATTCCCAAAGTAAAGTACTCTCTAAGCTTAATTATCTCTCTTGGACTTTGAAATCTGGTATTAGTTCATGAAAGCTACATAAGAAACATGTACTTTGCTCTTGTAGCTGGACTGAACAAACAAATACTAGAATGATAAAAGTAGTACATGTAGTAGAAGGCCTATATAGGTTCAATCTGATATTTTGAATAACTTCCTATCTCTATCTCTATCTCTATCTATATCTAGCTATGCTGGCTGGGGAATTCTGGGAGTTGAAGTCCACAAGTCTTAAAGTTCCCAAGTTTGGACATCCCTGGCTTAATGTGACTGAGTGGGTGTGGCCAACTTAACGTCACTCACGCACACTCAGTCACATGGCCCTCTCACCAAGCCATGCCCACCGAAACAGTGGCAAAATGTTTTGATGGGAGGAAGGGGCCCGCCGGCCTTGCCGGAGCTAAGGGAGCGCCTGCAAACTATCCAGTAAAAAAAAAAGTTTTTGTCCTCCCTGGCCCCCAAGGATACTCTGCAGGCTTCAGCAGGGCTGGAAAAAGGGGGAAATGCCCAGTTTTTTTTTTTACCATTTTTCACAAAAATGGGGGTGTTTTTCCCTTTCCCCAGCCTTGCTGAAGCCTGCAGAGTGTTCCTGGGGGCTGGGAGAATGTAAAACGCCTCCATTTTTGTGAAAAACAGCCCGTTTTTCATCCATTTTTTTTGCAAAAATGGGTGCATTTTGCCTCCCCCCCAGCCCTGCTGAAGCCTGTAGACTACTTCTAGAGTGGGAGAGGAGAAAAATGCTGCCGCCCACCCCTCACTCAACCTGCTTCTCAACCTCCCTCCTGCCTTCACCCAAAGCCTCACCAGGAGGCTGAAGTTGGAATTTCTTTTGCCCCCTGTTGCATACCCTGGCAACAGGACTATTTCTCTCTACCTCCTTTTCCAGTCCAAAAACATGCCAACAATGGCAATGCTTCTCTTTTTTTCCACATTGCTAATTAAATTTTGTGAGAGTCACTGTGGCCTACTGGCTAACTTACCAAGGTAGAAATTGGGAGGCCATTAGTTCTAGTCCCACCTTAGGGTCACAGCCAACTCTTCGCCTGTCATTCTGTTTCAGGAAGAAAGTAATGGCCAACCATTTCTGAAAAACCTTGCCAAGAAAACTTCAGGTACCTCGAAGGACTTCAGCATTGAGGGACCTTTTTTGCCCTTTCTAGTTAGAATTGATAATGGAGATGCAACTTAAACTGTTTCTATACTTTTTTTTTTAATCTTCATCTTCCCTCTTTCTTCTGACAAATATAAGTATATACAATTCCCCCCTTTTTTCTGACAGTTGGATACTGATTTTTAACATTAGAATTTGAGCCCTTTGTCTGCCATTTGAAGAACTGCCATTTGAAGAACTGCCATTTGAAGAACTATTTGAAGTCATTCTCTATTTGAAGAGTTATCCAGTCTAGGCCCAGTTTTAAAATAAAGAGTGCAAAAGCCAAGGAGAGGTTGAGATTAAAGACAGAACAGCGTACAGATCACTTGGTCACAAATTTCTCCATAATCATAGGATCCTTTGCAATTATATTAAAGTGGTCTTTTTGTTTTAGATTCACACAATTTGGGTACTCATCTTGAACCACCCTCCAACCTGACATCATTAAAACTTGTCCAGTTTAACTACTAAAGAGTAATGTTTCAAGTTCCACACTTTGTCTCTAATGTCTCATTATGCATGGAAGCTGCAATGGTGAAATTTGTGACCAGAATTTGGCAAGCGATGCTATTCTACTGGATGAAGCTGATATTTCTCCTTACAAGCCTAGTGCTGCTGATATTAGAAGATAAGTTTCAAAGTGAGTGGAGGCAATGATTTATAACAAGTTCTCCCTCTTAAGAATCTCCTCCCCACTTACATATTATCTCTGAGCTATGTAGAGACCCAAACTCAAACAATGTCTGTATGACATAGACTGGGAAACAGATGCGGGAAATACTACTTAGCTTATAATGATGAACAGTCAGAGATAGTACATCATGGCACCAACCATGTACCTCACACACCCAACCAGAGAATAGCCTTTACCTTAACTAGTAAAGGCTATTCTAATTAGTGGTAATTATACACTACCTATAGCATTCCTAGTTGGAAGATACGGGAAAAATACTATACTCTTTTTGATTATGTCCTTATGACTCAGAACAAATAGAAACTATTAAACATATTCTTTTGTATTGAAGTTTTCAAGAAGAGACTGGACTGCCATCTGTCAGAAATGGTGTAGGATCTCCTGCTTGGGTGGGGATTTGGACTAGATGAACTACAAAATCCCTTCCAACTCTGTTATTCTGTATTATTCTGTATTATACTCTAATTGCCCACTCCTGGTTAGTAAGATAGAATATAGTGACTAGCAGCACACACTATTTTTATTTTGTGATATTAATCCTGAAATAACATAAGTTTGCCAGGTTCTTTGTGGTAGCATACAAAATTGGACAAAAAATAACCAAGAGCAATTGAATGTGTTTGAGTAGGGAATGGCTTTGCCTTAACTTTACCCAGTGGTATTTTTTCTAATGTCTGCAACTGTACTGTACCTTCCTCAAATGTGTTCTGGCTCTATAATGCTATAGTTTAGGTTAGTTTTAACTAATAAGAAAGATGCTTTTAAGCATATTTTTCTACCTATCACTCCTTATTTATTTTTGGATGCTCTGGATATCTAAAAACTATTTTTCTGCTGGTTAATGACTACAGTAAAGTTATTTGATTTGAAATTTGGTACCATTTTTCTTCCCAACTATATTTTGCTCTTTTGATGGTTAGTGATTCATAAATGACCAGCCTATGTCTTACAGCAACAATAATCTTGATGGGGTAGTAACTTCTATCAAGGAGAAATTATTCAATTCTCCCTGTCATACCCTATACCTATGTTTAAATTTTTTAAGTTCAAATATTCAATGCAGCTGTGTCTGTAAGGAGCCATAAAGGTATTAAACTAGTGACATATTCATCATGACAACATTTTGCCGAGGACCCAATTTATCTACTTCCATCATGATAGCTGACAAAAATGACATAAATATTATGATGTATGCGTTATCTGCTCTTACCCTGCTCCCCACTGATGCCTGAGTTTTAAGGTGCTAGTTAATCATGTTCATGTAACATCACATCAAGTTGCATCCTTAAAACTTATTACATAACTATAGACATACTGTACATATTAAATTATTGAAGATCAGCCATGAAGGACAGAAGCTCATAAACAGCTCACTATTGCAATTCTGTTTTATTCTACATAATGAAAATTTTCAAATACTTGGATTTGACAAAACTGTTTCAATTGTTGTAATGTAAAACAATTATTCATATGTGAATCCCTTTTGTAACTTATTTATGCAAAAGGTATTTTTCATTCATTCATAATGGAAATTGAGTATCTTGAATAACCTACATTTCATAAGAGCGTCCCTATATATTTATAAAGCCAGATGCTCTAGAGAGATAAGTGGGTTGACACTATTTGTCATTTTGTGTACAATTGAGAACACTTAAAGAATTTTAAGCAAAGCATGGCATATCCTGCCATTACATATTCAAGCTATCCTGAGTTGTGCTATTTTTGTCACCCCAATTATACAATAAAAGGGAAGTTCATTTTTATTGACAGGTTATTTTCAATGCCAGGAGCTTAGAAATAGAATTCACTATCTTCTATTTAGTGTTCCAGTGTCAATGTATATATTTTCTGCATGTCAATCTCCACTTCCCTAAAAAGATTTCCTGCTGGCTTTCCCATTGTTCAATAAAAAAAATAATGGACACAGAATGGAATGTTTTGAAGATATTATGTAAAGGGGATCAGGACTTTGCTTGCTTGACTGTCCATCTGGAGGATAATTTTTTGAAAATAAAATATGACAGGATGAAATTTGGAGATACTGTAGATGCCTGTAAAAATGAGGAAGATCCAGCCAAAATCTGCAGACAAAAATTGGGGGGCGGGGAAAGGATGTTTATCAGGAAAAAACTTGTGTAGTGGCTCAGATAGTTGCCAGCACCTCTGTTCTAAACTTCCCTCCTCTGTCTTTCCAGATCAGAGGACTTTATTTTCATAGGGTGGGGGATGTTTCAGAATTGAGGGACATGTATGCAACATTTACACATTCTCATTTTGATTCTTAAAAGTTAAAGCAGTCAAATCCTTTTATTACATGAAAATGTATTCTTGTAGTTATGACAGTGTTAACATTTAAGTGTGAGTTTAAAATGTTAAACAGCACATAGATGGATGGATAAATTGCTTTGGTACAAAAACTTTGTCAAGCATGAAATCATGATGGTGGGGAGAGAAGAACTGTTATTTGAATTGCTCTTGACTGAAATATTATGACAGGACTATATAAAAGGGAACCTAAAACATTATTAAATTCAATGGCACAATTATTATGCTGCATGGCTGATTCTCTCGAAAAGCAACAAATAATGAAACTTCAGTGGGAGTCAGTTGGAGTAAAATCCATGAAGATAATGATAGCAGGAAATATCCAAGCCCAAATCTTGCAAACAGCCAGCCCAGCCCACACAAAAAAACCTGCTTCATTATCATTAATGGACAGAATGCACACCTGTGCATCAATCAATCTCCACTTCCCTAAAAAGTCACCTTACCTTTTCTCTTGCCAGAAGTGTGCCTCGCAAAGTAAGGCAGGAATAGCACAGTATTGAAGGAGAATATTCTGAATGGAAGACTTCACAGAATCGTAGAATGGTAAGTGGCTAATAATGCATACAATAGGGATGGGAAGGCAGGATGGACAATTGACTGTAAGAGGATAGAAATGCAACTGCTAAGATGCTACTGTTCGGCATGGGGATTGAGAGGAAAGAAATATTGGGGATAAAGACTTTTTATCATGTACCAGTATTTCTAAAAGGAAATGCAAGAAACCATGTATCCTTAATAGGAAAAAGGAATGTTGGAAATCGTCCAGAGAGGGTTAGAGCGCATCTCCCTACATACACGTAGGAGCAGATGAATCCTGCCAAGTTGCTTTTCTCTCATATGCAACTCTTTAAAAAGTCAGATTCTTCCCATCTTTCTATATGCATGTTAAAGATGAGAAACCTTCAGGAAAAGGAAGCACACATCATTCAGATGGTTACGAATCTATAATCAATTGATTCCAGTTTTTAAAGCTAAACAGTCAGAGAGTTGTGCCTGGTTGATCAAATCTGTTTCTATCATCTGTGCAGTTTTGAGAGGTCTACCCACTTTGTGAATAAAACTGCAAATGCTATTATATTTTAATTAAATGAACTAAATGAAATTCTCATTGATCCATACTTATAGCTTCTATCTAGATTAAATTTTATTTAAAAAAACCAATTCCCATTTCCTTCCGATTTTATTTCTCTGTAAATCTAGTCAGGTTCAGTTCTGAAATACTCTTCTGTAATTTTCTAAGTTGTAAATTGCAACTGCTTATTTGATGCTACCTGCCCCTGTGATCGATTGGTTGAGTTTTACAAGCTCAAACTCTTCCTCAACTCAAGAGGATTTTTTTTTAAAAAAATAGGATGCATTCCAATCATCTTTTTCATGCAGTGGAAAGGGAATGAACAAAAGCAGGTTCCTAAAAGCTATATACAGAGGAGGAAGTGAAAAAAAATCAGTACCTTTGAATGACACATGGTGATTAATGGTAATTAATTTCTTTCTCTCTGCTAAATTATTCCACAGTCCCACTAAAGAAAACAACAATTTTGTAACTTTATTCCAAATACCCAAATGCATAACCAAATACAAAAAGGATCTGAATAACAGTTTTTGTTTATTATTTACAAAATTGCTAAGAGGTAGTTATTTGTGCAGTGCCAAGAATGGATGATTTTAGTAATTGCTGAAACAGTGTGAGAAGAAAACTTTATAATCTCATGACTGACTTTTAAAATTGATTTTTATGTTCTGTTCATTGGATGCTAACATTTGGTAACCGTATGGATAGATTTTTATCCTTGACGATTTATCCTCCACCCTTGTCTAGTTAAAGGCATTTACTAGCTCATTTCTATTCCAAGTGTGGGCCTGAACACTGAAAGTATAGTGTCCAGATAATCCATTTTCTATGGAATATTTTATTCCTTACCATTGTCCCAAGTTATGCTCAGACATATTCACTTCCTGACCACCTCCACCAACACTCTAGATGTCACTTCTGCCAGTTCATCTCCTGCAGGCTCCCAGTAAATCAAAGAATCATCTGAGATTGGCCCACTGAGAGAAACTACTGTGAGACAATTTTATCAAGGGCTCAGTATATTGCTGTCTTTAGCCCAGTATGGTTGTGTCCTAAGTTTTGTTTTATTTTATTCAGAAGCCATAACCACATGGAATGAGGATTTAGGGCTTTATTCCAAAGCATGGTTTTATGCTTTGGAATAAAGCATAATACAAGGGGAATTAGCCCTGTCATTGCATAGCTGCAGGAAACCTAGGACTGACCATCACCACCCTCCAAATTCTGTGAAACCTTATCTATTTGTTCCCAAGAAAACAGAAGCAGTCTGTGGAGATTCCTATATTATAGATACATTACAGTAATCAACTTGAATTTTTCCCATGCCGATCTGGTTCTTGCACCTGATACAACATCACATTTGTGAGTATGATAGCTATCAAAGAATATTTGAGAATACTGAAGAACACAATATGACAAGTAAAGCACATTCGTACATTCCTTCTACCAGTCAAGAAATATAAAATATGAAGTTGGGAAGAGCCTTTCAAAACCAGCAAATATGCAACACTGTTCCAGTTAGGTCTACATCCTGTGGCAATTTTTCTTAAGTTATATTGGCTCTGATCCACTGTTACTCACACTCCTTTTTGATGATTTTATCTCACTGGAGTTTGCCAAGGAAAAGTTATTCATAGTTTTTGGAAAGCTACTTGGTTGTAATGTTGTATCTGCCAGTTCTGCCAAAAATGAGACCATCGAAGTTAAGAAGGACTGTATGTGATGTGGCCAGCTGGTTTTTTTTGAAGTTTTTGGATTGACAATATGAAAGATGATCCTACTTTATACAGATGATCCACAGAGGGCAAATCAAAGTATAACTTAATTGTTTAATGACTAAAACAAATGCTTATTTAATTCTATATTACATACTCAACCATTACATCGGAATATAAAGTTGTATGTACTATGCACCTAAAGGAATCCAATTCATGTTCCTCCACAGTCTTCATATGAACACCACAAGGTCATCTGAGAATGACAACAGCAAATTGGACCTTCAGCAGATTCACCTGCTAGATTGTCAAGAAATTCTCCAAGCACCATCATAAACCAGGGGTGGGCAAACTTTGCAACTTTAAGTCTGAAGGACTTCAGCTCCCAGACTTCTCCAGCCAGCTTTGCTTTGCTGGAGAATTCTGGGAGCTGAAGTCCTTCAGACTTAAAGTTGCAAAGTTTGCCCACCCCTGATCATAAACCATTGGAATCCATGAGGCAAATCATTTGATTAGGTCCAGCCCTAGGAACAACTCAGAAGGAAGTCAATTGCATTTGGGCCAGGAAATGAACAGTAATAATGTTCCATCTGCAAAGGAACAGTAATAATGTTCCATCTATCCAGATCACAGAAACCCTTTTTTAAAAGAAAGACAAGGTCCAAAGCGTGTTCTACATGTATGGGACCCAGGCACACCTACAGTAAGACGAGCCCATGGTAGCCAAGAAAGCCGTTAACGTCTGGGCCCAACTGAACCTCAGACATGGAGATTGAAGGTCTTCAACACCTAAAGGCAAGCAACTGTCACCAGCAGTTCAGCAACTAGAATCAGAGGCTAAGGGAGGAACCCTATCAGTATCAAAGTAGCCAATACACCAATAGGCTCCAACTTGTCTCTACAGCTGAATTTAATATATAAGCCTTCTCTCCTTGCCAGAAACAGAAACACTGGTCATTGGTAAGGTTACCTAGTAGATCAGTGCTATCCCTACCCCAGTCCTAATCTCTAGGCTGAAGAGGACCCAAAACCCAGCAAGGCAGATTTCAAAGACAGTAATGCCACTAGCATCACCTAGCTGGATCTCAGTAATACATACCAGGTCTCCCTGCTCATCCATCTTTAAATCATGGAGGTGGTTTTAATGCAGATGTTTAACACTCCCACGGCCAGAGATACAGTTCTCCATATAATTTGATAAAATACAAGAAGATTAATGTTGATCAGTTGATCAGCTCATATTATTTATTGAAACATCAGAGTTAAATCCCTTTAACATGACTATTTTTTGCAATTTTACTAGGCATGTTTTTCAAAAGCAAGTCCATCTCTGTTCAATGAGATTTAATGCACACAGTATTACAATTTTTTAGAAAAATTATGAAATGATAATTAAAATCTAAAACTGGCTGATTTAACTCATAACCAAACAAGTGTTGGCTATTTCAAGTTTTTATCTCAATCCATAAAAAATGATTTGCTTTAACTATGGGTACATAGTGTACAAAATTCTTTATAGAGGAAATCTATCTGGTAACCTAGAGTCAACACCAACTATATCAGATAATCAATCAATCAATCAATCAATCAAAACTGTATAAAATACTACAAACACCTGTAAGTTTCACTTTCTACTTTTAAAGCCTTAAATCGCATTTTCAGCTTCTTGAGAGAAGATACTGAACAAGAATTTCGTATAGGCAGGAAACCCTATACCATTTCAGACAAGTGGCCATCCAACCTCTTCTTAAAGACTTGCAGTATTGGGGCATTCACAACTTCTGGAGGCAAGCTGTTCCACTGATTAATTGTTCTAACTGTCAGGAAATTCCTCCTCATGGAATGAGGTTGAACGACAGGACAAGAGACCACAAAGGTAATAGAGAAACAGGATTTATTGACATATCAAGAGTTCAGAGTGCTCTCGCACTGAAGACTGAACTGCCTGGGCAACGCCCAGGGAGTTAGTTTTATACCTTCATCCTTAATACAGAAACACATATGGATAAAAGCAGAAGTTAACTTTGGAATAGTACAGAAACAGAAGTTAATAGCAAAAATTAATACGTGTCCTATAAATGCATAGTCATTTGTTTAATGCCAGCTATAATTCCCATATAGGGTTTACACCTCCCCTTCTCCCCCAGTCACTTCCTCTTTCCATCTCGTGAAGCAAGGCTCCAGCAATATTTGTAATACTCTGAGAACCTTTAAGAACAGAGAAGTACACCCACACATCTTGCCCAAGCTGTCCAAAGGGCAAGTGGGCAAATCTCCCAAGGGGTCAGGGTTGACCCAGGGTCCAGGAATTGGGGTCCCTGGCCCCTCTGCCACAGTATCTATGTGGTACAACACATGTTGTCAAACAGCTGAGTAAAATGAGGTGTCTGGACTTTTAAGTTCATACATGTACTATTTAGCTAATAATCTACCTTGCTGCCATTCAGTTGTGCCGTGTGGCATGGCAGTCTTAAAGGTATTATTCCTATGTTGTGGAAGGTCATCATGAAAATTCCAGTCTGTTGACTGGAATTCTCCTTTCTCAGAGAATCAAGGACATCTTGCCCTGCACCATGACTGGGAGGCATCTCCAGTTGGGATGGTGCCTGATTGGACCATGTGAAGGGGAAAACCTGGAAACTTTCAGATTCGGGTTTACCAGATGTCCCAATATGACATCTCTAATAAAATGAAACTTTGAGGAAAGCCTCAGACTCTTCTTTCGTTAAGGGTATTGCTTGGAACCTTGACAATGATTACATTTCATTAAAATCAATGTGGTAGGCTCACAAATTCATTTGAATGTGATACAAGGTTAGATAACACTGAGATCAAATTGTTTAAGCAAATGTTTGAAGAAAATGACTTCAATTGGAATGAAGTGATAATGAGCTTTAACGAGACTTAATCTATTTATTCAAATTTATTATAGAGTAATCTAATTTGGATTGTTGTCTACTTTCTACTTGGCACAGCAGAAGGTAAGGCAATTTACCATGTATTATATTTTGCCTCAAAACAATTTCATGTTTGGTTTAACAAGGAGGTAGGTAATAATACTTTTATTTTTCACATTTTATATTGATTAATATAAATGAATTTCATTAATTCACATACAAATTTTTGTCCGCTATATCAGCAGGTAAATACAGCTACCAAGCCTAATGAGGTTGCATGTATTTTGTAGGGTTTTAATATGTGTGCAATTCCATCATGATGTCATGTGAGTTTGGTTACTGTCTACAAGAATGGCAGAGCTCTTCCATTTTTAGAGACTTCAGATCTTTTCTTCATTTGTGCTTGATGAAAATGTTGTCTTTCCCCAAACATTATAGTAAAAGATGATGGTATTTTCTTGAAGAGCAAATGAATATTGATAGAGTTATGACTTCGCTCCATTGAATTTTAGATTTCCAAGGTTTCTCTTGGAAAGAGAAATTTTTCTTTTAACTAGTTGTCAACTATTTAAAACCTTTTTATAAGTTAAATAATGTGTGATAAAATCTAATTATCTTATAAATGTGATAAGTTGTTCCCCTTCTTTAAGTTTGTGGACTATAGAGTGAGACATACAGTAAATATAGTGGATCAGATTCTATGGAGATTCTCAGTCATCTAGGTCAGGGGTCTCCAACCTTTGCAACTTTAAGTTTGAAGAACTTCAGCTCCCAGACTTAAAGTTGCAAAGGTTGGAGACCCCTGATCTAGGTCATGGTTGTCTCAAAGGTGTTTTTTTTAAAGGCAACTGTTCTTTCTTTCTTTGTGTTAAAGACATTTTGCTTCTCATTCAAGGAGCCTCTTCAGTTCTGAACTTATAGTTGGATGAAAGGTGAAACACCTTCAATAAAAACAAAGTAAGTCCAATTGCCTTTTGAAAAAGCATCTTTGGGACACCTGGATCAGAACCAAATATTAGAGGAGTAACATGAAGATATGGATAATCCTCATGTAGCAACTGCAATTGATTTCGGTGACTAGGTCATTAAGTGAAGTCATCACTAAAATGAAATTCAGGTGACTTTGATTACAATTTTATTTCAGCTTTCCTTTGCTTTGCAGTGTCAGAAGGATACAACTCCAAAGAGCTGGGTGACCCCCAAATGACAGGAAAGTTTCTGGAACTCAATTCACAAGGAAGCTGGGTAAAAGGGCAATCTTATAGCATTCCCCACCCCCACCCCCACCAGTGGGAATGTTCAGCCCAGAATTGGGGAAATTAGCAAAAAGAAAATTAATATCTGAATTTATATTCATTTTAGCAGAAGAGATTACAAGCAAATGAGTAGAAACAGAAAGGGGAGTTCAGATTGAAAGAAGTGTGCAAGTGCCATCTGTTTCCTGCTTAGGAACAAGCAAAAGCCTTCAGTGTAAAACTGATTAGGGTACTGCCATTTTCAAGCAGCAGGGCCACCAGGCCAGAGGAATCTAATCAGCTAATGAAGGTTAAGCTTGTTAACTCGCAGTTAGCAGTTTCTATAGATGCACCGTTTTGGAGATAAAAGCAATTCAGGAAAAGATAGCTTGTTTAAGCAATCTCTCTGCTCTGGGGGATGGCAAGGGGAGGAAAAAACAGATGAGGCACAAGACAATGCAATACTGTCCTTATAGGTATTGTTTATTATAGGTTGTTTACCAACTGCCTCACTGAACAATTATTCCAAGTTACAACAGAATAATAAAGCTTTTCAGCCCTTGCATTTATGACCATTGTAGAATCCCCTAATCATATGATTGCCATTCAGACCTTTCACAACCAATGTGCATTTATGACTACTGCAGTGCCCCATGGTGAAGTGATTGCCATTTGTGTGCTTTGTAACTGATGTGAATAAGCAATGATAAGCAGGGTTGTTAGAGAAGGCGGAGTCATGGCAATGTGATGTTTCACTTACTGACTGGTGTTTCTCTTAAAACTTGAAAACAAAGTGAGATCATATGCCACGACCATGATGTTTTGCTTAATGACCATATATTACTTAGTGAGTCCCAATTGTGGTTGCTAAGCAAGGATTATTATGAATATGTGACACACACACACTCTGCAAAGTTCGTAAATTATACATTCATCACTATTGTAATTGAAATGGTCATTATTTGACACTTGGTTCAATTTATCTGAAAAGCAATATGTTAGAGAAGGCTGGTATGAACATTTAAAATAGGTAAGATGAGCTTTCCTAAAGTTATCTGCAGTGATGAATGAATTTTGAAAAAAGTATATGAATAAAATTAATCATTTTCAGATTTTGCTTTGTATACCTTCTAGCCAATGAAGTCTGTTATGAAACAATAGGCTGCTTTTCGGATAAACCCCCTTGGTCAGGAATACCTGGGAGACAGCTGTTCGGCTTACCAGCATCTCCAGAAAAGATGAATATCTCTTTCTCACTTTTCACAAAAGAAACTGGAAATCTCTCACAAGTATGACGATGATTATTAATCTGATTACAGTTTAGTTATTTACTTTGCAAATATCTATTTTTTCCTCTTTCATATAATCCAGAAACAGAAGGATTTATTTTTTAGATTGGCAAATTAGATGGATAAAAATGTATACTGAATAAAGTATTTTAAAATGTTAGTTGTAGCTCACTGCAATTATAGTTATTACACCAGTTATTACTAATTGTCTGAATTAGTATTATTCAATACAATGAGTTACCTAAAATACCAAAACTGGCTAAAAATATTTGCAATGCAAATAAGAAAAAAGCTAACTTTTTAACAGATTGGCTGCACGGTCTGCTCACTTATGATCTGATGACTGAGGCAAATCAGAGTTTTTTGTTGTTTTCTAGCCATCTGGATAACAGCGTTGGAGTGATAGACTTGTTCCATGTGTTAGTCAGAGAAACTGTGAAGTTAATTGGTAAATTGTCAATTGGAAGAAGTCAGAAACATCTGTTTGTAATAGAGTCTATGGTTCCAGCTACAGTACATGTAGGTAAAAGACATACAGTATGTGGCTTCAGACTTTTAAGAAACAGCTTTTAGCAATTGCCTAGACTTGGAAATGAATGGGGCAAGAGCCATTGAGCCCACTCATATACATTTATTTCTGATTAAAAATATAGAAGCTGGTTACATTTGGCTTATAAAATATTAGGGCCAAGAAAATATGTTATGTTCTTTGATTAGAAAATGTTAGGCATTTGAAAGAATTTGTCATATCATTATGTTTAAATTCCCCTGCAGAAAATATTGTACAATGAAATATCAAGTCTCCAAAATTCTACCTTCTCCCCATTGAAAAAAACCCACTTTGTTATCCATGGATTTACAAGCACTGGAAAATATGGCTGGGTTGTGGAGCTGTGTTTGGTATGAGATTTGATTATTCTGGGGGAAAAGAGGGTAAAATTTTAATATGCCTCTTTTGCTTAACAAATATATGGTTTAGGTCTCTTTATAAATCTCTTGCCTCTTTATAAATCTATGGTGAGGCCCCATCTGGAGTATTGTGTACAGTTCTGGTCACCATACCTTCAGAAGGATATTATGGAAATGGAAAGGGTGCAGAGGAGGGCAACCAGAATGATTAGGGGGCTGGAACAACTTCCTTACTATTTGAGGCTGCAACGGCTGGGCCTCTTCACTCTAGAACGACAGCACCTGAGAGGCGACCTGATTGAAGTCTATAAAATCATGCACGGTGTGGACAAAGTAGAAAAGTAAAAACTGTTTTCTCTATCGGACAACACTAAAACTAGGGGGCACTCCATGAAACATTTGATAGCTAGACCTCAAACAAATAAGAGGAAGTACTTTTTCACCCAGAGGATCACGGGTCTATGGAACTCCCTGCCAGAAGAAGTGGTGGCAGCTGTCAGCCTCAACACTTTTAAGAAAGGATTAGACGAGTTCATGGAGAACAAGGGTATCAATGGCTATCATTATGGATGACTAAGGACACCCTCCGGGATGGAGAGATAGGCAGGATATTTCTCAATGCCATTTGCAGGGAATCATAAGCAGATGAAGACATCTGCTTGGGAATACCCTGAAGCAAATGGTGAGCCACTGTGTGAGACAGAATGCTGGACTGGATGGGCTGTGGCCTGTTCCAGCAAGGCTATTCTTATCTTCTTATGTAGGTCACGGGTTGGCAATCTAGAATCCATCAGGGCATTGCTGTTATTCCAAACAACCATCCAATATTTTCATTGGGTTGCTGTAAAACACTCATTTTTATTTATATTAATGCCCTTGGATCATTTGCTGGATTTTGTTGTTTTTCTTTCCTTTATGAAACTGGAGTGTTTTTATTTTCATGAGTCATAAGATTTCAGTAGGCATATCAATCGCTACTCATAAAGCACCATGATGTTTATTATATGTGCTGACGTACAGGAAATTGGTAAATGAGCCAGAACTGTGTGGCTTGGGGGTGAATTACAAATCCCTGTGGAATTTAAGAACTCAGTGACCAGGTATTTTTTAAAGGATCTATTTTGTTGACATTAATCATCCAAATGTAATTTTTTTTATACATCACTTCGATGCTATAGCTTCTGGTGGATGTGGAAGACATTAACTGTTTTGTTGTTGACTGGGAAGATGGAGCTAAATGCACCTATTTCATTGCTGGCAGCAATATCCGTGTTCTTGGAGCAGTCTTAGCTAAATTTATCGTTACTATGATGGTGAGATTTTAAGTTAAATATATTATGAAAAATTAAAGGCCCTGATACTACCTGCAGAAATGACATACTATCAATCTATTTACCAACATAACTGTATCAGTTGTACAAAATAAACTCAAAATCATTTTATATATTAAAATAGGAATATTTAGATCAAGCTCTAAGCCAGGAGTGTCCAGCCTTGGCAACTTAAGACCTGTGGACTTCAACTCCCAGAATCCCACAAGTCCATAAGTCTTAAAATTGCCAAGGTGAACAGCATCATGCATCATTTTAGAGTCTCATATGAACTAGTATGTTCAAATCTAGAATAAAATGAATGCTAATTTTTCTAGAGTTATAACTTATTTAATTTTGGAGTACTATATTGCAATTTCATACAATTTTAATAGGTGAAAGAAAATGGCCAGAATATTCAGTTTAAACCATGGGTCAAAGTCTGTCTGGTGGTTTGTGTATACTTTGAAGTTGAGTAGCTGTAGAGAACTGTGTTCCATCTGTAATCAACATCATTATGATTCCTAAAAATATGTTACTATTATTACAATACAGGAAAACGTCTGCTTCATCTACAAATTGTAGGAATGTTGTTTTAGTTGCTAATCATTCTCCCCTTTCTTGAATTACTAGAAAATCTATCAGTATTGTCCTTCCAACGTCCACTTCATTGGCCATAGTCTCGGTGCTCATACTGCTGGAGAGGCAGGAAGACGACTTCAATATGTTGGCAAAAAATCTCCTGCCATTGGAAGAATAAGTGGTATGCTATCCAAAGTTATCACACACTGCAATCTTTTTTTTTTTTTGAAAAAGATTTATTGGGTTTTACAAATTTTAGAAGAAATAGGAAAAGGGTATAAGATGATACAAAGACATTTAGAGAACCTCTATGTCGGAGGTGTTGGCCCCCTCCGAGGCTTCATAAAAAAAAATAGATAATACAATAAATTTTTCATTTGTTCTACAAAGTGGAAAGAGATACAGATATTTCAATTTAAAATCTATGCAATCAAACATTTATAAACATCCAAATAAAAGTTACACTAAACAAAAATAAAGTCACTTGTGAGATCTAAGTCTTTTGGCAATTGTGTCTTCCTCTCCCTGACCTCCAGTGGGCGGAGCCGTGGCCCCCTCCTTTCCTCCATTTTCATCCTCCAGGATTGAGGAATGTTTTTTGAGAAAGGCGTGCGCCTCTGCAATTGTTTTAATTCTTCCCTTCCTCCCACCCAGAACACCAACATTCCCTCAGGCATCACCCACTTGAACCACACCCCCTTTTTGAATAATCTTTTGGATAAGAAGGAATATTTCCTCCTTATCTCTCTAATCTTTTTCGGGATCTGTTTCAAGATGGCAATCTCGTTCTGTTGATAGATTAAAGGACTGTCTCTCTGTGCTCTCAGGATCCCCTCCCTTGTAGACCTTCTTACAAATTTAATATGTATCTCTCTGGGTACTTCATTTATCCTGGCATATGCTGAATTAATTCTATAGATCAGATCAATGTCCCCCCAAATATCTTCTTTACTCTTTTTTGTATAATCTGCTAATATCGTACACATTAAATCTTTCAGGTCCTCAGTGCTTGACTCAGGGACGTTCTGAAATCTTAAAAAGTAAGACATTCTTTCAACATCCATCCTAGACATATGACCAGCCAAATCCACTATTTCATTATGAGAATTTTTTAGCTCTTCCCTTGTCTCAGCCATCCCGCCCTCCAGTCCGTCGATTCTTTGTTTATTTTCCATTAGTGCTTTCTGTGTCTCCAAAAGTTCTAATTTTGAACTGACATTGTCCTTCCAGATTTCTTTAATTTCTTTCATGTTTTGAAGTGTTTCATCTATTGCTGATAATTTAGCGTCCACATCTGCTTCTTTAGGTAACATTGAAGTAATCTTAGGTTGATGTAGCTGCTTTTTTGAAGCCATAATGAAAGTTTTAAGTCCTTGTCACTAATATGGCGTCTGTTGGAGAGGCAGTCCGTGAGGCAAGGAGAGAGCAAAAGCCAATGTCCAAATTCAAAGTTCCATTTGGTTATAATCCAGAGAGAAAACAAGTTCTTAAAGGCAATCAGATTAAAAAAAAAACAAAGAAGGCACATCAGGGAAAGATCCAAGTAATCAATTATATTCAACCATTAATAAAAAGAGAAGAACAGTCCCAAACACAAGGGAGTGTCAGCAATTTTCCAAGAAAAGTATGTCTCCTGAGAACAAAGGAATGCCATCTTCCCCCGCCCTCCTGGAAGCCACCGAGAGTTAGTAGAAATCATTTCAGTTGTTGCCAGACTTCGATACAAAGTATCCAGACATCGTAAAGGAGAGACTTTCACTTATGGTTTAAGAAAATCGGATGTTGATTCCTCCGCTTCCCCAAACCTGGGGAGCATTTCTAAATGCCGCTTCTTTTTTCCTTTCCGAGGGTTTTTTTTACAAACTCCCCCCTCCTTCTTCTTTCAAATTTAAAGTTGAGAGCATTAGAATAAAACACTCACGATCCACTCTGCAGCCAGGAGCCGCGGTGTTGCCTTCAACCCCGGCGTTTCGGTTCTTCTTTAAATCAAAAAGCTGTTCCGGCTCTCCATCGCCAAAGGGGACGACCCCCCCCCCGTGACTCATTCCTCTGCGCCTAGGTTGAAGCGGGGGCCACCCCCCCGACCGCCATCGGGATGGGGGGATTCCCCGTAAGCCGCCCGTACAGCGGGGCTCTTTAAAAGAGCTCCCTGCCCCCGGGGGGGCCGCAGAGGCAACCAAGCGGCGGACGAGCACAAAGACTCGACCGTCGCCTCTGGCCAACCGGAAGGAAGTCCACACACTGCAATCTTGATTGAAAGGCATAAAGCGTTGAAGTGGAAGTCAATCAAAGAACTGGGGAACTTAACTAAGTTAAAGATAAAATAAGTTGTTTCTGATGAGTCTTAGCCTTCCTGTGACATGATTAAGCATCCTGCTTAAGAAATACTGCTAATCTTTTCATAAGCACAATTTCCATTATCCATTCTTTAAATGTATATAATGTGCCTTTCGAAATTGGGCATACATATATATATATATGTATATATATATATATGTTTCTGATGAGTCTTAGCCTTCCTGTGACATGATTAAGCATCCTGCTTAAGAAATACTGCTAATCTTTTCATAAGCACAATTTCCATTATCCATTCTTTAAATGTATATAATGTGCCTTTCGAAATTGGGCATACATATATATATATATATATACATATATGACGAGGACTAAGAAGTCCGAAATGGATCCATCCTGGTCTCTTAATTAATTATTAATCATTCCTTTAAAAAAAACATTTAACACATATCTAAAAAAGACAGCAGCAATTTAATAGGTCTCTGTCTGGATGATCTCAAAGAGGAGTCGAAAGACAGAGAAGGATGACAAGTTTGTCTCCTCCCTTAAACAGGCCTAGCAGGAAGCTGTAACATAGTATCTTCATCTATAAAGTCCTGTGGAAAGGATGATGTAATCAGGGAAGCTGGTTAGCTCAAGGCATAGAGAAGCCTGCTTCGAATGCTGGAGAGCACCAGTTCAAATCCCTGTAGGAAAGTATGGCCAGCTGACGAGGACTAAGAAGTCCGAAATGGATCCATCCTGGTCTCTTAATTAATTATTAATCATTCCTTTAAAAAAAACATTTAACACATATCTAAAAAAGACAGCAGCAATTTAATAGGTCTCTGTCTGGATGATCTCAAAGAGGAGTCGAAAGACAGAGAAGGATGACAAGTTTGTCTCCTCCCTTAAACAGGCCTAGCAGGAAGCTGTAACATAGTATCTTCATCTATAAAGTCCTGTGGAAAGGATGATGTAATCAGGGAAGCTGGTTAGCTCAAGGCATAGAGAAGCCTGCTTCGAATGCTGGAGAGCACCAGTTCAAATCCCTGTAGGAAAGTATGGCCAGCTGACGAGGACTAAGAAGTCCGAAATGGATCCATCCTGGTCTCTTAATTAATTATTAATCATTCCTTTAAAAAAAACATTTAACACATATCTAAAAAAGACAGCAGCAATTTTATATATCAAATCAATGTCCCCCCTAATCTCATCCTTAGGCTTGTGTAAATAATCTGCTAAAATTGTACACATTAAGTCAGGTAAATCTTCACCACTCTCCTCAGGAACATTCTGAAATCTTAAAAAATATGACATCCTTTCAAAATCCATCCTAGACATATGACCAGTTAAATCTCCTATTTCATTATTAATACTTTTAAGCTCTCCCCTTGCCCCAGCCAACCCCACCTCCAGCTCATCAGTCTTTTGCGTATTTTCCATTAATTTCTTCTGCACCTCCAAAAGTTCTAACTTAGAACTGACATGGTCCTTCCTCATTTCTTTAATTTCTTTCACCAAGGTCTGAAGAGTTTCTTCCATTGCTGTTAATCTAGTATCCGTATCAGGTTTTTCGGGTAACATCGAGGCGATTTTAGGTTGATGTGTCTGCTTTTTTGAAGCCATGATGAAAGATTTAAGTCTGTGTCAGTAAGATGGCGTCTGCTGAAGAGGAGTCAGTGAGGCAGGATATGAGCAAATTCCAATAAACAAAGTCACAATTGTTGCCTAATTAGATATGTGTGTTTATTGATCAGCTCATAAAAACTAACACATATCTAAAAAATATTACACAACATAACTAAAAAATGGTTCTCTGTCTAGATAGTCTCTGGTGATGAGCCGACAGGCAGAGAGGGAAACAGCATGTCTCCTCCCTTAATTGGGGCCCTTACAGGAAGTTGTGGAAACAATTTTATATATATATATATATATATATATATATATATATATATATATATATATATATATATATATATATATATATATATATATATATACACACATCTACATCTACATCTACATCTACATCTACATCTACATCTACATCTATCTATCTATCTATCTATCTATATATCTATCTATATATATCTATATCTATATCTATATCTATATCTATCTATCTATCTATCTATCTATCTATCTATCTATCTATCTATCTATCTATCTATCTATCTATCTATATATATATATATATATATATATATATATATATATATGAGAGAATATTATCACAGCTCCTGTTCAGAGGTCCCTTTAAGGCAGTGGTTCTCAGTTATTTTCTGTCAGGCCCCCCCTAGGAAGAAGAAAACATTTCGCGCCCCCCCAGCCCCGGAAAGCACCCCCCCAGCCCCGGGGCTGCCCCCTCCCTTCTTTCCCTCGCCTCCTTCCGAGCCAAGGATATTTATTCTCCTTGGTGCCGCCGTTGCCTTCTCTGCATGGCCCGAGCGCCTGTTCCTTACTGCGATGGTCTCAGCAGCTCCCAGCGCTCCCAACGCAGCCAGTCGAAAGCCGGGAGGGAGGCCGCTTTTCCACGCCGTGGAAGGGGGTCGCCTCCCTCCCGGCTTTCGACTGGCCGCGTCCAGGCGGGCAGCGGGCAAGAGCCGTGAGCGGGCAAGTCGGGCGGCGCGCTGGGAGCTGCTGAGCCAGACGGCGCGCTGGGAGCTGCTAAGCCGGGTGGCACGCTGGGAGCTGCTAAGGAACAGGCGCTCGGGCCATGCGGAGAATGCAACGGTGGTATCGGTCTTTCCGGGTGTGCGGCTCCGCGCCCCCCCTTACAGAGAAACACTGCTTTAAGGGGAGGAGACTTAACGTCATCCCTCTCTGCCCTTCGACTCAACCTAGAGATCATCCAGACAGAGAACCAAATAGATTACTGCTGTGTGACATTTTTTAGATATGTGTTAGATATTTTTTTAAATAATATTCTCTCATTTAAGAGTCCTGTAAATTGGCTGATGTATCAGGGATACCGGATAGCTCAAGGCATAGAGAGCTTGCCTCAAATGCTGGAAAGCACCGGTTCAAATCCCAGTAGAAGGAGTATGGCCAGCTGAAGAAGGCTAATAAGCCTGAAATGGATCCATTCTGGTCTCTTTATTTTCAGCCCTTAAAAAAATAAAAAAAATAAAAAAATCTAACATATATATGTTCTAGGTGTAGCTATAAAGGAAGAGACATCTCCGGAACTTAAAATATATTATCCACTTAATTTTCATTAGCCTCTGCTAGCATCATCAGAGTGTAGAAACTACCATTGAAGAGATATTTGCCTCTATGCATCATTAATCAATTTGGCCATTATGCGTAGGCCCATCCACCTGTCCCCACCTGTAATTAGCTCTGTCATTTTTGCTTCCGGCATGTTAGTCAGTGGAGGCTTAGCTCCTGTTGCTTCCTCCCCTATCGTGTGTGTGTGTGTGTGTGTGTGTGTGTGTGTGTGTGTGTGTGTGAGAGAGAGAGAGAGAGAGAGAGAGAGAGCGAATATACATACACATTCATATATAGTACATATACATATATGACAGCATTAATTGCAGCCAACAAGCCCAATTTCAAAAAGCAGCATGCAAGAGCCTTGGTAGCGTAGTGGTTAGAATATAGTATTGCAGGCTAATTCTGTGACTGCCAGGACTTCGATTCTTACCAGCTCAAGATTGACTCAGCCTTCCATGTTTCCAAGGTCAGTAAAATGAGGAGCCAGATTGTTGGGAGCAATATTTTGACTCTGTAAACCGATTAGAGAGAGCTGTAAAGCACTCTGAAGTAGTATATAAGTCTAAGTGCTAATGCTATTTATCTCCTTTTTTATCTCCCAGTTTCAGCCAGGTTGGAGACTGTTCCTATTTCTGCCCATTCCCTTTAAGGAAAGAAACTAATTCAAGAGACTAATGATATCTGTTTCTAATTTTCACTGAACAAATCAATTAGAAGAATAAGAAACAGGTGTAACATTTTGTTCTGCTCACATAAAAAGCTGGATAGCCATGCAGGAATATTGAATTGGCTCTGGTCACATACACATATATTGTTATGCTATTACACCGTTCCATCTCTCTTGTTTTCCTTGATTTTCTGTTGTTTCTGTATTAGACACTTTGTTCTTGAAATGTTTTAACTTTGTTTTAATATTTGGGAAAGCTGCAGAGTGAATTGCAGTTGCAGCTGGCATTTTTTCTTGGTTTTTCCTATCTGGCTTTTTTTTTTTTAGAAGCAAGAGTTAGACCATGCTAAATACAGATGCAAAATCTAGATGCCCTCAATTCTGAAGGATGATAGTCAATTGGACTGAGCTAGATAACTATAAAAATTGAATAAGAGCCTTCTGTACAAGATCTTATTAGTAATCTGAACATTCCCAAAAATTCCATTCCTTGTTACCTTTATGGTACTTTAAGGAGAAGAAAAAAATTTCTGCCAATATGCAGTTGTTAAAGCTGACATGCAAGGGTAAGTTACAAATCTTAAGGAGCAAAGACCAAAGTTTTGCATATCCTTTTATTTACCACCAAGAGAAATCAAATAGTACTTCAGACTATACATGGGTTTCTAACAGTAATGCCTCCCTTTTCTCAGAATTCCAGGTTTATGTAAGAAAGAATAGTAACCACCAACCAATTGTTAATTTTTGTGGGCATCAGATCATAAACCCCCACACCACAATTGATAGATGGGTTTCATTTCATCTAGAGATCCACCAGGACAGAAAGATAAAATGGGCCAGAATGAATATGATGGATTTGACTGAATACAGGAAATCTGATCAAGCCTTGACTCTGGTAAACACAGTTACCTCACCTTGCACAGATGTCAGCATTGTACATACAGTCTATAAAAACCTAAATGAAAGACTAGAAAATTCTTAACAGAAAAGGCCCTACCTAGAAAGTCCCATTTAAAAGGTCCTCATTGATTGGATTCAGAGTATAGTTGCCTAAGAAAAATATGCATATGCATGGGACTATACATCAAATAATAAATTATTTTGCCATGCCATATATGGCGCTGAACTGTAGGGATATATAAATGTCCCCTTATAGGAACAGATACAATGTACTTTTCTGTAATGTATGTTGGGGTTGGAAAACTTTATGTTAGCTTCAGAAGTAAGGGCAGAGTTGGGTTTACAAAGCCATTTAGTAATTAAAGTATTTACTTACTGTCTGAAGATCCTATCCATGGACCTAGATAGACTACCCAAACTGTACTATGAAGAGCAACTACACAACAAGCAACCTTGCACTTGGGTCATCCAATTTTCAAACGTTATCCCTCAATATGGATTCTCCATCTACTTTCCAATCCAATCAGTCTAAAGGTCAAGGAAGCTTTTAAACAAAGAGTTATTGATGCGGTTGCCCAAGATGATAAGTACTTAAAAGTGTCAAATCTTTGAAGAGCTGGCTCATCATAAATCAATTAGGAAAATATTTAACAACTTAAATATGCCTCAACATCTCAGAAGAGCTCTTTCTAGAATTTAATTCAAACAACTGACCTGCATGGTCAAACCCAGGATGTTTCATGGAGTCCCAATTGAAGACAGGTTAGTTATTTGTGGCGCACCATCCATTAAAGAAACTGGACACATTCTTATCAACTGGAAATTGAACTCCTTGAAAAGGGTTGCTTATTTAGGCCTTTATTTAAAACAAAAAAATATTTGGGCAGCTGGGAGAAACAGTCTTCTTGCAGGGAACAAATCTGCAAAGTCTCAATAAGAAGGAGTCTTCCTTATCCTTCATTCTTATCCTTTACCTCAAAGAGGACAGAATACCTTGATTAATTTGGAGTTCACTGTAGGGGTAACAATTTATTGGGAAGTTCTGTTTTCTTTTTAGCTATTTGAAATTTGGATATGTTTTATATATTTGATATAATCAGTTGATTTAATAAAGTTCTTCCATTTTGTCTTGTACAATTTTATCTTATTCTTTCACTTTACCTTACCTACTATGTTTTATTCTATTTTATCTCATGATAGCTGTTTTATCTCATATCACTATATCTCATCTCATTTTATTGTATTTTACTGTGGCTGATGCTCACATTTGATATGGTCAACTGTCTAAATAATGAAGTATATCATATTTAATAAATAAATAAATAAATAAATTGCAGTCAACCTGACCCACCAGCACCAATACTTCAGTAGTACAGTTCTAAGTACTTTTACATGATTATTTTAACTGAAGCAAATCCTATTTACATGTGGAATTGTTGATAGATTTATCATTGCCATATGAAAAATATCAACATGTTTTTGTGATTGCACACTTTGTTTCTTATGCTAAATGGAATTAATCAAAATGCTTTGCAATATAATGGATTTCTTTTATGTATTTTTATAGATTCATTATTACCAGTCTATAGTAGGATTGTTGATGTGCATTTTCAGCCCAAAAGGAATATGCATGCATGCATACATATATATTCCAGTTCCTGGTGGAGTTAATATTTTTCTCTGTATAGGTTTAGATCCCGCAGCCATCGGTTTTGAAGGATTCCCTGAGATGGTCCGGCTAGATCCTTCTGATGCTGGATTGGTGGATGTCATACACACCAATGGTGTCCGATTTCCTATAGGTAAATGGCCAGATACAACTGAATCTTGTGATAGAAGCAATAAGAGTGATTAATCATGTAACACATTTTGAATTTATTACAGGACTTGGGATGTTTAGTGCCACTGGTGACATGGACTTTTATCCCAATGGTGGAAAGCATATGGTTGGATGTAATGATGTAAAAAAGGAACAGGAAGAGGAAGGTAAGTAACCCTATCCTCATCTTCAGCATTTACATTCATAAGCCAATAAAACTCTAATCCAGACCGAATCTCTTAGGATTGGGTAGATGAACTGCTCTTTTCCCTGCCCCTCAGGATTGGGTTGCAGGTCTTTTTGGATTCAGAAGCAATGAACACACCAGTATGAGTACTTAAGGCTTTATTCAAAAGGCAATATGAGAAAATAACAACATTAGAAGAATAAGAAACAGGTGTAACATTTTGTTCTGCTCACATAAAAAGCTGGATAGCCATGCAGGAATATTGAATTGGCTCTGGTCACATACACATATATTGTTATGCTATTACACCGTTTCATCTCTCTTGTTTTCCTTGCTTTTCTGTTGTTTCTGTACTAGACACTTTGTTCTTGAAATGTTTTAACTTTGTTTTAATATTTGGGAAAGCTGCAGAGTGAATTGCAGTTGCAGCTGGCATTTTTTCTTGGTTTTTCCTATCTGGCTTATTTTTTTTTAGAAGCAAGAGTTAGACCATGCTAAATACAGATGCAAAATTTAGATTCCCTCAATTCTGAAGGATGATAGTCAATTGGACTGAGATAGATAACTATAAAAATTGAATAAGAGCCTTCTGTACAAGATCTTATTAGTAATCTGAACATTCCCAAAAATTCCATTCCTTGTTACCTTTATGGTACTTTAAGGAGAAGAAAACAATTTCTGCCAGTATGCAGTTGTTAAAGCTGACATGCAAGGGTAAGTTACAAATCTTAATAAATCTCCATCATGAGCATTTCGGATAAGTTAATATGGACTGTCATTAATCACACCTATTTTCAGTAACTTTATCTGATTTGGTTCAACAAGGACAAAGAGGAAAGGTTTCCCTTACCTTGTTATTGAAATGCTTGGCCCACTCCTGCCAACAATGAGGCCATTCTAAGGTTAAGGAATATTTATTTATACTAGATAATTTATAGCAAGGATGAGAAAGATCATTTCCCTCTATATGGTGTTTCATAACAAGGACAGAAGCAAACAAATAAATGTTTAATTCTATTATACTGTACGTATTCAACAGTTAAATAAAAGTATGACTTTCTATGCACCCTGTATGGAAGGGAAAGAGATACACACCATTATCCAATTCCTCCCTATCAATCTTGCAGCAAAACCACCATATTCACGCTTAGAGGCTGGCCCTCACTGCCAATTAGCAAGAGAATTTATTTTAAGAATAATGAAAAACAAAACAGAGTAATGGACACAAATCTCCAGCAAACTAGGACAAACATCATTTGAAACAATAATCTTTAAAAAATAAATAATGTTTTTGTGCGCTGAACCTGTACTCTTTAAAAATATTATTTTGTCTGCCAAGGGATTCAGGAGATGATCTATGCAATCATCCATGGAGGAAAAGGTAGAAAGAGATTTATGTGTTATAGATGTTTGAAGTCTATCACACCAATTTCATTCCATTTTCCACTAAAAATCAAAGTGCTATTATTTCACAGTTTGATGGCACTTTGGTGTGACAATAATGAGAGGTTCTGGTGGTCCAACAAAAAGGGTAAAAGGGCCCCATTTAGCCTATTATGCAGCATAATGTTTTACTAAAGACGTTATCTTAGGCTTTTATCGGGCTCTAAACCAATAGCTACCATGATATTCCATTATAATTCCTTCTCCCTCTAATTTATTCATGCTCACAATAATGTACTCCTTTGATTTATATTCCACATCTTCTCCATGAACTTAAGGTGCTGTACACATAAGTCCCTTTGTTACTTTTATCCTCACAATAATAACCCTGTGAAGTAGGGTGGGCTGAAAGATAGTAAATGAGCAGGAGCTTAGCATTTTAATTAAAACAAGTCATTTGCAGAAGACAAAGCAGAACAAAATGACATTGTGCTTAACCTTAGCATCTGTTTTCATCCTGAATGGAATCAGGATTCCATTATATTTCAAGCAATGATAAAGTTAATTTTTTTGCTAGAGATTCGTTCGGTTGGAAATTGTCATCACTCACGAAGCCATGAATACTACAAATACAGCATTCTCCACCCTAGTGGGTTCCTGGCCTATCCCTGCAAATCATACGAATCTTTTCAAGCGGTAAGCATGCTATTCTGCCCTGGTTCAATCCAATTAGCTTCTTTAAATAGGTTCATTCAAAGTATAAGCATGGCACTATATGCTGGAGTTCATTTGTATTAAAGTTCAATATAGCTAAAGAACAAATCCACATTTTTAAGGAAAAACAAATCCATAACCTCCAAGCTTTTGTTCTTGACATGAGGCCTCAACTATGTGACATGCCACAAAGTGTTGAATGTGTTCACACAATACATTTTCCTCAAAATAACCACCAGTTCCAGGTCTGAGTAGAAAATGCCTCTCAACTTTTCTCCTGAACACCGTTATCTTCTTCCAACTGTTGTTTCTTCTACTCACTTCCAGAAAGCTGGACTGAATGAGTGGGCTTGCTGCAAATGTAAAACAATTAGCCACAGGCCAGGGAGACTCTAGTGGGCAACAATGGATATCATATCAAAAGAGGGGTGATGGCAGGTGTCATCACCACTTTCCCATATATAGAATCTGGCATAAATCTATCTGTACAAACCACCTTCATGTAACCTCTCATTTTAGAAATTAAACCATCACTGTAACCTTTCCCTGTCAGTCGGTTAGTGGGAGTGGGAGGGAGGTATTAGTAGTAATGAATAAATCAAGACAACCAAGGCAGCCAATGGAACTGAAATACACATAACAACAGTTCATTTAGTGACTTACAACAATTCATTTAATGATCTTCAAACTTACAACATTGAAAAAAATGACTTATGACCATTTTTCACACTTACAAGTTGCAGTATCTCCATGGCCACGTGATTAAAATTCAGACGCTTGGCAACCGATTCATATTTATGACAGTCGCAGTGTCCCAGGCTCACATGGTCCCCTTTTGTGACCTTCTGACAAGCAAAATCAATGGGGAAGCCAGATTCATTTTACTGCAGTTGTTATTAATTTAATAACTGCAGTGATTCACTTAACGACTGTGGCAAGTAAAATCATAAATGGGGAATACTCACTTAACAACTGTCTCACTTATCAGCAGAAATTTTGGGTCATAAGTGAAGGACTACCTTTAATCACATCTACTATTTGCAGTTTGAGATTCTAAGCCAGGATCGCAGTGCATACTTGAACATACAATAAAAATTATAATGGAAACAGTGAAAAGACTTGAAAAAAGCCATTGGAACCAATCTATTTATTTTATCCTAGGGAAATTGCTTTCCATGTCCCAAAGAAGGCTGCGCAGTAATGGGTCACTATGCTAATCAATCCCATGATAATCTGAAGAAAACAAATCAAAAGTATTACCTAAACACAGGATTTAAGGAACCCTTCACCAGTGAGTACATAAAGTATGTCTGAATACTCATGTAAACAGTGAATCTGCAAAGAAACCTACTAATTTAGGATTGATTATGTCTGTCAGTACCAGGGTCATGTTTCTGAATTTGAAGCTTTCCATTTGTTATGTGTAGCACAAAATGGAATTATCATACACATTCATGCTGAAAAGATTGCAAGAAATTGTCATGCATTCTTACCTGGATGCCTTAATGGAGATCTCACTTCCATGTTTGAGGTAAAGAATATATGACTAAATTCACAGCCAATATCTTCTGACAAATCTGGAAATTTTAACTACAGTAAATGATTAACTATCAAACTAGATCAATTACTTATCCAGGCTGGCCGTATATGCAAACATATCATACATATATTTTAGGAGGCAGTTCTAGTCTCTAAATTTGGAAAGATATACTGCCAAGATTTATCTTCCAAGAAAATATAATCCTATTAGCATTTCAACAGTCAGCAATTAATCTTTTTATACACAGGATGAGTAAAATATGTTTAAGGAGTGTCCCAAAAGTGCTTTTTCAAAAGGCAACTGGACTTTGTTTTTTCCTTGAAGATACTTTGCTTCTTATCCAAGAAGCTTCTTCAGTTCTGACTGAAATCAGTCAGAACTAAAAAAGTCAGTCAGAACTGAAGAAGTTTCTTGGATGGAAAGAAAAACATCTTTAAAGAAAAAACAAAGTTCAGTTGCCTTTTGAAAGAGCACTTGTGGGATTATCTTCAAGAAGATGTTGGATAGTCATTTGTCTGAAATAGTATAGGGCTTCCTGCCTAGGCAGGGAGTTGGACTAGATGACCTCCAAGGTCCCTTCCAACTCTGCTATTGTATTGATAACCATGATCTGGATGACTGAGTATATCTATGTTTAAGGAGAGGTGCGTGCATGTGCGTGCACGCACACACACACCAAAATAGTATATTTTTCTGTATGAGCTTGTCTATATGAGATTCTTGCATTCTTTTAAAAAAAGCCTTCTCATTGGTATGTTCTCCTTTGTATCCTTTGTTGAAACCTCCTCTGATGCCACATTGCATCCATTTCAATACTTCACTTTCCCAAGAAGTTCAAATTTGAATTCAGAGGGGAAAAGTATTTAGGCTTTACAATGTTTGTATGGTTCTAAATATCTCATTTTTCTTTCATTATGCAAAAATCCACTTTTGAATGAAGGTGTGACATTTAGTTTCTTTTAAAAAATAAACACGTTTGAATACTCCATATTTAAATTCTTGTTTTCATATCCCAGCCCTTCAAACTGTTAGAATTGTGGATGAGGGATGATTTTAAATTGAGTTTGCGGCTAAGATTACCATCAATTAAGACAAAATAGGTAATATCTTCTCTTAAAATTATATTCCCTCTAGGATAATCTGCCAGGTGGGATGTATTGCTAATGGGCTGGAGAAAGTAAAGCCCTGTAAATATTATTTATTGAAATGTCTTAAGATTCTTTAAGAGTATAAACAATCAATTTTTTTCCTAGTTCTTATTTTAATCTCATTAACAAAAATGAATACCCTTGCCTAATTGTATTTCATACCTAGCTATTTTGTATTTATCTAACTGCTGCATTTACAACACATCTGTCATATTACCTAGGTTGGCGATATAATATATCTGTCAAACTAAATGGAATGAAAGATGTAAAAGGAGAAATAAATATAGTTTTCCACAATAAAAATGGAGATATGAAGGAATATCCGATTATGAGGTATATTTCATGCTTTTTTGTTGCAGATTTAATTAATTTGAGGAATAATTATATCAATAATTCAATTAATAGTTTTTCATGTTTATCACATATAGAATACTTCCACAGACTTCTACACATTCTAATTCAAGGATTAAGTCTATTTTATGAAATAATAAATTAAAAAGGTAATAACATACTCTGTAAGTGATGTAAAAGAAATTAGAAAGTAGGAAGTGAAGAAGTTCTCAGGGGTTGCCACAAAGAAGAGGGAGTCAAACTATTCTCCAAAGCACCTGAGGGCAGAACAAGAAGCAATGGGTGGAAACTAATCAAGGAGAGAAGCAACTTAGAACTGAGGAGAAATTTTCTGACATTTAGGACAATTAATCAGTGGAACAGCTTGTCTCCAGAAGTTGTGAATGCCCCAACACTGCAAGTCTTCAAGAAGATGTTGGATAGCCATTTGTCTGAAATAGTATAGGGTTTCCTGCCTAGGCAGGGAGTTGGACTAGATGACCTCCAAGGTCCCTTCCAACTCTGCTATTGTATTATACGTTAGGAGTGTTGTCCTTTTTTCAACAATAAAATGATGTAGTTTGTAAATTCTGTTTTAATACCTGATGAAATAGGCTATAGAATCAGCTTTCAGGGAGACAATGGGAATGGAATAGCATTTATGGTGAACTATGACATCTTATGAATAAATACGGTACAAAACAAATTGTTTAAACTATTATAGCTTTAGTAGATTATTTTATAACATATGTTGTGTGTTGTCAGGGAATTGTGCAGCAACTGTGCATATGAAGTCAGAGACACTGACACAAACTTGTAATTTTATGTAAATAAATATTATTTATATTTATAGCAGACAAGATAGGAACATCATGAGGTAAATCAAACAGCATACAGAGCACACATAGAAGAAAAAGGCGGGGAGAAAAATTAAAATTCCCTTTTACATCCACAGCAACCAATCATAGCGTAGATTGCCTCAGGCATGAGCCAACACTATCCTATCAATCACACTGTGTATTATGGCCCATGGTACACTTTACTGTTCCAGCTACTAAATTAAATATACTAACCCTCATCCAATCTGAATTATTTGATTGAGATAAATTGTGAATGAGCAATATTAATATCACAGAATAATTAATTGTGAAGTTGTTAAAAAAAAAACCTGTCCTGATGCTCTGTAATTTCTTAAATCACATTTTTACAGCGGCAGCCTTAACCAGGAACAAATCTATTCAAAGCTCACAGATGTAGAAATTAATCCAGAAAATGCTTCAAGAATTGAGTTTGTTTGGCACAAGCAATTCTTTACTTTCTTTTGGGCTCAACTAGGAGCAGAAAAAGTAAATCTTACCCGTGGGCAGGATGGGCGCAAGTAAGTATAGCCATTCTGATACTTTTCATGATTTATATCAAGCTTCATTTGATAGTACATGAAAAAGTGAGCAAGGATGAGACCTGAAGCAAGGATGGAATTTTAACATATTGAAATCCACTGATTGTGGTTTGAGGGAGCTACTGATCTGTTGTTCTGAAATGCTAGAGTGAATACATAAGCATGCACTTCATGCCTTTTTCCTAAATATGCAATTAGACTTCTTTTTACTTTATTTATTTGCTATCCTGAAACATTTCTAGAATTATGAATGGGGAAGAAGGCTCAGAAAGTCCAGCATGAAGGATTCAGAGAACCAAGTTTTCTTCTATCATAAGAACACCCTGAATATTTTGTAATGTGCACTCTTGCATTATAAATCTTTCCTTTGTCCAGTCAAAAATTTAAAGCTTTAACCTTTGTATATAGTCAAAACATGGCTTAAGAGATGGAAGTTAACTAACTTTACTTTATTTTACTTTATTTCAATTTATATACCGCCCTTTTCACCAAAAGGGACTCAGGGCGGTGCACAGAAAGATAAAACCCCACAATATACAAAATATAAAAAACAATTAAACCAGTAGAGCTGTGCTAAAATTTAAATAAATAATTAAAACCCATAAATAACGAATTAAAATATTCCCTAATCCAGGGGTCTCCAACCTTTGCAACTTTAAGTCTGAAGGACTTCAGCTCCCAGAATTCAGAGAACTCTGGGAGCTGAAGTCCTTCAGACTTAAAGTTGCAAAGGTTGGAGACCCCTGCCCTAATCTATGTCAACAAATGTAAGATTTATATAAAGATTTTTTTTCTTTCCCTTTGTTCCAGGACTTCCCTTTGTGGCCATGGAACAGTCAAATATGAAGTTCCTCAAATGCTTACACCCTGTGGAATACTAAAGGAGGCATAATCATAAAGTGTAAGAGTAATGAGGAAGAGCTCCTTCGTGTGGCCTCTGAAAGAGCTTGATGGTTTGAAGTATGACTTATTAGAACAAATCTTCTGTCATTTCTTTCCATCGTGTTAGCTTGGAACACAATCATCGTAATTGTTTTAGGTATAATAAAACAATAGGTATCAATTTCTCTTTCAAAAGAAATAAAATAGGCAGAAAAGTCTGTCTGTCTATGTGTGTGGGTGGAGAGAGAGAATAAACTATGAATAGAAAAAAATAATGTATGCTGCCTACGGTATGGAGTATCTTTACTTGACAAGATACTTCTCTGTAAATTTGCTTTTTAATTTTATTCATAGATTCCAAAACTAAGTGCTCTGATGAGTTTATGTTTATAAAGTAAACAGCTAGAATTTGCATCTTTCTCTTACTAATCAAAGATTTTATTTATATTGTTGGGGGCAATGTGTGTTCTAACGTAGGAGTCCTGAGACAGTAAAAAGCACACATTTGGTCCCAAATCCTCTTTTTATTTCAACGGATGTGGATTATGTGCCTTCACAACCTGGAATGAGTCACAATTAGGTTCCGTAGGTTCGCCATCATGGTGATAGGTGATTGCAGAATTCCTTTTCATTAATTAATGCAGTAATAATGAAAGCACTTCTGAAAATATTTCACTTCTGAACTCATTTATTGTGGTATAACTAGGAATTGCTGATGAGTAAACAGTGGTCTTGCATTGGAGCAAACAGAACCTTCCAACCGAAACTGGGTGAATCCCTAAAGCTATATGTGAATTTCTGCTGGTTCATACTAACTAAGGTGGGAAGTTTAAATGCTGCTGTTGCTGTCACTACTCCTCTTTTGCTTTCATTTCTTTTTTTGACCAAGGAACTACAGGTAGTCCTTGACTTATTATCACAATTGAGCCCAACATTTCTGTTTCTAATTGAGACAGTAGTTACAGTAAGTGAGTTTTGCCCCACTTTGCAACTTTTTTTGCCTGACTTGTTATGTGAATCACAGCAGTTCTTAAGTTAGCATCTGGCTTTCCCCACTGAATTTGCTTGTCAGAAGGTTGCAAAAGGGGATTACATGATTCTGGAGCACGGTAACTGTCATATATGTGAGAAAGCTGCCAAGCATCTGAATTTTGATCACGTGTCCATGGGGATGCTGGAAAAGTTATGTGAAAAACAGTCATAAATCCCTTTATTCAATATCATTATAACTTGGATGGTCACTAAATGAATTGTTGTGAGACAAGGATTATTTGTAATACATTTTTAATCTTATAAACTCATTTCTAAACTGTCCCATTTAGTGAACCATTAGTACTTGAAGACTAGATTAGATTATTCTTCCATTTCAAAGATCAGGTTTTCAATCATGGATCTTCCTTTCTTATCACAGGAGGGGAGTCTATAATGTCTTATGACCTTTCCTAGCATTTTACAATGGTTTCCCTCAACTTAATACAGAAAGTATGCATTAGAAATAATTTGACATATAGATCGGTGGTGTTCCATTATTGCAAAAGTTGTACTTTTTGGGTGATAAACCTATAGAGATATTTATCACCAGATAAATGACAACTAATCCAGTAATACTGTGCAAAACATTTATTCCTCAAGGTGTAGAAAGAAACCTTCAGCCTTGGAAGAAGATTGGCCTTCAGATGTCCCTTTTGCAGATTCTTCAAATCTTATCTTTTCAACAACAATGGTTTGATACTGAAAAGAAGGAAAACAGGTAGATCAGAGGGGACTGCTTACTACTTCAAACCATTGTTGTTGAGAAGATAAGACGTGTTGAAGAGTCTGCAACAGGGACATCTGAAGGCCAGTCTCCTTCCAAGACTGAAGATTTCCTATTATACTTTGAGGAACAAATGAATATATATGCACAGGGTTAGTGGATTACTATGAAGATGATGTTTTGAATCTACAAGCCAGTTTCTACTCTTCTTTAGCCCTGAAGCTAATCAGATTAGTTCTAATTGGTTCCAGAGCTGATATTGCTATCAGATTGATGACTGGTTAATCTTTACTTATCTACATGTTTCTTAATATTATGCTCAATTGTCACCCTAATATTTTAGGATGAAGAGCAGATTTTAAATACTTTTGATATTCAAGGCATTCACAGGTTGGTATCTATACCAGAACTATAGAAAAGAGTAGGTGTGTAGCATGCATATTGTTGTCATTGTAGAGAATAAAACTAATATAGCATTATTTTAAAATCTATGTGAATTACAACAATCCTCAAATTCCAGTAGCCCATGCTCCTACCCTTGCTTAGTAATGCAACTCACAAGGAAGCATATTCCTATGTCAGTGTTTCTCAGGGCAGAACCACACATTCTGCTTGGCCCGTCATCAAGGTGGGCCACTCACTGAACAAGAAGAGATGATGTTATCCACCCTAAATTACTGAACACAAATGAGGAACAAACAGAGGGATAGTAGGATAGTGGGCAGTATATAAAGAACTTCCTTTACCTAGCTCCCATCATTTGCCCTATGGTCAAAAGACTCCTAAGGTTCAAAGAGACAATAGGTCCAGCAGTGTTTCACAACAATCATCTAGAACAGGCGTGTCCAACCTTCAGCCTACAGGCCATGCGCGGCTCTGGAGAGCTAGAATGCAGGCCCACAAGATTGTCAAAAATATTTAAAAATAAAAGAAATTTGTTACTTATACACAATAACTATATTATATATTTTATATGCAGCCCAGGATCATTCCTCTTCACTCAATGTGTGCAGGGTAAGCGAAAAAGTTGGACAACCATGATCTAGAGTCTGGAAATTCATAGAATACATACAATGGTAATAATTTCAGGTCCTGCAAATCTCAAATTTGCACAGCATTTTCAAGGTTGCCAAATACTATTTGTGCACCACAACAGTTATGCATTCAATTACTTCAGCTTTCTAAATGGCCTGTGATATCTTTTTTTTTTTTTAAAAGAAAAATGTGTCACTTTATTTTGTTTTAAATTTACCTGTAATGGCCAAGTATTTGAAAATATACATAGTTTTCCAGGGGAAGATTGGATAAATCTCATATGATCAGAAGTGGTGAGAAGATAATATTTTTAACGTATATAATACACGAAATATTCTGTGAATGTTGCCATAGGAGAAACAACGTGTTGAAGAAATTAATAAGTTTACGGATAGATCCTGGATTGATTAGGTTCTGTTGAATGATAGAATCACAGAATCATAGTGTTGGAAGGCCTTTTTTAAAGGTCTAGGACTAGGTCAACCCTCTGCCCAGGATAAATGATGGTCCTTTAAAACCAAAGACATCTTCTGATGATGGAGCAGTCAGCCTCACATTCAAGTTAACGTTCAGAGTGAGCAGTTTACTAGCAGCCATTACTTCTAGACACAAATTGTTCCATTGCTTAAAGAGCAAGAAATTTCTCCTTATCTCAAGTTTGATCTCTCACTGTAAAGCTTTCACCTATTGGTTCTTATCCTACCCTCTGGTGCTATGTAGAATAAAATCTACAACCTCTTCCTTGTAACTTCCCTTCATTTAATGGAAGACTGCTATCATGTCTTTCCTTAAAATTCTTTTCTTTAGGTTAAGCATATCATACATGATCTTTGTGGGATTTACTTTCCAAGCCCTATGACCATCTTTACCATCCTCTGCACTCTTTCCAATTTCTTACTGTCCTTATTGTATTGTGGCAACCAGAACGGGGCACAATGTTTCAAGTGTGATCTGACCAGTGCAGAACAGAATGCAAATACTGTCACTTCCTGTTATGTTGACACTGTACTTCTGTTAATGCAGCCCAAAACTGCATGGGCTCTTTTGGGAGCTATATCACATTTCTGGCTCATGCTTAATCTCTGACCTGTCAAAACACCAGTTCTTCTCGTAAGTAATATTTTCTTGTACCTAGGCATTAGTTTTTCTTGCCTAAGAATTTTTCCTTCTTAAGAGAAGAACCTAACATTCCTCATCACTGTAGCATTTCATTGGATAATCATGTTCATATCTGTTACGATCTTTTGGAATCTTGAATTTGTATTTTGGGGTATTAGCAATTGCCCCAGCTTTGTGTCATCCACAATTTTATGAGCAACCCTTTATTTCCTCATTTAGATCAAGAGAGGATGTTGAATGAAAGTGTTAAAGAGTCCTGGGCCCAAGGCCAAAATCTGAGGTATCCCACTGCACATTTCCCTCCATATGGACATAGACCCATCGTGCATTGGCTATGATTATTCAGCCACCTGTAAATCCATCTAATAGTGGACCATCCATTCCACACTTTTTTCATTTTTACCAAACAGAGTTTATAACCAACTGTATGAAATCTAAGTATACTACATCTGCAACATTCTGTTGGTCCACTAACCTGTTCACATGATCAAAGAAAACAATAATGTTTGTCTGGCACCTTTTTTATTTTTTATTTTTTTAGCAAAATCATGCTGGTTTCAGGTAATCATTTATAAGTGCTTGCAAACCCACTGCTTGATTATTTTTTCCTAGGATTTCCCCTGGCATTGGCATTTAGAACCATCTGTCACCATGCAGATGGCGCAGATCCTGAATGCGCTCCAAAATCTGCTAATGATTTTCAGACAACCTTGGCAGCTTCATTTTTGTGTACACAGGTGATGCCCTTTTGTGTTTTCACACATAGAGAAATGAAGAATTAAAACATGCAGAGAAATATAGTTATAGCATACTGCTTTTGTTGTATGAAGTTTTACCAAACCTCTGTGGTGAAATAAAAGCCTTTGAATAAAGAATCCTTTGATCCTTTGATTCCAAAGTTAACATTTTACTAGTTTATGAGTATGTCTTTTGTTTGTATACTGCCTCTTATATTGCATGGACCACCTTGCATCAGACATGTCCAATGTTACTCAATTTTCGCAAAGTTTAACAGGATGCATGCACAAATAAACATCCACAGGATTGTCACTGCTTTTAAAATAACTTTCTCAGTTATATCCATGGGTGCCTGACCCTCACCACAACAGAGACCATAGAAAGGTATGGGTGTCATGCCACAGTATACATTTTCCCCTTTCACACTTTCATAACAAGTACATAATGGATGAAGTTTGGTTCATGACATAACTCACACTGTATTTCTAACTTATCTACACCTTCTTTAGAACCTAAAATTATATGTTCAGCTTATCTGATAACTTTAGGAGAGGATTACCAGCTGGAGATATATATTTATAATAATAAAATTATTATTATGTAATAAAGACAGAATACAAATAAATAAAACACATAGATTTTAAGTTAAAATTTGACCTTATCAAACATGGATCTATCTCTCTTCATTTCTAAAGGATCATAGTGACAGCATTATTTTCATACAATTGCTTTTTGTTGGGCAAACCTCGGTGAATTCAGCACGTCAAGGCCTGCATTAAGACCATTTTCTAATGAGCCCAATGCAGCATTTCCATTGTGGAAAAGTCAGCAGAACTTGAAATGCCACATATTACACTGTGAGCGCATGCCAAAGGTAGCTGTGGCTCTTTTTTTTTTTTCAGAATTGGCCCATGATTCTTCTTAGTGTGGCAGAACAAACTGGTATGATAAGAAAAAAAAAGTTCTTTACAGCGTCATAAATGTCAAGGTCCAATGTTTTCTTCCCAATGGGTGAAAGGCAGTGGTGTGGTTCAACCAGTCTAACAACCAGAATCCCACCCATGGTGAAAGGTCAAATCCATGGAGGCATTTATATATATATATTAATAAAGTTTCTAGGAATTCCTGCAATCTGGCACATATAATCTGAGTATATAAGAACCGGAATAGTTAGGCTGCAGTCAAGAAAGAAATCACATATCTTCAAGTTGCCAAGTTTGAAAGACACTAGTCTTCTGTTGGTGAAAGGATCAACTGGATCAGCTGAGGACACCAAGAAGGCTGACAGCTGCAGACTGGTAAGAGGATTGAAGAAAATCCATAATTTTCTGACGAAGATTTCAAGTGAAGCTGCTGGAAGGAGAGAAGCTGCTGGATGAGGAACAAAATCAGCTTTGTTAGCAAGGCAACTCTGCTCTAAATACTATTTCAAAGCTTGCTAGATTGGTTTAGGAAGAAACTGTGAGCCTTCTGGCTTTCTTCCCCTCCACTCCATTCCACTCTGTCCCTTTTTCTTCCAGGAAAGTGAAAAGAAGTCTAAGTAACATTTAAAAAGAGGAGCTGAATTGGTTTGTTTAGTTAGGTTTACACCAAAGTATTCATGCTAGGAATAGTCCATTATACTAAAAGTGGTTGTGGTGGTACTAGTTTGAATATAGCAATATATTTCATTTTAATTAACATCTCAGCTCCATGTGTGTCTGGATTGGTTGCTATTCTTAGCCGCTCTCCCACATTTATCTCCTTGGCCATTTAGGCTACTGGGTACAGCCTTAACATTTAATAGAATTACAGTTGTGCCAGGCACAATGAAATCTAACCTGGAAAATGACAGTAATAAGATGTCCTTCCTGAAATCTATTTCTCTCTCCAGGTGGGTAGAGAGGTTGCAATGTATGGTTTCTAGTGGTAAAAATGAAGTTGCTCATTGTCTGTCAATTGGAGGAACATCTTAACAGAGCAAGGAAACTGTAACAACAGCAACATACATTAAATCAGTGTTTCTCGATCTGAGAAACTTCATGAGGGTCTAAGGCAGGAGTGTTAAACTCAGGGCCCATGGGCCGGATCTAGCTTGTGGGGTGCTTAGATCTGGCCCATGGAAACAGCAAAGGACAGGCCTGTGGTGCATCTGTCAGCAAAAATGGAGTTTGCTGCAATTCTACTTGTCCCTCTTTTGAATTATCCTGTGGTAGGTTGTCCTGTGGCAAGTTGGATGCAGTGAGTTTTCCCACAGTGATTTGGCCACGGCAAGATGGCCAGGGTGAATTGTCCCATTCCAATTTTAAGATGGGTGGACTTCAAGTCAGTCAGCCTGAATTTTGGGAACTAAAGTCCACTCATCTTAAAGTTGCCAAACTTAAGAAACATTGCATTAAATAACATATTCAGTTTATACTTATAGTCAAATTTTACAACCTTCAATGGGAAAGTATGAAACAAGCAAGTATTGAGATCCAGTAAAAAGTATTTCAGCTAATAGTCCTGTAGATTATGAAATGTATATTAGAGTTACTGAAAGCATGCATTTGGAGTCTTTTGCTCCTTTTTCATATGCATATTATTTAATACTTATTGATCAAGGAATGTCATGTAAAGAATTTTATTGCCTTTAAAATTATTACATAGGGAAATAAGGCTTCAAGAATAACCCTTAACTAAGCATTTCTTCTAGAAGTACCACCAAAAAAATACCTCAATGATTTGCTTACCTAGTTTCCATTTTCACTAAATGATCGTAAACTTTGTGTATTTATGATAACCTTAATCTGAAACATACCTATTTACTTTCATGAATAACCCTCAAGGATGTGGCTCTTTATAAAAGGGCCAGGCATGTTTAGCTTAAGCCTTTGTCTGGAATTCAAGCAAAGGCTGAGCAGTAAGTCACATCTTATTTCATCAAGTGAAATTCTTCAGTTGCTATATTTTCATTATTTGCTATAACTACCTTAGGTATGAGTTAAAAATTAGTATAAATTATTCTTAACACCCATACGTCTGCTTTCTCTCTCTTTGTTTTAAAAAATATTTTAGATGCTTGCCTTTTGGACCACGCTGCTTTACCTGTTCTTTGCAGTGAGAGGTAAGATCTGATTGTTGTATGTAACAACTCCAAACTCCTGTTGGTTTATCCGTGGTTTGTATCAGCTGAAGTATCAATACTAGGGTGATTGTGAACCATTAAATGTCAAGCTGAATGGTCTTGGGATTCCAAAGTTCCTTTCCTGTAGTCCTAAGTATAAATGTTACTAGAATTCTAGTCCTTTTGCAGGGTTTGTGCATTTATGCAGTTCCAGAATTGCTTATCCATACCCCTTTCTTATCGATTGAACAGGGAAAAGCAGAGAAAACCTAGCCAAAATGGATTACAGGTGATATTATTCCTTGCGAATAAAACTGATTTCCATGCAGCAGAAATTAATCTACAGATCAAAGTGATGTAGAGCACTGAGGACCTAACTCCTTCCCATACAGTTTGTAAATTGCTTTCAGAAGTCTTTTCATTCAAGGTTAGACTAAACCATATTGACTTCAGAAGACTTCCCAAATGACAAGGGAAACATGGAGAAAATGAATGATTACGAAGTTGCCTAAAGGAAGGGATACACTGCTGACATCATTAACAGAGAAGATATGTTATAGACAGTAGAATATGAACCTTTGCTTCAGTTACTCATGCCTTAACTTTCTGGCACATATATAACAGGCAAAGAAGTTTGCTACAAGCGCCTGGGCTGCTTTACAGATGACATCCCATGGTCTGGAACAATGGAACGGCCCATTGCCCGACTCCCTTGGTCACCTGAAGAAATAAATCCACGTTTTCTTCTGTATACTAGAAAGAACCAAGACAACTTTCAGGTGAGATCTACCCTCCCTCAATTGAATTTTAAAACATTTTGAAAGAACCATCTTCCACTACTTTGATCATATGTATCCACAAATAAAGCTATATAATATAAAAGTTTATAAATCATTTTCTTGGTTATATTTGGTTTAGTAATATACAACCAATGTCCCCTATGTCTTTAAAATAGTTGATTTATTGAATCTTTACATTTTTTTAACTTGTTGCCTTTAATAATATAAGTTATTATACTTGTTCCAGATGAGAAAATTGTAATGTATTTGATTCAGTGAGTAAAGTCTGAAGTGCATAAAAAGAATGAAGTTCAAATTTTATTATCCTAAACACTTTATATAATGATAGTGATGGTTATCTTCGATAAGAGCTCAAGAGATTACCATATACTTTTTTCATTTTTTCATTTTTAGTTTTCTATGAAACGTAACAACCAATAATATAATAAATTGCTAATTATAATAATAAGCAATAATCAGAAAACAATACAATTCTCTAATCAAGGAACTACCAAGGAAAAAATGAAAGCCCCACCAACCCTGGCAAGGCAAGCTATTGTGTAGAAACAAGAAGCAAACCCCACACCAGGGGTGGGTTTCAAAATTTTTGGAACAGGTTCTGTGGCTTGCTGGCCATGTGACCGGGTGGGAGTGGCTTGCTGGCCATGTGACCGGGTGGGAGTGGCTTGCCGGCCATGTGACCGGGTGGGAGGGGCCAATTTGGAAAATGTGAAACTCACTTAACAATGGTCTTGGTTAGCAACCAAACTTTTGGGCTTAATTGTGGTCATAAGTTCTCTCTCTCTCTCTTTCTTTTTCTTTCTTTCCTTCTGTCTTTCTTTCTCTCTTTCTCTGTCTCTCTTTCTTTCTGTCTCTTTCTTTCCTTCCCTCTTTCTTTCTCTCTCTCTCTTTATTTCTTTCTCTTTCTCTCTTTCTTTCTTTCTCTCTTTCTTTCTCTTTCCCTCTTTCTCTCTCTTTCTCTCTCTCTCATTTTTTCTTTCTTTCCCTCTTTCTCTCTCTTTATTTCTTTCTCTTTCTTTCTTTCCCTCTTTCTCTCTCCCTCTCTTTCTCTCTCTCTCTTTTTGTCTCTTTCTTTCTTTCCCTCTCTCTCTCTTTTTTCTCTTTCTTTCCTTTGTCTCTTTCTTTCTCTTTTTGTCTGTCTGTCTTTCTTTCTCTCTCTCCCACTTTCTTTTTCTTTCTTTCTTTCTCTTTCTCTCTCTCTCTTTCTTTCTCTTTCTTTCTTTTTCTTTTTCTTTCTCTTTCTTTCCCTCTTTACCCCCCTCTCTTTCCCTATTTCTCTTTCTCTCTCTCTTTCTTTCTTTCCCTTTCTCTCTCTCTCTTTCTTTCTCTCTCTCTTTCTCTTTCTCTCTTTCTGTCACTTTTCTTTCTCTCTTTCTCTCTCTCTTTTTTCTCTTTCTTTCCTTTCTATCTCTCTTTCTTTTTTCTCTCTTTCTCTCTGTCTGTCTTTCTTTCTCTCTTTCTTTCTCTCTCTCCCACCTTCTTTTTTTCTTTCTCTCTCTTTGTCTCTCTCTCCTTTGTTTGCCCATCTGTCACTCTGTGTGTGTGTGTGTGTGTGTCTGTCTGTCTCACATTCAGGCACTTAAATCACTCATTTTGTGTCTCTGTCTATCTTTCTCTCCCTCCCTCCCACTCTCTGTCTCTGTGTGTATCTGTCACTCTCTGGTTCCCCCCTCCCTCCCTGTCTCTCTCTGTGTCTGTGCCTCTGTCTGTCTGTCGTCGTCCCCGCCCCGCCCCCACCTCCGCGGAGCCTCCTCAGCCCGGGTCACTTGCCTTAGCCTGCCCCAGCTGCCCGGCCGCCCGCCGTGCTTGGTCACTCTCTCTCTTGCTCAGGCTCCTTCCAGGAGCTGAGAAGCCTCCGTGTTTGTGTGTATGTGAGGAACGGCAGCCCCTGGAAACGATGAGTGGCCAGCATGCCGGCTGTGGAGGGAGGGAGGGGGAGGGAGGAAGGGAATCGCGCGCTCTGCCCAGGGGGATGTCCCCTCCTCGTGCTCTCTCCAGCGGTGGCGGCAGCAGCAGGGGCTGGGGCGGCGCGGCGCTGAGGGAAAAAGAAGACAACGCAGCTGCCTTGCTTGCTTTCCTGCCTGCCCGCCCAGCTGAGGGAGCAGCAGTTAGCAGCGGCGGTTAGCGCCCCCCCCGGCGTCCAGCGATTTTAGCGTTGGCTGGGCGGCGGGGGGGGGGCGAGGACGAACGCGGAGGACTTACTTCCGGGTCCACGGTCGAAAGGGAACACTCGGGATCGGGAAATTTGACGAAAGGGCTCGCGCGATCCCGGGCGAACCCTTAGAAACCCATCCCTGCCCCACACTCACTAGTACTGATTATGTTTATTTATTTATTTTATTTTATTCACATTTGTATACCACCCTTCTCCCTAGCGGGACTCAGGGCGGTGAAGAGGCAGCAATAAAATCAACAATAAAAGCAAGAAATACAATAAATACGCTAAAATATATTAAACAAATAAGCCTGCTCTAAAATCCCAATATAAACCCCTGGTAAAAAAATTAAAAACTACGCCAGGCCAGCCGCACGAAATAGGTGGGTTTTCAGGGCCCGACGGAAGAGGCGCAGGTCTGTGATTGTGCGTAGGTCAGGGGTTAGGTCATTCCAGAGGGCAGGAGCTGCCACACAGAAGGCTCTCCCCCTAGGGGTCGCCAGCCAGCATTGCCTGGCCGATGGCACCTTGAGGAGGCCCTCTCTGTGGGAGCGGACTGGTCGGTGGGAGATATTTGGCAGGAGGAGGTCTTGCAAGTAACCAGGTCCCTTGCCATGGAGCGCTTTAAAGGTGATAACTAGCACCTTGAAGCACACCCGGAAAGCCACAGGCAGCCAGTGCAGCTCGCGCAGGAGAGGTGTTACATGGGAGCATCTAGAGGCCCCTAAAATCCCCCCCACGGCCACATTCTGAACTAGCTGGAGCCTCTGGGTGCACTTCAAGGGGAGTCCCATGTAGAGAGCGTTGCAGTAGTCCGAGCGGGAGATGACGAAAGCTTGAGTGACCGTGCGTAGGGGTGCAACTGGCGTATCAGGTGGACCTGATGAAAAGCCCCCCTGGCCATGGCTGTCATATGATCGTCTAAAGACAGCCGAGAATCCAGGAGGATGCCTAAGTTGCGAGCCCTCTCTGTGGGGGCCAATGACTCGCCCCCGATAGCCAGAGATGGCACTAACTGGCTATATCGCGACGCCGGAAGCCACAGCCACTCGGTCTTGGACGGGTTGAGTCGAAGCCTGTTTCTCCCCATCCAGACTCGCACAGCCTCCAGACACCGGGGCACCACTTCCATGGCATCGTTGGGGTGGTCTGGGGTAGAGATGTACAGCTGGGTGTCATCCATGTACTGGTGAAACTCTACCCCGAAGCCATGGATGATCTCACCCAATGGCTTCATATAAATGTTGAACAGGAGAGGCGAGAGGACCGACCCCTGAGGTACCCCACAAGTGAGGCACCTTGACGTCGACCTCTGCCCTCCTGCCAACACAAATTGTGACCGGTCGGAGAGGTAGGAGGAGAACCACGGTAAAACGGTGCCCCCCAACCCCAGGCCCTCCAGCCGGCACATCATGATACCATGGTCGATGGTATCGAAAGCCGCTGAGAGATCTAACAGGACCAGGATAGAGGAACAGACTCTACCTAATTTGGTAAAGAAATGTTTGCATACAAAGAATCAAGCTCAGACCACACAAAGCAAAAATAATAGTGTGATACATGCCTTAGAGTATTTCAAACAACCAATAGATTTATCTATAAGCAAAATTATTTAATTCATTTTGCGTCTGCTTTATAAAGAATAGACATTTTAATAAAGCCATATATTTAAATACCATCTAGAAAAAAGTGAAATGACTTATAGCAGTTGATAATATTATTGAAACAGCATTTGAAATAAATACAATATGTTCATTGTATTTATTAATGGATTCAATTATGGTCTGAGACACCAGAAAATACTTTTGTAGACAACAACTCTGATGTGGCACTGAGAAAAAGAAAATATATTAGTGCTGCAGAAAATTGAAAATTAATCTACAACATATATATTTTCAATATTTTGGTTGTACAAGTATAATATTAATAATGGACCCCAAAATCTCCATCCATACTTAACTAACTAATGCACGAAATATTAATATTCCCAAGGTGCTCATGAGTGAAGTGAAATTGTTTCAGTTATAACAATGGTTAAGAGTAGAGAAAAAAATAAATGCCCTCTCTTTGCCTGTATGTGTGTGTCTGTCTGGCCTTCTCTTCCTCTCTCTCTCGCTGTTGTTTTCTACCTAATATTTACGTAGATTTTCATATTTTTACAGGAAATCAGTGCAATTCATCCAGAAACAATTGACTACTCCAACTTCAATGCCAGAAAAATAACCCGTTTCATCACCCATGGATTCATAGACCAGGGAGAAGAAAGGTGGTTATCAGATATGTGCAAGGTACAGTCATTAAAACATTTATATTATGCCTTCGTTTGGAAATCTCTTAATACCCAGACAGGTAACTGTTCTGACCCCCTCTTTCTCCGGCTAACACAAGACTGGCTGCCTGCCACTAACTCTCTTGGCTGCTTGCCTGAATGACTCTGAACAGATACGAAGCTTCCTAACTCAACTAGACACGAACCTGAAAATCAACATGAATAAACACGAATCTAGAAATCCAACGTTGTTCTCTGCAAGGACTTTCTTAGCAAAGACTTCCTTTTGGGAGGGGCCAGTCACTAGGCAGCTGGGACTAATTCAAATCCTACAAGTTCGCTTCTGATGCAATTGAAGCCTCCTTTTTTCAGCCCTTCTCAATCTAGCATCAGGGACACACTGGCCTTGATCCTCCCCACTACTCCAAGACCCAGGTGCCTCTACAATATGTGGCTTGACTTCCTTACGCAATATGACAAGAGGAACCCACCAAATTTTGCAATGTGAAATTCTTATGCTCAGAATTCCAAGAAACCAGCCATAATATTTCTCAGAACACTCTATTCCAAAGGTGTCCAGTCAACTTTGACTCCAATTCTGAGAGTTGAAGCCCACAAGTCTTAAAGTGACCAAGGTTGTACACCCCTACTCTACTCCACCCTTCTTCCTTAGTCTCCCCAAGATCCTTTTAATATGTCATGGTCTTTATGATACTTGCTTTTGGGGTGTAGGAGGGTATTATTTTAACTGAAGCATGTCTGCCCTTCAGCTGCCCCAAACAACATAAAGGAATACAATGAGGAAAAATTGTGACATAAGGAGCCCAAATATCTATAGTACTTGTCTATAATAAATGGCAAAGCAGCACATCCAACACATTCTTTTCCAAGACAACGTCTGTCAATTATGTATCAGACTATAACTTTCAGCTTTCCCAGATGAAGTAGACCCAAAGGACACATTGTTTGATTCAAGTGGTACTGCCACTTGGCACATTTCACCTGAAGCTCTTCCACTTCTGCATTTGAAAAGTTTCTGATATCAGCGCCACTCCTTCCAAGTACCACTCTTGTCAAAATTCCCCTCCTCCATATGCCAGTCTTTAGAGAGATGCCCAAGCAACAGTGAGAAAACTAGGTAAAAACGGGGTAAAAAGGGGGCATGAAAAACATGGAAGGAGCAGAGAACCTCATAGTGACAGTTTAGGGCCCATTTCAATATTCTTCCCTTTTCTGTTTGCAAGTGGCAATTTTATCTTGCATCTTAGTAGGACATCTACTGGCATCTGGGAAAATTGGGTGTTAGAACTACCCTCTCCAAATATCTGGAAAAGGAAGTCTTGAGAAAAGCTGTTTATAGGACTTAAAGAAAATCCGGGGTGTGTGGTGGCCCCATCATTTCCCTCAAATTTGTTTTTATATCTGTTTGCAGAGAATGCTTCACGTGGAAGATGTGAACTGCATTTGCGTAGATTGGGTCAAAGGTTCCAGATGTGCATATACCCAGGCAGCTAACAACATCCGTGTAGTAGGGAGTGAAGTGGCTTATTTTGTAAATATCCTTAAGGTAAATGAATTTTCAGTCATTAATTAATGGTTATGAATCTTATAAATAATGGAGGGCTTTAAGTTTCTGTTTATAGCTAAACAACAATATTGATACTATTTCATTATCCAACATGGAATAAAACTACAGGTAGTCCTTGGCTTACAATTCATTTAGTGACCATTCAAAGTTACAACATCACTAAAAAAGTGACTTATGACCATTTTTCACACTTAGCAATGTATTATTCCCATGGTCATATGATCAAAAATCAGATGCTTGGCAACTGACTCGCATTTATGACAGCTGCTGTGTCCGAGGATCATGTGCTCTCCTTTTGTGACCTTCTGTTAAGTAAAGTCAATGGAGAAGCCAAAGTCACTTAACAACAGTGTTACTAATTTAATAACTGCAGTGCTTCACTTAATAACTGCGGTAAGAAAGGTTGTAAAATAAGGCAAAACTAACTTAACAAATGTTTCATTTAGTAACAGAAATTTTGGGCTCAATTAAATTGGTAAGTTGAGGACTACCTGTAAATTGTTAAAATTTAATTATTAGGAATGTACTTTGTTGGAGAAAATAAGGGTTTGTAACATCTATAGCAAATTATTGTGGATATTTACTGTATTTTGACAGGAAATAATCCTGAATTCAGCTATAAAATATAAAGTATTGCAGTTATACCAAGAGCTTTTGTTAGAGGATATGCTCTTGAAACTTAATCAGAATGCTGGAAGAACACTGAAAAGCTACCTAGGGAGAACACTGCATTAAAAAAGACAAAGATGTGGATGCAGATTAGAAACTTAACCCAGCTATCAAGAAATACTAGTTGACACTCGCTGTATTTGAAGGAAAAGCTAATTTAGGAAATACTCAGAAATAGAAAAGCCTCCCTTCTGTCTAAACCAGTGTTTCTCAATGTTGGCAACTTTAAGACAAGTGGATTTCAACTCCCAGATTTCCCCAGTCAACAAGGCTGGCTAGGGAATTCTGGGAGTTGAAATCCACCCATCTTAAAGTTCTTAAGGTGGAGAAACACTAGTCTAAACTACAACTTGAATTTCGGGGAACATGAGACAGGGAGAAACAAGAAGAGTTCCAACACTCATTAACTTAACAATAGACCAGTGAGAAAGTGAAAATAGGTGAAGGATCCCTACCCTATCTACCAGGCATCATTTTCACATAGGTTTATGAGTACAAACATCTGCCATGGTAAGGCGTGGGGGGAGGAAGTCAAAAGTGGCAAGATGGAAGTTGCAATGTTGTGACCAGCTCTTTATGTCATGTCCATGTGATATTGGCACAGAGACAGAAGATTGGGGCTTGTTTTTTCCCAAAAGGCAACTGGACTTGCTTTTCCTTGAAGTTGTTTCATTTCTCATTTAAGTTCTGACTCTCTTAGAATTGAAGAAGCTTTTTGGATGAAAAGCAAAACACCTTCAAGTAAAAATGAAGTCCCATTGCCTTTTTTGGGTGGGGGGAGCACCTTTGGGAAGAGTGGGGTTTGTATCTCATTGCTGTAATTACCATCTAACCTGTTTGGATCCTTCCTGAAGGGGCCATATGGTGCAAGGAGGTGATGGAATCTCCAACATGAAGTTAAGGAAGGCTTATTGCATAAGTCTCCAAATGCAACATATATGAGATTTATACTAAAGATGCAGAACAGTTTAAAATTCAAAGCAAAAATTTTCATATTGTTTAGAAAAGCAGCTTTTCATAGCTGTTATTAATTGGCCTTTGGATAATTTCTTTCAAAATAACATGGCTTCAAAAAAACCTTACACAGTATTTGTGCCACTTCTGCTTTAGAATCATAGGAGTAGGGTAAATATCTATATCTATAACTAGGGCAAATAATGTCATGATTAGAAGGATTGCATGATAAGCTATACAAGTCATGGTATATATCTGCACACACACACCCTCCCCCACCCAAGCTAAGCTTATTGTGCAAAATTATTGCCTGTACTGAAATGGGTGCAATGGTTAGCTGAGTTGGACAACTTATGTAATTAATTATAATCTTGTTTTGCATCTTTGGACTCAGGCTAAAATGCAGCTGCCTGTATGATGATTTGGCAGAGATTTGGTAAATGGTTTGCATTTTGGCCACAGAGAAAAACAGACAATTACAAAATCCAATAATTCTTTTATCAGTTTGATCATAGCCTATCCTAACAGCTTTCTAGGAATCCTGTCTTGAATTTCTGTTCCTAAACAAGGTACGAATTTAAATCGAAAGTAAAATAAAGGTGCAGTGACAGGAACCCCAAAGATATGAAATTACAATTCTTTGTCCACCTGACTACAATATATTTGTACATATTTGTGTTCTTTACTGGGTATCTGTGCTTGTGTATCTTTCAACTGGTTCTATGCTAAATTCAGCACCTGCAGAATTATTTAAGTACTTTATCTTAGAGTTTCTTTATCTCACAATCAATTGAGGTTTTGTGAAACTACTGCCATTTATTACTTAGGAAAGATAAAACATGACTGCAATTGCAAGTCATGTAAATACACTTACAGAGCTAACAAAATATATGACGTTCCTTTATAACTGCTCTTATCATTAGGAGAAATATGGATACTCTCCCTCCATGGTACATTTCATTGGCCATAGCCTTGGAGCACATGCAGGTTCTGAGCTGGGAAGCAGAATAAAAGGGATTGGAAGGATGACTGGTAGGTTGATGCATCTATTATCAGGAAAGAAAGTATTGCTGAATCTGAATGTATGCTGGCACATACTCTGAAGAACTACTGTAAATAATTTTACTGAATTGAGACAGTGAATGTGAGAATGAGGCTACATTCAATATATGCATAGTTATATATCTTTATATCCCTCCACGTTTTCTGTAGAATAGCATCTATAAGATTAAGAGGATTATCCTGTCTCGTATGATAGGTTCAGAGGTGGTATTCAGCAGGTTCTGACCAGTTCTGGAGAACCGGTAGCGGAAATTTTGAGTAGTTCGGAGAAACGGTAAATACCACCTCTGACTGGCCCTGCCGGCATCTATTCTCTGCCTCCCAAGTCCCAGCGGGAATGGAGATTTGACAGTATCCTTCTCCTGCCACGGCCACCAAGCTATGCCCACAGAGCCGGTGCTAAAAAAATTTGAATCCCACCACTGGATAGGTTGTGCTGTTAATTAATGAAAGATATTTCCTATTATACATGGTACAAAGGCAAAAGGTTTAAATACTATTAAAATGAGCATCCTAGATGAAAGACATGATCTGAGAGGCCAAATGGAAACTATGTTTACACAGACTGTTTCCATTGTCTTACTTGCTGTTTGATTATTATCTTGGTTCTCACACAATAAGGCAACGTCATAAAGAAATTTGCATGGCCCTTTAAAGCAAAGTTCTAACGAAAGTACTGTATTTTATCATAATTTATACTGTAATTCATTGCTCCCAGTCCCTGTAGCTGAATTTCTCAATAGGAATTCTGTATTTCTAGATCTCTTCGGAATATTCCTATGGTGTGCAGAATTTGTACATCTTGTTGCTTTATTAAATGTCCTTGCTCTGCAAACTCCATTTTGGACAAGCTTGTTTTAAAATTCCTTGCACTATCTGCTGAGAAATTAACCGTTACGGTCTTCCACATTAGCCCTTTTGTCTTCCTTTGCATCTCTTACAATTTTTTAGACTGAAGGTAGAGTTTGGAGAAAATTAATAAGTTTATTTTTATCTATTTCAAATATAATGTCATGCATACAGACTATTATGTTGCTTTCCAACTTGTATTTATTGCAAACGGAATTTATTTTTATATTGAGCATTTTCTAACATACATATTTAAGATGTAACATTATATAGTATAATATTTCATACCATACATTTTTTGCTTTCCCTTTTAGCCAACAACTGCATTTAAAAAGTTAGAAACTGTTTTAAATAAGTTTTGCCATTACTGTTTTTGCTCTTATGGAAATGAATTTTTATTGTAATTTTTTTTCTCACAGCATTTTTTAACTTGCATTTAGTAAAACAAGCATAGTGATTGTATAAAAATGCAATGGAAAAAATCTTTAGTGTTTCTCTTAATGGCCAACCGGCCCTACAAGACTTTCTAGCTACAAAGGCTTATGAAATTCTGAACTGATTTCAAATAATATTACTAGGAGCATCCTTTGACAATTGTGGACTGACAGGAATTAGGGTTGGTCAACACATAAATCATTATAACTATATAATTAGTCCTGAAATCTTCATCATCTCCTCTTTAAATCGTATATTTAATGTTTATACCATTACAGGGCTAGACCCTGCACAACCTTTCTTTCAAGGAACTCCACCTGAGGTCCGATTGGACAAAAACGATGCTGAGTTTGTTGATGTGATTCATACTGATTCAGCACCAACAATTCCATACTTAGGTAAGCGGACTACAGAATACTATAGTACATAATATGTAAGAGACAAGCATGAATCTATTGAAACATAACACTATTTTTTAAAATCAATTTTCAGGGTTTGGGATGAGTCAAGCAATTGGACATCTTGATTTTTATCCAAATGGTGGAGTACAAATGCCAGGATGTAAGAGAAACGCTCTTTCACAAATAGTGGATATTGATGGCATTTGGGAAGGTAGGTATCATCTCTGCAAAAAAATATTCAACTGTAGTACAGGAATGCAAATCTTACTCCATTATATCCTAGTGTGAAATATAATGGAGTAAGATTTGCATTTCTGTACTATAGAATCCCAAGCTGATGTTGTTTTGATGTGCTGGGGCTACCAGGATTTCTAGCCAGAATGGCAATTGTAGAAATTTGAAAAGTTCCAGCATAGCATGAAAAGCAGAATCAAGGTTTCCACATTTTCAAAATAATAAATCACCAAACTAAAAAAAAAGTGTAATAAACATAAGAAAGAAACTTGACTACTTTGTTTATAAAAAGGTAAATTCAGAGCTTTTTATTCAGTAAAAGCAGGAGGGAGGAAGAGATGAGGGAGAGCAACACATACAGTTATACCTTAAAAAGCATTATAACTTTTTTTTTTTAAATGCATTATATAGGGGTGACAACTACAAAGTAATAGGATTAGACTCCGCAGCTGATCAGAAATGGATTTTGCTTGTATTCTTTCTAAGGTTATTTTTAGGGAAATTCACATAAATAATGTACTTTCTTAGTTACCAGATAGCCAGTGAGTATATGTTCTTTCTTCCAGCAGTTTGCAGCTTTTGAATGGGAAGATCCCATAATAGGCATCTCTCCCTGAAAAAAACATGAAAAAACTAACCAGCCATAAGTGCGATTAATATTTGTGCCAAGTTCTAGTAAATTCAGGACAAAAGAGAGTTCTATATGTCGTGTGTGTGTGTGTGTGTATTACACTACCTATGAGAGACGTGATGGGCAACAGTTTAAAAACTGACTTCATCAAGGAAAGATTAACAGCAGCTCTAAATCATGGCAGCTAGATATTTTGCCCAGTGGGCTTACATTAGAAAGAGGCCCTCTATTGCTATAAAGCCATGATGGCATGCAGGCCCTCTCTGCTGGCACATGTGCCATCGCCCCAGGTCAGATCTCTGTGGTGTTTCTTTCATGAGCTCGCGCATGTGCACCTTTCAGTTTGAGCAAGCACGCCCGCACAGTTTGGGCACTCGGTGTCTAAAAGGTTCGCCATCACTGCTATAAAGACTCAGTGCCTTCTCAATGAATTGGAATGTTCCCCCATATTATTTTGGTATGAAATCAACTGTACTGTAATTTAGTGGCCCCTATGTCACAGGCTGCATGGTCTTCTGGAATAGAAGGTAAGCTGTCACAGACTGTCTGTTGGACATAATAAATAATAATAATAATAATAAAGCTGAATTTATTAACCGCTCCCTCTCCCCACAGGGACTCGGGGCGGTGCACAGGGAGAATAAAAACCATAAATATACAAAAATACATACAATTTAAAACAGATTAAACAAACTCCTGTGCTAAAATCCCATTAACTAAAAATCCCCACTCAATATACATAAACAATTTAAAAACCCATAGAGAGAGAGACTACCCTAGGCCGGCCAGGCGGAAAAGATGTGTCTTTAGTTTCAGGCGGAAGGAGCGGAGGTCCGTGGTCGTTCTAATATCGGGGGGAAGGTCGTTCCAGAGGGCCGGGCCCGCCACAGAGAGAGCCCTTCCCCTGGGCGTCGCCCGCTGACAAAGTCTAGTGGACGGCACCCGGAGAAGTCCCTCTCTGTGGGAGCGAATCGGCCGTGAGGATGTGTGAGGCAGTATCCGATCCCGCAGGTAGCTAGGTCCCGAGCCATGGAGCGCTTTAAAGATGATAACCAACACCTTGAAGCGCACCCGGAAGACGACAGGCAGCCAGTGCAGCTCGCGCAAGAGCGGTGTTACATGGGTAAACCTAGTGGTTCCCATAATTGCTCGCGCGGCTGCATTCTGAACTAACTGAAGCCTCCGGGTGCACCTCAAGGGGAGCCCCATGTAGAGGGAGTTACAGTAGTCCAGTCGGGATGTCACGAGGGCATGAGTGACTGTGCGAAGGGCGTCCCGATCCAATAGGGGGCGCAATTGGCGAACCAGGCGAACCTGGTAAAACGCCCTCCTGGCCACGGCTGTCACTTGCTCTTCCATAGACAGCCGGGTATCCAGGAGGACTCCCAAATTGCGCGCCCCATCCACAGGGGCAAGATGTTCGCCCCCTATGGCCAGCGTTGGAGAAAGCTGGTTGAATCGGGCAGCCGGAAACCACAGCCACTCGGTCTTGGTCGGGTTGAGCCTGAGTCCGTTACTTCCCATCCAGATCCGCACGGCTTCCAGGCACTGGCACATCACCGCTACGGCATCGTTGGGGTGGTTTGGGGTAGATATATACAGCTGAGTGTCATCAGCGTAGAGATGGTACTCTACCCCAAAACCACGGATGATCTCACCCAGCGGCTTCATGTATGCATTAAACAAGAGAGGCGAGAGGACCGACCCCTGAGGCACCCCACATGTGAGGGGTCTCGGGGTCGACCTCTGCTCTCCTGCCAACACAAATTGCGATCGGCCAGAGAGGTAGGAGGAGAACCACCGTAAAACGGTGCCTCCCACCCCCAACCCCCCCAGCCGATGCAATAGGATACCATGGTCGATGGTATCGAAAGCCGCCGAGAGGTCTAATAGGACCAGGATGGAGGAACAACCCCCATCCCTGGCCCTCCAGAGATCATCCACCAACGCGACCAATGCCGTCTCGGTGCTATGCCCGGGCCGAAAGCCGGACTGGCGCGGATCTAGATAATCAACTTCCTCCAGGTGACGGGGAAACTGTTGTGTCACCACACTCTCAACAACCTTCGCCAGAAAGGGAAGGTTGGAGACGGGACGATAGTTGGTTAAAAGAGCTGGGTCCAAAGAGGGCTTCTTAAGGAGGGGCCTCACCATAGCCTCTTTTAGGGAAGCAGGCAAGGAACCCTCACTCAAGGATGCGTTGACAACCTCTTGGAGCCAGCCTCGTGTCACCTCCCAGGATGCCAGTACAAGCCAGGAGGGACACGGGTCCAATAAACATGTGGTGGCTCGCAGTCGTCCACGTAACCTGTCCATATCCTCGGAAGCAACGGAGTCAAATTCCTCCCAAACAAGATCGGCCTCGTGGCATCCCACTGGGCCACGAATGGGGGCTAGCTCGTTCCGTATCTGAGCGGTTTTGTCCTGCAGAAAAGTCACAAATTCCTCTGCTCTACCCTGTAGCGGGGCTTCCCGCACCCTCTGTTGCAGGAGGGAACGGGTCACCCTGAACAGGGCGGCAGGGCGGTTTTCTGCGGATGCTATGAGAGTGGCGCAATGATGACGTTTGGCCACTCTCAGCGCCACAATGTAAGTCCGTAAATGGGCTCTTACCTGTGTCCGGTCAGATTCGGAGCGAGTAGCCCTCCATCTTCCCTCTAGGCATCTCTTGCGGCGTTTCATCGCCCTCAGCTCCTCGGTGAACCAAGGAGCCGGGGCAGCTCGGCGCCGCAAGAGAGGCCGCAAGGGCGCGACCCGATCCAAGGCTCCCGTGGTCGCAGTATTCCATGCGGCCACGAGGTCCTCCATCGGGGCGCGGGTCAGGGGTACAGGAAGTGGCCCAAGCGCCGTCTGGAACCCAACAGGGTCCATCAGGCGCCTGGGGCGAAACCAGATAGGAAGTTGATTCATGCTGATTCAAACACGCCTAAACACTCTGCAGTCCCAGCAAATTTACCTTCTTAACCATTGGTCTTACTAACTAATCAATCTTTAACTTTCTTCCATTGAAATTCAAATTGAATGAGAAAATAAAGCATATAATGAAGTATTTGGATTTCTGGAGTAGCTAGCTTTTTATTTTTTATACCATTTACCTTCTAAGTACAATTTATAGGAAAATGCTTTTTTCCCCAAGTGCATTCAGACAGAGCAATGGAGCAAAAACATCAGATGAAAGTTTTGCTGTAGTAAGAAGTTTCAGGATTGCCTCCTGTGGGGCTATAATGTCTATGGAAAGCCAAGGGACAGGGACTTTTGCAATTCTGTTGTAGTCTTGTTTGCATCTTTTTCACAGGAAATATATTTCATTTCAAGTTAGCTTTTTGGCATGTATTGATGAGAATTAATATGTTCGCTGCCTGGAAAAATAATAATCAAGAGAGGTTAAAATCCAAATAAAAATCAAATAAGTAATGAAATACACTGTACAGCTATGAAACCAGTTTGATTTCTGCCCCTTATTTAACTGTTTTTAACATAATTCTCATTAGATGTTTGTCCGACTTTTATCAAAATCCCACCAGAATAAAAATGGTTTTATCCACAGTCCAATAAACTTTCAAATCATCCCCTTTTCTATTTTGGAACAAGTTTCTTACTCTCATTATGGAATGAGTAGGTTGAGGTTTCTTAAACCAATTTTACATCATGGAAAATGTTATGCACCTTGTCAGATTGTTAATAATCCTAAAATGCTAAAGGCTTGAAAGGATAATAGATGCACTCAAGATTGATTCCAGCAAACAATAAACAGCATAGCTTGAACTAGGTATGTTCCAGCTGTGCTTTGTGATTGATATTTTTCATTTATTTGTAAGGCTCCCAGAAATGATGAAGTACAATAAAATAGAGCAAATAAATACATTGCTATGAAACAACTGCAATTACTAAACAATTTTTCAAACCCAGAAGAAAACTTCGTAGTTAGCTAACCTAATCGCTAAGTAACAAATGTATACCTGCCAATTTATTTGGTTCTGAAATAAAGACCCTTTTTTTGTTGTTCAAACCCCACAACCCACATTTACCATTCCTAAATGACTCGCTCTCACAAAACCAGTACCGAATGTAACAATTAACATAGCCCTCTCCCAAGACTAAAGCACAGCAGTGGGTTCCATAACTGGGTTTTGAAATGTTCATGTATATTTCTTAGATATTTTGCTGTCCATCAATTTGTTGACACTTTTATTAACAGTACCCAAACTCCCTGAAAAAAAATTGTTTCTGTCTTAACTCTTCTGGTGATCAGGGGTTTGGGCAGATTTGACCCAAAACTTTTGAACACTAAGAAGTTTTTAAAGTCTATTGCATTTCCATGTTCAGCCTAATTCCTATATGCCACCTTACATTATGAATCCAGCCATGGAATTTAGAGCATATATTTCACAAAATATATGAAGCAATGCAAGAATACGATTTTGACAATAAAATACTGTTTATGATAAGAAAAATTCCTTGACTGAAACATGTAAGTTGTCTTAAATCTCAGAGCTTCTAGCATCCTGTTTTAACAGTTTCAGATTTATACTTTGACTGCTCTTCCTCCAATCTCTTGCTGACAACTTCTTTATCCATTGGGGAAAAAGTTCATAGAAACATCATGCCTAGCTAATTGGGGAACCTCCTGCAATGGGCTTTATTCTCCGGGACAACCCAACTCATATGCCAGTCTGCTGTCTATTATGCTTATCCTCACATGTGAGACTTTCTGGAGCAATTTTAGACACAATGTCCCTCCCAAATCATGACTGTTCTGGTAAATTAAAGTCAGTAAGTAGGTGTAGAATTGTCAACAATTCTACACCATCTTCCCTTTGTTAGCATAAACATATTTTAAAAATTAAGTGATATATATTGGATTAGACAACATAGTAAGAAAAATGAAGTTTCTAAAACAAGGTAACTCCAGAACTCTAATATTTAGATGCACTAATCATGCAATTAATTGTTTACTATAACTGTCATTACTACTAAAATAGGATACTACTAAAAGGATAATTTAATACATTCAAAATGGGCTACTTCACTCAATCTGTCTCTTTTAATTCATTAAATATCAATTTCAAGAATGCTTCTTCTTTAAACTACTACTTTTAGTAACTGCTACTGATCTTTCGACTGCACTTCTCCCAACCAAAGTATTACACATGTCCAACCTCTCATGGAAGGGTATTAAAGAAATGTTGAAACATTTGGCAAAGGTAATAAAGTGATGAAAAAAGTTGAGGGAATGGCCTTGCTCCAGAACTAAGGAGGTAAGTGTTAATTTAATCTTCTTTAAAGCACTTGATAGGAAGAGTCAAGAAGTATAACATCTAACATTTCTTTCCACTCCACAGGAACCCGTGACTTTGTGGCCTGTAACCATCTACGGAGCTATAAGTATTATTCAGATAGCATTGTATTTCCAGATGGATTTTTGGGTTACCGTTGTGGAGCATACAACTTATTTGAAGAAGTATGTTATTTGTCTCATTCCGAAATATTAACAAGAGAACGTAGTGTTTTGACTTTTTTCTTTGTCGCAGCATACAAGAGATTTAAAAAAATCATGAGACCATGAGGTTACAAGAGCTTCTGTTTTACATAATCACTGCTTTGTCCTTCTCCAGTCCTTATGGGTGTTGCTTAATTAGTGGCTTTCTCTTTTTCCCCCCCAGCAAAATGTAATTACAAAAATTACAAAATGTAATTTACAATTATGGATAAAATGATTAACTGCAATTTGCACCTGCTTTCACAATAAATGCAAAATTGCATGTTTAATTCTGATTTGGCAGTCAAGGGGCAATTTATGGGTTGTCCAGTTGGATGCATTGCAAACTAAGACAATCAGCTATTTGGCAGAGTGGATCACAAGAGGTCCAAGCATGCAGATTTGAGCCTCAGATGCGTACGGCTGAATTATAGGAACATTAATATTTTTATTTGGGGGGCTGTGCAGAAACCTGTATGCTGAGAATGGAAATATGATTTGGGACATGGGGAGAGTATGCACATTGCATCTCTCGGTATTCCCTCAAATCAAAATGCTTTGTCACTACATGAACTTTAAAAAAACCAACCCATCTCCTTTGAGTAGTTGCTAAGAACAAGAAAATGCTAAGTCTTTGCATTCAGTTCTTTCCACATTCTTAGTCCAGGAATGAATTAACTGAAAAATCATCAAGCTAGAAACAGAATGTACAGGGGGAGGTTAATTAGAACCGTAGATAGTTCTTCAATAATGACCTAACAATTTTGGCACTCTTTTTGAAAAGGGGTGGTAGGCTTTATTAAACACTTAAGTGTCATGTTATTTCTTTGTCAAGATCTAAGGTAAGAATGCCATAATTCAGCTCTGCAGTGATCTGGATTCAAAGAATAAAATGTGATTTGGAGTATGCATGGATTTGGATAGGCATTTTGCATCAATTGGGAACATCATAAACCAGGTGCCTCTTTTCCAGCATCAGCTGTACAGGGCAGACACAAACATATAAGAAATTGGAAATGATTTAAGGTATCTAGGTGCAAGATACAGCTCTAATATACAATGTGGCTTTGTTTACGTTAATAGCATGTAAACAGTGTCACAGCTAGACAAAATGTAAACTTGGTGATGAGAGATATTCTCAATTCGTAGAGATAAATAATCAAAGTTTAGAAAAGACGAATTATGCTGAATTTTGAACTTTCAAGATATATTTAAAGTTTGTATGCCTGGAAAGGAGCATGTTTAATAATCTTCTAATTATGTTTTTTTTAATAAATACACAAATACATATCTCTTGTAACATGGCATAAAATGTATTGTCTTGAACAAGGAAAATTACTACTCATTTAGTAGTTACAAAGGACAAGGTAAGAAAAAGACAGCACAATTAGCAACAAACGTAAAGGAAATGAAAATGATTGAATATTTTCCTCTCTATATGTTTTTATTAGGGCAGCTGCTTCCCCTGTCCAGCAGGTGGATGTCCTCCTATGGGTCATTATGCAGACCGATTTAAAGACAATATCACTTCTGGATTTACTAAGCTTTATTTGAACACTGGAGAAGCCAAAGATTTTAGCCGTAAGTGTCGGCCTGGTAGTTGGAGACTATAATTGTTTGTCTTCTTGCGACTGTGCATGTTGGTGTTTGCATATATGTGTGTGTGTATATACACACACACACACACACACACACACGTACTTTCACCACTGTGAGAAAAGAAAAACATATTACCTCCCAGATGCGTAACAAGTTTCGTTTGGGTTGTAATAAGGATAAAAAAGGGGTAGGGAGAGAGAGGGAGAAGAGAAAGAGGGACAGACAGACAATTTGGGTGGCCACTCCTATTCCTGGGAGAGAAGATGAATGTCTAACATAAGCTGTTCCCTAAAAGGAATGAAAGCTAGCCACGTTATACGCTTTCCCCCCCTGCAGATTCAATCACTAAATATCAGTTAGGAAGTCCCAAAGTTGCTTTTCAAGAGGTAACTGGACTTTCTTGTTTTCCTTTGAAGTCGTTTTGCTTCTCATCCAAGAGAGCTGTAACTGGGTGGTTACGGTACATTGCTTGCAGACAACTGGCCTTTTGCATCCTTTTAGAGAGTCATTGAGGCCACTTGGAGGTTTATCTGTGTCCTTGGGGTGATCTTAGTAATGCAAATGGATGTGGAGCCTTCAAGAACCTGGAACTTTCAGCAGTTCCAAGAAGAAGAGTAGGAGTAGTAGATGTACATTTAAGCTATTTTGTGACATTAATTGTGGGGAATCTAGATTATGAGCAGATTTCATACATTTGGGATCAGTGGTGGGCTCCTACCGGTTGGGACCAGTTTGGCTGAAGCAGTATTTCACTTGGATCAATACAATACAATAGCAGAGTTGGAAGGGACCTTGTAGGTCTTCTAGCCCAACCCCCTGCATGGGCAGGAACCTTATACCATTTCAGACAAATGGCTATCTAGCATCTTTTTAAAGACTTCCAGGGTTGGGGCATTCACAACTTCTGGAGGCAAGCTGTTCCAGAGGTTAATTGTTCTAACTGTCAGGAAATTTCTCCTTAGTTCTAAGTTGCTTCTCTCCTTGATTAGTTTCCACCATTGCTTCTTGTCCTGCCCCCAGGTACCTTGGAGAATAGTTTGACTCCCTCTTCTTTGTGGCACCCTCTGAGATATCAGAACACTGCTATCATGTCTCCCCTTTTCTTCATCAAACTAGACATACACAGCTCCTGCAACCGTTCTTCATATGTTTTAGTCTCCAGTGCCCTAATCATCTTGGTTGCTCTTCTCTGCACTCTTTCCAGAGTCTCCACGTCTTTTCTACATCGTGGCAACCAAAACTGTATGCAGTATTCCAAGTGTGGCCTTACACTTGGAAGTAGTGGTTTGGCAGCCTGGATCGCTGGAACCCGCAGCGATCCAGGCCTGCCATGCCCCAGAACAGGTTCTTCGGGTGGTGCTGTAGGCGTCACCATCTTGTTTTTTGTTTCTACGCATGCGTAGAGCAATTTTTATTGCACTGTGAATGCACGCGCAACACGCCCATGAGCAAACCGGTAGTAGTGACTGCCAGAATCCACTCCTGTTTTGGATATGATATAAAATAAATGGATTCTGCAAAACTATTTTTGTTCCTATGAATAATAAAATAAGGTATTCCCTCCTGATTAAAGCTAGTTGATGTTTTGGGTCTTCAAAGTGCAGCTCATTTTGTGAGTTTATTATAAACAGTCAATTTGATTTACTAAAACCAAATTCTTATTAACGATGGTGTGTAGGTTGGAGGTATAAGGTATCAGTCACACTGTCTGGAAAATGGAGCGTCTTGGGATACATAAATGTTGCCCTGTATGGGAGCGGAGGAAACACAAGGCAATATGAAATTTTCAGGTACGTTTTGAGAAATACCACATCTAAAATAGAATTTTTTAGTTGTTATTTTTACTTCTCTGATGTTCTTTCCTCATCTGAGAGGTGTATCTAAATTATTTATTTTAAAAATAAGATACAATATGAACCTGTTTTTTTAACACCAAATATTTAAAAACAGTTTCCTATCTTCAATAATTTTGGGGAGTGTAGTTTATTTATTGCTCAAATTTAGATTCAACATACTATATATAATCCAACCTTTTGAAAGAAAGCAAAGCACATTTAGCCAAGTATAGTAGCACAACAAAAAAGATATGCAAGTATATAGGCCACAATTTTCTGCTATAATAATACCCTGACTGCATACATTTACTTCCCTAATGAAGAAAAATGATCAAAACAACAAATAGTCCTGATCTATATTTCCACCATAGACACAGGTAGCCTTTGTTTCGCGATCACAATGGGACTGGCAACTTGGTTGTTACGCAAAGCGGTCACGACATAAAATCATGAATGTGCTTGAAATCTTTCTTCAGCTTTTTTTTTTTGCCTTAGAGACCTGTAAAGGTTGTAAATGCAAGGATTGATCCTAAAACTGCCTTTTCATCACTATCATAACTGTGAATGGCTGCTAAATGACACAGTCACTAAATGAGGATTACCTGTAGTTTAATGTAAAATGCTTTCAGAGAGTATTTTCACTTATTGCCTGTGGATGATTTTCCTGTATTAACCTACCGCTTGTCCTTTAAACAAAAATAAAATATTTATTTCAGTCGCAAACATGTATAAATATAACGATATGAAATTACAACCATTTTGATAGTAGCAATGAAATTTTAAAAATTCTAAAACCTGGGGCTACCCACCTGATTCTAAATTATTAAAACCCTAAGACCAAAACATGTTCTTAACATTAATACCAAGAAGTGACATGTGACAAAATTTATCATTAGCTGGCAATCTAGAAGCATCTCTCAAAGAATTCAACAAAATATATTGGAATCAAGAATAAGAATTGGATTCTCCATATTGCCAGATAATAAAAATAGAATCTGGATTTATTCACACACTATATAGAATTGTGCACATCAAATTTGTTCTGGATTTCATTTTAAAAAAATATTTGAATGATATGTAAAGCTCATGTAAGATTATCCCTGCCCAAAATGTCCTTTCAACAACTTGAGATTACAGATCCCATAATTTTTGGTACCCCATCTGGTGTTCCAGATGGTTGGAAATTCCAGGAAGTGTAATTCAATTGAACTGAAACGCATTTATTTGAGGATTTACCTCAAAAATTATTAAGCACATTGCATTTTCATTTCAGTATCTTCATGTTTTTGATTGTCATTTTCTCCAAAGGGTTTTAAAAATTACATTTTCCAAATTATTATGATTTTAAGTTTCTACTTGTCATTTGCTGACTGTTTGAATTACAAACTGTATTGTAATTCTACAAACATGTCACTTGCTACTTGACTAATATTTAGCTGAGCCAATAACATGTTAGTACCAGAAAGTAGTTTTACTAGCTAAGATGTATTAAATGGCTATGACAGATAATTATTTCCATTTAGATTGCATTTAATCTGACTGTTGCAGGTTATCAAGAGGAAAAAAATGTACTGCAATATATTCATATGCAAATCTATATACTACTAAATAAATTTTGAGTCCTGTATTCTTTCAGATGTTCTTCTCTCAGGTGAACTAAATTTTACACAAGCCATTTGGCCCATCATTGTTTTGGTAAACTTCATAGAAACTATAACCTCAGTTAGACAGGTCAACTAAGAAACAATTTTGGTTAAAGTAAATATCTCATACAAAGTGTAGCTATTTTTTAATGTTGGAATTATGCTAAAACCAAAATTAAGTTACATTAAAAACATAGGGCAAGGATATCCATAATCGAACTTTTCCCAAACTGAGAGCAGCAAAGATCCATGTAAAGACTGGGAAAAAATTGACGCATGTAAGTATAAAAAAGTAATGAAATGACTTTATCTGTTTTATGTTTTTTTGTTTTTAAGCGGGAGGCTCAAACCTGGTCATATTCATACCAACCAAATAGATGTAGAACTTAAGGTTGGAACCACCACTAAGGTTAAATTTCTTTGGAACAACAGTTTGATAAACCCGACTTTGCCCCAACTAGGAGCAACAAAGATTACTGTACAAGATGGAGAAACTGGGAATGAGTACGTATATCCTCACTTAGTTAAAGAACAAGTAAAGTTACTTAGTAATTTCAAATTAAACTTACAAAATTATTTATATCCTACAGGTACATATGTGGGCCTTACAGTTTTACATAATAACTTGTATGTTTTTTATTATATACCAAATTATTCTAAAGCTAGTTTAGTGGGACAAACATGGTTGAAACTCTGAGCTATCATGATACACACTAATTTACACTGGATGATCAGTTACTATTAGGTTTGATTATTGCACAATCTCTATATAATAAGCAGCATATTACAAACAGCTGATTCTATGCAAGCACTGCAAAAAAAGAAGAAGTCACAAATGAATCTGTTTGACCATTGAGCTGAAGAGAATGCCAAAGTAGATTGGCCCTTAGCCAGATTCAGCATATTTCTTATCAGCTTATAAAAAGCTTTATGTATCTGGATATAGGTGTGTTATCTAGCTCAATCAAGTTTTTGTGAAATTCCTTCTGTTTGTCAAGGAAAAGTTGGATGCCCAGCAGGTTCAAGTAGAATGGAGAGTTCATGATTTCTAGGAGCAGAGCTCAGCTATTTGACTCCACACTCTCTCATTGTTCATTGCTTATGTTCTCACTGACCCCAGTTCCACCCAATGGTTAGCTGTACCAGCTGCTTTTTCTCCAGACATGATGTCTACTGGCATGTATATGATTTACGAATGAGGCCCATCTCACTGGAGAATGAGAGTCTAATATTCTGGGATAAGGAAGAAGAGGAGGAACCAGGACAGAATCGGTTATTGCCATTGGACTCAGCTATTGCCTAATTTAGATACTGAAATGAATGGTCCTTTCTTGCTGTGTTTCCCAGAACTAATTTCCTTTACACTTAGTTAGACAATGTTGTATGTAAAGGAGACCTGCTGAAAACTATGGGGAAAAAGTCAAGCCTATATTTGGTATTCTTGATCAGAATCCTAACATAGTTGATCTTGATAACAGTTCTTTTGTTGAATTGTGTGAATCGGGAGCCTTGGATGTTTGAGAAGACTGTAACAGAATCCATGACCCAGAGTTTGATGGGGGATCAGCAAAAAAGCAAGCATAACAGTCCCTCTTCATTACAATCCATCATAAGCACAGATGGATACAGAGTTGTAGCCACAAATATCTTCTTTGAATATTAAAAACGGGCATTTTTTCTTACTCTTACTTACTTACTTTTCTTTTTTATGATTTTGTACTTAGTACAAAAATTATAAAAACAAAGCTACAAAACTAATCGTATACCATTTTATTGTATACCATATAAAAGGCCTCAAAGGTGATTTTGAATTGAGTCGGTGATGCAAAATTTTTAAAGTTCATGCTAATGCAAGAGTGATATCAAAGTATATACGTTAATGCCTGCTTTTTTTAAACTTTCCAGATTCCACTTCTGCGGCAGTGATACTGTAAGAGAAGGTGTGCTGCAAACACTCACACCATGCTGATCTTGAAATGCGGAAAGCTTTTGTGTAAACCCTAATTAAAGCAAAGGAACTTTTCAAGCACCTTCTATATTCTTATGCCCAAGTGATGGTACAAGGGGACTTTAATTTTAAAAATATAGTTCTTTTCCTTCACTTGCGCCCATTATGCCAAAGGATAGAGTTTCTGTCACTCTAGTAAGAAAATGACATGCAAAACCTTAGGAGCATTGGTGCTTCCATGCCTGTCAAGTTAGAGCTTATCCAGATATTTTGTCAGGATATGGGACTGGGCCAAATTATTATATTGCATTAAACAAAGACAAAAGACTTACTAAGTCCTGGGTGAAAGTGAAATGAACCTGCAATTGCACCTTTGCTTAATAGTGGTGAAAGAAGAGCATCCATCACTGTATCTAAAGGGTGAAAGGAAAATAATAGCTAAGGGGGTTCAAAGTAGGCTACATCTTAATCTCATTTCTAACATAAGGTCCTCAGGCTTAGTGCTTACTCTGTGTACCCAGACCAAAGACAAATTGCATGATGAAAAGTATGTGATATGTACTTAGCATGTTATGATTTTCTTCTTTCCTGTGGACTTAAATATTTCTTGACTGTATGAGAAAAAATATATATAATAAGCAATACTAATCTCAGACCGTTGTCTTATTTGGAAAAGTTACTCTTACTGGATATTTGAATATAGATTGCACATGAATCTATATTGGTGTGGTTCGACCTCTTCTCACAACTCACCACAGCCAATTCACCCTGGACAATTCCCCACAGGCAGTTTGCCATGGCTAACTCACCACAGCCAACTCAAGATGGCCAACTTAACACAGGGCAACTCACTCTGGCCAACTCGCTGCAGAACAATTCAACAATTCAATTTAATTTTTAAAAATGATTAAACAAATATTTGAATTTTTGTCATTCCCATTTGATTTTGTTCCTCCTTTGGCATCCTTTCTTTAATGATTATATTCCGCCATTTCTTCAATAATAGTGTAACTCTTGTTCTGAGACAAATTGTCCCATGGCCAAGTTGTCCTGTAGCAAGTTGGATATGGAGAGTTGGCTGTGATGAGTTGGCCATGGCAAGTTGTCCCATTCCACAGCTAACTTGAATGCATACCTTCCTAATCTTGGCCTTTAATTTCCAAACAGCCTTTGGATGTTGGTAGTGGAATCAAGTTGAATTTTTAAAAAAAGATAATGTTCTGTTCTAGGAAGGATTTGAAACTGGAAGAGGTAAGCAACCTCTTGCTTGCTCCATGCTTACAACTGCTTTGTATGACTACTCGCCACGTCAATGCATTCATAGTTAACAATGGGTTTCCATCAAACACCCTCTTTTAATAATGAAGTGAAGCACCAATCACTTTGTTGAGCAGTGTTTAAGCAAACTACATTTCACAGCTATCCCATCAAATGCAAAGTTAAATGAACACCAAATTATTGTCCATTTTCCTGGCTTTCAGTGCTAATGGACATATTTTTGTGACCTTTTTCAATGCTTACAGTTTTAAAATAGTAGCAACAAAGAGAACTGCTGTTTGAAATGCAAGTGGTTGTAAACCATATATTATTTGTAAATACAGCATATTCTGAAATCATTCATTTCAGTGTCTCACTAAGGCCTAATTGGTATATATTTTGGTTGACATATATTGTTCTCTTGTAAAGGTGTCAACTTCCTCAATAACAAAAGGACTGCAGTTTGTGATATATAAATTAGGCTCCTCGCCATATAATCAGGCCTATCAATTAGGATGCTATTTGCAACAAAATATGCTCAAAGTGCATGTAAGATTGATGGGTCTTTTCAGACTTTAACACTGTACTATTCATAGCAAAGTTTGTGATCAGCATCGTATCAATTAAGAGACATTTGACTTGTGCAACTGATGTCGCCTGTTCAATAGAGTTTGGCAGCAAAATTCAGCTTTTGCTATCAACATTTGAAAACACCCTGACACTTCTATAATGAAACACAGTGCTGGGGTAGTTTAGACCAAAATCTGTAATGCATCTCCTTGGTGTAGGGCTATATTCTCTAGGGTTTAATATCCCAGGAATAGCAAAGGGGAACAAAAAAGAAAAGAAAACCTTCTATTAACAAAGGACTTTTCCATCTCTCTATTGCTAGGCAAAATCATATCAAAAAGGTTATTAATTTTGACAATATGATCTAAAAGTAAACTTTCTGTCACCTTTAAACCAAGAAAACACTGACCCTGTTTTGGTCCTTCATAGCAAGCTGGAAATTATTATAAGCTTTTCCCTTCCATCACACACAAAATGAAGATGGCAGGACATTTATTATTAGCTTTTAGTTTCCCGTTTGTTTTAAGCTATCCAATGACAAACCAGAATCTCCACCACAATTAAAACAACTACAGGGAGTCCTTGACTTATAATAAGGACAAGAGCCCAATATTTCAAGTGAATTTTACTGCATTTTACAATCCTTCTTGCCATTAAGTAAATTACTGTTTTTAAGTAACACAATCGTTAAGTGAATCTGGCCTCCCCATTTTCTTTGTTTGTCAGAGGTGGTCACATGACCCCAGGACATTGCAACCATCATGAGTCAGTTACCAAGCACATGAATTTTGATTATATTCAGCGGATGCTGAATGGTGTGATTGTGTGAAAAAAGAACATGCCACTTTTTCAATGCCATTGCAACTTTGAATGGTCACTAAAAGAACCACCTGTAATTCTGCTTTAACATTAGTTTGTTCCCAAGATCTTAGTTGAAACCATAAATTACGGTTAAGAACTTTGTTTGTTCAATGGATAGTCAAAACCCCTATTTCTAAGCCATTTTTTATATGTGCATCCAAATATGGCACAAGTACTTTTGTGAGCCTGTTTTTTAATCTCTATTCTTTTTGCATTTATTTTCCCTCGCTGAACATTTGAGTTATAATAATATCTTACAATAATGAGATGTTGATATACACATTCCTCAATACTATTTTATCAGTTTCCAGATGGGAGATCCTGATTGGACCATTTCTTTTATGTAGAAAATGGTGGTCAATGAATAAGTGAAAATTATAGGCTGAAATTAAAGGTAGCCCTCAACTTACCAGAGTTTGTTTAGTAACTGTTCAAGGTTATGGCACTTTTTTAAAAAATGATTTATGACCATTTTTCAGTTATGACCTTTCCAGCATCCCCATAATCATGATCAAAATTCAGATGCTTGGCAACTGGTTCATATTTATGACCGCTGTTGCGTCCCAAGGTCATGTGTGATCACCTTTTGCGACCTTCTGACAAGCAAAGTCCATGGGGAAGCCAGATTCACTTAACAACCAGGTTACTAACTTATCAATTGCAGTGATTCACTTGACAACTGAGGACAGGAAAGGTCATAAAATGGGGCTCAATTTACTTTAACAAACAGAAAGACCTACCCGTAGTCTTTTCAGCTTGGCAGCAATTTATTTGGGAGGTTTTTTTTTAAAAAAAATGCAGAATACAACTCCAAACTTCTCACTTGAAGAACTGTGTGTAATCTAATATTTCAACCCATTTGAACCACTCAGCAGGACTTCTCTCACAGACAAATACCTTTTTCTGAGGAAGACAGACTGAAGTAGTCCCAGTGTGGGTCTTACCTGTGCTTCAAAGGAGCTCTACCCGTCTACTGAGAAGGGTTTTGAAGGGTGCATTTGTAATGCAAAACACTGTTAATAATTATAGTTTGCAGTATAGCAGATGCCATCTAATCTACCTCCCTTTTCTGACGGCAGACCATACAAATTATAGGCTGAGGAGGAAAATTTAAGTGTAAAGGTTAACAGTTTAACTGGAATATTCAGAAACTGAAATGCTCGACAAGGTACCATGCAATCAAATGCAAAGGGGGGAAAAAACCTTCCCAAGTGTAATTAAGTTAGGCACTTATTTATTATTATGCTAACATCTCTTCACAAAACTTTTAACAGTTTTTCCTCACCCCTGGTGCTCTCCAAGCAAGTTGAATACATTTCCCTCTCATTTCCAAATCAAAGCAATCACTCTGCTTGGGGATCACTGGCATTTGGAATGACTTCCGTCACCCCGAGGGTCCAAGGTTAGAGAACATTACTTTATCACCCCAAATGATGTGTGTACTAGAAGGGGAAGACTATTGCTAAGAATTCTGGGAATTTGGGCTCACATATGGAAGGTGCTTGGATTGGAGAAGCTGGTTAATTGGTGATTGGCAGGGACTGACTTAGGTTTATCTAATAAGCGGTTTTACTATATTATCCCTTTTAAGTGAAATTGGGGAAAACAGAGACCTAGAATAAGTCACAAAATAAGTCTTCAGTCTATATACCTATCCGGAATGCATCAGCATGTGCTATGCATGTATTTCCCATGTTATGTCTAAGTATGGTTGGTGAACATTGCAGTGTTAAAAATCAAAGGAGTATCTGAGTCTGAAATCCGCTGACCATTACCTAGAAGGAATGCTGGCAGAAATTGTAGGGTCAACTATAGAACAGTAATTAACTAGATAATTTTAATATGTACATAAATATTTCATATATTGTACTTTAAACAAACAGCATGACATAATTATTTGATCTCTATCAACACAGAAAAGTATTTTCAAATGGAAAAATATTATATAAACTGCTCAAATATTAAAGTAGTTATATTAAAAATAGCCCCTGCTCAATATTTATACCTTAATAGCAAACACCCAACAAGTGCTTTGTCTATGACAAAATTCAACATCAGGATAATAAACGATTTTTTTCAATGTAGATTTTTTTTTCTCAAAATGCAGTAACACTGGAACAATTGTCTGTGTAGGTAACTTCACCAAGGTGTCTTTTTTATTAAGCATAAATAAATATAAATACAATTGTGGAGAATTTTTAAGAGCAAAACCAGTCCCACTGAAATGTCTGGTAAACAATGAATGAACAAGCATCTCTCATAATTGTTCTCTTTTAAAACAGATTGAAATTTCATTGTATGTGGAAATAATTTTCTTTCCTCTTGGTTTCCAGTGATGATGGCTGCCACCAGAAAAACTGGGACAATACTCTTGTCAATTATTTTTAAGACAACTCTCAATATTTTACCCTTTAATTCAAAACTTCAACTAATCTATTTGGAAGTGGTGGCTATCTCATCTTTGCAGAACGTCATCTCAATGTTTGAAATATCTTTTGAATTCTTTACTTGTTGACACCTTATAGTTTTTTATGCTTCTTTAGACCCAAAGACAGCTACATTTTTTCTATACAACCTCAAAGCCTCTTCTTCATTGAAGATGCCCCTGAAATCACTAATTTCCTCCAACTGATGTGACTTCTCAGTCTACAGTATATGCCATGTTATGGTTCTCTGCTGGCACAGTAGCTCTTTTACAAATAGATAAGAAATACCACATATTTTTAGATACTTGTAGACTTCCACATGATTGGTCAAAGAGAGAAAGTTTTTAAGTAGCCCTATTTCCAGACATTTTCATTTTAATTGTCTAATGGTACAGTTCAAATATTATGCAATTATAGTTTCCTTGGGTTCTTTGATTTGCTCTTGACCTTTTTCCATTTTTCGTTTCTTACTAAGATAAGTTCCATAGTTCACATCTGTGTGCTTGCATACAGAGCAACTTCTGCATATATTTCCAAATGTTCTTCCAAGGCCAGAGCGTTCATCTGCAAAACACACATATTTTGTTTAATATATTTTGCAAATATATGGTATTTACTTTTCTTCTTCTCTAGGGTGGGCACACTTGGTTGGCAAAATGACTGGATTAACACATTAGCTGTTACAACAAAAAGAAGGCAACTATTACATGTCATCATGTTCTATAGCCATGTTTCTTAGCCTCAGGGCCTTTAAGATGGGTGAACCTCAACATAACTGATGGTGAATACTCTTATGGTAATGAAGTCCACACACCTTAGAACAGAGGTCTCCAACCTTTGCAACTTTAAGTCTGAAGGACTTCAGCTCCCAGACTTCTCCAGCCAGCTTTGCTGGCTGGAGAATTCTGGGAGCTGAAGTCCTTCAGACTTAAAGTTGCAAAGGTTGGAGACCCTTGCCTTAGAAGACTGAGATTAAGAAGCACTGCTCTGTAGGAACTCATTCGTAAAAGATTGGATTCTGTTTCAAATATATATTTTAGGGCCAAAAGACTTAAAAGTACTGCACAGGCTTAGATTTTACATTTTCTAAAAGGACTGCATCTTCATGCTAAAAGAATGAAAGACATTCAAGTGGATACAAATCTTCTTACCACAATTCTACAATACTGTAGTTTGAAAAACAGACTTGCTGAAATATTGAAATAAGATTGTTGGCTGTGCAGGTGCAACAATAGCCGAGGAAATTATTGAAGCCTGGGAAACTGGTTCTTTGTCAATCAGCGGAGTGCTGATTTACCATCAGCTTATCAGTACTTAGGAGCCCAGGGCTTGGAAGTGAAGGAAACAATAGACAAATGGGTGTCAAACTCAAGGCCTGCAGGGTGCTTACATCTGGCCCATTGGGCCACCCTGGAAACACTGAAGGATTGGCCCGCAGTGCCTCTGTCACTAAAAATGGAGCTCTTAAGCTCCATTTTTGGCTGAGATGGCCTCATGCAACCCTCTGTCAGCAAAAATAGAACTGGGGAGGGCCACATGTAGTCCTCCTGAGCTCCATTTTGCTGGCAGAGCACTTGAGCCTCCACAGGCACCCCCAACATGAGTGACATTGAGCTGGTCACGCCCACCCTGGCCACACCCACCTTGGCCCCCGAGATCAAACACAACCCTGATGTGGCTCTCAATGAAATCAAGTTGACACCCCTGCAATAGACAATTATGGACAAGAAAGGAGCCCCCAATCAGGCACGGGCAACAATGATGTGACTGACTAATCCTTTCAACCCAGAAACGCCTTAACTTCCGACACAAACATGCACAGCCAATTTGGCATTTGACCGCATAAATTATCAATTTAGAGTCTTTCTGATATTAAATGTTTCTTCATTTATATCTCCACAAGCTCAGCTAACAGCCATAGAGGGAATGGAAATTGTGGAATGGAAATCTTTCGGTAAGACTGAAGAACAAAATCTAAATACCAAAATTCTAATGTTGAAAAGCTTGATCCTTCCATATTGCTATGGGAGGAAGAAGATTTCATTATGATTTTCTTTGGTATCAGCTGCAACATTCTAAACTCTCTATGGGTATCTCTGCTGCCAGAGGAATTTCATAATCAATTTTGTTACTTATGAAATCTGAAGGTATAAACACAAATTTATTTCTTGCAGAAACAGTTCTAATTTTATCATTCAAGTTAGCTAGTCTGGCTTTTTAAAAATATATTTGGCCACTTATTTAGCCACTGGCAGAAATATTTCATCTGCTGTTTTATACTTATCTTGCGGAGTTGGAAGATTGTCACTTATTGTCATTGTTCTGCTTTAAATTGGGCACACTTGAAAGTTAAACATTCAGGTTTAAATTTTAAATCAACCTCTTTAACAACTTTGTGGTACAGCTGATGGATTGGGATGGGCAATTATGGCCCCTTTATGATCTGTAGACTTCCAACTCTGGGATCTGGGAATTCTGGGTGTTGAAGTTCACAAGTCATGAGTGGTCACAGCTGCCCTTGCTGGCTAAAATTATAGCATTTCTGAAGACCAAAAGTGCTTTGGCATAGGGAGGAAGACTCATGCCTGTAACTTCTTCAACCAAGGGATCTTTCCCAGATATTCTCCTGCAGCTGCAGGAGAGGCATCCACATAGTCTTAGAAAAGGCTGCAGTTACTTCAAGGAATTAGTACGTTTCATGGTTTCAAAGAATCAGAACCCTTACGTGGTATATGGCCAGTGTACTTGGGCATCATTCCTTCAGGCCTATAGAATCTCTGCTGTCGTGAATCTTTGGTTACAGGCACTCCTTTCCTAAAATAGAAAAGAATATAATATATATCAATACTGTAGCAGTTTTACAATAGATAGATGATAGATAGAAGACACAGGCAGGCAGGCAGGCATGCAGGCAATCTCTCCTTCTCCCTCCTCCCCTCTCTCTCCACCCTATTGGGTCTTCTCCTATGCTTTCCTAATAGTTTTCTTCTCATAATAACTGTTGTTTAAAAACAAAAATCCAAGTTCATGGCAAACTATCATCCTTTAATCCTAGAGTTTTTAACCATTGCCTGGCAGAAATAATCACCCATGCTGAGACAAAATAGCTTTAGTCCTATTGAATTTCTTGTCTTTATAATAAATAATAACAAACACTTGTTCGGCTAGGCTTGGTTGACAAAAATATTTGGCTTTCTTACTATTATAGCTGAGACTGAGAGGCAGGATACCCTACATTGATTCCATTTGTTTGTTTGTTTTTGCCTTTGAGTCAGTCTTCTGGTGACCACCTGGTCAGGTTCTTGAAAGTTTTCCTGGCAACATTTTTGCAAGTGGTTACTATTGCTTACCAAGAGATAATGACTGGCCCAGAATCATATATCTGGGTTCATGCCAAATGTAGAAATGGGGCTCATAGTCTCCCGGTTTCTAGCCTGGCGCTCTAACCACTACACCACTATTAGGATAATAATAGATCATTGCAAAAGATCAATCCATGGTCCATTTTAAGTCCATTTGTGGCTTTAAAGCTTCATTACTTATGCAATGTATAGATTTATTAACATTATATTTCCAAACTTGATTCCTGATCCATTAACAAATACTATTCTATCAAGGCAGAGCAGCAATGGACACCACTTAAACATCTCAAAGTGAACATACGTGGGATCTTTCCCAACAGCAACTTCTTTGTCTCTATCCATCGAGTTTTTAAAATCTCGGTAGCAGTTTTCTGCCATCACATGATAGCGTACTCCATGACCATATTCTGTGACCCTGGATCTAGGCACAAAGCCACTCCAGCCTGGTATGGGTGGTTCAAGGAGGGTTCTTCTGGTCTCCACAGGCCCTGCAAAATGATCAAAAGAAGTATTACTGAAAAGCTAAGGGAGGCTGACATGGATCCCAAATGGTGGTTGGGTGGGAGATGAAAACCAGGTCTGACATTAACCATAGTTGAAATACAGAAAGAAAATGATCCAGATTTTGGTTTATTCCCTAGCATTTCAGCAAATCTTCCCTTAAATAGCTTGCTAAGAGCCTACCATAGAGCAGGGGTGGCTCATCCATGTCCCCAACATCTGCCCAAGTGGCTTATAAGGCCCAATTTCTTTCCAGATAGAGATGAAAAGCAGCAGATTAAAAATCACATAAAGGTAAAAGTTCCCCTTGCACATATGTGCTACTAGTTTCCAGCTCTAGGGATGCTCATCTCCATTTCAAAGCCAAAGAGCCAGAGCTGTCCGGAGATGTCTCCATATGGCCAGCATGACTAAAATCCAAAGTAGCATAGAACACTGTTACCTTCCCATCAAAGGTGGTTCCTATTTTTCTACTTGCATTTTTACATGCTTTCGAACTGCTATGTTGGCAGAAGCTGGGACAAGTAACAGGAGCTCACTCTGTTACACAGCATTAGGGATTTGAACCGCCAAACTGCCGACCTTTCTGATCAACAAGTTCAGTGTCTTAGCCACTGAACCACCATTTTTATAGGGATAATTTTTAAATTTTAGAGTTTTATTAATTTTAGCACAGGGAATATTTAATTAGTTTTTAACAATTTTGGATTTTTGTATTTTTTGTATGATTTTAATGATGCCTGTGTGCCGCCCTGGGTCCTTTTTTAGGAGAAGGGCGGGGTATAAATTTAATATATAAAAATAAAATATAAAATAAATGTCCCTCATGATCCCTTACTAGATCCCAAAGGGAAGGAATTTTGAAGGAATTCTAAGCTTTGCCTAACCTAAAATAATTGTTTAGAACAATCTTCCCAGTTTCCAATTCTCTCATCTCAAAGTCCCAGGATTTTCAGCAAAGGATACGTTTTTGCAGGTCTGTCTCCTCTTAATTGAATATCCCTGTGCTCCTCGGGCCAGACAAGAATTTTCTTCCCACAAAATTTTAAAGACACACAAGCCCAATAGTATTACATCTCCTGCACTCTCAAATAGTATTCTCCATAGGAACAGGTTGATTCCTTTTCTCCTGTCATTCTGGAAAGCCTTTAATGATTTATCTATGTAAGCTGTCTAGCTTTGTTATAAGTGGCTAGCACACAACTTGCTATAAGGAAACCTATGTTGGGTGGGGAAATTTATGGAGGTGTATGCATATTTGAAAATTGCTAGCATGGAAAAGAAAGGCTGCTGTAAAGAGTTAGGAAGATGAGCTTGACAGAAATATGCAGGAATTGCTACCTAGGGAAAGGAGATGGAAAATTATTAAGATAACATTCAGAATTGGCTCAGGCAGAGACCTCCTGAATTCACTGGAGTATAAGAGGAGAACGTATAGCATTATCAGGCATGGAAGATTCCATAATTATAGTCAATCTCAAGAAAAGTAGTTTTACTCTTCCTATGTAGTTGATTTTCTGGTCAGACCTACCTAGTGGAGCTAACATCTGCTAGATAATATTTAATCTCTTAGACCAGGGATCTGCAAAGTTGGCTCTTTTAAGACTGGTGGACTTCAACTCCCAGAATTCCCCAGCCAGCCTGGCTGGCTGGGGAATTCTGGGAGTTGAAGTCCACCAGTCTTAAAAGAGCCAACTTTGCAGACCCCTGTCTTAGACCAATCTAAAAACTAAGGATGCCTACTGACCACAGAGTACACTGACTGATATTCTGATAACAGGAAATGTAATAAACCTGATAGGAATGAAATACTCTGAACAGAAAAATTCACCTTAAAATTATACCCCCTTTGTAAAAATCAAATAATATAAATAGTAGCAATGTAGCAATAGCATTTAGACCTAGACTTATATACCTCTTTACTATGCTTTACAGCCCTCTCTAAGCGGTTTACAGAGTCAGCATATTGCCCCCAACAATCTGAGTCCTTACTTTAGCAACCTCAGAAGGATGGAAGGCTAAGCCAAGCACAAGTCAGTCAGGATCAAACTACCAAACTGCAGTCAGCTGGCAGTCAGCAGAAATAGCCTGCAATACTTCATTCTAACCACTGCATCACCATGGCTCATGTACTTTTTCTAGTTCTCCAGCTCAGCTTTTTAGAGGACATGAAGCAAGTTCACATAGAATTACAGAGAAAAGCCAATACATGTGGCTCCCTGTGTGAAATAGCATGGTTATTAGAGCTTTTTGTCATACTTTATGTTTCCATTCTGGCACCTAATTTAAAGAGGGAAAAGAAAGGACTTGACCTGGGAAAAATACTCCTCATACCTCTCTCCCAATGAGAAAATTGTTGTTAACCTATTCATCACTACAATTCATCAAGGGCACATAGCCCATCCAGTGTCTGGTTCAGTTGTGGGTAACAGCCATGAGATCCCTTCAGTAGAGCAATTTAAAAAAAAACCCCTACAGAATTTGGCATCTGTGATAATAAAACACTGACCTTTGCCATTCAGCCTTCGGCTTCAATATTTTGGAAAAATAAAATGAACAAAGAGCCCTATTTTTGTCACTTTTTTGGTAGTAAAAAGCTCTTTCCTATTTAAGCCTCCAGAATGCAAATTTCTAGTTGGAATGAACAAAGAAGGAAATACACCCCAAAGCCAAGAGCTCAAATGTGATGCCCACCCCCCAATGCTCTTCTAGAAAGGAACCAGAAACAAAACTGAGTTTGGGAAATATGAGTACTTTGGGGAAGACAATCAATGCTATTAAATACTGAGAATATGCCAATCAGATACAGAGTAGATGTTATGGGGGCAGTTAGCAATGTTCAGCTTCCTTTAAGGCAGGGATGTCCAAACTTGGGAACTTTAAGACTTGTGGACTTCAACTCCCAGAATTCCCCAGTCAGCTATGCTGGCTGGGGAATTCTGGGAGTTGAAGTCCACAAGTCTTAAAGTTCCCAAGTTTGGACATCCCTGCTTTAAGGCAAAGGGCAGATAGTACACTTTTCCTTCCTGATCCTTCACAAACCATTATAAAGTTAACCTTCAATCATTGTAATTTCAACTCGCTTTAAAATGTGGGGAATAAGCAGTGAATGTGGTTACTTTCTTAGCAGTTCAAAACAAGACTCAAACAATGTTCTGTCTCCCATTCTCATATTCCAAATTGTAAGGAAACAAAAATAATCTACTGCAGGGGTCTCCAACCTTTGCAAACTTTAAGTCTGAAGGACTTCAGCTCCCAGACTTCTCCAGCCAGCTTTGCTGGCTGGAGAATTCTGGGAGCTGAAGTCCTTCAGACTTAAAGTTGCAAAGGTTGGAGACCCCTGATCTATTGGAGTTGGGTGGGTAATACATTCAAATGAATATATTCAAATACATTAATAACCTGATACCTCCTCCACGTAATTTTTTTTTTAAATAGCCAAGTGCCTGTCCATCCGCAGTTTCAGTACGTATTGCATGTATGTGTCTATTTTCGAGACAAGAATCAAGAATGATGAAAAACGTCGTCGTGCAATGAAACCTTCATTTTTTTCTTCTCCTCCTACTAAAAACTTCTGCTAGTGGCAATTCTAGAAGGATAACATGAAAGCATTTGGCCCCTAGACTCTTTTTACAATAACTCTAATCCAGCTCATGCATAGCTTCTGTGTCTGTATAGCCACTCCTCAGAGAGAGAATTAAGACCTTGCATTCTGTTAAACTACTCATCTAAGCATGGAAAAACAGCATTTCAGATACGTTGCTACAGAGGCTACCAAACTGTAGCTAAGACTGGGTTTGCTTTTAACAGTGATGGCTAACCTTTTTCTAAAGGTGTGCCAAAACTGTGTGCGTGTGTGCTATCGCGCATGCCGACTCATGCCCCCCCTGCATGGGGGGGGGGTGTCACCCTCTTCAGGCTCCAAAGGCTTTCCTGAAGCCTGGGGAGAGGGTAAAATGGCCCAATGGCCCAGTGATGGGTTTCTGCAGGCTCGCACCTACTCGCTAGAGCCGGTTGGTGAAATTTAGAGAACCGGTGAGAAGGGGTTCCACCGGTGTACCTGGAAGTAAATCTGGCCCGCCGCTGCCAATGACCCAACGGGAAGGAAAGGAAAGGAAAGGAAGGAAGGAAGGAAGGAAGGAAGGAAGGAAGGAAGGAAGGAAGGAAAGAAAGAAAGAAAGAAAGAAAGAAAGAAAGAAAGAAAGAAAGAAAGAAAGAAAGAAAGAAAGAAAGAAAGAAAGAAAGAAAGAAAGAAAGAAAGAAAGAAAGAAAGAAAGAAAGAATTTATCATCACAATTGAGTCCAAAATTTTGGTTGCCAAGCAAGAGCGTTGTTAAATGAGTTTCACCACATTTTAAAAGATGGCCACTCCCACCCTGTCACATGACTGCCAAGCCACGCCCACAAAATAGGCCACACCTACAGAGTAGGTTCTAAAAAAATTTGAAACCCACCACTGCAATGGCCCAACTGGAAGTTCAGGAACGAACTTCCAGTTGGCCTGTTGGACTGTTTTTCACCCTTCCCAGGTTTCAGGAATGCCTCCAGAGCCTGGGGAGGGTGAAAAACAGCTCAATCGGAAGATCAGGAATCAAAACAACAACTAAAGATGCAATCGTTTGTCGATAATGTTAGATTACAATGTCAATTAAAAGGATTTAAATAAATTCAAATTATTATAAATTATGCATACTGTACCCAGCACATTGGGATGATGTTTGTAATTATAGTCATCAAGTACATTTAATATTTCTTCGTTGGTAGTAATAGGTGGTAGCTGTGGTGCAATGGCTGCTGCATGCCTCAGTTCAGCTTCCTGGTAATTATTTCTATCTGTAATTTCACGAAAGGTCTTAACACACCATACAGAATCATTTCCATAGCTAGTTCCAACACGATAGAATCTGAGAGGGATGTATCCTACAAAAAGCAAAGAAATGTAGCCAGGCGTCATTCAGAAACCTTCAAAAGAGGATAGCCTAGACTTTTCATGTTTATATATCTAGGACAGGGTTCTCCAAACTTGGCAACTTTTAAGACTTGTGAACTTCAACTCCCAGAATCCCTCAGACAGCATATCAGAGCTTGGAAACAATGATCTTCTCATCCAACACTTGAAGCAATAGTACAAGATTTTTGCTTTCCTAACCGACCAATGGCCATCCATCCTGTTTAAGGAGTTTGTACCTTTGGAAGCAACTACTTCATTATAAACCTATTACTTAATTATACTGTCCATCATAAAAAGTTGTATTACCTGCATACACAACAGATTTATTTAGTTTTATAGAACCGCCCTTCTCCATCGAAATGGACTCAGGGCGGTGCACAGGAAATTAAAATCGATAAATAACAATAAATACAGAAGAATTAAGAATAAATTAAACTAAAAGCCTGTGCTAAAAATCCCAATTAAAATTCTAAAAGACATTTACTCATTGGCTAAGCTAGGCCGGCTTGATGGAACAAATAAGTCTTAAGTGAGTGACGAAAGAGGGGAAGGTCTGTGATGGTCCGAAGTTCGGGGGGTAGGTCGTTCCAGAGGGATGGCCCAGCCACTGAGAAGGCCCTCCCTCTGGGCACTAGCCGGCATTGGCCGGCAGATGGTACCCTGAGGAGGTCCTCCCTATGGGAGCGGATCGGACGGAGGGAGGTATGCGGCAGGTGTGCCAGATAGATTATTTCTTGAGTTATAAAACAGAATGTTTAGCTATATCTTCCAAAATTATATTATTTTGCCATCTCTTGCCAGGAGATTATATTCATAACGTTTGATCATTATATTTCTCCCACCCATACCCACAATATAAATTATTATTCCCAGCACAAGGCGAAGATTAAAGTCTGGTGCATGCCACTGACTATTAAAAGCTGTTCTACAAATGTTACAGGACCAGTGGGGGGTTCCTATCAGTTTGTCCCGGTTTGGTCGAACCGGTAGTGATATGGCGGCCTGGGTCGCTGGAACCGTCAGCAACCCAGGCCTGCCACGTCCCTGAAGCGGTTCCCTGGTGTCTTATGCTGTCACTGGCATGTTTCTGTGCATGCACACAACAGTTTTCAGTCAACTGCGCATGCACAGTAGTGCTCATGCAAAACGCCCTCCCAGCAAACCGGTAGTAAACCGGATAGGAACCCACCACTGTACAGGACCTCAACTTAAGAGCAAGGTGGATTGGCAATAGGAGGCCCTTAAAATGGAGCTAGAGAAAGGAAAGGGTTTCTTTATATTTGCTCTCACACCAGAGATATGAAAATGAAAAAAGGAGTTAAACATTGAAACTTCATATAAACTGTCAGCAAAGAAAGAGGGCAAAGAAGAATGTGATGGTACGCCCAGAAGGTACATTCCAGTAGTGTTTCCCAACTAAATTAGCTCCAGAAATAGTAACACTCCTCTACAATAATTGCAGGTTGGGGTGATTATGAATCCTGGGATACAGAGGGTCAATTCATCTGGAAGACATCAATTTAGGCATTGCTACCTTACTATCTAACTAAGGGACGTGGTGGCTCAGTGGCTAAGATTATTGATTATTGATCTTATTGATCAGAAAGGTCGGCAACTCGGCGGTTGGAATCCCTAGCTGCCGTGTAATGGAGTGAGCTCCTGTTTCTTGTCCCAGCTTCCGCCAACCTACCAGTTTGAAAGCATACAACAAATACAAATAGAAAAGGAAGAGAATGTAATAGTGCTCTATGTGTCTTCAGTCATGCTGGCCACATGACCATGGAGACGTCTTCGGACAGCCCTGGCTCTTTGGCTTTGAAACGGAGATGAGCACAGCCTCCTAGAGTCGGGAACAACTAGCAGAAATGTGTGAGGATAACCTTTACTTTTACCTTATTATCTCTTTACAATCTACAACCTGAACATTTAATAACTCTGGGTATAGATGGAGGATGGAATCTAGTTTTAATCCAGAAAGAACATATCCCAATGCAAATTAAAGTGCCAGATTACCAAATTGGCTAGAGTACATAAGACTCCAGTATTGTAGCCAAATCATGACACATACAAAGTAGAAGTGAGCATTTTCAGTTTGAGAAGTGACAATAACTCCAGATCTTTTCTAATCATCTATTACTGGGTCAAGGCTAGCTAACCACTCTGCCTTTCAGTGGATAATGAAATTGGGATCTAATTATATCAGTCCCATTAGATATATGATTTTGGCCTTAAGAATCAACAAAATCCACTTCTACTTTGTCTACCTTAACTAGGCTCGCATCGCTATTTAAAAGATAGTTATTTTCAAGGAATTTAAACATGTTAAATAGGTACCCTGAGATTTTGTAAAGCAGGGGTCCCCAACCTTTGCAACTTTAAGTCTGAAGGACTTCATCTCCCAGACTTCTCCAGCCAGCTTTGCTGGCTGGAGAATTCTGGGAGATGAAGTCCTTCAGACTTAAAGTTGCAAAGGTTGGGGACCCCTGTTGTAAAGGACATCCTTTTTACCACTTTCAATTAGCCAATGCTAACCCTCTATATTCTAATGAGCTTATAACATTTCCTACCTCTATGCTCGCTTTTCATTTACCCACTGAGTCCAAAAAGAGTTGCTTTCCCTTGGCTTAGATTGATCATTACATTTTATATTTTTGATTGCTAAAAAATCAAAACAATAGTAAAAGGAAGCAGATGCTCAGACATCTCTTTTTGCACATGAGAAGTTGTCATGCTTGAAGATAAAGTTTAATTCTCTGTATCATTGTTGCTTTCAAAACTGTAGATTGATTATGTTCATAGCCCAGACTCTCTGACTCATAACCCATTGCGACATGGTTTCAGAGAGATTTCCTTACTGGATTCCTCAATGCCTTCAACAAGAGCAGAATTTCTAATCTACAGATAGTCCTCAATTTACAACAGTTCTTATAGTGATTGTTTAAAGTTACAATGGTACTGGAAAAAGTGACTTATGACCCTTTTTCACAGTTATGACCTTTCCAGCATCCCCATGATCTTGTGATCAACATTCTAACGTTTGGCAATTAGTTTCATAGTTATGACTGCTGCTGTGTCCCATGGTCATGTGATTAAGCAAAATCAATGGAGAAGCCAAATTCACTTAACAGTCAAGTTACTAACTTACCAACTGCAGTGATTCACTTACCAACTGGACAGAAAGGTCGTAAAATAGGGCAAAACTCACTGACTTAGCAACAGAAATGTGGGGCTCCATTGTAATCTAGGACTAGCTATACTGGAACAGTTCTTAAAAATTCAGGGAGATATCCAGAGATATGCCTGCCTTGAAAGCATCTCAATGTTGAACTGTATTGCACAATCAGCCGTTAGCCACAGGAAATGTTTTATGACTTTTTGTATTATGTCATAAAATACTTTGTCATAATTCTATCACAAATGTTTTATAAATATTTGCCAAATTTCAATTCAAGTCATGGCTCCCAGATTTTGGATACATTCTGTAAGCCATTTTTCTGGTACCTTAGTTGAAAAAGTTTTGCCTTTTGATAGACTCTTTTGCCCAGTTGAAGGTTACAAAGCACAATAATTTTAATAGTATATAGATAAAGTGCCACCAGTTAAACATAACATCCTTTCCACAACGTGAGGCTTTCTTTTTAGCTTTAGAATGCTAATAAAAATTATAATCTTGTTTGTTATTGGTACCCCAATATATTAAACAGTTAACAAAGCGACCGAGCTGAACAAGTTGATCATTGGCTTCCTCTTTATCTGGACATTGCAATCCGTGTCAAGTTAGTGGCTGAGAAGTGGTGTAAAGGTGTAAATTTTTTACCTGTGTATCCTGGTATCAACGGATGATATTCATCTACTTGCCGCCGAAATGCTGTCATGCTTTTTCCAGCTACGATGACAGAAAGCAAATGCTCAGTGTGGCATCCATACTTTAATACCACCAATCCTTTAAAAGGCCAGTTTACTTAAAATATATAGTGACTTCCAGTTTGTCAAACCTCTTCAATTACTTCTGTATCTTAACGTCATGAAGACCATCCCCATAGATATAGGCACCAATTATTGAGAAATAAGCCTTTCAAAGCAGATTCAAAACCATTCAGGAAGGACGGCAAATGTCAGGGATAAGAAAACCCTCCCTAGAACCAAGATAACAAGGACCTACTATCCTTCCTATAATGGGAATGTTTGTGCAATTTGTTAAGGACACAGGGACCCTCAAATCAAGCTCAGTTCCTGTTGACTACATCCATGTTGCTTTCTTTGGCAGCCCGACAGAAATGATTTTGCCTTTTTATAGGACATTTATTTTTCATCTGTCCAGTGAAACCAACAGCCCTGGGATTTCTAGAGAGCTGGATTTATTTATTTTTTCTTCATCCAAGCAAACACAGATCCCTTACAGCTTAAGTTTATAAGAGCAGCCAAGGTTAGCTTAGGAGTCTGTAGAGATTCTCAGTCATCCAGGTCATGGTTGTCCCAAAGGGGCTTTTTCAGGAGGCAACTGGACTTTCTTGTTTTTTTGTCTTTGGAAGAGGTTTTGCTGTACCGGAAAAGTTCTTCAGTACTTCCATTCCCCACTATCCTGTCAGAGCTGAAGAAGCTTCTTGGAGGAGAAGTGAAACGTCTTCAAAAGACGTAAAAGAAGAAAGTCCAGTTGCCTCCTGAGAAAGCACCTTTGGGTGAGCTTAGGAGCAATCCGCAACCAGCTCACAAAACAACAACCCAACTTTCCAGGGTTTGTTCCCGTCTTATCTAGTAGTAGTCCTTTCCTGCCTTTAAATATGCCCAAGTGTTAACTAAAGAGTTGTGGCATAGCTTCTGGTAAGCAAATTCTCGAGCTCACCATTGAAAAAAGCCAACAAGGCTCTTCAGACCACCTACAATCGCCCATTTCAATTGCCCAGTTTTCGTTGGCCCCTACGGCTTTCCCATAACTTTCTTAGTGCGGAATATCAGAAGAGAGAAACGGCGAGAAAAAAATAATAATAAAATAAAAATACTAAGAGGTCCACTCTCTAAGAAGCGCATTCCCGCAAAAGCAAATTTGCGAGTCAGAGGAAGAAAAAGCGGCCAGAGAAAGCGAAACAACCAAACGCCTTCGGCTAAGAAGTATTGTGGGCGGGAAAGCGGTAGTGGGATACTCCCCCCACCCCTTCCCCGGCTTCAGTTTTGCAAGGAACCCGCGAGGAATGAGGAAGGGAAGCGTTTACCACGATAGTATGTATCTCTGCCAACCACACGCTCGTCCGCCGAGTCTCTCCCGCCCCTCCCAGAAGAGATCAATATAGCCGGCCACCATCCCACGGCATTATGACCTCAGCCTGCACGATCTTTATAACCGGCGGGAGGGAGACTTCCGGAGTTTAATAGTACTCGGGAACAGGCAGCGTAGCTGTAGTAGCGGGTTGTGAGTAAAGGGATCGGGCAGGGAGAAAGAGGGGGAAAACGCGTTTCTTTTCGCTGCTGGTCAACTTTTCAAATTGACCGCTTGCGTTTGGGGGGCTCCAACCATCCTGATCGTAAGTAAGGAGGAAAATGGGAATATTATCTTCCGCAGACGTATTTACTTGCCAATTTGAATCAGGAGTTTCCCAAATAGTACTCAGGTAAATTAAATTGCCTCTCAGATCTAGATTAAGGCAACGCTTCATTAAAAACTGAAATGGGAAGGATTCGTGGTCTCCCCCCGCCCCCGCAAGAATATAGTAGTTCCGCAAGAGTTTAAATTCAACGTGACACCACCAGGGATTTGAGAGCCACGATTCGTGGTCGGCATGAAGTCCACCTTTATTTGGAAATGAGGCAGCACGCAACATTGAAAAAGTAGGGTGTTGCTTATTAGTAGCAAGGACCATTAAACGTGATGATTACTTCAGAGGAAGGGTACGTTGGATTCTGTCGTTCTGATTTGGGGGGAAAAAAACCATAATTTTCAGGAATGTTGGATATTAATTAAAAGAAATGAGAATTTCCAAGGGAAGTCCTCTGGTGAGCAAAAATACTAAGGAAGAGCCATAGGCGTTGATTCTGGATTCAGGGTGGGTTTCCCCCCCTTTTGTTTATGTAAGGTTATTTCACAGTATTTAGTATATTTCAAAAATAAATTTGGAATATCCAATTGCAAAGATGTAATAATTAAATATTAGACAAAGCAGAACAGTGAAAAGTATCTGAAAATATTGGCAGGCTTAAAGAATAACGTAAACTCCACTGAACAGAAAATAACTTATACAAGAAGCCTTAAAAAATAACACAAAGCATGACTTCCAACATGATTTACTAATTTATTTGAAATTTTGAACAGCAGTGTTTTCAGATGTAAATGTAACAAGCTGTAATCTTCAGAATTTAGTGATGTTTAAGAATCTGGAAGAAGGAAGGCAGTCAATGAAATTACACGGGCCAGATTGTTTTTATAAACTTTTAGAAGCTAGCCAAGCATATGTGCCACAACCTACACAAAAGTACCCTGGATTGCTTCCCCATAAATATTGCAATTTGCTGTAATAATTACATAACCATTGTTTGAAAAGTACATCTTGTAACATGTTGATATATTTGCTTATCCAAATAGTTGAAATCTCTTTTAGCAAGCCCAGATTTGATTGACAAGATTTCTAGTTTCCAGATTTCTTAAGATTTTGCCCTAACAGAAACTTCTACTGAAAGCAGAGAAATGTTGCTGCTGAGGATGAAGATTTTATCAGTAGAACAAGTTTTCCTTTTATAACATTTTTACTAAATAACTTCATTTATCTTTTTCTTCTGATAGCCTGCCTTTTTTCCAGGAACTCAAAGTGGTGCACTTGAGACTGTTTTTCTCCCTCCTGACAACAACTACATGAGATCAGCTGGGCTGCGAGAAAGCATTTCTCCCAAAGTTACACAAAACACATTTCTGTGGCTAAGAGTGGACTTGAACTTGTGTCTTTTCACATATAGTCAACATCTTGCCCATTTGCAAGAAACCAGCAGATGGGTAGATACAGCTTATAATCTATGGAAACTTTAGTTTCCTACTCGCATTTTGATGGTTTCTACCAACTTAAGACTGGATAAATTCTACCTATAAATAAGCATTTATTTTAAGTGTAACCTAGTGCTTCATAATAAAGCCTGAAGTTATCACAGCATTACATATTCTATTTCTAAACTGTTCCATTAAACATCTATCCTATTTCCATTATTATTTTAGGAAGGGGAGGGTGGAACCTGAGTGGCAGAAAGAACAGCAACATTATGCTGTTTAGGGTGGAGTTGACAGGGAGGAAAAATATTTTCCAAAAACCTGAATCTTATATCAGTGGCATTCTATATTTCTGTGTATCCATGTGTATATATATATTCTAAAAACGGTTGAAAGCTTAATATATATATATATATAACTAAAAGTAGCATAAGCCCCAAAAGAGCAAATCAGCCAATATATTTGTACTTCTGTTGGCAGGATTATAGCTGAAGTGGTTTGTTGGCTATACTATATATTTTGCAAGCATAGCAGCCCTCCACGAGTTATCTCCCTTCATTGGCTGCAGGCATACGAAACAAAGCATATCGAGGCATTAATTAGTTCAGAATCTTACATGTCTCTCCATCCAAAGGCAATATTTTCATGTAAGCTCTACACTGCTAAACAACTGGTTAACTTTTAATATTATTGTAATCCGTTTTTTTTTAAAAAAGGAACAAATCTTTATGCAGAAATTAAAGGACCTCGCAAGCGAGACATGTTAACACCTTGTATCACAAGTCTGTGGCTTCTCAATAATGCAGGAATATAGTACTTTGGACCTGGAATAGTAGCTAATTTGTTGATAGCTTGATTGATAAAGACAGAGGAGTACAGATGCTTGCTATGCATGCACTTTTGTTTAGGGAAAATAAAAGCTTATAACAAAAATAAACCTTGCTCCTATCAAGCTTTCTGTACCAGAAATATAACCCATTGAAAAGTAACCTAAAATTAAATTAGGATAGTTCAATAAATATATGCTGGAAAGGGGGGAGGGGGGCTTCAGGAATACATTTTAAATTTGATTTGCCATGTAAAAAGAGGAAATGAATTTGTGGATTGATTAACCTATGGCTTTGAAAAGCAATTCAGATTGGGAAGTGATTCTAATCAGCCTTCCTTAAAGTCAAAACGGCATTTGTGCAAAGAAAGAAAAGACTAAGCAAAAATATTACAAAGGATCTAAAATGACTGAAATTTGCAGAAATGTTGGGAAAATATCTTCCTCACACAAGCTGCTAATAGAGTTTGAGGGGCTGATAGCTTAACATCCCTACCATTTTCCTTCCTGCAACAAACTTGTTCTGAAGTAGGCTGATGGAAATTAGTTGCATCCAGTTTTTCTGATATAAGTCATAAGCACTGTAGTTCTAAACCCATTTCCCCAGGAGTAAACCCTGCTGAGGTTGGGGCTTATTTCTGAGGTACAGTATTGGGTTAAAATTTGTATCTCCACTATGTAAGAGGGTTGTGCACGTTGAAAAGGAAATGTTTCACATCTCCTGCCAGTGCCATTGTTTTGCTATTGCTTGAAGTAGTCTGACCTTTTCTGTGTGTGTGTGTGTGTCTCAGCTTTAAAGAATCACTCATGAAAGTTAATGACTTTTAAAGCCACAGTAATGAACAGCAAGCACTTTCTTGCTTTGTGGCACTTTTTAATCATTTCTGCCCTTTATGTTCTAGTTAATGATTCTAAATCATTAACTAGCGTTCTATTGAGGTTATGATGATGTAGCAAGTAGATAGTCATGGGAGTAGGGGGAGAAATGAAATGTAGTCTTACAGTGAGATTGCGTGACTCAGTCAACAATTGTGTTTCCACAATTTGGGATATAGATTTCATAATACAGAAAAAGTACCATTGGCCTATTGCAGCGTTTCTCAGCAAGTTTATGAAGGATGGATTTCAATCCCCATGTTTGATACTTGGGGAATTCTGGGCGATGGAAGTCCACCAGTCGTAAACTTGCCAAGGTTGAGGAATACTCATTCGAGGCTTATCCGGGCATTAAAGCATCCAACATGTGATTTGTATTGAGCCGATTCCTGACTTAGCTTGATATATGTTCTGTAATCAGAGGATGGTATAGGCCTGTACTAAGATGATTAGAGGACTGGAGACTAAGACATATGAAGAACGGCTGCAGGAACTGGGTATGTCTAGTTTGATGAAGAGAAGGACCAGGGGAGACATGATAGCAGTGTTCCGATATCTCAGAGGGTGCCACAAAGAAGAGGGAGTCAAACTTTTCTCCAAGACACCTGGGGGCAGGACAAGGAGCAATGGGTGGAAACTAACCAAGGAGAGAAGCAACTTAGAACTAAGGAGAAATTTCCTAACAGTAAGAACAATTAACCTCTGGAACAGCTTGCCTCCAGCAGTTGTGAATGCCCCAACCCTGGAAGTCTTTAAAAAGATGTTAGACAGCCATTTGTCTGAAATGGTATAAGATTCCTGCCCATGCAGGGGGTTGGACTAGAAGACCCACAAGGTCCCTTCCAACTCTGCTATTGTATTGTATTGTATTTCTAACTTCAACTCATCTGCCATTGCTGGGGGCCCTTCCTTTCCGATGCTTCATTGTGGTACAGTTTTTGTCTGGCAGAAGAGAAATAATTAAAATACAATGTATGCCTTGAAACTGGAGTTCATTTGGTGTGAAAATGTGGTAATTGATCATCTACTTTCTATATAGAGCAGGTATTATCCAAAGCAGAGCACAGATGCATAGCATTAAGGCAGCCTGTACCTGTTAAAGCAAAAAATAATGAAAAATTCAGCACTGTGCCTGTAAGCTATTATTTGCGTAGCAGGGAGAATAATGTGGTACTGTCTGACATCCTGACACTCCACTCCCCTTATTATAAGATCATCTTTGTGCATTACATCTCTTGTCATCTTTAAAAGCCTGTAATTACTGAAGTCACGGAAGAAACTATATTATTTAAAATTAAACACTGATGCAAATCAACAGGGATAAAGATCATTCTGTACAAGAAAATACCACTTTCAGAAAGAAAACATCTGTACAATATTTAAATATTGCATATACATCAAATAATTCTTGTTCATAGCTCATTCCATGGAGTTGCTTGTTTGAAAGCTCCAGAAAGGCATTCACTCACTCATACAGGGCGGGGAAAGCCTTTTAAAAACACAGCAGTCAGGATGAAAGAAAAAATGCCAGCATGCATACTTTATAATTATTCCAGGGGAATAATTATTGGAGGAACAAGTTTAGATGCTGTAATTAAAATGACCCAATCTATTCCTCTGATAGTAAATCAAAGCTTATTCTCATTCTATCAGGCAATTTTATTTATAGCACATAATGCAAAGGGACCTTTAAATTCTTCTTAGAAAATCAAAATGTTTGCGTGATGCAGTTTGTTCCTAAATTATGTATTTAATAAGAAATCTGAGATTTTGAGGGGGGGGGAAAGGAAAACGATTCTATGGCTTTTCGTTCATGCATAGCTAGTAGGAAAAAAGATCCAGCTAAACAATTAGCTTTCAGACATCTTGAAAGCATAATGGATTTCAGTGGATGACAATGTGTTTTCTCAGTGTTATGGGGGGAGAGGGGGAATGTGTCAGCTTCCAGCTGACAAAACAGACCTTTCTGCTGTCGTGAATTTGGCCTCAAATCCAACATGTTGGAATTAGCTACCTATCAAGCCCTGAATTGTAGTGCTCAACTGGAAGCAGCCTTCATATTGTAAGTTGTTAGCCTGGAAAGACACACTAGGCTGGCAGTGTATTTTCATCAACTCATCTGTAGTCATTTGTCCATGGCATAGGCAGTTTTAGACAGACTGAGCAGAGGCTGCCTCCCTGTTGCTAGGGGTCATCCACAATATAGTGCTTTCAGGGCGTTTTGACATTGTGGTTTCCAGAATTCCTATACAACATGGATGCTGGTTATCTTGCTTGGGAATTCTGGGATTTACAGGCCAACACTACTGGATGACGCCATCTTGGACAAAACAGCACTAGAGTTTTAGTTAGTTTCTATGTGAAGATTGAGATTTCATTCTCCCTTCTTGGATACAAGTCAGTGAAAGCATCATTCACGTTGAATGTAAACTATGGTTGTGTCCCTTGGAAGCCATTTAAGTGATATCAGAAATAATGTCTGTACTCCCTCTTCTGGTCTGAAACAACACTGCTCCACTACTCCTTTGCAGGGTTTTCTTTTTCTCTGCCAAGAAGTTACTTTTCCTGGGGTCTTTTGCTTAAGTCAGGCTATTGGTCACAGAATGGAAGAAGCTCGCAAGGAGCTAAACTGAAGATAGTACATTTCCTTCAAGGAACATTTAACTTCTTGAACATCTGTTTATGCCAGGCCTGTCATACTGGCGGCCTGCAGGTCAGATACGGCCTGCACAGGCCACCCCCACGAAGGCAAAAACATTGTGATACACTACGATACGGCCCGCAATGCGAGGAAGTTTGACACCCCTGGTTTATGCAGTTATTCCAAAGGGGAGATATAGGAAGAACGTCTGATTCTGCACAAATTGGTAAATAACAGACAATGTACCTAGTTGTGAATTTAATTTTTTTCCCCTTAACGAAATATCGAGTAGCTTCTATAGTAATTTATATTTATATAAATTATTTTATCAAATAATTATGTTGGCCCCGGGAAAATGTTACCACTTTTCTTGTATGAGATACCACTCTCTAGGATCAACACAGGAAGTTTTTCCTTTGTTTGGCATGGCTGAGAAAGACAATGAAAATGGATCCTTTCGCTGTACAACCTGAGGATAGAGATGATCTCTGGTTAACTATTGCTACCACACCCCCTTTGTTTGTTTTGTACAAGAACTGGCTGACGAGAGGTATAGATAAATAAAGCCAGAGGTTGCCAACAGTAAAATGGGAAGTGGGGAAACTTTCTCATTTACAGAATCTTTGGGAAGTATTTCTATTCAATATTGAAAAACGGAAATGCAAGCATCAGTGTTGCAAAATTAAAGTTGGTGTTAATTAATTGGACAGAACATTGAGTGTTTTTTAAATTATAAATTGCCAATTATTCAGGTGCAATGTCACTTCTCTCCACAGGAGGGAGGAATTCCTTTCCTAAAATGTTCTAATTCGTGTTGGCATTATCTAGACATAAAGTATACTTCTTGCTTCAGCATTTCCCACAAATGTTACTACTGGATCAATTATTTAATAAGATTGCAGCTCTAACAGTTTACTAACTTAAAACTTCATTGAAAAGAAGCAAACCCCCACCAAACCAACATGTCATTTGATCCTGTAAACAAAACAACAGTTTTGTGCTACAAAGACTCAATTTCTAAACCTGTTCATTTGCAATTTTGCATGTTTAAATTCCAGTATTCCTACTCCATCATATAAATAAGAGAGTTAGTTGCTGAAAACGTATTTCTACTGTGAAACTGATAACCACAAATCATGGTTATAAATTTCATTTTTAGTGCTTAAAAAAAAAAAGTATATTAGTTGGTACCGTAAATGTAGAAATAACAGGTTTGACTATTAGGCCCTAGAATTCAGAACATATGAAAGACATCAAGTAAAGCGACATGCCTCCCGAATAAATAGAGCAGTAATATTTCAGCACTTGATTTTCATTACATATTTGAGTTGTTCACTTTACTGTGTAGCACCTGATAACTCTATGTTCAGATTCCGAATTGGTAATTTCAAAAGCAAAAAATAATCATCATCAAAAACCCTGATGCTTTCTTCTTCTATGCTTTATCTATCTAGCCAAAATTCAGGATGTTTTTGGCAGCCAGTGAACAGAACATGGAAACAATAGGTGGTGAGGGTCATGGAAGAGAAAAGAAAAGAAAAATCAGTAGTTTAGGAAATCAATGCCAGCTTTTACACTTTTAGAAGTGGCAACGTCAATTGCCATGGCTTTAATCTCAGTGTCTCCAAACTGCATTAGCGTTTTGATTTCCCTCCGGCCTGGCACGGATTTGTCACTTCCTGTGAGATCCAAGCGCAGCGTGCCACACTTCCTCACTCCAGGTTCAGTGATGAAATTCACATTATCGTGTTCCGAGCTGTAGATGTTGATCACAATGACCAGCTGAGAAGGCTTGGCGGGGGTATAGCTGCGGGACACGGTCTCCCCAAGTGCCACGGACTGGTCAGCTGAGATAAACTTGTCGAAGACGTCGGTGCACCAACGGGTGCCATCTTTAACTAGCAACTTTTCAGTAGGGTGCTTCCCTTCCACGTAGCGATTCAGGACTCCCACCCCGTAGGTCAAGGGGGAACGACGCACTTTAATGACAGCAGGATCCAGACCAAAGAGGACGGCTCCTTTGAGGATGGTGAGTCCCACATCTTGAGGGATGATGATTCGGCATTTTGAGCCAAAAGAATTCTGGACAGCTTGTTGTAGAAGTGGGGCTTCTGCAAATCCACCCACAAGGAATAGGAACTTTACATGTGTCAGTTCAGGTTTGTCAAAAATCTCACCTGAGCAGAGAAAGAAATCCATGGGGTGAGAAAAATAGTGCACTTACTAAGAGCCAGTGAGAAAAGAATCTAGTCCAGGGGTAGGCAAACTTTGCAACTTTAAGTCTGAAGGACTTCAGCTCCCAGACTTCTCCAGTCAGCAAAGCTGGCTGGAGAAGTCTGAGAGCTGAAGTCCTTCAGACTTAAAGTTGCAAAGTTTGCCCACCCCTGATCTAGTCTCATGAGAACAATTTGATAAAAACAGTGGGTACAGGTATATGTATGCCTGTCTATGGGAGTATATATAGAGATACTTATGGATCACGATGTTATACAATATATAGGTGTTCAGGAAGGGAGACCGTGTAAAGAATCAAAATGGGCAACATTCTTCATATTAAGGTGATAATCTCAACCAGAGGTAGTCAACATTTTTATACCTACCGCCCACTTTTGTATCTCTTGTTAGTAATAAAATTTTCTAACCGCCCACCGGGAAGTCAATTAAATTAAAAAAAGGAAAGTGCTTCAGCATTGGACCAAACCCCTATGCCCACCTTGAAAGCTGGAATGCCCACTAGTGGGCAGTAGGGGCCAGGTTGACTATCACTGATCTCAACCACAATCCTACAGAAATTATAATCTTTAAAACAAGAACATAACTATTTCTGGCATATAGAATTTGCATTTTTCAGGCTATGTGTTAAGTGGAAATTATGATAAAAGACATATTCAGACTAAACAATTGCTCAAAAAAAGTGCAATATGATAATGTAGAGATCTTATCTCTTCGGGACAATTAATCCAAAATGTTTATTTTGGATTAATTGTCCTGAAGAGATAAGATCTCTACATTCTGTAGATATTCATTCTGAATGTTCTGACTCTTAATGACTTTAAAGCCTTATGCACCCTTAATACCTACTGAGATGTTCTATAATGTGGTCAATTGTAGGTTTGAAGAGGGCATTCATTGCATCAGGACTCATTCTCAGCATTCCTTGGGAGGACCACTTCACAAAATCCACACTGCAAAAACAAAACAAAGAAAGCAACTGTTTAAAAAAAAAACCTACCCTTGCTCTAAGAAGCTTTCTTGAAGATAGGCCCGAAGTCAATGGAGGCATCACTGTACAGGCCAAGAATTACTTGGAACTTTTTGTAGGGAATGTGAAAAGATGGATCTATACTTCCATTTGGGAAAAAGACTGAAAATGATCCTTACTGAATATGTATAAGTCTACATGTAGAAGGTTAGTACAAGGAGGTACATCAGCTCTGACCCTTCAACTCCAGCCTCTCTGGAGGAACATAGATTTTAAGGACAGAGGTCAAACAGTTAATTCTCTATCATGTCAGGAATCAATCTCACTTGTGCAATCCCATTCTCTGTTTAACATCAAGATGGAAAGTCTTAAGGCAAGGCCAGTCCACATTCCTGTGTACACCTCTACACTTAACACTCTTTAGAAAGGAAATATTGTTTAAAACTGGCGGGAAACTCTTGCCACTGAAATATAACTTGTTTCCTGTGTCTGACATCCCTTCTCCCTGGCAAAATAAGCAGGCAGAATTTCTCATCTTGATTTGATTGCCACTTGTTACAGACAAAAAGTCATTCACAGCAAGGACATGCTTTTAAAGATGAGTATAGACTTTGCACTAGCAGAACACACGTCTGTTTGCACAAGGAATGACCCTCACTTTCTCAAGAGCTGCTTTTGAATTGGTAAGTCTTTTGGATCAGAACAGCAGAAGCCCTTGGTGCTTTTAAAACATTCTAAAGATAAAAATTCTAAAGCTATGCCATTGACCTGCATAGTAGGCCATCCTTTCTTTCACTTACTGTATTAATGGGAAGACTGTTCCAAACTGAAGGAAAAAACCTCCCACATCCTTCTCACGTCCTTTAAGATTGTTTACATTAGCAAATGCTATGATAAACAGCCTACATCCTCATGATAAATGGAGCAATTTCACAAAATGAAATTTTTAAGGAAGGGATAGAGGAAGCTGTGGTTTTCTGTTTTGTAATGGACTAGTTTAAGAAAGGTCTGGCAATTTTACAAGGTTAATGCTGGTAAGGGGGGGAAAACTGCTTATATGCGAGCGTTCCTTCACATATTGTCAGCAATTTGACCAACTGAACTTGAATTAATTATTCATATTTCATGCAACTACTGTATTTTTCAGAGTATAAGATGCACCTAGATTTTGGGGAGGAAAACAAGGGAAAAATATCTGTCTCTGCCTCCCAGCAATTTGCCTTCTTGGAACAAACAGCACAGACAATATACACTGTTTCTAGTGTTATATTTCAGACTATACTTGTACAGATGCTGTTAAAATTGATGTGCTTTCTGGAAGTATAGTTATTCTCTGCTATTTAAAAGAATATTCAATAGCACTGGGGCTCTTCAGATCAAGCATTTATCTTAAAATGCTTCTTCATTTTGTTAACTTGTCTAGAACAATAATAAAGCAGTCTTTAAAAAATAAGTCTAATAATTTGAACATTCTATAGGCATTTATAGTTGACTTACCTCCTTGCAGCAAACAGCCTGATTAGCACAAGAAAAAAAATCTGCCTCCCAGCAATTTGCCTTCTTGGAACAAACAGCACAGACAATATACACTGTTTCTAGTGTTATATTTCAGACTATACTTGTACAGATGCTGTTAAAATTGATGTGCTTTCTGGAAGTATAGTTATTCTCTGCTATTTAAAAGAATATTCAATAGCACTGGGGCTCTTCAGATCAAGCATTTATCTTAAAATGCTTCTTCATTTTGTTAACTTGTCTAGAACAATAATAAAGCAGTCTTTAAAAAATAAGTCTACTAATTTGAACATTCTACAGGCATTTATAGTTGACTTACCTCCTTGCAGCAAACAGCCTGATTAGCACAAGAAAAAAAATCTGCCTCCCAGCAATTTGCCTTCTTGGAACAAACAGCACAGACAATATACACTGTTTCTAGTGTTATATTTCAGACTATACTTGTACAGATGCTGTTAAAATTGATGTGCTTTCTGGAAGTATAGTTATTCTCTGCTATTTAAAAGAATATTCAATAGCACTGGGGCTCTTCAGATCAAGCATTTATCTTAAAATGCTTCTTCATTTTGTTAACTTGTCTAGAACAATAATAAAGCAGTCTTTAAAAAATAAGTCTACTAATTTGAACATTCTACAGGCATTTATAGTTGACTTACCTCCTTGCAGCAAACAGCCTGATTAGCACAAGAAAAAAAATCTGCCTCCCAGCAATTTGCCACGTGGAGCAAACAGCAAGTTTCACTTTCAGTTTCTCCCAATCAGTAACTGTTACAGGATGCAGGGATTGTTATAACTTATTGAAGCCTCCGCAAGCCCCTGTTTGCTGCAAAGAGGTAAATTGCTGGCAGGCAGAGGCCAAAGGGTTGGTGCCAGTAGGTGGGTGGGGCTACATTCAGTGTATAAGACGCACCCAAATTTTCACCTTCTTTTAGGGGGGAAAAGGGTACATCTTATACTCAGAAAAATACGGTAATACAAGAAACTTTCTGGATTGTTCTATGGTGAATCTCATGCACATCTGTTTAAAAAAAAAGTACAGTAATCCCTCGTTTTTCGTGGTTAATGGGGACCGGAACCTTCCACGGAAACTGAAAAACCGCAAAGTAGGATTCTGTATATCTATACCGGAAACTTGAGTTGGTGGACATCGTTTAAAGCAAGCACTAGGGGGCGCTTGCCTCCTACCAATGCATTTTTTTCCTATTATGTATTTTTGAAAAACCCGCGACGCACTGAAGCCGCGGAACATGAAGCCGCGAAAAACGAGGGATCACTGTACTCCATATGATTTACTTCCAGAAAAAACCAATCGCAGAATGGCTTAACTAATTTCTGACTTACTTGCTTTTCCTTAAAGCATGTTCTACACTGTGACCTCGAAACTTCTTATAGTAGTCAATGAAAGAAAAAGGCAAGGTGATATTCAGTGGATTTGTCCGATCTGGAGCTGCTGCTCTCTTGCGAGACTCAAACGCTATCATCAGATCAACCCAGGCAGCAGGTCGCTTGATTTTAAATTGTTCAATAAAATCTTCACCAAATATTTTGCACAGAAGTTTTTCAAATTCATAGTCTACACCTAAAGAGCCATATGGCCCGCCTGCATGACAAATAAAATATTGTTAGTGGAAAGCATTATTTAAGAAATGATACAGTGAAAAATTATGGGTACAGCATTTTGACTAAAGATTTTGCCTAGAAAATTCAAGCACCTTTCTGCTGTGATGAAAGGCTATTAAAGGCAACAGTGGGAGCATTGCCACGAATTTTCAATATCTTTCCCATAGGAGCAGGTTACCACGTGACAGGAATCGGTTCTGTTTGTTCTTTCCCATCAAAATGTTCGTAATCAAATATGCCACCTTTGTATACTCAGAGCATACTCAGTATCCACCCATAGATGTGTCTAGAAATCTATGTGAGAGACATCCTGGCACCACCAGGAAGTCCATTCATGGACAAAAATGCGACATCTGTATAAAAGCCATGGCTAGTAGGTTGTGCATGGCTAGCCAAAATGACCATCCCACAGCATAACTTATCCGATCTTTGAAGGTGTCATTTGTCAAGAAGGTCCCAAGTGAATAATATATGCACGCATGTAGCTGTTCCTATGTATCTTCATTTAAAATTACTGTTAGAATAAACTGATACTCTGATCTCAGTTACATAGAAAAGCTCATAATGAACCTGAGGGACAATATTATATAGTACAGGGATGGCGAACCTGTGGCAGGCGGAGCTATTTGTCAGGGCATGTGTGCCACAGGTAGCAAGCAGAGCTACTTGTCAGGGCACGCAAAGCTTTGCCCTGTCAGTTGGCCAGCGCACATGTGTGCACTGGCCAGTTGAATTCAGCATTTTTAAAGCCATTTTTCGCCCTCCCCAGGCTCCAGAGGCTCTATAGGAGGCTGGGGAGGGCGAAAACAGCCTCCTCCCCCCAGAGGCCCTCCGGAGGCTTCAGAAGTTTCCCTGAAGCCTCCAGAGCACAAAAGAATGGCCCTACAGACAAACCGGAAGTGACTTCCGGTTTGCTCGTAGGGCCATTTTTAGTCCTCTGGAGGCTTCAGGGACCTTCAGGAGGCTTCCCTGAAGCCCCTGGAAGACTAAAAACGGCCTTACAAGCAAACCTTGTAACAAGTTGTTTTCAGGGTGAAGAAATTAAATGTTCTATAATCAGCAGGAATGAGGAATCTATTTTACCTGTTGCCTTGTATAGTTCCTTCAGGTGTCCTTCTGGTAACCTGATCTGGTGCACAGTCACGTCAACTGTTCCTCCTCCCCCATCCACAACTATGTAACGGTCACCTATTAATTCAAATGGAATAACAACAGTTGGGGTTTTTCTCCCTGATGGGTATTTTGCATTTATTTTAAAAGCCACTTCATAAAAATCGCAAGAAGTTTACCAAAAAAATCATGTAAAAGTTACAAATGTATGAGCTAGTTTGCTACTAAATAGGCAGCAATTTGAAAATGTACTGAGTGATAACCAGAATGAATTACTTATACTATCATTTATGTTAAATAATATGTGAGTTAATAAAGATAAATAGATTTATAGTGGTTCCTTCACCCCAAAGCATTGTGCTTTCATTATGCCTTTAAGCAACTTGTTCATCTCTTGTTTGAATTATTGCAATGAATTCTACGTGGGGCTATCCTTGAAGAGTATATGGAAGCTTCAAGTGGTACAGAATTAAGTCACGCAAGCAATCTTGAGCGCCCAATGAAGGGAGATGTAACACCTCTGCTACATCAGCTGCTTTGGATGCCAGATGCTTCCATGTGCAATTCAAGGTGACCTTTAAAGCCCTACTGCTGCTGTGGCCTAGATGTGGAGTTCTTGCCTCACAAGCAGGAGGTTGTAAGTTTGATCCTAGGTAGAGGCAGATTTAGGGTCTCCTGCTTTGGCAGGGGGTTGGACTAGGTGACCTGCAAGGTCCCTTCCAACTCTGTTAATCTGTTAACATGGTATGGGGCCAGGTTACCTGCAGAATCATCTTTGTCCCATTACAATGGCCCATCCCACCCAAACAGGCAGGGAGGGTATGTTGGGGAGCCTATCAGTTAAAAGTTCTTGACGCACTATCTCGGTTCAAGGTTTTTGCCACAACCAGTGTAACAATCTTACTGGACCGGGGAGCCTTACGCACAGTCACCCAAGCACTCGTCACATCTCGACTTGACTATTGCAATGCTCTCTACATGGGGCTTCCCTTGAGATGCACCCGAAGACTACAGTTAGTCCAGAATGTGGCCGCGCGGATAATTACGGGAGCGCCCAAACACTCCCATATAACACCTGTCCTGCGTGAGCTCCACTGGCTTCCTGTGGTCTTTCGGGTGCGCTTCAAGGTCCTAACGACCATCTTCAAAGCGCTCCATGGCTCGGGACGTAGCTATATGCAAGACCGCCTCCTGCCCCATACATCCCTGGGACCGACACGCTCCCACAGAGAGGGCCTCCTCAGGGTGCCGTCAGTCGGGCAATGTCGACTGGCGGCACCCAGGGGGAGAGCCTTCTCTGTGGCAGGATCAGCCCTTTGGAACGACCTGCCCCCTGAAATCCGTACCATTCCTGACCTCCGCCTCTTCCGCAAATGTCTTAAGACTCATCTCTTCCAACTAGCCGGCCTTGCGTAACCCCAGCACCGCCAGTTGTAAATGGGGATTTTAAAATGGTCACAACACAGGCACCTAATATCTCTGTATTTATGTTTATTGATGTAATTCTTTGTTCGCCGCCCCGAGTCCCTTTGTGGTGAGATGGGAGCGGGTTATAAATGTGAAAAATAAATAAAATAAATAAAACAATCAAGCGTGACTATAAAATATGAAACCTTTTAATCAGGACACTACCTACAGTAGAAGAAAGTTGTGGACCCACCAGCAAAAGAATTGTTACTGGCAGAGTCCAGGTAGAGAGATTTGTCTGCCATTCCCCCTACCCTTTGGGACATTCTCCCCCCCCCCCCCCCCAACAGCTGAGGTGGGCCCTCACTTTCCTGACCTTGTGGAAATGCGTGAAGGCCTGGCTCTGACAACCTGCTTGGAGATCCCAAAGTAACAGGCAGCCATGGGGCTGGTTGGCCTCTTGAAGATCCTCCCTCATCTGGCCTTTTTAACTTTGAATTTAACTATCCTTGCCTCCTAATATAATATTTATACACAGTTTTTATGTTTTTATATTTTACTTGTATGCTACACACTACCCAGAGTCCCTCTGTGAGGGAGACGGGTGGTTTCTAAATTTATAACATATTTATAAATATATAAATAAATTGTTCTTGAATGAGTCACACAATACGGAACTGAATTCTATTGCCTCACTGTTGTTATCCTGTGTGGGCAGCAAATAACTTATTTAAAGAATTTATATTCCAGTTCACAGTCCAGCAATTCATTGATCAACAAAATTACAAATACATTTAGATGGTGGTGAAATTTTTAAAAAATAATTAGGATGCTGAGACCAAAAAAAACCAAACCTCTTTCTGAAAGCCATACGACTCAATTAACTTATGTGGGGCAAAATACTTTAATAAAAGGATGCTGAATTGTGTATGTAAGCTGACTAAAAGCCACCGAAAAATTAAAATCCTGGCATGATATGACTTGTATTAGCAAGACCTAGCTAACAATCTTGCCTTCCATCTTGAATCAGCTGACAATTTAGGGCAATCTGTAAAAGCTGCACCCTGTTACATAAATTACAATGGCAAGAGGAGATCTTCCCAAACCTGGGCAACCCTTCAGAGGGATAGATTCCAAATTCTACAATTCTTTAGCCAACACCTGTCTGGTGTTGAGAACAAGTCCACACCTCTGGAGAGTGACCACATGGTGGGAAGCAGTGGATGGGTATGGCACAGGGCCCAGTTATTTCGGTACCGTCTCCTACCGCATACCTCCCTTCGACCGGTCTGCTCCCACAGGGAGGGCCTCCTCAGGGTGCCGTCTGCCGGTTAATGCCGGCGGGCGGCGCCCAGGGGGAGGGCCTTCTCTGTGGCAGGCCCGGCCCTCTGGAATGACCTACCCCCCAAACCTCATACCATCACGAACCTTCGCCTTTTTCGCCGTTCACTGAAAACACTCTTCTTTCACCCAGCTGGCCTAGCTTAGAGCTTAGATTTTAAATTTTAGCTTAGACTTTAGCCTAGATTTTAGACTAGAAATAATTTAACTGTATTTGGTAGGGGATATTAAAAGTTTTTAGTTATATTTTAGCACAGGCTAGTTAATTTAATTCCATTTTAACACTATTGTATTTATTGTATTTTTTTTATATTTGCCTGAGAGCCGCCCTGAGTCCCTTCGGGGAGATAGGGCAGGATATAAATCCAAATAAACTGAAACTGAAGTAACTACAGTGAGGAACAACAGAAGTTTTGTTCAGTGGCCTAGAATTTTTAAGACATTATTTACAAATGTGTCCTTATGTGTCCCTCTGCATTTATTAGAATCAAATATTCACAAAGTCAATAAAAGGAACAAGGCAACTCTGTTGGCAATGCAAAACCAGCGAAACCAGAAGAATGGATACTACCTTCCTCCAACTCGGACCAGATTTCTCCTATGACGTTTTCAACCAAAAAGGTGCGGCTTTGTCGATTTCGTCGAATGTGTTCTTTTGCTAGTGGCGACACAGAGAGAAAATGACTGAGTATAAAAGAGCAGAAGCAAAGCTGCATGCATATGGAGCAGAAAGCAGGGAAGTTGGCTAGACATTGTTCGGTCATGAATTAGAACTAATACATTGATAATCAAAGCTGTAGCCCCAAAGTGGTGGAGCTCTTGGTGTAATTCTTTCAACAAATTGAACCAGAGTAGACATCTGTCTGTGGTGGTTGAAGGCTTTTAATTCTATATAAACCAAAATTTTATTGCAAACTTACCATAAACATATAATAAAGATTAAGCAAGCCAAATTCTGCTGAAAGTAGTTGTGAAGTATTTTGTTATTAGTTAGGCTATTAATTCATACATAACTGTGAATAAGAGAATCTGTCTGACATCAAGGCAGATCATTTGTCTCGTTAATCTTAGCAGATCTGTAGAGGAGAACAACACAACGTGGTGCCTACCCCACACCAAAATGTCTTCAGGCACTGCCTTTGTACTCACAAGTCTCCCTTTCCCATCATATTTCTTAAATATTATTTTCATTTGGAGGGAAAAAAGGAAACAGGCATGCTGGAAAACAAAAGATGAGCATATTGTATTGTTTTTATCTTCAGCAATGACTACAGGCCCACAAAACAAATAGGATATCCTGCTGGAAAAATTGCCCTCTGTTCAATGGGCATTAAGAGCTGTGGGGGTGCAGTGGTTAGAGTGCAGTAGTGCAGGATACTTCTGCTAACTGCCAGCTGACTGCAATTTGGCAGTTCGAATCTCATTAGGCTCAAGGTTCACTCAGCCTTCCATCCTTCTGAGATTGGTAAAATGAGGGCCCAGATTGTTGGGGGGCAATATGCTGACTCTGTAAACCCCCTTAGAGAGGGCTGTAAAGCCCTGTGAAGTGCTATATAAGTCTAAGTGCTATTGCCATTTTGGAATTGCCAAATCCCAAGGCCATCATCATCAATTTATATGCCACCTGACTCCCATCAATTCCTAACACAACAAAATAAAAAAGAAACTATTATCATTGTCCTTGGAGTTTTAGTTGTTGTTTTCCTTAGAGCTAGGATGAAGGGAAAGGCATTCAGAATAGAAAGTTCAACCAAGAGATTCATTGGAAATTCCTGGCAGGAGGCATCTCTCAGGTTGGAATTAGGACATCTTCCAGTTTGCAATCGTCCAGATTATCTAATCTGTGATGCCTTCATGTTAACTTTTGTTGACAAAAATCAGCACAGTTGATTAAAGAATGAGGAAAGGCAGGATCCTTTTTTCTTTTCTTCCTCCCCCCCCTACCCCAGTTTTGGAAAACAGTTTCACATATTATCTTTGTTGCCATAATTAAGTGTTCTGTCCCCGGCTTGTGAATAGACCAGAAAACAGGCTTGGCTGTTTGCCACTGTTTAATTAATCAGATAACGAGTCCTTTGGCCGAGATCCCAGACAACTCATGTTAGCTCTGCAGCAAACTTTCACACAGATATTCCAAACGAACAGGCACGACTAGAATTCACAGACAGACTTTCTTGACTACTAATTCCAAACAGTTGTTTCCTGCAAACGTCCCCTCCCATCGCCTCACCTATAAGCTCTCTTGGGAGGGGTCACTCAACAACCACCTGGTGCCTAATCACCGTCTGTGAGCCTGCCTATGACGTAATTGCTGCCTCCACCTCTCAGCTCTGCTCACACTTGCATCACGGACAAACTACCTTTGATCCTCCCCATGGTCCATGACCCAGGTGCCTTCTGGTGGCCAACCAGCCTCTCTGGTTCCTGCTCTGACTCTGAACAGCACCCAGAGTCTTCCTCAGCTTCTAGAGCAGACTCATATGGTTCCTTGCTAGAAGAGTCCATCAGCAGCTCATCCAGTCCCTGCGGGGCCACAATGTTTAGGTATATCCTTGGGTGCTGGAGCCAGCATGATTTAGAGTTCCTGTCTGGAAGACAGTCTCCAAATCATTAAATAAATAAATAAATAAATAAATAAATAAATAAATAAATAAATCTCAAATTTAGAGATTTCATTCACTGTTCATTGATTATTGCTTACTAAATTTTAGTGAGAATAGCTTATTTTTGTTTGATATCTGATCCTTAATTTGTTCTATGCCTCTCAGAGCTGCAGTGTTTTGAGTTGGTCAGCCATACATTTCTTAAAATATTTACTTGAATTAGATCAGTAAATAGGACCCAATAAGAGTTTATTGTTCTCTGAAACCACAAACAAAACTAGTTCACGTTTTGATTGGCGTGGTATGAACAATTCTGGAACCTCCACATATGTTGGCATGTAAATTCAAAAATCCCCCAAGAGAAAGTTAATACAATACAATACAATAGCAGAGTTGGAAGGGACCTTGGAAGTTTTAACTTACAATACAATAGCAGAGTTGGAAGGGACCTTGTAGGTCTTCTAGTCCAACCCCCTGCATGGGCAGGAACCTTATACCATTTCAGACAAATGGCTGTCTAACATCTTTTTAAAGACTTCCAGGGTTGGGGCATTCACAACTGCTGGAGGCAAGCTGTTCCAGAGGTTAATTGTTCTTACTGTTAGGAAATTTCTCCTTAGTTCTAAGTTGCTTCTCTCCTTGGTTAGTTTCCACCCATTGCTCCTTGTCCTGCCCCCAGGTGCCTTGGAGAAAAGTTTGACTCCCTCTTCTTTGTGGCACCCTCTGAGATATCGGAACACTGCTATCATGTCTCCCCTGGTCCTTCTCTTCATCAAACTAGACATACCCAGCTCCTGCAGCCGTTCTTCATATGTCTTAGTCTCCAGTCCTCTAATCATCTTGGTTGCTCTTCTCTGCACTCTTTCCAGAGTCTCCACGTCTTTTCTACATCGTGGCGACCAAGTCTTCTAGTCCAACCCCCTGCCTAGGCAGGAAGCCCTATACCATTTCAAACAAATGGCTAGCCAACATCTCAGTGTTGGGGCATTCACAACTTCTGGAGGCAAGCTGTTCCACTGATTAATTGTTCCAACTGTCAGGAAATTTCTCCTCAGTTTTCTAAGTTGCTTCTCTCCTTGATTAGTTTCCACCCATTGCTTCTTGTTCAAACCTCAGGTGCCTTGGAGAATAGTTTGACTCCCTCTTCTTTGTGGCAACCCCTGAGATATTGGGGTTGTTAATAAACAAGCAACTATCTTTTTTGTGACACCTCATTCTTGGTTTCCCCATTACCAAAATCAGACCAACTAAGAGACAAATTTTGTCTAAATACTTCCATAAGGAAGGATGTGGGCTGCAGGGATTAGGTGCATCATCCAATCAAAGTCTGATTAAAAGAGTGGTACCTGGTGTAAAACCCGAGGCAATGGTTTCACTGGGAGTGTAGCCATTGACAGGCGCTCTATTGCTTAGGTCTATCATCTGATGAAGGCGGAGCTTCCTGCAATAAATTGATGCCGCTTCTGGTTCCAAGGCAATTATCAGTTGTTCAGGAATCTCTGGGGATGCCATACCTGCCTGTGAGAAATGAGATGGAATTGTAAAAAGTGTGTTTGTTATTCCTACATACTTGTTCCAAGTACAGGTACTTCTTGATTTGCAACAGTTCATTTAATGGCCGTTTGAAGTGACAATGGCATTGAAAAAAAGTGACTTATGTCTGTTTTTCACAGTGCAGCACTCCTCCCTAGTCAGATGCTTGCCTCATTTTGCAACTTTCTGAAAAGCTAAGTCACTGGGGAAGCCAATTCACCTAACAACCATGTTACTAAGTTAACAACTGCATTGATTCACTTAAGACAGGGGTGTCCAAACTTGGGAACTTTAAGACTTGTGGACTTCAACTCCCAGAATTCTGGGAGTTGAAGTCCACAAGTCTTAAAGTTCCCAAGTTTGGACACCCCTGACTTAAGAACTGTGGCAAGAAAGCTCGTAAAATGGGGCAATATTGATTAACAACTGGTGGTAAATTGACGATACCTGTAATCCCAATCCTGACCTTTTTTTCCTCCCATCTCTATTGTATGTTGATATTTTTTTTGATTGGAATAACTGAAAAATATTTAGTTTTGTTTTACTGGAGATAGTAAAGTGAAATGCTTATGGAATATAGTGAGTTCCTTAGACCAGCAGTCACCAACCGGGGGTCTGTGGACCACTGGCGGTCCATGAGAAAATTTTGGTGATCCACAGAAAAATTATTTGCATTTTTAATATTGCACTAAATCAAGTGCCTTGGTAAGGCCACACTTGGAATACTGCATACAGTTTTGGTCGCCACGATGTAGAAAAGACATGGAGACTCTGGAAAGAGTGCAGAGAAGAGCAACCAAGATGATTAGGGGACTGGAGACTAAAACATATGAAGAACGGTTGCAGGAGCTGGGTATGTCTAGTTTGATGAAGAGAAGGACCAGGGGAGACATGATAGCAGTGTTCCGATATCTCAGAGGGTGCCACAAAGAAGAGGGAGTCAAACTATTCTCCAAGGCACCTGGGGTCAGGACAAGAAGCAACGGGTGGAAACTAATCAAGGAGAGAAGCAACTTAGAACTAAGGAGAAATTTCCTGACAGTTAGAACAATTAACCTCTGGAACAGCTTGCCTCCAGAAGTTGTGAATGCCCCAACCCTGGAAGTCTTTAAGAAGATGTTAGATAGCCATTTGTCTGAAATGGTATAAAGTTCCTGCCCATGCAGGGGTTGGACTAGAAGACCTACAAGGTCCCTTCCAACTCTGCTATTATATTGTATTGTAAGGGTCCTCAAACTACGGCCCCTGGGCCGTATACGTGCGATGAATGGTTGTATTGCTGCAGAGAGTCTCCCTGTTCGAGGTCTTTTTGTGCGGGTGAGAAGGGGACAGAAATTCTGGCTTGGGTCTGCTTCAGCCTCCTGGTGTGCAGCTTTGGGTAAAAGCTGGAGGGAAGCGCCGCTGGCGGCAAAGAGCCAGAAGGCCTTGTTCCAGTGGGACTGTATCATGGTCCAGAACTAGCTGACCATCTCAGCCTGCTGATCCTCCAGGCACCGGTACCTGGCCTTGCACTCCCACAGGTCTTCCCTCTGCTTGGAAAGCCTATGCTTCTAGTCCTTAGTGAGGTGCTTCTGCTGAGCCCCCTTCTCGGTCAGATCCAATTTGAAATGAGCCAGCTATTTTTGCCAACTCTTTCTCATGGTGGCTGCTTAGCTCCAACCACTGCTCTTCCTACTGGGGCCCTAAAGAGCCTGGGCAGGCAGGCGAGGAGTGGCTGCAAAGGGAGAGATGAGTAGAGGCCGGCGAGGTGCCCCTCGATGTGAATGACATCAAGTTGGCCACGCCCACCCACCCTGTCATTAGGCAGATCATATTAGTGATCTGCAGGATTTAAAATTATGAATGAGTGGTCCCTGAGGTCCAAAAGGTTGGGGACCTTTGTCTTAGATTGCATCAAGTAAGAATAATATTAACAGTTGGATAAATTACCTATTTATTAGGCTTTTCAAATTAAGTTGCACAAAACAACCTGTGTAAACTTTGCTTTTTGTGCCTTGTCTGGATTAAATTAAATCCAGTTTTTATGCTGTAGGAGAGTATCTAATATTTATTTTTATGATAATTATAATTGACTTTCCATTAAAACTGCCCAAGATTACAAAATGTTTAAAATACATCTGATCTCATGATCATTCAATACAATGAAAAGATTTATTGGGACTACTAAAACTATTTACCCCAGGGGTGTCCAAACTTGGGAACTTTAAGACTTGTGGACTTCAACTCCCAGAATTCCCCAGCCAGCATTCGCTGGCTGGAGAATTCTGGGAATTGAAGTCCACAAGTCTTAAAGTTCCCAAGTTTGGACACCCCTGATTTACCCAATGTCTGAAAGGACCGCGTGAAACATTACTCTTGAGACCGTAAGTCTTAATTCATTAGAATATAATCTTAAAAGTTGCATTTTTCTGTCTTCTCCACCTTAACTTGATCTCTCAACTGCACAAAACAATTGTGGGTGTTATGAGATGAGGATGAGAAAATAATATATGGGATTGTCAAAAAGCTGATGGGTTGGAAAAGGCCATGCAATTAAGCCAAAATTAAAATGTATTGATTTGAACCATGATAATCTTTCAAACCAAAATGTTTCACGGCAGGAAGCAATGCAAAGGAAACTCCTCTTTTTCAAAAGTTCAAGTTGCTCTCAACTTGGCTGACTCAAGATGCAAGACTCAATATTTAAGTCTTGAAATCCAGATTATGGATATTGGGGGTAAATATGCTTACCAGCATTAAAACAGCATTTTAATTTTTTTTGAAAGCTATCAGAAAATATTGATCATGCCAAAAGAAACATCTTTTTTCCCACTTGTTTATAATTTAGCAGCACTACATTTTTCACAGGGCTCTGAAGCTGAATTCTATGAGTGGGTGGGGAGGGGGAAATCATTTTAAACCACAATAAGCACGGCTGATCAAGTAAAGTGGAAAAGTATATATTTTGAAAGGTTTCATTTTTAAAGGAGTAGAAAACCTACTGCTTCCCAGTGTGGGAGTCAACAGTGAGAAACAGTCATTTTGAAGGAACACAATTTCCTGCCCCTGCTTTAAACCAACACATGGTCACAACAATATATTCATGTATTTACTAAGATAACATTATTTTTTTGCAAATTGCAGTTGAGTGGCATGGATGCAGTAGAACAGAATATAATTTTTTTTTTAAAAAAAAGTCCCCTGTTTTTAATGATCTTCATGGCATATATGTTGAACTGACAAGATACTTTACAAAGTATGTTTTCTAATTAGCATTTTAAAACAACAGTAATTGAAGGCTATGGTTAAGTTTTCTTTTATTAAGTAGTGCACTAGTCCTCTTTTGGTGGGGAAGAATACTACTTCAATCCCAACATAGTTACCTATCTCTAAAATATAACTTCTCAAAAAATAAAAAAAATAGTTTAACACTTTCTCAACTTGGTTGTTTGCTTATAGATGTTTCATTACCCTACCAAATATCATAATGTGTATGTGCATGCATATGCACACACAAACCTATATTGTTTGTGCGTGTGTGTACACACACATGCACACACATTCTACCTCTAAGTAATTGTTAAAATTACAGACTAACTGCATGGCCCAATTTAGAAATATCTTCCCCGCAACTTTTCAACCAAAACCCTTGTCCACTGCCCATTGTCCTTCTGCTGTCCAAAGCAGCACTCTGAACTTGTCCATTCAGAAGTTTTAAACGACTTAAAATTGGCAGGTTGCTGGTTCATTTTCCTTTGATGGCTTAAGCCAAAGTTTTCAAATGCTTTCAGTCCACAGGATCTACTATCCTAATTGAGAGGCAAAGCTTAGCTGTGTTTGAGTGAACTCCTTCTTTCTTCCCCTTGACCTTACTCTTTCATGATCCTCTGGATTAAACATTTAATGCTAAGTACCAGGAGGACAGATTTTTTTCAAATTAGTAGTTAATATGATCTTGACATACAACGATAAAGCTTCTGTTTAAAAAAGGATTCTTTTGTATTGAAGAATTGTCATTGATTGATAAAATTATTCCTTGATTAATTGAAAGTTAATTAACCATTTTACCTAGCTGAATTGAATAACATGGGCCTATATAAAAGTAGAATTCAATGTAAATTACTTCGTTAGTTATGTGACCAAAATTCAAATAATTAAACTATAGTGCATATAAATATGCACATGAATTTCTACTGTCTCTCTGTCTCTCTCTGTGTACACACACACACACACAAACACACACACACACACTCTTTATATTACAAATAATATGGCATAAGGGAATTCACACACAACATGATTTGTCAACATTTTGGAGCATTCAAACAGAAATGAAGTGGATTAAGTATGCTATTTGAGTAGAATATGCGACTACCTCTTCTGTTGATCCCTTGAGGGTTTTGACATTTTCTGTTTTGGGAAATTTCAGTCACAAAATGAGGTGATATGTGTATATTTTCAGGACCAGTTCTTGGTAACAGAAAAGAGCCGTTAATTTGTCTCAGAGCCATATTCCAAGCGTAAATCCCAGCCAACCTCTTGCAGAGTTCTAAGGGCCATTGAAGCTGGTTTCAGAAGCAAAATTGCTTTAATGATAGAAAACGCTGCTGTGGAAAGTACATTGAGAATGTGATGAAAAATTAATCCAAGCCCACCATTACAGGAAATACAGGCACTCCTCGACTTACGGCCACTATGGAGCCCAAAATTTCTGCTGCTAAGTGAGATAGTTGCATTTTGAATTTTGACCCATTTTATGACCTTTCTTGCCACAGTTGTGAAGTGAATCCGGCTTCCCTGTTGGCTTTGCTTGTCAGAAGGTCGCAAAAGGGGATCATAGATCCCAGGTACTGCAAACGTCATAAATAGGAGTCAGTTGCCAAGTGTCTGAATTTTGATCCCGTGACCATGGTGATGCTGCAATGGTCATTTAAGTATGAAAAATGGTCATAAGTCACTGTTTTCAATTCTTCCTAGCGGTCACTAAATGAACTGTTGTAAGTCAAGAACTACCTGTCATGAGAAATCATTCCTTGAACCTACATATGCCAAAACAAATGGGTATTACAATTATTTTCTATTTTAATGCATTGTATGTTGGTAAGGGGTCCCCAACCTCCAGGCTGCAGTCCACTACCTTGCCGCGGCTTATTTGAAACTGGGCTGTACGAGAAAGGCTGGCGTACACACATGCGCTTCCACAGCTCAGCTTGCAGTTGACATGTGTGGACACGCATGTGTGCGCTGGCCCACCATTCACGTGGTCCAGTTTCCCTCTCCTCCTCCCATTATCACAAAGCCACAAAGGTTGGGGACCACTGGTCTAAACCAGGGGTCCTCAACCCCTGGGCCGCGTACTGGTGCCGGTCCGTGGCTTGATAGAAACCGGGCCGCAGTGAGCGATGCAACTCTTAGAAAGGGCCGGAGAGGAGGAGGAGGGAGCAGCCCCCTGGGCAGAGCGCGCACCAGGGGCGGGAGAGCGCAGGCGCGGCCGCTCGCACCATTGGGGGACCGAGAGGGACGAGTAAGCCGACTCACACACCCCCACGCACGCACGCGCTGCCTGTTCCCCCTCCCCCCGCTCCCCCTCTACGCCGGCCGAGCCATGGCCACCGATCCGCGGAATTTTTTTAACATGAAACTGGTCCCTGGTGCCAAAGAGGTTGGGGACCTCTGGTCTAAACCACCTATCATTCTTTTTTAAATTCTAAGACAGGAATTTAACATCACAAGTACAATAATTCAGTTATCGTACCTGCATTGGTTTCACTAACTGCATGTCTATTATTTAGGATGCTTTAATAGAGGGGGAAGGTGGACATTCTGCTCTATGAAGCAGGCCAGAAGGAGCTAACTTTTGCTTTTCTTGCACACCAGCCTCTCAGCTGATGCACTTCTCTCTTCGTCAACAAATAGCACACATTTTTGCTGACTAATTGAGCTGGATACCTTACCCAACCCCAGCAGTCCTACTTCGTACCCTAAAACATTTCTGGTTATTTAGAAGTAGCAGTGAAGGATTCATCCTGGGCAAAGCACCTAATCTATTAGTATGTTATTACAGAAAATGCACAGAAAATGCAGGAGGAGCAGATTCCATTAATCTTATTTGTGCAATCCAAGTGTCGCGATTAGGTCTAAATTGGAAGTTGTTAACATACATTTCTTGCTTCAAGCATTTTAACACAATGATCAATTAGCTTTCTTAATTAATTATGGCTTCAAAATGATGCAACTTTATCCCACTTCACATGCTCCATAACAGACATTAATATTAATGTAACAAAGGGGAATAATTAGTGGATGTATCACCAGAAGAATCTCATCCACAACATTTTGCGGTGATGATAACAACAAACCATTGACTAACAACCATCTGCTTCCAGTAACAAAGGATATTTGCATGTATTTCCCCATTCCTCTTAATACTTCAAATGTGATGCACTTCTTTAGATATTCTGCAGACAGAAAATGTACCTCTGTTCAATCAAGAAATAAAGCTTTAAATCGCTATTTGCCATGATTCCCAAAAAAATTTTTGGGTGTCCTTCTTATATAAATTAATATTTAGTCATGAATCAGTAAGAACCATAATATGCTGTAGAGATTGAGGAATTCTAGGAATTAATACGCTTGAAACACTGTTCTAATTTATCAGCAAAAATTTCAGTAACAAGGCAAAATTATCTGCACACCATTCCTTTTTGCCAAACCAGACACCTTGGTTGTTTTGAAGAATATGTCATTTTCTTTAGCATTGCAAAACTTGGAGGAAGAAACATTTACCAACAAGGCATTATATTTTTTTGGGATGTGCCATGCCGCTCATAGTTTGTTTGTTTACTTCAGAAGGATTTTTACTAATTATAACTTCAATGTACACTATGGGAAATCACATGCTCCATGCTGACTCCATTGTTTGGAGTTTCCTCTCTGGTGTGTGTGTGTGTGTGTGTAAAGTTGGGGTAATACATTAGGAAGGAGATAAATATGTACACGCCTACCCCTTGTAAAGAGTAATGCCTAATAGATTCGTGGAAATTACCAGATGAAGTAACAAATTATACAGCTTTGAGGGAAAAGAGGGAAGGATGACTCATTTCATCCTATTTATAAATCTCAAATCTCTTTTATTGTATATAGATGCTATGGTTTGGGATTAGGAGACATTCTATGTTGATTTTCCTAGCCAAACCACCCTGAGCAGGAGAAAAGCAAGGTTTTACATTCAGGCAGGAAAAGCAAAGGTACAAGGTCAGATTGGATTAGGTTAGATTGGCTCAAAAACTGTGAGAGGGACCTTGGAATTCTAGTGGACGATCACTTAAATATGAGCCAGCAGTGTGCACCGGCAGCCAAAAAAGCTAATACAATCTTTGGTTGTATAATCAAAGGAATGGAATCAAAATCATTTGAAGTATTAGTACAGATTTATAAAAACTTAGTAACACCTGGAATACTGCATCCAGGTCTGGTCACCACATTATAAAAAAATATGTTGAGATTTTTGGGGAAAGTGCAGAGATCCAATTAATAATGATTGGTTAGATTCAAGCTGTTTCATCTAAATTAGGACTAAACTCCAAGGATATGATCAGATAGATAAAAATGCAAAACATAACTCAAAAGTAGCTTACCAATGAACCAGTATTCTGGGTCAAAGGAATTCTTGCTATCATTATGTTTGGTTGAATGGCCAACTGGATATTTAGACTGGATTTGACATTTATTTCCACCTCTCAAGTCCTTCCCAAAGACCTCGGATAGGGAGATATTGCTGTTTGATGGCATTAAAGGTATTGTTGCAGGATGTAAGTGTTTCCAAGTAAAGTTGCCTTTTGCAATTGACAAGGGTGACTTTTGTCAGTGCCGATCAAGTGGTTTTCTACCTGTTTTAGGATTACACTATTACTATTGGTACTCTGTTTTTTTTTGTCAGTCATTCTACTTCTATTCACAAGTCTTGTGTATTGCGTCCTTCAGTTCTTTCTCTTCCATTTTGCTGTCGCCAAGTTCTGCAATGTCCATTATCCAGACATTTTAAAAATCTTTCTTATTGACAATTGTTACATGTCTGGGTATACTTTGCCTATTTTATGATCCCACCAGTTCTTGCTTGCAAATTTCTTGGAGATCTTCCAATATATCATTGTTGCTACTTTGTCATGTAGTTGTTTGTAGTTAGCCTATGCAATCTTCTTGCAGCAACTAATTAGATGGTCCACTGTTCAATTAAAATTGTTCTGCACATGCACAGAATTCAAAAGCAAGATGGAGGCAGCAACAAAGAACCAGTTTGGGGGAAGGGCAGGCCTGGGTCGCTGCCAGTTCCACCAACCCAAGCCGCTATACCCCTACCAGTTGGGCCAAACCGATAGGAACTCACCTCTGATCCAGTCCAAACTCCACTGAAATATGGGAGCAAAGCTGAGCATCCATTCTATTTCAGTGTTTTTCCATACAACTTCAGAGACAGTCCATGTAAAGCAGGGGTCCCCAACCACCGGGCCGTGGACCGGTGCCGGTCTGTGGCTTGATAGGAACCGGGCCGCAGTGAGCGGCGTAACTCTTAGAAAGGGCCGGAGAGGAGGATGGGGGAGCCCCCTGGGCAGAGCGCACACCAGGGGCGGGAGAGCACAGGCGCGGCCACTCACGCCGTTGGGGGCCCGAGAGGGGCGAGTGAGTTGCCTCCCCCCCGTGCACGCATGCGCCGCCTCTTCCCCCTCCCCCCTCCCCCTCTATGCCGGCCGAGCCATGGCCACCGGTCCGCGGAATTTTTTTAACATGAAACCAGTCCCTGGTGCCAAAAAGGTTGGGGACCCCTGATGTAAAGAGATAGGAGAACCTGGCAGATCTTTTTGATATTATTAATTTCAATGACATATGGGTGATATTCCACTGTCATTGGTTTATGAATGAATAATTTGTAATGCGACATGAGTTGTAAGAACATCTTTGCCCAAGTCAAGCTGAAGAAAAACCTTTCCTGCTGATGTTACATTTCTTTATATTTAAGATTTAATATCAATTTTCTATAGCATAAATTCATTATAAAATCTGGCTTCTTTTAAGAAACTCTTACAGTGAAAGTTTCAGCTCTCAAATCAACAAAAAGCACCTATTATTTTTCCTACCAGTTTTTTGAATTCAGAGATAGAAAGTTTGCTTCATGAATAAAACAGTAACTGAAAGCAAGTATCCCTTCAGTAGATGTCAAAAAAAATAAAGCAATTTTAAAAAGGCAGATTAAAATTTCTCAAATGTTATGGTAACACTAGCCGTATTATCATCAACTTGTATTCTGCCTCTCCGTGTGAGTCATTATCCCTGTTCAGGTAATATAAACCCACATCTTGAACTCAGCTCTTGAACAGCATGGAGTAGCCTCTTCCACAAATACGGATCCTCATCAAAATTTGTTATGGCTTTCCACTTCAAAAGATTTCTTAAAGAAATCCTCCATATGTAAAACTTTACATCCCTGAAGGCTTCCAGATATGTTTGAGCCTTAATTGTACAAAGATTGTCTGGTTCAGAAGGTAGCTTCCAATCATACACCATAGGCAATCACTGAATTTCTCCAGGGTGTGGTTGAAAAAAATCAAGATGGCCACTGCAATAGTGCTTTCTGAGGGATACCCATTTTTTCTATGTAGCGTATACAAGGCACATAAAAGATGAAGAGAGACTGCACTGTCAGTGTCACCATCTTCATTTTTTTTGTCCACAGCCTGCTGACATCTTCAGTTTCAATTGTAAGTATGTCCATTTTCCCTGACTACCATTATTTTATTTTCTGTATTTTTGTAATACATTTCTCCTGTGTGTGTATTGAACTGATTATTGATTAGTTAAAATGGTCCCAATCATACATAATGGATTCATACATTTTTCAACAACATTCCAATGCAACACACATGGGAATTGTTCATAGAATATGAATACTTTAACAGATTAACAGAGTTGGAAGGGACCTTGCAGGTCAACTACTCCAACCCCCTGCCCAAGCAGGAGACCCTACATCTGCCCCTACCGAGGATTTAACTCACAACCTCCTGATTGGGAGGTGAGAACTCCACCTCTAGGTAACAGCAGCATATGTTTATTCATTTATTTTCTAAGGTTACATATGTATATCAACATAAGGCCAAAGACAAGACAGATTAACATCAGACTCTAATATTTAAACTTTACCTACAATTGTGTCCTTCCTGAAAGTGCTGTGCTGCTGAGAAAGACAAAGGAATTTTGCAATTCTGTCATTATTCTTTATTAGCTGTACCCGGCCACACGTTGCTGTGGCCCAGTCTGGTTAAATGGCCAACCAATCTGTGATGTACACCTGCACACACAAACACGTACACACAACCACTGTATAACCCCCAACCTACCTACCTACTGTATTTCCCCTTCTCTCCCTCTACCTACTTACCTACCTACTGTATTTTTCCCCCTCTCTCTATCCCTCTACCTACCTACCTACCTACCTACCTACCTACTGTATTTCTCCCTCTCTCTCTCTATCCCTCTACCTACCTACCTACCTACTGTATTTCTCCCCCTCTCTCCTTATCCCTCTACCTACCTACTGTATTTTTCCCTCTCTATATTTTTATCCGCCTACCTACCTTCCTACCTTCCTACTGTATTTTACCTCTCTCTCTCTATCCCTCTACCTACCTACCTACCTACCATGCAGCCTCCTGGGACCAAAAATGGGCCACCTGGGAGTGTGCCACCCCCCATGCCTAGTTTTGGATCTAGTAGGCATCCATATAGCCTCCTAGGACCAGAAATGGGCCACCTGGGAGTGTGTCAACCCCCCATGCCTAGTTTTGGGCCTAGCAGGTGTCCATACAGCCTCCTGGGACCAAAAATGGGCCACCTGGGAGTGTGTCACCCCCAATGCCTAGTTTTGGGCCTAGTAGGTATCCATACAGCCTCCTGGGACCAAAACGGGCCACCTAGGAGTGTATCACTCCCCGATGCCTAGTTTTGGGCCTAGTAGGCGTCCATACAGCCTCCTGGGACCAAAAATGGGCCACCTGGGAGTGTGCAACCCCCCATGCCTAGTTTTGGGCCTTGTAGGCCTCCATGCAGTGTGGGAACATAGGAAACTTATTCGGTTGCTGAGGAAACGACTGTTGGAAATGTGAGGGGTGTGTGCATGACGCATCATAAGAAGCAGCTGGATGGGAGGAGCTACAGGGAGGTGAAAACCTGAGAAGTGTGTACCTTTTACATTTGTGCTGCTTGCACATGGCACACGTATGATTGCTTCGGAAGTACAATACAATACAATACAATACAATACAATACAATACAATACAATAATACAATACAATAGCAGAATTGGAAGGGACCTTGTAGGTCTTCTAGTCCAACCCCCTGCGTGGGCAGGAACCTTATACCATTTCAGACAAATGGCTATCTAACATCTTTTTAAAGACTTCCAGGGTTGGGGCATTCACAACTTCTGGAGGCAAGCTGTTCCAGAGGTTAATTGTTCTAACTGTCAGGAAATTTCTCCTTAGTTCCAAGTTGCTTCTCTCCTTGATTAGTTTCCACCCATTGCTTCTTGTCCTGCCCCCAGGTGCCTTGGAAAATAGTTTGGCTCCCTCTTCTCTGTGGCACCCTCTGAGATATCAGAACACTGCTATCATGTCTCCCCTGGTCCTTCTCTTCATCAAACTAGACATACCCAGCTCCTGCAGCCGTTCTTCATATGTTTTAGTCTCCAGTTCCCTAATCATCTTGGTTGCTCTTCTCTGCACTCTTTCCAGAGTCTCCACGTCTTTTCTACATCGTGGCGACCAAAACTGTATGCAGTATTCCAAGTGTGGCCTTACCAAGGCACTATACAGTGGCATTAACACTTCACGTGATCTAGATTCTATCCCTCTGTTTATGCAGCCTAGAACTGTGTTAGCTTTTTTGGCAGCTGCTGCACACTGCTGGCTCATGCCAAAAAAGCTAACACAGTCCTGGAACATTGTGTGAAAATTTGGTGCCGATGGGTGCAGTACTTTCTGAGATTAGCGGCTTTGCACAAACCATTTTACGTTTTTATTTATATAGATTTTGTATAGGTAGTCCTTGAATTATGACTATAATTAAACCTACAATTTTGGTTGCAAGTCAGTGGGTATGACTAGACCTGATTTCACAACCTTTTTTGTGATGGTCATTAAGTAAACCCAACAATCATAAACAACCCTATTACTTGCTGTTGGTTGGATTTTACCAGAAACTGGAAATAAACACCTGTTTCTGGCAAAACCATTGATAAATCATGATCATAGGATCGTAAGTTCTGCAAACAATGATAAATGCAGGCTGGTTGCCAAGCATCCAAAATGCAGTCACATGACAATAGGGGTGTGTGTGTTTGGTGATCTGGATGTCACAACTTTGCAACCAGTTTGGAAGTCCCATTTTTCAGAACTTTAAATGGTTGCTAAGCAATCAGTTGTAACTTGAGGATTACTTGCTTTGCCCTGCATTTTTTTCTTTTGAAATACAGATCATATGAGGCTACAGAATATTTTCAAACCAAATGATACTGGAGTGTTGATAACTAATTATGTATCATAAAAATGTGAACCAGGGAACTTTTGAAGTTGCAAATTTTACAAGCTTGCTAACGTAGCCCTGATGTCAACCATCCCTGCTAGACAAAACCATGAAATAACTCTGCAGGTTTTCTAAGCTATTTGTATTGAGATTGATTTTGAAATTTAAAAATGCTTTAGCCCTTTTGACCTAGGTACTACACCTGAATATCTATGTCAAGCCTATCTTTGTTACTCTTTATACCTGTAATATTCACCTTACCTTGTAGGCAGCTTGCCTCATAAACTGCTTTGCAGGCTGCTTCCAGATA